>JAOTQQ010000023.1:20408950-20424297 GCA_026546715.1 Gallinago undulata | reverse complement strand
GGGGCCCACCCCCCCCCCCCCCCCCCCCCGACCCTATAACGTTCCCCCTCAAGTCCCCCGTTCCCCCAGCCCCACGCAGGGCCCCCATGCGCACAGCCCCCCTCCACTTCCGCAGTCTCCCCTCGGAGCACCCTCCGGCCCCCCAACGCTGCCCACCACCTCCCCGCTCACCTTGACACGGTCCAGCTGCTTCACGACGTGCTCGCGGCGAAGCCGGGCCGCGCGTTCCGCCTGGGTCGCGCCGCACCGCTGCCATTTCGTGCCGGCCGCTTCCGTTTCCGGAGCGCCTCGTCCCCCATTGGCCGCGGTCCCGGCGCCCGGACCCCGTCCTTGGGAAGCCCCGCTCCATTGGTCCGTCGCGCCGTCAATCTCCACCTCCGTGGGGGCGATCCGACCAATCGCAGAGAGGATGGCCATGGTGAAGACGGATCGGTTGCCATGGTAGAAGACGCCCCGGCGGGGCGGGGACAAGGAGAGGGAAAAGAGAGGGCGGAGAGGCGCGGCCGAGGGGTTGGCGGCCGCCTCCCCAGCTGCACGAGACGAGAGCCCTTGCGAACAGAAGCCGATGCTGTGGGTTGGGCGGGGGGGACAGGGAGTGCAGCGCAAAGCTCGGGTCTGCGGGTGGAGACCTGCGCATGCGTAGTACTGCGCAAACCCGACGCTGTATGTGGGGGCGCGCATGCGCGACGCTGCACTCACTGCTGCCACCTTGTGGACAAATCGCAGTACTGCAGGTGGGGAGCGGCACACTGGCAGTACAGTTCGTAGCGCTGTTCTTATTGCTGCCGCCTTGTGGACAAACCCGGTACTGTAGGCGGGGAGCGGCGCTGTTCTCACTGCTGCCGCCTTGTGGACACACTCCGGCACTGCAGGCGGGGAGCCCCGCATTGGCAGCGGCCCTCGCCACTGCCGCCCATGAGCGCAGAAGCCGGTACGGCAACTCGGAGCAGGAGGCGTGGCTGAGGAAGGCCGCATTTTCCTCAAACGGGTTTGGAATTTTTTCCCTCCTTTTCCAAGTTATTCAATTTTTGGGGTTTTCGATGCTTTTCCACAACATAGAAGTTGTCGGGGTTTTATTTTTGGCTCTTCCCCCGGTAACTGCCCATGCCGGGGCCGGCGCTGCAGAACAGCGCTTCGGCCACGAGGGGGCGGCAGCAGCAACGAAATCGCGGCGTGCGGTGGCCGGGGGCGGGGCCAGAGAGGCGGGCAGGAGGCGGGGCCAAACTGTCGGGAGGTGTGGCCAGGGAGGGCCGGGGGCGTGGCCAAGAGGGCGGGAGGAGTGGACAAAGGAGGGCCGGGAGGCGGGGCCTAGCAATTTGGAGGCGTGGTCAGAGGGCTGGCTGGGGCTGGGAGGCGTGGCCGAGACGAGCAGGGGGCGGGGCTTAGATATCTGGAGGCGTAGTGGGGGTGTGGCCAGTGAGTGCCCGGGGGCTGGGCCACTGCCCGTCTGGCTCCTCACCTGCAGCTCCTGCCTTTGGGACACCAGGTGGACGCACCCCCTTCATCATCCCCCTCTGAGGCCTCACTGGAGTGATGAGAGGTGTCCGTTCTCAGCCTACTTCCCTCCACCCAGGGACCATACCCCCTTCCCGGCGGGCAGGGGTTCCAGCTCTCTGCCCTGTCCCCACTCACAGCCTGGGTGGGGACAGCCACCCCTCTGCACCAACCACCCACGGAAGGTGCATGTGCGATGAGGGACTCTCCTTGGGTCCCTCTCTGGCCAGAATGCTTTGGAGGAGGAAGTAATCATTGTAATTGCACCTTGATTGCTGTTTGAATTAATGGAGGTAAAAGAAATGCAGTAAACAAGAGTGCTGTCTGTGAAAAAAAACCCACAAAAAACACCACTAATTTTTGTAAACTTTGCACTTGCCTGAAAATCACAGAACGGTTGGGGTAGGACAGGGCTGCTGGAGCAGGTCAAGCCCCAGCCCCGGCCTCAGGCTGGCTCTGCTGGAGCAGGAGGTGGCCCAAGATTGTGGCCAGTTGGATTTTGCATGCTCTGAGGGTGGAGATTCCCCAGCCTCTCTGGGCTGCCTGTGCCACTGTATGACCACCCTCACAGTAAAAAAAAAAAAGAAAGTGGGTTTGGGTTTTCTTAGGAATTTCTCTTATGATTTCTGTCTGTTGCCTCTTTTCCTGACACTGGGCACCACCAAAAGCTCCTGGCTCCACCTGGTTTACACCCTGCCATCTTACATTAGTAAGATCCCCCTAAGCCTTCTCCAGGCTGAGCAGCCCCAGCTCCCAGCCTCTCCTCGTCCAAGAGGTCCTCCAGTGCTTCATCATCTTTTTGGCCCTTTGCTGGACTCACGCTGTAAGTTCACATCTCTCTCTCACTGGGGAGTTTGAACTGGACCCAGCACCGCAGATGTGTCTCACCAGGGCTGCGTAGCAAGGAAGGGACAACCAGCTGGCACTGCTCAGCCTCACACAGGACACTGCTGGCCTGTGGTCAGCTGCTTGTCCATCAGGAGCCCTTATCAGCCCAGTTATTTTGAACCAACCTTTCCATTAAGCTGCTTCCCAGCCAGTTGGCCCTCAGTCTATAGTCGTGCCTGGGTCAGGACTGGGCATTTCCATTTATTGACCTTCATGAGATGCTGCTTGCCCATCCCTCCATTCTCTTGAAGTCGTGGGGAAAACTTACATACCTAACTGTGTATATCACTTTGCAGCTTAATGAAAAGGTTGGTTCAAAATAACTGACCGATTTCCTTGGTGTTAGAAACTTGTGTTCTTTTGAAGTTGACTCCTCTACAACTGAAACAGGTATTGCCTAATTGTTGTCCTGTCAGCAGGTAGTTCTGCTGGACCCTGGAGAACAGGTTCTCTCTCCACTGGAACACCTACTCCTCTTGTGAAACTGAAGAGAAGAAAAGGTGGTAACTACCATTCCCTAAAAAGAAGGAAAAAACTCAGTGAAACCTCAAATTTTATTTAATCAATTTACACAAATCCACAGCAAATTAGACACAAAATAGCACTATATACAGAGTATTACTTACAATACATTACAGATTTGATTGGTGTAGTGTGTCAGCTCCGACATGATACTCAGTTACAGTAAAATCCCTTACAGGAATGTAATACAACTAAGAAACATTTTTGGGTTTCCTCAGTTTCCACAATGACCAAATCTCTAGCATCCTCATTTCTGCATAAGTCTGAAGTGCTGCCAGGCCAGGCAATGAAGTCACCTGAGATGACAGTGGCACATACTTCAGAAAGGTAAAACCAAATTCTGTCTCCAGCAAAGCAGAATACTATGAATGTTTCTTACATATAATGCAAGAGGAGGAGGCTACAGGATGGAGCTAGTAATTTCAGCTGACTTCAAGACCAAAAAAAGTTTACACAATTTCATTTTTCTCTCCTGGCTTCCTTTAGGTAGAAAGTAAACAGTACTAACTGATGCAAGATAATCATATTTAATACCACTCTGATAGTAAAAGATACTCACTGTATGATTCCCTGTAGGTACCATAAATAAAAGTGTGGTTTTTAAGGCTAAAGTACTCAGTACTATGGATCCTCAGTGAAGTTGGGTCAACTATTTAAGCAGCTTTTGCCTACAAGTTAATATGTGCAGAGATTTATAGCATACTACATCTCCTACCGTGATAAAATGGGGGAACAATCTTACAATAAGGCATTCCTTGACCTACTTAAACTCAGCGGCACTTAATAATAATAGAGGGGGATGCAAATCCAGTTTTACTTGAAGCCCACTTGAGACAATACTGAGAGATCTGACTAAAAGCTGAGTCCCTAGTTGTGTCTGGAGAATCGGATTCTCCTTCCCCAGATGTTCCAAACCTGGGCTGTTCTCCACTTTGTGTATGGCCCCAGCACATTTCATCCCACGCCTCCTGCAGTTGTCACTGTCACGTGTGACGCAGCTCCAGCCTCTGAAAAAGCAGCACTGGCTTCACATGGTAACTTCAGAGACTGAAGCTCTTCCTCGGGCGTCATTCTACAGCTTGTTTTGAAAAACAAATCATACATGGAACACTGAAAGTGCAGCACTTGCTGCCAGCATGATACAGAATTTCACAAGATGTGATTTTGTAAATAGACTAAAACTGTTGTCAAATATACCCAATTTAGACTACTGCAAAAAGCGCTCAAGTCAGAAATAAATAACAAAGCATTTCAGCTACTGACAAGTGTACTAGAAACTAAACATCTTTGTACTAGTGCAGAATTTAAAATATACTCCAATTTAAAATTACCGTCTGAAATTCTGGGATGGGGAACATTGTTCTTGTCACTGTTTCACATGAGCCACACGGAAATTTCTCTCTGTAAAGTTGAGCCTCACTGTGTAAAATCACACGTTCTACCTCTACGTAGCAGCACTGGGCTCACTACCACCGTCACGACGGGATGGCTTCCACGGCCTCTATCAGGTTCAAGGCAAGGCCATACTGCCCGTGGTTCTCCGGTAAGTGCTCTAGGACTTTGTTAATTAGCTTAGCTGTTGTTGCAATTGGCACTTCTACATTTTGAAGTTCCTGGGGGTCCTATATGAAAGAATAAACACAGCATTAGATTAATTTCACAGATGACCATCTGTATATAAACCCTCCTGAACTTGTAAAGAATGCATTACTAAGGTTAATTAACCCAATTAAGCTGATGCTTTGAGCCATGAAACTCCTTCACGCTTCAAGAAACAAAACCAGCACCAGGAAAATGAAAACAAATTCTTGTTTCCATTAGTAAGAAAGGGCCATTCAGATGTAATCTCTGTCTTGGTGAACAGAAGCCTCTGAAAATCAACCTGTTTTCCTAAATCAAACTTAATTTACCATCGCTTTGAGCCAAGTACAGAGCGTGGGAGGCAGCCGAGCCAGGAGTTCCATCCCCTCCTTCGTCTGCACGTGAAGTAAAGCAAAGGCCAGTCTCTGTCCGGCCAGGACGAGCAGCTGCGATGCCAGCACTTCTTTGTCACTCACCTGGAGAAAGGCCTGGAAACAGAAATAGAGAAGGAACTAGAAATCATTCCCACATGGCACAGCTCATCTACCTGGAGGCTTGAAAAGCTGCATCAAAAGAAGCTTCTTGATACTAAAAGGACAAATAGTGTTGAGACTGTTTCTTGTGTGACCTGTTACCGTAATAAATCACATTATTAAAAGCTTCAGAAGAGTGAACAAAAGCAGAGTACTTTACACAGTGATTAGCATCAGCCCAGACCTGTTTTACAGCTCAGCAACATATTTCTAACTTCCATAGAATCCCTTTTGCTTTTCCCCTCAAGAAAGGGAAGGATCTTGTCCAAGGACTAATAAAATTTTTCTAAAAGAAAATTCCTGAAATTATCAAATAAAGTAAAATAAAAACGGCTCTACTGGTTTAGACCAGTAGAATAACGCCCTACTGTGTTTTCACTAGTTGTTATATGCTGATTCTTGTTGGGAAGAAGGGAAAATGAGGATACTTATTGGTCTTGATAAAGTACTTTTCCAGCCTCCAACTTTTTCAGCCTGGGCATTTTTTGAGCCTGATAATACTCCCCTAACCCTTCCATGCATCTAAAGTAAGTGAAAAAGTAATTTTAGCAGAGTATCTACATAATGCTGTACTGAATTAAAATCTTTAAATGCTGTTATTACCTCTTCACCAAGATGATCCATCCCATAACTATACAGTTCACAGACATAATGCCTTTTGACCACATCCTCAGAGACTTGAAGATACTGAGCCAGGTCTGCAGCCAAAGTTGGCCAATTCTTCCCCTTTTCAAAAGGAAACAATTCCTCTTCTGAGACTTCTTTGGCCTTTTGTGATGAACATAGTGCTTGAACCGCTGAACTCACAACTTTGACCAAGAACTTGGAAGCAAAAATTGCAGGTTACTTCAGTATTATTTGAAATGTTGGAAGTTTAAGAACCTTCATTATAAAACTGACACCTACCTGTTGTCGTATGGATAACACATTTGGATCCATGTCCCCACTAGGTAGCAGCTGAATTGAAGTAAGGTCTTTGAAAAATGCATTTTTTCCCTAAAATTGAGAAGACAGACAGGCCTCAAAGATACAGGGGAATAAAAATAATCTATTTTCATCCAATACTAAGAAGCCTACTAAATCTGCATGGGACTAAACCATTTTCTCCCACACAGGAATTACGTGACAATTTACCTCAGTACTTCATGTTCAAAGTTCTTTAGAATTGTAGCATGGTAGAGATAGGAGGAGGAAAGTTCAAGTTGTAGTACCTGCTTTGTACCAGGATCAAGCTCTGATTGGGGATATACCTCATGTGAAATGCACTGACCTTTATTTTCTGTTTTCTTTTCTTTTTTAAGTGGTTTATATGCATTAAATGACAAGCTGCTTATTCTCTTCAAGATGCTCAGAATTCTGGAATAATCATTAGCAATAAAGGATACAACAGTGACACTAACATAACATTTCTGACCTTAAAGATTTATGTTTTGTCTGATCTGGCACTTCTCAAAGCAACTAGAAAAATCTGTCCTCCAGAGTTCTTATCATGTAGTACTTTCAGGCCAGCTAATTATTAAGGAGCTGATTTTCATTCAGCTGAGGTCACTACAAATCTGTTATTCATAAGGAAAAGCACCAAGTTTGGGTGCTGGTGACAACTTCATTAACGCACCACAGCGGACTAAATGTCTTTCATAATATTATGCATGTTTAAAGAGTGAAAGCTGGCGTAGGTAATAGGCACCCTGAGGAAGGACAGCAATGTTAAGATGTGTGCTTTCAGAAGACATACCTTGCTGTCAAAGAGCGAAAGCGGCTTCACGCTCTTCATAGAAAACCTCATGATGGCGTAGAGGATGGTGCACAGCATGAACTGGTGTTCGACGAGCGGGTAGTGGATGCGCTTCTGCTCCAGGGCGAGCTCCACTATCGACACCGGTCCCTCCACCAGCACCCAGGCGTCCTCCGTATCGAGGACAGGGGCCTGCATTTCGTCACTGCTGACGTCAGCCTGCCCAGGGAACACAGAACAGCAGTCATGCACAAAAGGCACCAGCAGTAGCCTTCTGTGGACAAGACACCACTTTATCAGACACTCTCTGCAGCGAAACGAAAATTTCACATTGTCTAGAAGTTCATTAATACTTGTCTGAACTGAATGGTACAGAGATCAGTACAACCACGTTCTTTAAAATTAATTTTGAATCAATTAATTCCTTACTTTCTATGGGAAAAACAGAAATTTACCTCTAGCAACGTTTGCAGAAGATCTGAACAGCAGCCAAGAAACGCTGTCATTGCTGTGTCACCCATACCTACATCCTGTTGACAAACAGTATGATTTAAACTGTTCCAGATAGAATTGAAACAGGCATTTATTAGCTATGTATGTTTGAGAAGACAGGCGTTGACATAAAACACATTTAAGCTCAGTTTATTAACCTATTATATTTAAAGGTAAACAAATACTTAACTGAAGTACAACAAATAATTAGAAATAACAGCGGGGAAAATAGGGATTTACAGTACTGTATTTCTAAAGAATACTAAATTCCTCAAGTAATCACACCGAGTAAATTTAATTTTCTAAGCATATCAGTTGTTTTCCCCAAAAAATTTTAACTAATGAAATTATGCATGAAAAATAATAGTAATAGTAATAGTCACGTTATAGTCTCAAGTCTACCTTCTATAATATTCAAAGTTATACTAATGTTCTAATTTGCTTTGTCAGATACAGATTAGTTTATGTTTCTTAAAATTCATAATGTTTTCTCTAGGGATATATTTTGAATTTTTCTCAAACTTTCAAAATAACAAGCTAGTACTGAAATTAAGACATTTTTATTTATTTCTTCCCATTTAGACAAAGGTAGTATTACTTGCCCGTCTGCATAATCTGTCCTTTGGAGCTTTTCCAACCTGTTTTAAAAAAATAATAATATTTCATCACAATTACATAATTCTCATCCTAAAGGTATCTGTTACCCCATGTTTTAACCTTTTACTACTATTTTCCTAATATAAAATGAAAAAGTAGTTCATTACAGCTACATAACACAACACGTTTCATAGCCTGCTTTCAGTGGAAGATTTGATACAGTACATACAATTCACACGTCACTCATATCAATAATTAGTTTATCCTTCTTAAGTCTAGGATTAGAAATAAGGGCCCAGGGTCCTCACTCAGATCTCAAAGGCAGTTAAAAATTCTCAGTGCTTTCTATAATACGGAATTTGAGCTATAACACCAACATGATATTAGAAAGAAACGGGGAACAAGGGGAGAGGAAAGGAGGAGTAAATGCTCCAGCACGTTCACTGAGGTGGAGAAGATTAAGAAAGCTATTACACAGTTTCCATGCTTTGCCTATCTGAATTCTCAGAAGAGACACCTCAATAATCTCCTTTTAGGAGTATTATTATGAGGTCCATTTTCTGCAAGTGGAATCACATGCTGCACATGATGAAGCACGTACACATCAGTGGAAGGTCTCTCTTCCACAGCACAAAAATTAATTATTACAACAATAAAACGTTACGGCAGAGTCTAAACAACAGCTGAAGTGAGATTCCAGGGTCCTGAATTACTCGAATTCATGCAACCCATGATGCTATTTCAAAGTCTGAAATCAAGACAACTTTCAGCTCTCACTTTTGGGATTGATTAAGTGCCAACAGATTTGGAAACTGTATTTTGGAACTGTATTTTTCTGGAAGCTGGTGGGAGATCAGTGGTGCTACTGCTTCTATAATGCAAACCCTGAGGACTAATTCCCAGCTTTCAAACATATAAAATAGCTATTACAAGTTAGCAACATTTGTTATGACACAGTATTTGTTTGAGGTAGCAGATATGTGCAAAAACAGTTAAAAAAACCCTTTATCTCTTCTCCTGCTTGTGTTAGTCTAGGAAGCAGCAGTGATGGTGGATCTACAGAAAGGCAAGCAGAAAAACTGGAAAAGAGTTTTTGCAGAAGAAACACTGACTACAAGTGTTTACACCTGAGCCTATTTGCTGAAAGGAATGAGGAAGATGATATTCTCCAATTCTTACAGAGCTAAACAAAAAGAAAAAGCAGAAAATGAGAGGAGCAAAGGAGAAGGACAAAAGATGACAAGACAGCAAATTTTTGAGGTTTTGTTTTTTTGTTTTAATCACTGTCAACACATCTTTCTTTTGCATCTGGACTTTTATGCTGAGAAACACTTGGCTGCTGTTCCACATCCAGGAAAGCAGCAGGCAGATTCCCCTCACACAATTTAAACAGATCTATCCCTTACTGCCCTCCAGCCCTACACAGAACTGTCTTGAGTAAACAGATCCACTGCGTGTTTATACGCACAAAAATCTGAGGTTTATCAGGGACAAAAGACTGCTAAAGACCACAGCAAACAAGCTGCATCCTGGAGCAGCAGCTGATTTATAGCGGTAGCAACAGTTAAAAATGCTCAACAACATCCACGAAGTGTTCTGCATTTCGCAAAATAAGAGCCCATACATGCAGAACTGGGACCAGAACATTTGGAAAAGCTGCTGCCTGTGGGAACTTGAAAGTTACAGGGCAAACTTTGAGGGAAACTGGCACAGAGAAAACACGTTTTTATTGTTTTCTAATGAAACATTTTATATACTCACACATACATAGCTTCAAACTGTTTCACAAATATATTTACTTAGCAATTACAAGCTAACACCATGCACAAGTCTCAAGGGCACATCAGCCAGCACTAATGAGCGATTAAAGCTGCCTATAGCTGAAAATTCCACAGATTTGGCATTTTAAACTATGCATTCCTTCATCAATTCCAAGTTACCTACATAATAAACCAAATTAAGCAGGGTTTGGTTTTGGTGCTTAAATCAGATATTCCAAACTTAGTTTAAAAAAACAAAAAATACGGTTTAAAAACACTAGTTTCACTTTTCAGATAATAGTAATTCATCATCAAAAACACTGCCACAAGACTCTGCACTCACCTTGTCCATTAGATAGGTAGCAGAAGAAAGCCTTTTTACTATGAATGTATTCCACATCATCAGGGCGATACCTACAACAACCACAAATTTGTAAACTCCCAGTGAGCAGAAAAGAGATTTTACAGGTATGGAGTGAAAAGCCACAGGCCAGAGTTCCCTTAATGGTGGGGACATTGAAAAAAGAGGGTGAATGAAGCAAGAAGGAACTGGCAGTCACCTCGCTGCTTTGTACCTGGTCTTTAGATTTCAGATTTCTCAGGAATAATGCAGTCAGAAGTACAATGAGTTATTTGCTAAAATTACTACATTAGGCAGACTGGGTTAAGTGCTGTAGGTGCACAGAAAGGCTGGTGTAAGTAGGAAGGTTGAAGACTCTACTTTAGGCAGAGCGCGCTTATTTGCAGACATCGTCTACAAAGAAGACAATTGCCATCACATTCACTAAAACGGAGTATCAAGAAACACATTAAAAGTAATTGACTGCAATAAGCATGTGCCACTACAAATAAAAAAAATTTCAGAGCAATTTTAATTTAAAATGGTTTTAGTTAAATACATTAACTTTATCTAATGCACTTATTTTCCTGTTTCTAATGGAGACCGAGTTTCAACACGAAAAGCAAAAGCTTGAATGTCAGCGGGAAGTTTTGGGGTTATTTTTTTAGACAAAATGTCCATCACTACTACGAACTGCATACATTTATAGCAGCTGACACACAGTCATTTATTCTGTTCTTTTATAATATGAACAAAGATAATTTTAAATAATATTTCATGCTTACCCTGCTGAACATGAGCATTAATGATGCATCTTAGATGATCTATAGCCCTAATGAGAAAACATGCTTCCTTATGTAAAACAAAAAAAAAAGTAAAAGAACAAGTTATTACGTTATTCAAAACTTGGTTTAAACGTAAACTATAGATTCTTAAAGAGCCCAGGTAGACTATTTTAAAGCTACTATTTCTTGAGAAAAACTCTTCTGAGAAAACTCTTAAGTTATTCTGACATGGCAATCTTCTCTGCTACTGTCTGACAAACATAGGTGCACATGGTGGAATATGTCTCAGCAATGATGAAATACACTGTGATTTCAGGGCTACTTCCAGGGCTGTGTTTCAGCATACACACCACTGTAACATACTCCACTGAGACACGTCTCCAGGGTCTACAGTCGTTCTTCAAACACAAAATCCATTTGTGCTAGAAAGATTGATTTTTACTCCATTTCATTATAATGGAGTAAGTCAATAACAATCCCAAAGGAACCACCTGTTCTACAGCAAGGTATTACGTTGCACAGATCTAAGGAATGCTAATTTCAATTTTAATGTCATCTGAATGTAGGATAACATTTTCCAGTATTAGAGAAGCTCTAGGAAAGCAGTGGATAAAAGGACTTTTTTTTTTTTCTTTCTCTTATGACAATTCCCAACAGGGGCCAGGGAATCTAAGAATATTCAAGAAATCTCTTTTTCCTCTTTCAATTGAATGGGTTCTAGTCTAACAAATCTAGCATTCTGTGATCTGTTTTACTCTATCTACAGCAGATGAGAGGTTCATCCCTATCTTCCAGCATTTGACTGTATTTTGTGCAAGTACAAAGCAATTTAAAAGCAGTTTAAAAGCCTTCTTCATGCTGCTTATTTGAATCCAGTTTGCACACTTCCAGTGCTGAGGACCCAAGGGCTCAGGAGCCCACAGCCCTCGCCTTCACAAGGCACCATCCCCTCAGGACCCGCCTTTGCTTTCTCCATTCCATTTCTGCTTGGCCCTTCGCACAGAAGAACTGCAACTACTTGTACTTCCAAAGTCAGCCTTCGGAATGAAAGTTTGTATAAGGTACCATAAACTGCTTCTATCGAGCTGGTTCTTAACCGTTACTCCCCGCAAATGAAATTCTTTTACCTCTGGGTCCTTGTTCCACTGCACCACGTATTCCCAGCAGCAATGTGCATGGAGCACGTCCACCTCAAGACTACACGGGAACTGCTGATATGCTAATTGCAGCAGCTCTAGAAAAATAAATTATTCACAGTTACAAGACGGACCTCTTCCTACTATAATTTCTATTATCTCACAACAACTAAAACATCTAAAACATCTCTGCAGGCATTTACGATTCAAAAAATTCATGTTACTTCCTTACCTAGGATTGTTTCCAAGCCTGCATCCAATTCTGATTCCTCAAGAAAGATATTAGGGTGCATTTCTACAGATTCTTCAGTACTATCTGTATTGTTTTTGTACTGAGCTAAATTCAGTACAAAAGGACTGAAGCCTTGCTTAAAAACCCACTTTGCTACAGTGTCAGCAACACCTCCTAGGACATTAAAAAAAAAATTTAAAAAATTATAAGGTAGAGTCAACATATCCCAGGAAGATTTATGGTTCAGAATCAAAGGACAGGAGAAGAGATAGGAGTTTTAACTAATACCAATAATTACATAAGGATAACTTTGCCAATTAGAAAACTTTCTAATAACTGATTAGAGGTTTACAATGCAGTCTTTACAGGAATACCCTCTTACAATTTCAAAAAGCTGTTCTACATGGTTTGCATTGGTTTTTACATTACAGAAAGTAATAGCAGAACAAATTCCAGTGCAGCATATATCATAAATTAAGGCAAGGATGGCTCAGAAGTCTATTAGGAAAACAATCAACCACCTTTCCAAGAGAAAACAAATGTACCTTTTCCAGCTTCAAGTAATTTCTTTACAGAAAGCCTGTCCAAAGGCTCAGTCTGGAGCGATGAAACTCGTTTTGTCCTTTTGCTCACTTTGCTGTGCAGCAACGTTTGAAGTATCAGACAATCCTCCAGCTGTTTCAGTAAAAGCTTCCAATATTCAGTATCAAGGGAAAGTGCTTCCCAGGATTCCATGTCCGAACCTACAATTATTTGGGAAAACTAACACAACATAGAAACTGTTTTAGGTCTGTTCACTTAAAGTAGCAGTTTTGTTTAAAAAAAAATGCATAGTATTAAAATGGAAAGCTATGTCCTAAGAGCTATTGCATTTTAATGAATAATTTAATTCAAGATACGTACATTAACTATCATGCAAACATCAATTAATATCCCACGCTGCTCACAAAATGCACAGAGTCTTAAAGAGAAGCATAAGGGAATAAAAGGACCTGAAAGGTCATCATATAGTCCCATTTTAAAGTTCACATTTAGTTGAAAAGTGAGTTAGAATCTCTTAAAAAATACTTAATTCTAAGTCCTCCATATATATACATTCCCTACATATAGGATGAATCGATCTGATTTGCAGCTTTGAGCACCAAGACAGCAAACCCCAGAATTCTCAGAAGCCTGGCCATTAACAGTTTTAGTCTTTAAACCAAAGGATGGTAGGGAAAAAAAGGGAAGAGATAAATGGCTTTATGGCAGGAAAGTTTTGAGGGAAATAAAGCTGTTACTTTATTCTTTTAAGAGTATAGAAGAATGTGACAAAGGAGAGCTGTGTAAAGCATAATATGTTGCAACTTACTAACATTTCTATTAGGGCAACACTAACAATTTTAATATACAGAATGTCAATAGTTGAGGTGAATGTGCAAAAATACCGTAATGCTTCAAAGTCATCTAATTATAATTTATTTAGCAGACAATTTAAAAGACTGGCTATCACCTAAACACCATCTAATATGTTGAGGCAAGTAGCAAAATACAAATATTCTCAGTGCTATTTAGAATCATAGAGTTGGAAGGGACCTTAAAGTTCATTGAGTCCCAACTCTCTGCCATGGGCAGGGACACCTTCCACTATACCAGGTTGCTCAAAGCAATGATTTAGGAATGTAATAACTTTTTCCATTTTGAATGGCAATGCTGTGTGGAGTTTCAGTCTTAATCACAACTTCATAAAAAGACACTTATTGTCAAAAAAACCTCACCCACCCATCACATTAAGAAGGACAGTAACATAAGGGCTAACAAAATTCACCAGTATATTAAAAAAAATAAATCCAAATTGCATTAAAAAAGGTTTACCACCCAAAGTTCAGTCAACTTCTCAAATATATGTAGAAACTTCATAGGCATTAAGTTTGTCAACATTATTTGCTATCAAGAGAAAAACTCACTGTACAGTTCCCATCACATGTTTAAATATGTTCAGCAAACAATTCTGATATATCATTCACCTCAGTATAATATTCTTCAAATTCAAATACAAATTGCCAGGCTTTGTGCCCACGTCAGAATGCCAACAAATGTAATAGAATGACACCCTCAGCATTCAACAACAGCCATCTGCATGGAACTGATACAGCAAATAAAATAAAGGGGGGGGAGGTTCAAGATGCCTTACCTTTTTCTCTGTCACACTGTCAATTATCTGCACAGTGACAGCATATCCGACGTGCGCAGACAGCAAGGCAGCGGCGTTGTTTTCGGACTGAACACAGGCTGTGCGCATTTGCTGCCACCACGGGGAAACTGACTGCGTGTCCCACGACTCGTCGATGGCAACTGTGGGGAAAGGGAGTCACTGGGTGTCAGAACCAGGAAAGCTGCAAACCAGCCCTGAAAGCATCACTTACTAATGCAGCTGATATTAGGAGCAATTCCCAGTTACTCTACATTACCTTTTTCAGATACGTAGCAAGCAATTTCTAGATTATAGCTCAAATTTAAAATGCTGAGTGGAACGTCAATTACTCATTCTCCGAGTTTAATTTGCAGGAAACAGGCAACAGATATAAATCACCAGGCAGTAAAACCTGCTGCATGCTTACTGGATCTAAGCAATATTACAAAATGACACTTTACAATGCAGAGAGCTGCTTTTGTGATTTCAAGATGCCACACGTATTCAACACACTCAGGCTGGCTCTCTTTGGGCCACCTTGTGCTCAGCAGAACTAATTACTCAGGCAGCAGCAGCAGCTGGATCCTGCTTCCAGTTCCAAGCCTACAAAGGTACCCTACGGTGACCAAGAGATCAGGGAACCTGGCACAGACAAATCCATACAGTGCTGGGAGAGGCTGGAGAATCAGTATTTATTCATCACACAACTTACCCCACAGAATGGCAAGTTGGCTACAGAGTGCCCCTTGTGTTACAGAGATGTTCAATATGAAAACGCTGCCAGAATAACGGCACCCCAATGAGTTAAAGCAACCGAAGGACTTCTGAGAGCTGTTCAGTAGGGGGAGGGGGCAGGAAGGGGCAGCCAAAGGAGGGAGGGAGGGAGGAAGGGAGCTGGGCAGCCACCTCCTGGTGCCCAATAGGAGTTATGTCACCTTAATGGGGAGCAGAACTGCAGGCCGTGAAGAAAGTCTTTAATTGTGACACTCTGCACATTTTGACTGTATTTTTTAATTAGTTCATTGACATGCAGCATTTAGCTCTGTTACGGAATTGGGGGGGGGGGGGGAACCCCAAGT
>JAOTQQ010000023.1:20348130-20408850 GCA_026546715.1 Gallinago undulata | reverse complement strand
TGCCCTGTGTTCTCCTGCCCCCCCCCCAACCCCAAGTGATAATATAAGCCAGTCAGAGTAGCAAATTTCTAATGATAATATCAGTTGTGTTTAAGTGTTTCAAATACACATTTCACCTTTCATTTTGCTCAGAAGTGACAGCATAGTGTGAAGGTAACTGACAGAATCTGGTTTGTCCAGAATATCTTTTTCCTTCGATAGCCATAGATTGAGGAGGAGTGACTGTAAAAAATAAGAGAACATGGAATTGAAGGTATAGAATGAAACTAATATTGCAATATACCTGATGCAAACACTTTCTCAAACAATTTTTTTCTCATGAAGCAAAAATGTTATATCCATCAACCCTTATTGTATTAACATAGAAAGTTAAAACATATTGCATAAGGCATCCTGTGGCAGACCAAAATGAAACAATACAATCTGTACCTTTCATTTAGAAAGATCTCTTAGGAAACACCCTCCTTTAAAGACACAGCCAGCTCATACTGGTATGTTAGCAATCTCAACTGGGTAAACATTTGCAGTTATTAATATTACAGCTGGAAATCTTAACACGAGCAAGTAATACTGAAATAGGTATTTCCATCATTATGTAGTAGATGGAAGTAGCAAAAGACTAAAATTACACACAGATGAAAGATAAAGGTGATTGCCTTAACACTACTAGGCATTCTGAAAAAATTACTTTTAACTCTTTTTCAACTTCCTTGCTTGCAAAAAGAAATTACAGCAAATGTATCAGTATGTGAAATTAACTACTCTCATAATTTTTGCTTCTTTGCAGAACCTTTCAGCAAATCAAATGTAGTCCTAATGAATACGCTGGATATTCCCACTAGAATATCCACATTTTTTCATAGAAATTTTTTTTCTTTTACATCTCTTCAGTGGGAAATATAAATACAAGCACCTAAGAACTGAATGTGGGGGTATTTGAACACCAAAGCCTGAACTCGGCATTAATCCAAAGGTCAACATTCAGAATTTTTCTGTCCAATGTTTTGTTTTCAAAATACTAAATCAAAGTTTTATATATATAGTAAATATCTTACCAACAAGGTTTGAGGGCTAAAACCTGCTGATTCCAATGCATGACACATTTCCTCTGTGGAACTCTCCCCACACAAACACTTCCAGAAGAAAAAGCTGCCTGAAGCAAAAATTAGTTGACATTATGAACAACATCTAAAGTCACAACTTCTCCCCTTACACTTATGTGAAAGATCATCTATTGATGTTCCACTGAGTGCAATGCAAATGACTAACACCCAGGATATCCTGGTGGTTTGCCCATAGTGGGGAAGAAGGTTCCTTACAAAGGACATGTGTTTCGAACACTAGAGGAGCCATATGGAAAATGGATTTATAACAAAACAAAGGTTATTGTCATGTTTGAATTACACATTTGGTTCAACTCAAAGAATGGTTTGAAGCATTGGATGTTTATCCATGAAGTAACCCAAAACTGTGTGGCAGCATGTTGTATCTTACGTAGCAAAATAGTGGTATTTAATCAACTGAAAAACCCCAAACAATTACACATTTCATACCTTACCAGCACTACAAGAACTGTGAGTGTCCCTGTCAGGCGGAAGAGGACTGGAAAAATAAGATCTTCAGGAAAACATCTAAACTGCTCAGCATGACACTTATGTTTCAATTACACTTGTTTACAGCTGAACACCCCAGTAAGTTACTGGTGATCCTTGTCCAAGTTGTTAGGAGATTACTCCAGCTCTTAAATCCAAGCATAGTGTTATGGTAGAGAAAATGCAAATTCTAAGATTACTTAGAAACAGCCTTTGACCATCACATAGGTGACAGCCAAGCTCTTCTGCCTTAACTTTTCAATCCCAATTCTTCTCCAAATCTATGATTAAAGCCAAAAGAATCAGGAGGCTACAAAGTGAACACCATACACCACCTGTGCACAGAATTCAGTGTTTGCACCAATATTTTCCTAGTAAAGAAACAACCTAGAAAACAAGTGCCTTTGAGACAGATTGAACTCAAGCTGCTTTCACTAGTTATTTCCCAGGAGCCCCTCAAAGACAGCCCACAACAGATTTGCAAACTGAAGCAGAGTACACAGGGTGACCCCATCCCACACCCCAACAGACACCCCAGACAGTGTCCCCAGCTATAATATTTTAGATCAACATTGTCCAAAAGTTTCTCAACTCCACAAGCACTGGGTCCTTATTCCCTCACCTAATGTAATGGTCCCATGCTGCCTCTGGTCACCTCTGAGGCTGAAGTCAGTCCTGCCACCAACAGAACTCGAGGTGCTGAGAGCACCAATAACACAGCTGCACACAGCTGCATTGTGAAGTACCTTGTTACCACTGCTCAGCTTGGTGGCCTTAATAAATAAATGAGCAGCGATAATATGGCTTTAGGTTAATTACATCCACAGATGTAGCTGACTTGTATTAATACCCATCCAGATAGAAAGACTTGTCCTCTGGCTAAATGTAAGAGAATGGAACTAGCACTGTCACATGCTACTTCAAGGCAAGCCAGCTTGTTAAGGCCCCCAATTAAGGCTAAAGTATTTATGCCATTGTAGACTATAATCAGTATTTAAGTAATTCGACAAACAGTTCAGTAGCTCTTACCTAAAGCCACATATTCTCTGTTTTCCATATTTTTCACATTAATCACGTCCTTTTCATATTCCAAATACTCTAAGAACATTTTCACAGACAATACGTCGTCCTTCTCATCAGCAAACTGAACATTTGTTTGGGTGTTCTCTTTCTTGTAGTTCTCCAGTAGAGTTTGGAGCCTGTGAAAATCTTTCTCTTCCAGCCGAAGCAGTTTAGCCAAGTCCTTAAAAGCCCCCAAAAAAATTGCACATCACAAGACTAATGCAAAAAGTTGTTTTTCAAAACATAGTAAAAACCAAAAGTCAGAAGAGTCAAAATACTTTGTTTTGAACATTAAAAATGTCTTTTAAAAGGGCCAAAATGATTGAATGATCTCAAAATCACTTATTGGTATAGCTGAAATGAAGACCTTGTCTATCTTCATTTTTAAGGACGTCAACACATACATTTCCCATATTTAGATTCTCCTCACAGTATAACAATCACCCACCAAGCAAACACGCCCATATACTACCACTCCATGTGGCTTTTGTAAACGTGTAAGTATTTTTATAAATGATATCACAACCAAGCCAAATTACAATGCTACACAAGCAAGTAGCAGAATTTGTAATTTCTACTGGTCATAAAATACCCCTCCAAAACAAAACAAAGTGAAGAATATGCTGTGGACTTTGGATAAAGGACTGAAATCAGAACAACCTTGTTCTATTCTCCCTTATACCTCAGCTTTATACGACTGCTGAAGAATATTAGGTAGATTAGGCATTTGTACAGGACAGGGGGGAAACCCCACCATACAACGGGGAGGACACATCCCCCATTATAAAACAATTATTTCAATAAAAGTTTTGGGCCACAAAAAGGGGTAACTTGCTTAACTTCTTATTTCATCCAAAGCCTTGAAAACATACGTTTACGCTGAAATCATCACTCCAGTCTCTAAGACAACTGAATTTTGAATTTACTCACATTATCTGAGGGTGAAGTATCTTTCTGTATGCTTTGGGAATTTAGTTTGCTGACAAGTTCATAAAGGTGTAGCAGTTTTAACTTGTTTGTGCAGAACTGCAGTAGTCCTTCGTCCACACACTCGAGCTCTGAGGAGAAACAGAACTGTGTCTGAAGTTGAATATAAAGCCTGAGGTAGCAAGACACACTTGGCAGCTGCATTAAACTCCTCCTCTATCAGAATGGGAGGACTGATGTCTCTCAGTGGAATTATTTGATGCACTGCAGCTTGATTATATTCAATTCATAACAGCACAAAACAAGAATTATTTTTACAAGAAGTATTAGGGAAAAATATCAGGCTCATTTTAAAACTGAAGGAGGTTGACAATGTAGAACTGAACAACGACAAATCTATTGCCTTTTTGTAGTTTAAGGGCAAACTAGAGAGTGCCAGAAGTTGAAATACACCATATCAAACATATTTTTTCAAGACTTAAATATAATCTTTTATTCATTATGCCAATATTTTAAGCATATTCCTTGTATCAGAGGAGAGCTTGGTATCTATTGATATGAACACAATTTCACTGCTGCAAGACACTGACTTTTCTATTTCTACAAACTCAGCCTCAGAAATTTCACAGATCTATTGACAGTCTAATTTTAGTAGCAATTAAAGCAATCAGAATAGAGGAAGCTAACAGCAACACTATGCTGAAAAAAACCTCAATTCCAACTTATTTTTTTTAAAAGAAAGTACTTTACAGAGATCCTAAAAGGACCTTTCTATAGAATATATCTTCTTCACCTGAAACAGCTTCTAAACATGATTTTCTCTCTATGGGCCCTTAAGCACTTTTGATGCTTTGCTATTAAAAATCTGACAAATGAAAGAGAAATGCACAGAGCTTGTCATAGTCACTTGACCTTTCTTCACGACCACAGCGTTCACAAAGTCCAGCATCTGCCTCATGTTATTCATTACCTACTAAGCACAAGCGGAGGATGTGCCACTGCTTTTCTGAGATTAGAAGGCTGGAACATCAGCCCAGCTTGTTCCTTATTGTGACTGTGAGGAAATAATGTTATGCATGACAATAAGAGATTAATGATGAAAAATATGCACTCAAACAGACCTCAGTAACTACACAGTTCTGTCAATCTGTCTTCAGCATAAAAGAGCATGTTTACATTTTCTTTGGGATTTTTTTAGGAGTTCCAATAGAAATGGATAATGTTAGTAATTTAGAATGTGAGACCAAACTTAGGTAGAGAGCTGCAAGCGTGAAGCTCTCGATCTCTTCTATCTACTTCCAGAAAATGGTAAAAAAAACAAACACTGACACAAGAAAGGTTTCCCCTCAAGGCTTCACAACTGCAAAAGCACGTTGTCAGGTTCTCACTGAGGCAGGACAAGGGAGATGACCTTTCTAATTGACAAATGTTTTATTCAGGATTTCCACACAACAGTGGTAGGAATAACAACAAAAAACCCCAAACAAACCCAACTTCTCTGTTGTTGAGAAGTTCCAAAATGGGCACAGGCACTTGCTTCTCACTCCGTTCATCAACACCCTGCTGGAGTCCAGAACTGGGTCACCTCAGACACAAAAGGGCTCTCCCAGTTTATAAAGATCCAAGTTCATCATCTCAAAGAAACAATTTTGCAGACTTCCAGCGACAGGATTTTGAATGGGCAATGACCTGTCCTGACTCAGGAATCACTAGCAAAACATACAAAGTACAACTTCAGCGAAGTTTACCAAGAAACGATGGTACACATTTGGCCAGAGCTCAGATCCTCGTTGAAAAGGATTTTGCACTTCCAGTCCATTAAAATTCACAGATCCAAAGTACCATATCCTTTGTGCCTTCCCCAGAGAGAGAGAACCAACTGAAAGTCTACAGGCAAGAGACTGTGAAAGCTTCTTTCTGAAAGAAGCTTTTACTGGATCCAAGTGCCTAAGCAGTTGTTGAGGTTTTGGGTTTGGTTTCTTTTTAATATAGTCACAAGTTACTAGGCACATAGCAAGCACAGCAAAGCATACTTACTAGCAAGCTATTTGCAGTCGGCATTTAAAAAAACCCCTAAATATGTAGAAGCCTGTGATATCTAGCAGCAGAACTGAGCAGACCAAGTCTGGTCTCCCCGTGGAACATAATAGTCCTACGATAGCCCTACAGCACTGCAGACAAAGTGCCAATGCCTTTCCGTATTTGCAAAATAAATATCCACCTACCCTGTTTTTTTAAATTATCCATTAATGTCTGAGTGATGTTTGTGAGAGATGAAAGTGGCACGTGTTCACTTGTCAAAATACTTTCCAGAGCCTGTTAAGCAGACGTTCAACAGAATTAAACATTCACTTAATTTCTCTGTAACAGCACATAAGGTAAGCCAACAAAGCACAACTTTGACAATGATTTTTTTAATGTATTTTGCCTTCACATATACTTGTGGCATAATTTGATCCTACAGAAAGATCTGCTCTCTTTTTATTATTTTGACTTTTATGATGGAAGATGCTTTGGGGAAGTCACAAGCCAAAATTAATTCCAGTCAATACATCGTTAAAAAAAACCCAAACAAACCACCAAAAAAACACACCACAAACACACACCCAACAAAATAGCTCAAATATTTGTAATTTTGTAAAGTAACTTTAGGAAAAAAAAAACATATTTTAAAAGATTTAAAAAGATTTAGCACTCTAATCCGATAACGCAATATTTTTTTTCCCTAGTATTAAAAGCATACTGGCTTCTAGATACTCACCTGTTTCTTTGTGGCAGGGTATTTGATCTCAAGTATTAATTCCTTTGCTTCAGTTTCAATTAAATCTGCAAACAAAGACAATCACAAATTCAATACGTATTTCTTCAATGCATTCCGAAAAGCAGGTCACCTTGCACCACAGTTGGGATGCACATGGATTCATGCTTTGGATATGAAGACACATTTGCAAAAGTTGTCAGAATAAGCTTGGGGAAAATTAAACAAAATTACAGCTCAGCGGCACCTCTTTCTCCAAATCTGTATTTTGAAAGAAATCTGCATTACTTACGGAAGAAGGCTATTCTAAAGCCCAGTGCTGAACTCCATCATGTAGATAACGGGCTGCAAATAGACCATGGCTTATACAAGTGCTCAAAGTGGAGTTTATTTAAGATCTATACAGCACACAAGGCTTATGCAGGATCCTTGCATGAGATATTATTTTTTTTTAAATAAGCTACAAAATGAAGTTTAAGCTACTTAAAGTTCATAATTCATAGCACACACAGCTGTCAGAATGCACTGCAATCACACCTGTGTGTGTACACTCACAGTACAGGTAATACACCAAATACAGTCATCAGAAATTATACGAGAACCTACCCGGATCTGGGGTTTTAGCTTTGAGTAACGCATTTAACTTCTTCACGAGGTGCATGTCCTTTGCTCGCTCACTCTTCTTATCACTGAGGGGAAATAATTTTAATTGTATGAGTGAAGAGAACTAAAGTGAATGATTCAGAAAAAAAATATTTTTAAAAAATTGCTTATGTTACTTCAAGGTAACATCGCATTAATAAAAACCAAGTTAATGCAGAGAAACCAGTAAAACTGTTGCCAGAGTACTGCTCAGCTTGAGAAGAAACACCAGAATTGTTATCTCTAAATAAAACATTGTTTCTAAAAAAGTAATAAAATTCCTTTGGTGATAAAGAGCACAGAGCCCTTACCTCAGTGCTAAATGGAAAGGTACGTGGACGGTTTTTACAGTTCCAGAGACTGGATCAACAAGGCATATCTGGTAAGTCTGGGGCTGCCATCCCTGACTGGTCACATTGTTTAGACCCATTATTTTATAACCAGGATACAACAGTCTGAAACCAATAAAAAACACGGCCTTTACAGAAAAGAATAATATCAGCCACCTTCCATTTCCACACACAGAAGAAAAAAAAAGACTAATTTTATAAAGCTACGGTTTAACAACTGCTACGTGCATTTATCAGGAAAGACTGTGCAGTGATGGAACAGGACAAACCCCCCTTCTATAAAGCATAAACCAGCTGCATTCAGTAGAAACTGTGGGCAGCACAGAACAAGCCTGAGGCACTTTCCACCTCTCCACTGGCACGTCCACAGACCACTCACAGCAGCAGCAGAGCCCTGGACCTGCTCCTCACCTGCAGTATTTCCCCACGTTGAAGGCCCCCACGCGGGGCCCCTGCTGTGTGCTCCACACTTCCAGAATGCCCCTCCTTGGGGCATAGATGACCAGGAACTGGGCCACTCTGCTCGGACCTTGGGCATTTCCAAAAGGAGAAAAATCCATCTTCTCAGCTTCCCTCTCGTGAAGGTCCTCCACAGTCTGTACCCAACCAACTTCTGCGTCACGGTACCCTTTGTGAGAGAAGATGTAAGTTCATTAGTGTACAGAAATTAATACACGATGAGTACACATCACCACCCACTGAAGTGCTCTACGAGCAGCAAGGTGCCCTAAACTTGGTTTCAAACTGTGCAGCTCTGGCCAGTATCCAGGCTCCTCTCCAGAGCCACGTACGGACTCAGAGAAGGGCCCACCAGAGGGCTCCTCAAAGACAAGTGCAGCCTCCTGGAAAACTCTGGAGAGGAACAGGTTCTTCCGAGGGAAGCTACAAAAGAACCAAAGCTCATCAGGTCCATACTCTGGACATAACGCCAATGCAACAGCTTCTTGGAGAAGAAAGACCCTTCGGAAGTGTCCAGATTTCTCATGTTTCAGAACAATAAAAAAGGAAGATTTAAGGAAATCCACATAACCTATTAAATAGCATATGTAAGTTTTCAGTCATATGTTTTCATCATTAAAATGCCATTTTTAGGAACAAAATAAAACTACTCATCTCCCCCCAGGTAACACGAATACTTTCTGTCATAAAATACTTCTAGACAAAAAAGGCAGAAATGCTCTAATGACATCACTAAACTATGCAGTGGCTTAATAAGTACAAGTGAAGACTCCAAATCACAAGTGAAACAGGAATATATAAATGAGTTTATCAAAAGATATATTGTACCAAGAAGGTTGAAAAGCATTCACAACTCGATTAATGAGAAAAGGTATGGTCTAAAAGATTAAATTCAGCAGACAGCTTTGGGTTTTGCTTATTGTAAATATGTGTCCAACTGTCAAATAAAGCTTAGGACTATAACAGCACTTCCTAGATAATATGAAGCTCTCAGTAACGAGGGGAAAAAAAAAAAGTCCAACAGTATCAGAAAGCACATATTATATCTAATAAGCTTCAAAATACAAGAGAAGGAGAATGCACAGGGGAAACATGATTACTGCAGCTATTTTGCTGTGAGCTGCTGAAGATGCCACTATATTCATGACCACTAATATTCTGAATTGGTAGTGTGGGAGAGAGGGAAGAGCTAGAGATTTTCTATCTGTTCTTAAAACTTATCTTCCATCTCCTAAAAAGCTGTAAAATCTAAATTTTATAGAAAAAAAGAAGAGTTTTTGTAACACTAAGTAAAATTACAATTTGAGATCTTAACATCTGCATTTTTTTTTCAAAAAGCCATTAGTTTAGAAGAGACTGAATACTCCCTTCTTGTGCAGTCACCATGATGAAATAAGAATCTTAGAAGTTTTATATCTTGCTGGTTTTTCAAACTTCTGTTTATTTCCTCAGCAGAATTAAAAAAAAAAAAAAAAGATACTAGAGCTTATTAAGAGAAGGAATCTTGGAGAAAATAGCTACAGCTCTTCTGAAAAAAATCATTAGGTCTAAAGCTTTCTGTTGGGATACAGGCTGT
Organism: Gallinago undulata; assembly: GCA_026546715.1. NCBI lineage: Eukaryota > Metazoa > Chordata > Aves > Charadriiformes > Scolopacidae > Gallinago > Gallinago undulata. The sequence goes on along the minus strand of JAOTQQ010000023.1, from coordinate 20,399,484 downwards.
GAAACAAAACAGAAAAAAATTAAAGAATCTGTACAATACAAACAGATCAAATTTTTACTTTGGCCATATCAGTATTTGAGGGATTGGTACAACAAAACACTTATGGACTTTATATTACATCTGCCTTTAATATTTGGTTTATAATAACACAATGGACTAAAGTCTTTCTTAATAATGGAAAAGCACTGGGAATTCTAAGTCTGAACGTAATAAGCCACAGTATTTTGAAGAACATTATTTTCTATACTCATATCCACTATCATACCTTTCCACATGCGAACTGCAAGTCCTCTTGTAACATCCAGTAATATAACCCTTCCAAAATCATCTGTTACTGCTGCCAAAGTGTTACATGGAGAAAGACATATTCTTTCACCATGGCGACGGGAATCTGGAAGTCCAAACCTAAAAAGAAAAAAAAAAAGTCAAGCAAAACCACTAGATACTGTTTACTATTTCTAAACTATTTCTCAAGAAAACTAGGCATCCTATAAGGATTAAGATTTCATTCTCACAAGTCTTCAGTGATAAACTTCAAGATTTATATTCATGTACTTCTACTGTCATTAAACCATGTACACTGTTTTTTTACAGGAACAATGAACCCACAGACTGGAAATTAAAGAGATGGGTAATTTGTCCAGAAAGACAAACTGAAATGAAACAAAGCTGGAAACAAATGACCTGCAAAGTATCATCGCTGCTTCGGGTCAAGAAAAATAAACATGTTCATCAATTACGCACCTTTCAAAATAGTTCAAACAATTAAAACCACAAGAGATTTAAAGCAATTGGGACAGTAGATAAAACTTACCTCACGGCCAATGGGGTTGCAGGTTCAACTTTTGGTTTCTGTTTTTGGGCAGGTTCTTCCTCATGTTTACTCTTCCACCCAAGCCAGCCACTTGCAATAGAAAAACACATCAGTAGAATCACACCAATGGTCCTACAAATCCTCCAACAATTATGTAGCTACTAAGCCAAAAATAATTTAATGCAATTTTTTATGTTATTACCTTGCAGCATTAAATAATGCTGAAGTCAGTTTACTCGCAACTGCTAAGGCAACATGAGACAACAGTGGCTGGGAGCTACCCTGGAAGAAGAAAGGAATGAAAGTGTTTAGAAAGTCAATAAATAGTCAGCTGTGAGCCACCCTGAAATGAAGGAACAAAGCGTTTAGAAAGCCAAGAAATAGTTCTTACACTGAACTCAACTGCAGAATAGTTTTTCAGGCCTCCTATGGACTTTCAGCTCAGAAAGCATAGCTTTAAGACTCTGCAAAATTTTAATTCATTGCCCCCAGAAAAGCCATTCTGACATCTCTTTACCATTTCAAAATCCTCCTGCAAGTCACTGGTAGCTCAGTATGTTTGTCTGCAACAGAAGTTAGAAAAACCCTGTGTATGATTTATCATGGAGAGTTAGCTGGTGTATGGCTTTGGCATCCTTGCAAATATCAATGTAAGCACTTTTTTCATAAACATATCGGAAAAGCAAATACAAAATCATAATTCCAATTCTAGCATTTTCAATCCGTTTTTGATCCCGGTAAGGACAGCACACACATGGGGACTGAACATACATGACACACAGCTACATCACCATTCTTTTCAGTGTACTACAGGTATTACTAAGCACAATTTGCAGTTTTCTTCTAGAAGTAGTAGTTCCACTATATAGAATCACCACAGGCCATGTGTGTACACAACCAAAGGCCTTCAAAAATCCATAAGATACATATTTACATGATCTCAGCCTAATTATTTAAAAACCTTATGTTACTTAATCGGCAATAAATTAATAAATGAAAAAATAAACAAATTACTTGACTATCACATTCATTTTTAAGATAAGAAAGAAAATTTCTCATTAGCAGGAACCTGTGGTAGGCATTACCATCACATCTACTCCAAATCACCCCAGTTTCAGAAGATCAAGAAGAGGGGGAAATGTCAGCATTAAATGAACACAGGAATATGTCAGAAATACCCATGCAGAAAAGAGAAGGATTAATTATTCAAAGTTTCAGCAAGTCATCTTTGTAGTACATACCTCCAGGGCAAAAAAGAAACCAGTGAAAGGATTGGATCCAACAGTAACATACTGAGACATGGCAGGTGGGCTGTTCTTTATAGCTGCATTATATCCACCTATATTGGAGGCAGTCTTCATTTGATCAAAGGGAGACAGTGTCATGATGCCTAACAAAAACATTAAAGTGAATGTATTATACTTTTCAGAACAAAGGTACATAACTGCTTTAAAGGTCTAAATGTATTCCTGCCTCCTTGACTGACCAGCCAGCCTTCAGAGAGAAGGGAAGAGGAGCAGCCTTAACCACAGAAATTCCAAAGACCAGAGCAGAAATGACCTAATGCACTCAGGTTAATTATAAAGCATAGTTGGTTTGTTTAGAAAAAACAAAACAAAACAAAACAAAACAAACAACTTCAAAGTTCAGGAAGAAAAACACATCTATGAAATTCACTTCACCTGCCTCATTAGCCCCTGCTTTTGTCAAAAGAGTCAAAGAGAAAGGAAGCTTTTTGTCCCTCAGACCTGCCTGTCTGACAAGAACCTGGGCTTCTGCAAACTCCTGAGGAGTGAAGGCCTTTGAGAGCCTAGAAATCAGTCTGTCTTTTTTTGGAAAGGAGTAATCTCAAATTTAGTTTCTTTCTGTGCTAGGCTCAAAGAAGACCCATACCAGTTTTAAACCTGCCTGGAAGACAGTTCTTTAGCCTCGCAGAATTGAGAATAACTGCATCAGATCCAGTCTCTCCTGGCTGTTTCTTACCAAACAAGAAGACAAGACAGCTACAGCCGTACATCCTTTCTCCCCTCAGGTGGAGAGGGGAGGCTCAATCAGACAGGAAGAGAAGGTAAAACATATTTTTTATGACGGGTTAATCACTACTACAGCCTTCTCCCACTACGTATTTCTATTCAGCCAGTAACACTAAGTGTTCTCATCCCAATTCAACAGCATGAAAACATTCCGTTTCATTTAAGCCAAATATGTGAAGTTAAACAGAAATGCTTACCAATACTTGCATGGTCAACAATCGTATCCACATCTTGTAAACCCCACTTCTTATAAGCTAATGGTGGAGGCTGAACATTCTCATTGCCAGATGCTGCAGCTGACAAAAGTTGATGAAACACAAAAAAATTCCTACTGAGTAAAAGGCAAAGTAATAGTATAACAGAGGGAAAAAAATTTGATGCAATCTGAAGCCACAAAATAACCCAGTTTTAAAATAACGTACATCTAAAAACCAGCTGAGCTAAAATGGCCTTTTGAAATATATACCTTAATGAAACTAACACATTTTTTAAAATTAACTGAATAAATTGCATATGATATTCTATCACAACTATATCTTATACTGGCTAGGCATTTATGGTTTAATATTCTGGACAGTGTTAAAATGGTACTGTGATTTATTTCTGTGGTCTAGGCATCTTTAAGTGGAAAGTCCCCCACCAAAGTACTTGCCAAGCCAACACATTCACTAGGTACATAACAACATGAGGTAAGAACAGTACTGAAACAATGACTGAAACTCTTCAAAATACCTATTACAACACACAAATGATGAAGAATGACAGAAGAGACAGCACTGGCTGCACGTATTACAACTGGCTGTAACTGCTTCTCTGCAGTGATCTCACTGAAAGATCAGAGCATGTGCTGGTTGTGAAAGTAGATGGATATTTCTCATTATAGCGTCTGCCTCTTTCTTATTCCATGATTCACAGAGTATCAAGTTTTTAAAGCTCTGATTTACAAGAGCTTTGCCTTCTGCTATATTCCATGAAAATGTTACCTTTTCATTAAGAGGAAAACAACAGTCATTATGAGATGGACCCAGGAAACCATTTAGCACAGCGTATCAACATCTGAGCACAGGTAAAACCAGATGTCTAGGGAGGAGTATTAGAACAAGGGTTCCTCTAAACCAGGTTCTAAAGAGACTTTCTCAGCCAGAGGCAAGCTCTAAGCAACCAGTAAACCTCCACAGGTTTCTTCTCCACTAACCTGCCAGTCTCCCTCTGAGCCCAAGCCTCAAGCATCCACATCAACCTCTATCAAAGTATTCCAAAATTCAACCTCACACTGCACAAATATCCATCTACTTTTCATTTTGAATTTACTGTCACCTTGCTTCATTTCACACCATCCTGAACTGGAAGAAAGAGTGAGCAATCCATTTCTACTGGCCATCCCCACACAATTCAGAGAGGAGCTGTCTCACCCCAGCAGCATTTCTCAGTTCTTTATCATTCATCCCTTCTCTGTAAGACTCAAGCCTTAGTTTAAGGGTTCTGTCCCAACAGCTCCTAACACTGTCCTGCTGGCAGATCCATTGTGCTTTCCACCTACACCCACATGTGGCCTGCTGTAGAGGAAATGAGATTTTGGCAAATCTGAAGTTCCACCATTGAAGTTTTCCATTGAGAACCACCATCAGGAAATTCAGGAGAACAATTCAGCAACAGCACCCGTTTAACATTTTATCTTACAGAACCGTAACAGCCCCATGCTTGTGCTGTTATCTACACCTCCCCTCACCCCAGGAAACTGACCCTCTTTCCAAATTCGAGTATAAACAGGCACTATGCTAAAGGAACAGGATCAAAGACTGCACAATCAAACCAGGAATTCATACCTCTCAGAAATTAACACAAAAAACAGTGATTATTACCAATATTACCATGACAGCATTATCCCTTCCCACAGTCCTCACTGGGAAGAAAAGCACTTCACTGACAGTGCAATCAGCAGACCCTCGGGACACGCTGTGGGTTACCCCTGTGGGCATCTCAGCACCACAGAGAGGCACCCTCCATCCCTCCCTCCTACCGAGATGGGAAGAGAATCAGAAGAAAGTGAGAAAACTTGTGGGTTGAGATAAGAACAGTTCAATAGGTAAAGCAAAAGCTCCACGCCTCTCAAACATACCTCTAGCTACTTGATTGCGACACGCACGAAGGGACTGAAAGAGGCTGAAACCATCAATTGTCACAATTGCTGCTGGGTACAAGATACTCAGTTCTTCATTCTGTGGAAGAAAATGAGAGGACACACACACTCACAAAAAAAAAATAATCACTGTTAGTGTTGTAACAGCTTCTTCACTAGCTTTCTGTACTATTGACTACATGGAGATAAGTTAAATCTAGAGAGTTAAATCTAGAGATTTAAAGAGAGAGTTAAATCTAACAAGCCCTAGCCAACATAACAAGGCAAAACTACAGAAATTCAGTATTAAACCATCCAATATATGAATAAGTATGTTATTTTGGCACATAATTTTATATTTTTATCTTCTTTCAATGACTTTTATATTTGCTTAATATATTTTTTGGCTTAAAGAGAAAACACAACAGTTACAGCAGCTTGTGAAGGCCACAGAAACCCAAGTTTTTCTTGAATGCAAGAATCAAGGTTTTATGAGCCAAATTCCAAAACTGGATTAGCACCTGAATTACCACTTGGGCACAGAAATGCTAATTTGGTGATATAAATTCAAGATTCAAATTCCTTAATGCTTCTGTTTTTCAAAACTGATCCCAAAATGTCATGCTAAATCACATGAGCATTTGTATAAAGCAAACTTGGAAATTTCTGTAACTTAGTTTTCTGCATAAAGTGTGCCAATTCATCCAAGGGCAAAGAAAGCTGACTTGTCTACTAAATAACCTGAGCTCTACAAGAGCCTTCTCTGCAGGAAACATAATGACATGCAGGTTCCTAGCACCATCTCCTATGTAGATTGTTTTAATTTTCAGCCATCTTCTCCATGAAGTAATTAAGATAAGTTCTTATGAATAAGTACACATAGCTCTTGGCACCTGTCCAGTTGCATTTTCTCTTTCCATCCATACATTATTGTATTTTGTGTGCAGTAATGAATAAAAAGGAAATAAATGAAGCCTGTCTTTGCAAGGCTATCACAGAGAACAAATCTACAGAGCTAATGAAATACTCAAAAAAATAAAAAGAAATTCTGAATCCTCAAACTATACAGGCAGGAATACTTCAAGAACAAGAAATCCAGAGTCTCTTGTTCCAAGGAATTGTCCACCCATGAAAAACTGGTACAGGACATAAAGGATTCAGAGAGAGACTCCCTTCCATACCCCGTAACACTGCCACTTCGCTTTTGAAATAATCTGACAAAACCTGTTCTGTGACACCAGGATGCCTGGGAATTTCATAGGTTCTGCACTTAAGCTGCAGGACAGGATCCTCGTTTAAAAGCTGTGCAAGAAGCAGGACTCCACTCTAGAAGAGAAAGAATAATAAGCATCAACATTTCTGCCCCTTTTCTTAGGGAAAGCAAAAAGCACTATCCACAGAAACAGAATTTTTATAGAAATAGATGTCTATTACAACAACGTGCTCAGGGCCTGCCATGCCGAGAAACGAACCTCGGTGTAAAAACGAACGTAGCCAGAGGTGAAGCCAACAACAATGCAGGTCCAGTCCGGACGGCCTGTGGAGCTCCTGTGTCACAAAGATAGACCAAAGTCAAAACCAAATCCTGCTCTAAGCTGCAGACATGCAAAAGTGCAATGCAAGGAGACTGATGATGCTGATACATAAGAATGTCAATCCTTACCTCTTCTGACTTGCCAAAGGGATACACAACACACTATTCACACATTCACTAGAAACAAAAAGATAAAACTAATAAGCATATTTTTCCTTCAGTTGTGAAATTTTGCCCTACGCAAGAGACTGTGCTGAGTCAGCATTTAAAATATTTAAACAATATATTAATGCAGGACACAATTTATCAAATTCATACTAAAAAGGCAAAAAATACCCTTTCATTTTAAAGGCATTTTCAATTACAAGTTCAAGAGCGTCCAAACAGATTGCACGAGCGCTTATTACACTTGTTAATGTTGTCTTTTATCTGCCAGTACTCCTCAGTAATGATTCACATACCTTATGGTAAATAATTTTTTCTGATCTATAATGATATACTGAGAACAACCACTATTTTTAAAAAACAACTGAACTCTACTTATCAAAATAAATTTTTGAAATACATTACACAATTAGGTAGATTTTATATCCACTGCCTTTCACCGTTTTATAATTTCAGAGCATTTGAAGAGCTAATGTGGTGTTCCCAGTTAATGTAGTAACTGAACACACTCAATGCCTGGCTGGCAGAGCACAGAGAAGGCGAGCAGAGGAGCAGGCCTTGATTTCTCAAATCAAAAGTTATTTAACTGTTACCATAACAGAAAGTTTTACACTGTCCGGCAAGACAGAAGCAGTACAAAGGTTTTATGAAAGAGCATATAAATTCAAGACAATATCCCAAACGGCACTCAAAGCATAAATTTGATTATTTGCGTCTCACTCCATTCCCCAAGGAGCGATTAAACAATCAGGCTAGACAACTACAGAAAAAGCTGCTTTGACATGAATTGCAATTCAATTACAACTTCAAAGCAATGTTCAATCTCAGTAAAATCTCATCTTCCAACAGCAAAGCACACCCACCACAGAACATTAGCAGTTGAAGGCAACTTTGGGTAGGAAAAAAAACCAAACAAAAAAGTCACGTCTTTCAACAATCTGACAGTAACTGCCATATTCACACTTCCACAGAAACAACCCACACTTCCAGGAGACACTTGCAAAACTTAAATCAAGACGTAGTGAATATAACTGTATCTGTCTAAGGAAAGCTACCTGTTCCATGAGAGCCTCTCCTGGAGACATAATAGTAGTAAGAAACCAACCCTGAGAGTTTCTCTTCCTTTTTTTGTTTTTCAATAAAAGATGACAGGGTAATGTCAGTGGCAGTAGGCAGAGAAGGAAAAAAAAGCTTAAAGAGATGCACATAAACCAGATCAAAGTTGTGTCAGCAGCAGGTTTATTAAAAAGAACTATGATTTTTACAGCCTGGATAGAGGCTGATTAAGCCACCACCTCCTGCAGCACAACAGAGGGCTGAAGCCAACAGGGAGCATACCCAAGGGCAGACAGGAACCCAGGGCTGCGAACCTAATAACTGAATTTTCACTGAAAATGCAATGCAAAACCCTCAAGAAAGCATCTGCCTGGTCGTTTGAAGACAGATTGAGCAGAAATACTGTATAAATAGCAAATGTATGACCAAAGCAAATTTCCCAAGTCTATTAAATGACCTGGAGCCCAAAATCATTTCTAAAAGTGACTGAAACCCATCAGAGGAGGTTTACAATGGAGGTAAGAACATAAAAAGCACAGATAAGGTTCACTGCATCTCAAAAGACAAACACTTATTCTATCACACAAATATTGCTCATGCTTATAATTTTGAGTGAGTTTTGATCAGAGGTGACTTTATATTTGCTTGAGGTTTTGAAAATTAAAAGAAGTTTTTGTAAAACAACTTCACACGTTTCCAGTTGCAACATCAAAAATTTCATCTTTACTATAAAAGGAGATTTTCAAAAAAGGTACATATACTTTTTTTTTTTCCTTCCAGAACAGGAACTTATAAAAAGCATGCTAACCCAAATCCATTACAATGCCTATATTATATGCAAATACACTGATTTGCAGTCAGTATCTGTTAGTTTGTATGAGCTTGTCCTGCAATACCCCACTATGCAAGAAGAGAGACCTTTGCAGAAAATGTTTCTGGTCACCTAGGTTACTCTATTTCTGATTGGAACATTAAAGATCATGAATGCATTTGGATGAAGGGGCGGGGGAAGTACAAGTAAAAAGCATATCCTACTAATTATTAAATGTGAAACCAACATTTTAATCACAGCTGCATTTCAACACCTACCCTTCTTCAACATTCAGAGAGCCACTCCAGCCAACAGCATATTGCATTTCCTCTTTTCCTTTGTCACTCTGCTTCCATTTGGCTGCCAGTAAAAACAAAGATAGCATCTATAACACCGTAATGTCTTGCATCTCACAGATCTGGTTCTCTTCCTAATCCTTCTCTTCTGTACAATACATCCTACCACACTTAGATTAAGTATCAATTACAAACCCTGAAAACCGTAACATGAGCACTACATTTTTAGTAACTTGTCTAGAGAACTCCCATGTTTTCTTAAAAATCTACATAGAACACCAGACTGCTGAAATTCTGAAATACCTGCTTTCATTTTAAAAAAATTATACAGTGATATCTACTTCATCAATTTTTAAAAGGCTCCATGAATGAAACAGGGATCCTTAGGAGAAAGTTACTAAGCAAGGAAACCTTCTTCTGGGATCATTACTGAAGAAGAGCTTAAACAAATAGAAAATGATAATTTTAACCCCCAAGAAGGATGTGGAAATCCTATATTGATTCTGACCATTTTTAATCATCCTGTCATAATCAAGGTTAGAAAACATTACACACTGTTATTCCTTGAGTGCTATTACAGATAATATTTGTTTGTTGAATCATCTCCCGGGCGCCAATGCACAACTAAAAAAAATTATATTAGGAAAAAGAAAAACAAGGTCAAATATTTCTTACTACTTAAAATTAACATAAAAGTTTTATTTTGCTTATTGAGCACAATTAATGTCAATATCTCTGAGCATCATGAACAGCTGGGTACTTACAGTAAATATTAAATTTAATTATTCATGATAAAATAGTTTTATCAGATCAAAATATAGCTGAGACATAAAGACAAAACAACTAACTTGCTGAGCAATACCCACGAAATGTGTGACGTGTACTATGCACCACTCCAAAATTCTTGAAAGTATGACTAGGGGGGCTGTCAGGTGGGGCAGGGTAGGGGACCATAATCTTGTCCTGATTATTATTAAATACAATAGTATATATATTCAGTAGAACGTATACTTACGCACTAAAAAGACTGCTTTCTGTTCATTAGCTATTACCATCAGGTCATTTGTTGGTGACAAGGAGAGCACACAGTCCTGAAGCCAGTAATTTCTCTGGTTCCTGGAAGTGGCCTCCTCTTCTTCCTACAGGTAAGGCTTTAATCAATGTCTGCAACAATTTTTAAACACAGCAGCACCTGCAAATTTTGTGACAGCCTTTTGGCTCACCCTCAATACCAGCACCAAATGGACTATTCCCTATCAATTCACTCCAACTGGCAGGAAAGGCCACGAGAAATGTATCAACCCTGCACTAATTCTATCTGCATGTTTATGCAACAGAAAACAAAGAACTCATCACTGCTCCTCAAAATTTTCTCCTTTCACCAGAAACACTAGAAGAATGATAATGTTTTATTATTGTTGATTAGAGACTGGAAAGAATCGCTAGTTATGCTCATTATAATTCACACTCAAAATAAACAATTTACGCAAGCTTATACACTGACCAGCACTGAGCAAATACATGCGTGTATGAAGAAAGTAACTAAGCTGGCATTCAAGCTAACACCTTCTAGTAATGTGCCACAGGCTATCATCAGGTTCTAAAACAGGGAACTTCACAAAGAAACAAATTAAAACAAAGAAGTGCCAGATGTTAAGGGTTCAATGATTAGATACCATTATTACATATAAAAGCAAAACGATGGAATCTTTTTTCCCTCTGAGCAGACAGCCAAATATTAGGTCCTGCCAATCACAGTTCAAAAGCAGAAAGTCTGTAATAGGTTTTGAGCAGAGGGCTGCAAGGTCTCTCAGAGACACTACTCCTGCTTTCTTAACTCTAGCCTCTTGCCTCGATCACAGCAATAAAAATCACCTTCCCCTGTCCATGGTCTCCATTCCCCTCACCACCTACCCAATCCTGCCTCCTCCCAGCCCTGCAAAACACTACTCCATCCTCTGGTACCACAGAGCAGCCATGCACAAACAAAAAGCCCAACAATAAGGAGGTCTTTAGCAAGAGTCTTAACTACCTGGCAGAAGAGTTTGACATTTTAAAGAGCGAAAAAGATGAGGGTTTCAATATGACAACACCTGCTGGTTCTATCAAAGTACAACATAAGTAGGAAATAAAGTATTTGTCCTCCTCATTAAGGACTTAAGCATGATGCAAATGGTATGGAATAAGGGGTGGAATGTCCCGGTTTGAGGTAAAACTGAACCAATTTTGTGTTCTGTAATTCTACATTTTAGTTAGGCCTCTCTAACTCTCTGAAATTAACAGCATATTGTGGAGAAAACTGCTCGTTCTCAGGATGATAAGGCCAATGTTTGTGCTCCATGCCAAGGAAGGGTATGCAGAGAGGCCCATGCTTATACTTATTGCTATAACAACCAAGGTCAGCCAATTTTCGTTAATTTGCCTCTTAGAGGGTCGGAAATGGAAAAGCGTAGAGGGGTCCCACCTGCGGGGAGGAATGGACAGAACAGGTGACCCAAACCTGACCAACTCGGGTATTCCATCCCATCTGCCCCATGTTCAGTATAAAAGCTGAGGGATCAAAGGGTCAGCCCCTCTCTCTGGCTCCTCCTTTGGCTTCTACCAGGATGGCTGATGTCCTCTGTCTGTTCGACTGCCTTTGATGCCACTCCATGTGTTCCTGACTCCAGAGCTGGAATCCAGTTCCCATCCATTTCTGAGTCCAGCCTGGGACTTCCCCAGTGCCTGCCCATAACAGGACTGTTATACTGGGAGCTTGATATGGTTTTGTATATATTGTATCTATTTCATTATTTTCTTCTTTTTTATTTTAATATTAATTCTTCATTAAGTAGTTTAGTTTGTTCTAAACTGCCCTCTCTCTCCTTATCTCTTCCTCTCCTTTCTTTTGGGGGGGAAGGGCCATCTGTCAGTCTGGTTGCAGTGATTTCGGCTTAAACCACGACAACAGCACATCTTACAAAGATGTGGCCTAAGAAACACATTCATTTCACAGCAATTACAATGCACATCCTATTTAAAAGTTTTTATACTCTTGTTATTCCTTGGCATCACCATCAGTGATTCACCCCTGGAAGACACCATGCTTATTTCAATCTGTTTCTCGCCTCAGCTGAAAAATCTGTTTCCCTGCTGAAGTAAGTAGTGCCAAGGACATTACCCAACTCCTTGAGCATAATTCCTGCACACTGAGATAGAGACAGCAGATAAGAGTTTTTCTAGTTCCTCAGTCTACCCCCTTAATGCTCTGTAACACAGAACTAATCCACCAATTCTGCTCAGATGATTCATTCAGGTGCAGAGCAGAGGATTCCTACACACACCGCTCCCCTGACATTTTCTGCAAGTCAGCTGGAAGTCTCAGCTTTATTAACAGTTACAGACCAGATGTATTATTCTTAGTTGGACAGAAGGATGTTTTTTCCCCTTTAAAAAGCAACTGAGCTGTCCCATCCTTTACCTGTAGCTTGCTCCCTCCTGTAACGCCACCCACACATCACGACGTAAAAGGAGCGCTACGTGATCATCAGAAAGATGTTTGTGTCAGCAGGTCATGATTTAGGAGTCTTTGGTTTATATTAATTCATGGTAGATTATTACAATTCCACTGCTATGCCCTATGTCTCTGGCTAGCTATAGGGAAAAAAAAAGATAACCCCAGCTGCAGCAGCACAGAAAGATGTAGGCATATTATAGTGAGAAAAAAAAACCTATAGAATACAAGAATATGAGTAATTATCACAATAGGTAACATCCAAGCTATATTTGGAAACAAAGGAGCAAGGGACAAACAAGCAGTCACATTTAAAATAATGGTCTAGATCCTTCTTGCCTGGGTGATAACTATATAGGAGAAAAAATCCTAACATGCACATATTCAAACAAATGGAAAAGCCTTTTCAAATAGGCAAGTTAGCGATGAAATCTCATATATATGAACTTACAGGTTCTTGTAATTCTGCTTCATCCCAGGCTCCCCAGCCACCATCTTCCCAGCCCGTTGATTTGCCTGCGTTAAACAAAAACAGAATTGTCACACAAATCCAGAAAAGGCAATGAAAACACAACCAAAAAGGATTGCTGGTGGTTGTTTTCATTTCCTGCCAGTGCATTATAACTTCATCTATGGCAGATAGTAAATGAGATCTACAGAAAGAACCATGAAGTGGCAGAAATGGCTGTCTTATTTCCCTGTATTTACTTCCATTTTTGACACTATGGAAAAATAGTAAAAGAAGATGTAACCTAAGTAAAACTTGGAAACAGGTGTAACTGTGAAATTAATCCAGACAGCTGGAACTCCGAGTAAGTACCACCTGACAGTGCCTGGTGCAACACACCATTGATCTTTCAACAGGGCTTCTCTGCACTAGAACAAATTATTCAATGAAATTTGTCTTTTCTCAGTTTCTCACAGACATTTCAAGACAGCCAAGACATTTCTCTAGTTTTACACAGGAAGATGAAGAAATGAGAGAGGGCATAAGCGGAAGAAATCCTATACGGCCACTTGACAAAAACTCTCTCCAGCAGCTACAGAGACCTAAGACCTTACTGCAAAATTTAAGCTTTAGCTTGATTTATCTAATTATTACTACTCTAAAGACCACAAAAGATCCATATTGTACATATTAGGCAGCTACAGAGGGAAAGCAAGGGGAGAGCAGACTTTCTCCAGCCCTTCAGGAATCAGTGTATACACCTCCAGATGTTTTACTAACTGGTGCAACATGACCTGTAACGCATGACAAGAACCATATAAGCACAATTTTGTAAGAAACAGTACTTCTATACACAAGTAAAAGATCTTACTTTCCATAGGGGTGGGTTTTGTGTTGGTTTAAGTCAATTGCAGGTTCAGCCAATAGCAACATGAGTTCATTTTAACAGGGAATAACACTAGGTGAAATTCATCTGTGACCACAGAACACCTGAGCCTGGGATAACGCAGATCCCACCATCACTCCAAAGAAAATGGGGTGGGGTTTTTGTTGTTTTTTTTAAATCTAGGTTGGAAGGGACACTCAAGATCATCTCTTCCAACCATCAACCCAACCCACCGCTAAACCATGTCCCCCAGCATCGTGTCAACAGAGCCAGGCCAACTTCTTGGTTGTCTTATAAGAGGGAACGTATCAGTCTTGTACAAAAAACATCTGAAATTCTTTCATCTAAAACTACAGAATTTGCTGTGAATTTAAAAGCCTGTGCAAAGAGTAATTATGCCTAAGATGCATAAGCGTTCAGCAGCACAAGGTGTACAATTCTCAACCACCACCATCACTGGGACACTCAGCAGGTCAATCGGCATCACTGCAGCTCCACAGAAAAGCCAAGCACCTTGCCCTCCATCCAGAAGCACCAGCATGAAATCATCATCATCAATAAGACTTCACGGCTTTTCCAAGGATTTCTTTCAAGTTTTTCATTAAATACTTTCATTGCTACTTTGACCTTAAGAAGAAGGTTAAATGCCATGTCTCAAATTAGTTTAAATTTAGTTCTAAGCAAACAAGACTTTGCCATTTTAGGTGGTCAAACAGTATGGACAAGAAGGTTTGTATCAAGAACATTCCAATCTTATTTGGTCTAAAAAATCCTGTTCCCTTACCACCAAACAAAGGCAGAATCTGGCACAAAAGAAAACTGTATTTTCTCTGTTTAGGCAGATTTTTAAGCTTCTGTACAGCTAATGAAGACCAAAAAAAAATTTAAAAAAATATTTTAGCTTAAGAAATTTTCCACCAATGTTACTCAGAAGGTATTTCAGGAGACTGTAGAAGACAAAATGCCCACTCCATGAATAACCGTTGCTAAAGCTGAAAGGTCTGTACCGTCTACAAATGGGTGAGTCAGTTCTACTGCATCATCATCAATACAGATCTGACTGCATAGCTATTTCAGGCATAGCTATATAAGCAACAAGCTTCCAAGTGTCATGGTCTCATCGTGTATTTGAGGTTGAGAATTGTCCGGTGTATATAAAAGAGAACTATGGCAAATATTGTTGAATATAAAGCACAAGAAGGAAACAGTTCCTAACTTTAATGTTTGCTTTGAGAAAGCTAACAAAATTTTACTTCTGTTTGCATTTTATTATCTCAATAGGTGACAGAATCTCCTTCCTAGAAAATTCCTGGGGGAAAAGAATCTATCGTGTGCCACAGCCCAGAAAGAAACATAACCACATCCAAGAAACACAGTCGGGGTCAAGGCTGACCCCACAGCACAGAGCAGAGCAGCCTTCCCAAGAAGCCTCAGTCACCTCAATTCTGAGACCAAACACCCAACGTAAAACTCCAACTGCAAGAATTCTTGCTGCCTCTTTGTGAATAGCTACACTTTCATGGTTCATCTGTACTCGGATGAAGCTAGATCAGTGAACAAAGGATAGAAAAAATGAGGTAATGGTGAGGCATCGTCCCGTTGACGAAGCTGCAGAGATTTTTGAGAACTGTAACATGTTCTGCAAAGCCACCTTCTCCTCCACCTTACAAGAGTTTACAGGCTTGCTCCTTTGTGTCCCCCCTTCCACACTGCACAGCTGTCTACCAGGGCTAACCAACAACACTTAATCACATCTGTCATTTGCTGGGTTTATAATCTTCCAACTGCTTTCTCATCCATCCTTTAAGAATCTATAAAATTCATAAGCAATCATTTATCGCACTGTTACTTAAGTGCAAAAGCTTCAGATTTTGTTTCTATGTACATTTACTGCAACTCTGATCCCATCAGTTTGCAAAATTAGTAAAGAAACAGAAGCAGTTCCTTTTCTCTTCAGGTCAAGGAATTTTAAAAATAGTTTAGAATCTTCCTGCTGTTCTGACCTGACCATAGGTCATTTATTCCCAAAGCTCCTCTGACATGGGGCCTGAAAAACATTTTAGGCTGTTTTGCCAGTATTACCAGGAAGCCCCTTTTGAGGCTAACATTACATTTGTCTTTTCTTATCGCTTCAGACGTCCATAAGTGTGTGGGGGGAAGATGATACTCAAACTAAGTTAACTTAACTAATCTAAAAAAAAAAAACAACTTGAGCAACTTCACCTCCTTTAGATGGTCACAATGCCTCTCAAGAGAACAGAAGATGACTAAGTTAAAAATAAACCAGGTACTACATAGATTCTTTAAAATAATGTTGTGAATTTCCATGGCTTACAGGTGTAACTTAACTCCAAAACCAAAGTTTGAGGTGCCACAGTGAGGGGGGAAGGACAGGGGCAAGTTTTGTGATGCCACATAGTACAGAAACAAATGAAACCGATTGCATACAAAACTTAATACTTCAGCTCTCTTTCAGGTGTGACAGCTTCAGTCACAGCAAGAAAGAAGGAAGTCTATCCAGCAAAGAAGGTGCTAGACCAGCAGAACACGCAGGTGCAAAGATAATTTGGACAAAGTACTCTGACATCACTCTATCACGTGTTGAGAATACGTCATTCTCAGATGCTCAGATCTCAGAATGTATTAACAATGACGCATGTAACAGAATTCTGGTAAAGTGCATATTTTAAAGATATTTTACATGAGAACTGAAAGAAAGGAATCTTAAATGCGTATAGTGCAATGTGGAGAGGGAGGATCTGATTAAAGACCAACACAAAAGAGCTTGTCAGGACACTCTTCGATAGGAATATACCAAATTCAATCAGAGGGATACAGGAACAGTTAAGAACAACCCTACTGCTAAATGCAACCTAGAATTTGATTTTGTAATGTATTTTTTTCCTTTGTAACCCTGTTTGCAACTCTGAAATAAAAAGCCTAGCCTTCTGTATTTCTGAATTAAATTAGTTGATCCAGATAAAGCAAAGTGTGCAAGCACAGCTCCAGGGATGGTGAGGAACTGGGCTGGAGAGCACCTTCCAGGACGCTGTCAATGTAACAGGGCTGGATTTTGGATAAGAATTTCTCTGTCAGGCTAAATCCATCATTCCCACTGTAAAAAGCAGCAGTAAAATGCCACCTCGTAGCTCTGGTCAATCCCCCCAAAATCAAGGGGTTGACTTTTTTCTTCCCCGAATGAGCAGCAGCATCTCAAGGCTGTGTGCGGTGCCTTGCATTGCTCCAACAGTACTGTCACAGACACAAGTATCACTGCTCGGGAGCGCCCACAGCCGAGTTGGGTTTTGGTTCTTTTAATTAATTTCATCTAAGGAGATAAACACACTTGGGAACTGAAAACATCTGCACACTAAGTAAAGTGCTGTTTTTTTTTTTTTATTTCATCTTAACGCCCCCAAAGTTTAGCTGGCAGCAGTCCCACCTGGCTGTGAAGGTCATCAAGCCTATCAAATGTTTTAAATCACATGGCTCAAGCTCACGAGTCCACTGGAAGAACAGGACACACATCACTTCCAATAAATTGTAGTTAAATTCCTCAGTTCATAAAGATTATAGAAAATGTCATGTGTCTTTATTGCTCAATTTTCCGCTCTTTTCATTTAAATATGCATTAATTTCTTCATGCTAAAATTCTGTTATGTCTGTGAAGCCTTATCATATTTTGAAAAGAAGATGTTTGGGTTTTTTTCATTCCCGTGTACGCCTTAGTATAGACAGTTGTACAATGGAATTAACTGTTACCACTGTTTTCTGATGTAGCCAACACGCAGCCCTAAACATCTTCAACACAGCAAGCTGTCAAATTAAGGTAATGAAAATACTTTCTGTTTGTACTATTTGCACATTTGAGACAGCAGTTTTCAAAGCCACTTAGCTGCCACTTGGCTCAGACTCCACAGAGGATTTGTGCCTTGTTATTACCATTAACTTTTTCCAAGAATCTTAAATTCTCATGCTTTATTAGTCTTGTTCATTAAAATAAGGCAAAGCATTTTTCTAGAGAATAAAAGTATGGGAACTCCATATGAAGCATCTTTAACTAGCTTATTCCATAATACTAAGGGTTTTTTAAGCCACATGAGGCAAGATCCACCCCAACACCTTTTATACTAAAGAGTAGCTGTATTTTGCGCCACGACAGATCTGCGGTGACCTCAAGCAGCCTATGAACTTTCCTTAAGTTATTTCAGTGTTGCATTATTGGCAATCTTAATATACAATTGAATTGCACAATGCCAAAAGAACTACATGAGCCCCCACCTCCAGCATTTTCTGACCCGGCAGGACACAGGCACCCGCAGAACTGACTTCGCACGGGGTTCGAGGGAGGAGGACACCTTTCCTGTTCCTCCCCAGTTTACCAGGCAAGCGTATCTTTTACAAAAACCAAACAAACTGCTGGGCTACAGAAAAACATTAAGTAAAGCTGTAGTTGACAGGATGTTCCCCATTATCTTTTTCTACTGTTGAATGTGTTTAAATGTTCACCTGTACAAAGGAAGGAGAAAACATAATAATCAAATTTCCCAAGAATAAAAAGATGTTAATTTCTTTTAAAACTTAGTTACCTACATCTGCATTTTATATATGTGGCACCTCAATAAGCCTTTTTAAATGAAATTAGAAATTGACAGCCTAGATGAACTTACTGTAAATAAATTAAATATGCTGCTATGTCATATATGACTAGGTGAGAAGGTAGAGCTTTTTTTATTCATACTAAATATGAAAAAAACACCCAACTTTAAACTTTTATTAAAGTCACAGTATCACATAGTGACTTAGAAATGTATACTGATTGCATTTTAAGAAGCAAGCAAATTGTTTTCATTTTAAATGTATCTACAAAAATGCTTTTACATTAATCCCCCCAGATTTCAGTGTAGCAAATACACTCACATGAAATATTTTGGTTAGTATGAAAAAATAGCCAAAGCTGAAACAGCAAAAAAAACTTCTTTGACCTTTAACTAAGAAACCAAAAAAGAAAAAAGCTACAGTTCAAAACCCCTAAGCCCCACACACTGGAGAATCTGGAGGCACCATTTCAAAAACATTTGTTATCCAAAATCTCACAAAAGCTTTTAAAAATTCTACTAAGCACCTAAAACATTAAGTTATGATTCAGGTAAAAAAATAATCAATTTGTTAATTAAATATAAAAATATTTAACAAAGAGTATTTCAATTAACAAATAAAAATATTTAACAAAAATTCATTTCCATAAGGTAGGCAGCATTTTGCAGTTAACTATAAAATTTATAATACTAATGAAATATGAATATATGAATACTAATGAAAGAGTTTCCATACAAATGCAGCGTAACTTAAAAAAAAAAAAAAAAGCCACACAAGAAAAGAATTATATATTGAAGTTGCTGGATTCCCGGTATAAACTATAAAAATACTTAGACCTGTGTTTATTAATATTTATGTAATTGCTTATATGTGAATAAACATAGCTTAAGTTCAGTACAAAAGCTGTATTTGATAACAAATTAACATATTTTATTTGTTGAACTTATCAGTAAAAACAAACTCCTCTTTAGATTTTATTTTTTCCCTGAAGAGCAAAAATATAAAAGCAGATTAAAACTCAAGTTTTTAACTTTAGTAAAGTACTGTTTTAAGACAGTACATTTTGCTGATGGAACAGTTTTTACTGAAGCATTGCCTGATAAAAAAAAAAAAAAGGTTTATTTATATCTTGCTTAGTTTAAAATATTTGCCTTGGGTCTTTGGGCCATAAAAGCACAATAAATAAAAAAAAACAAAGCCCAAACCACAACAACAATTGTTGAACAATTGCTTTTTCTTTCCTTGATGCACAACATTTGAAGCAGAGCCTTGTTTTATGTTTTCACACTTCCCCACTCAAACTTTATTTACAGCACAGAGTTCTTCCATGTGAGCAATGTAAAAGCCAAGGTACACAACAATCACCAAAGAGAAAAGGGAGCAATTTTGCACTGCCACACAACAAACAGTCGCTTACTACGAAAAATAAATGGATTAGTATGGAGGTGAAAAAAATAAAGGAAGAGAGAGTGAAAAACTGATTTATTTCCAGCCAGAGTAATAAAGGTGGGTGCATGACCAAGAGAGCAGCAGTAACTGCACGATCTGCATCATCCCACTTCCAGTTTCAGAACAACCTCACAGCTTTGCTATTCCGTAGGGCAGGCCAAAAATCAGTAGCAAAGCAGATCTAAACAAGTCTAAAGAGAAAAAGAATCTACTGTTCCACACAACTAAATCTGTTTTCTTCTGAGAATACCTCCACAATTAACTAATTTATAACTTTGGACACCTCTAAAAGCTGTAACAGCGTTTCTCCCTGTCAGAGATGAATGCACTAAGGATTACTGCTTCAAAATCACTAATTTATAATCTTAAGTAGAAGTCGGGAACTCTCAATTGCTTACATTTATGTTCATTTATCCTGAACTGCAAAAAAAGCTGTGCTATCAAAACAATTACAGGCACAAATCCAAAAGATTTCAAAAAATCTAAACAAGCAGAACTTTGAAAAATACTCAATTCTGACACTCTGCCTCAATGACTGTATAAGCAAATATAAAAATAGTCCGGAACACAGTCAACTGATTAAAATGGTAGAACAGCATATTTTAGAACATGCATCTTCTTTGTTTCTATTGCTTTTGTGGTTTTGCAACATACTAAATGTTTTCTCTCTTTACAGCTGCCATTTGATAAATCCACTCCAACAAAAGTATCCAAAAGTTATTTTACACAGACTTCTCTCACATATACCACCAAATACAAGAGCAATATTTTAATTTTTTTCAGCACATACTTTTAGAAACACAAACACTTGACAATCTTTTGCTCTTCAGTATTCAAGAGGCACCAACAGGACCCTACTGGTTGCAGGGCCCCTCCTTTAGATATGGATGATACCAAAAGAAAAGCCACATCTGTACGCATTTTTCAGAGCGTTATTAGAGCCAAACAAGCACAAGTAGCAGTGCATAACTGTTTTCTATCCAAAGTTTTGGACAATGAAGACTAGCTGTATAAAATTCTTCAAGAATTACTTTCTTCCAAGTGCATTTTAACAACAAAGTAAATTAAGTTCAATCTTGAACACAAAGAGAAAGCAATAATAAAATATAACAACATGCATACAGAAGCTTTAGTGGTAAAGTTTGCGAGCTGAACATATAGTGTACTTTTAAAACTTTTTCACAATCACTGTGTCATCTTTTTACCAGGACCTGTAGTGACAGGCCAAGGAAGAACAATTCTAAACTGAAAGAGGGTAAATTTAGATTGAATGTAAAAAACTTTTAAAACGAAGGTGGTGAAACACTGGAACAAGTTGCCCAGAGAAGCTGTAGCTGCCTCATCCGTGGAGGTGTTCAAGGCCAGTTTGGACAGGGCTCTGAACAACCTGGTCTAGTGAAAGATGTCCCTGCCCAGGACAGGGGAGTTGGACTAGATGGTCTTTAAAGCTCCAATCCAACACAAACTATCTGATGATCCACCTCTCTTTTAATTCCCTCATAGACCTTTTAAACTCTTTAAATAAGCACCTTGCTGCTTTCTCTCATAGCTCTGTTCATGACTGACAGGACTTTACAAGAATCCTCATTAACCCCTTCAAACACTTTCCTTCCGTGCTGATGCCAGAAAATCACTCAAATACAGTTAACACAGTACAGCACCAAAAACACACAGGCCACTGTTTCATTTCCCTGCACCATCTGTCTTGGGCATGGATCTGCTGGTCCTTCTCTGCTGAGAACACAGCTCCTGTGCCAGGCAGCTCAG
Source organism: Gallinago undulata (assembly GCA_026546715.1). Classification (NCBI taxonomy): domain Eukaryota; kingdom Metazoa; phylum Chordata; class Aves; order Charadriiformes; family Scolopacidae; genus Gallinago; species Gallinago undulata. Next base: position 20,378,014 of record JAOTQQ010000023.1, on the reverse strand, counting down.
CATTCACTGGGCACTGCCTCACCTGGCCCACAACTATTGGACCGCAGCTGCTGTAAGAGATACTGCCTTTTTATTTAAGCCGCTAAACTAAATCTTCAGTATACTTTAAGCACGTTTTGCATTCCTTGACAGCCCCACGTACACAACGTTTGTTAACTTTGCTAGGACAGATTCAGACAACTGCACTCAGCGAGAAAACGCCAAACTTGCGCCTGGAAGTTTGCGGTACACGGGATCTGCGGCCCGAGAGCTTCACCCGCACACTCCGGGGTAGGGACCGACACCCGTGAGCAGCTCGACACCGGAAACTTCTGGGCAGCAGCAAAATCTGAACTTGTAAATGAAGATGCGGCAGCTGGGGCTGGACACCCGCCCTTTATCGCGGTAATGATGCCGGGCACTCAGCTACCCGCGGTTACCCTCTGCACACCCTTCAGCGGACACGAAAGGGGAGCCAAAAGCCCAGCCGGCACCCCCGGCCTCACCGCCCCGGCTGTGGTCATTGGGCCGGGACGCACAGTCCCCCATCGCCGGGGCGGCTCTCGGCGGGAGGCTCCCGCCGCACGGCGCCCCGAGAGGGCCGCAGGTCACAGCCCGGCCACCGCCGCCCCCCACACCCGTCCCGTCGGACCGGGCCGGACCCAGGCCGGGCCGGTCCCCCTGCTCCCCCCGGCACGGCGGGGCGGGACCCACCGCTCTCCTTGCCGGCCGCGGCGCTGCCCTGGCGCCGGTGGGGGCAGAGGAAGTCGCGAGCCGCCTCCAGGTCCTGGAAGTGGCCGAAGGGAACCAGGGCGCAGGACATGGTGCTTGTGCCGGTGCCACCGCCGCCACCCAACCCGGAAACGGCCGCCAACTTCCCTCACGCCCGGCGCCGCGCGGCCTCGCACAGGGCGCATGCGCGGAGCGGCGGGGGCGCGCCTCTCCTCCCCCGCCGCCACTTCCGGTCGGCCCCAGCCGCCAGTACCGGGGCGGCCTCTGAGGCGCCAGTGGGCCTCCGGCCGCCCCGGGGGAGGAGTGGGAATGTTGCGGACTGGGACAGCGTTTCTCCGCCACCGGGCAGCGATGCGGCTGCTGGCAGTCGCAAAACAAGCGTCCCATCGGAGAGGCGGCAGGGTTCGGCGGCGGGGGGTTTCCTGAAGAGAATAGCGGCCTACGCGCCCGGTTTTTATCGCTGGCGCTTGTGCCTGCAGCGGGACGGGGCCGCTGGGAGGGCCTTGTCCCGGAGCGGCGCGGCGGGGCTGGAAGCTGCCGTGTGCCTACGGCCCTCGGGACTGGCCCTGCTCACGGACCCGGGCGCCGGCACCAGCGGGCGGCCGTGAGCGCCCGGCCCTGGCAAATTCCGGAGGAAGAACGGCCGCTAAGCCGGGTGCTCAGGGCCAAGTCCTCAGGCAGTCCGTGGCATTAATTGGCATATGAGAGCTGCATTTGTGGCAAGGCCTGCGTACGTGGCAGGGAAGACAAGACGATTCCCCCCGCCAGCTTGGGGCTAAAGGAAGGAGCCCTGAGATGCTGATGCCATGTCATCATCCAGGCCTAACGGTGAAGCGTTACTCTGATGAATAGGGAACCTTTTCAATTGTTAGTGAGGACAATCTTAATTACTCTTGCAAATAGAAAACTTTTGTTTGAGTTTAACGTCAACCAATTTCTATTCCTTCTCTGGGCACTGAGGCATCTTAGTGGGAGCAGTGATTATTACGAGTGAGATTTGCTGTGGAGTGAGATCAGTTCAGTGTTGCAGCTGACCCCAGCCTCAAAAATCTCCCCCTAGGGCAAGGAGAGAAAGAGCATGTATGAGAAGAATACCAAGGGATGTCCTGTGGGCCCCAAAGAAACAGGAATTGCCCTGCCCACAGGCATTTAAAAATTTTTAATGGATCTGACCATACAGGCTTTTTTTTTTTTTTTTAACATAAACCCCTGCTGCTTGCTTTCACACAGATGTCTTATTTTGTAGATATTAATGCACGTGTGTATTTAGTAGTTAAAAGCAGAAATGATTGAGCAAGTAGTCCAAGTAATTCTGAAAGTTTGGTTTGTGGTTGAGGTTTTTTGGATGGTCTCTAACTTCTAAGACTGAACATATTTTTACTAAGAGAAAGTTTCATTCCAAACTGGGATCCATTCAGACTTTCCTGAAGGCACACACTGTAACGGGCTGTAAACTCTAGAAAATCTTTGTCAGATTTTCAAAGAAACTGGCTTTAACTTATCCCGACAATTTTTTAACGTCTTCAGTTCTATTTTGCTGCAGTAATCAGGACCCAATAGCATTTTTGCCCTCAGCAACAGCAGGGACACTTTGGTTTTATGTTTAAAATCTGTGGCTCCTCAGGCAATACATGGGTTAAACTTGAATTTAAGCAGATGAATAATCCCATGGCTATTCAATACACAGTTGTTGAATTCTGTTTTTCTGAACATAATTTCTGTAATAAAATAACATGCTGTGCACCAAAGGGAAAGAGGCTCTTCAAAAATAAGGTCACTGTGTGGGAAAGGTTGAAAGCAACTGGCGTGGAGTAATGGCCAATGACTTTGAAGATGCTTTAATTAAACATGTAAAGCCGTTGGGAAAAATATTTAATGACATTTTAGATGTGTAATGTGCAAAGTCACTAGTAATGTCAAGTAAATAAATAAAAGAGTAAGCAAGAAATTAACAACCTGGTTTGTCGTTCTCTAGTGGTTTGTCTTCCATCACATTATGAAAACGTCCTTATGTAGAGACTAGTGAACAGTGTAAGAGACTGTCATCCCAGCCTGGTTTGCTGCACACAGAGACGTCACGTTACAAAGCTGCCAAGACACTAATTAATGCATAAAATAAGGCAATGAATAATGCAGCAAATGAATTAATATTTCAAGGCAGGGTTGAGTCCTGATGAAATCACATTATCACTTTGCTACTGAATTACCTTTTGTGTGTTAGTTGTACCTTCAATACCAATACTTAAGTATTCATTTTAATTATATGAGATGCTACTAAAAGAAAGCTTTGAAAAATCTGTCATAAATATTAATCAAAGTTCTTGAAGCCATTCAAATAAATGCTTAATATAAAAAATTAACAATACATTTACAGTAACAGCAATACTTTGCATTTACATAGGTCCTACCATTTGCAGACCTTGGTGCAGTTGACAAAAATGTGTAATTATGGATGTGAGGGATTTTCAGTTGGGGAAATGAAGGTAATGACAGATTAAGTGATTTGCTTGGGGTCATACTGGGAGTAATGCTCTGCTTGCTTCATCATCTGTGGTGATCTCCACCTGCTGCTCATTTGTGCTCATTAGCATAAATGAGTGTGATTATTTTATCATTTGGTCTTTGATAAGAAGTGAAAATGAAACCAGCAATTTAGTAATAGTTACAACACACACATCTGTCCCATAATGTCAGCGTGATACAAACTATCACCAAATCCAAGCACAAGCAGCCTCCAAATAATGCGGTTATTGCTCATGGGGAGAGGGAGTGGGAACTAATCAGCCTTCAGTAAAATGCAGAGAGAATATGGAGAATCCGTCAAACATCGGCACTGGAGCCCAGCTCTTCATTGCTGTCTTCTCACAGCCCAGCTCAAACCACGACCTCGGATACCAGCATCTGTCTGACATACCCCAAATATCCACAATTCCCAGAGCTTCAGCATAACTGGCAGTGGTTTGTCACCTCTAAACTTCAGTTGGCATATTTATATCTTTATATCAATTTCTAAATTCAAACTCATGTAAAGATATATAAAATATAAAGATATAAAAAGAGCTGTATGTCACAAAATTATTGCTCTTGGCATGTTTGTAACAGACCTTTCTGTCCATGCAGTGGAGAAGGCATTGAATTCTTTGTACCGAGCTCCCACCTGGACACGAGGCAGAACTGGGGCAGGGCCAGAAGCGTGAAGATTCATCACTGCTGCTGCAGACGGTTTGTGGCATTTAAGAAAGGATGTATTTGAAGGACAGAGGATGGACAGATCTGATCATTCTGATTCGGGCTAAGTCTGGATTTAAGCACGGTTTTTCCTCTCTGCACACCTCGGTGGCCACTGCAGGCAGCTCCAGCTAAAACTTAGCTACAACAGCCTGGGAGGCTTTACAAAATTCCAGCTGTGCCTTGCTCCAAATTCATCCTTTGCAGCTTGAGGTAATGCAGAAGACACTAAGACTCATGTCTCCGCTTGGCTTCTCCTGAGATTTTATTCACAAATCTTTCTGGAGAAGGGTGTTTACTATCCTGGCCTTCAAGTGAAATAATATTTTCATCCAAACCCTAGATATTCTGCATCCTAAATCTATACTCCAGATTTTTATTTCTGAAGCAGTAAGACTTTTAAGATAATCTGGATCTTTTTTCATCATTGAGTGTTTGTGATTGACGCTGCCCACTCAGTCTTATCTTTTGCATTTTTGATTTTCACCTATAGATGTAGCTGAAACACTGTTTTGACAGAGAGCCGAGGAATATCCCCACCTACAAATACCTATAGACGATGGTGAAAACCATAGAAGTTTTCTTAAAGTTTCCTCTGCACTTTTGGAAGGCAGTCTTGGCACACAAGGGATCTGTACTGTAAATCCAACATATCCATCTTGGAAATGCCAGGCATCCTGGCTGGAGACTGCAACATTTAGCCCCCTAATTTCTGTACAATAGAGTTTGCCATGTTCCTTCTTGGTAGGCTTAGGGCTTACGTGAAGTTATAAGTAATGGGATTTGATTAATTGTAATCCATGCTTAATGCTTAAGAACAGAATATTTTAGTTCTGCGTATGCATCCAAAACACACTCTCTCATGCGTGCTTGATTCCTGACCTGTGCTGAGCCAGTATTTTTCATTTGAAAAAACAGTTCTATGAACGAAAGCAAACCCTGTCCCTCTGGCGTACCCACCGGCACGATGCAGCCTCAGAGCCCGGAGGGAAAGAATCCATCCTGTTCCTTCCTTCTCATCTTCTGGGCCAGGCTGGGGCTGGCATCCCCCAACTCTCAGCTCTGCCCACCAAGGGGAGACGTTGCTAAGCGACTGCAGACCAGGCTCCACAGCCTGGGTTTAAAATGGGGAACTAACTAAATTAGTTTTGATGAAGATGTGATACAGCTGAAGAGCAGGCAGCATCAAGGGGGAAAAAAAAAAGAAAAAAAAAAAAGCAGCTATGGTTTGCACTAGAGAACAAAAGGTGTTCACACAGAAAAAGGAGTTTTGAAAGCAAAGAGGGAATGATGTATGTGGCCCAAGTGGAAGAAATAAATAGAGAATTAGGTGTTCTTCAGGGCAAGTGCTGTCTCTGTAGCTGTACATCATCTACCACACCAAAGCTCCAAATCCAGGGACCTTCAGGGACACTATCGTAATACAAACAAGTGAACAAAAAGTGCTGCCACATTCCACCTCTGCCTCCCATGGGTCCTGATTTAAACCCAGCCTCGCAGCCACCACTAGCAGGAGATAAAGAACGTGGAAAGAAAAGCGAGGGAATTTAGCAGTTCAGTTCTCTCTCCTGGGGAACTGTTACCCCCGTGGACTCCTTGCGCCACCTCGCATTGTGTGACATGGAGCCTGCAGCGGCCCTGGGTGGCTGCGCAGTGACTGGGGACTCACTGCATATTTTCTGTAGCCTTACAACGTCACCCCTGCAGACACACGTGGCTCAGAAAGAATTTTTCTTCCAATAAGGACATTCTGTCCTAACTAAGCATGGCCAAATCTCATTCTTCTGTATTGCCCAAGTTCCCCAACCTCAGCATCCAGGTTGTAGCACCCCATGAAAAAGCACGTGGGCTGTTGGGCTTGATATCTTACAGTGTTCTTCTAGAGAAACACAGGTCAAGCAAAAAATATGCGAGTTTTTTCTGAACATACTAATGGTTTGTCATTAATTCACTGCAATAGTACTTATTCCCATCTATATTCACTTATTATTATTATTTCAGCAAATAATTTCACAGGCTCACATAATCTTAGGAAAAAAAGTATGCAAATATTGAAGAACATTGCCAAAAATACCCTATACTATAACTGTGATTCTACCAGTTACATCCCCCCAGTCATGGAGCATATGTGTACTCCCACTGCATTTTTTGGTCTAGTTATGACAAATAATACGAATGAGAATTCAAATACTAACTATTTAGACTGGAAAAATTACAGGCCAAGAATTCTTTGTTGTCTCTGTTAATTTGTGAGTGAATCTGAACAAGCTTCACACAGCTTTCTAGTGTTTAGAACGTTGAATACAAAAGCAGAGAGAATTTAGTGAGGTGATTGCTTTTCAGCAATGCAGCATGGCTTGTAGCGGGTACCAGCTGATCATTTGTTCTATTTCTTTCCTGCTCTTAAGTGTCAGCATTAGATTTTAAGAGATCTTAGTTCACAAATGTATCTTCAGACAACTTTCAGATACTATTTTGAGTTTTACATAAAGCAAGATAGTTAAATCTCATAGGCTTAGTCAGTGATAGAGTCCAATTAAACAGATTTCTTACATAATTCATATCTCTGAAGTACATTTTTAAAAATAATTGGTTATCTTAAAAGTTAGGGAACCTTTCTTCTGGTTTCAGTATCGTTAAGAACGCAGTTGACATATTCATAGATGCTGGATCATTTCTACTTACTAACATGCGATCAATCAAGCAAAAAATTACTCATTTTCTGTATTTGAAGTTCATCTTTTCAACGTCTTTATTCATTATGGTGAGACTTTGATGTCCCAGATCTGAGAGAAGTATCAGGGAGAGCTATAAACATGGAGAAGAAAAGATGCCTCATCTTCACAATCCTTAATGAGAGAAAACCTGTATGTCAGCAAAACAAATTCACTGCCTCAGAAGATGGGTTCAGATTGCTGTCTTGGGGATTCAGGGCTGATAAATCTGGCTGAAGTGCCGAGAAATTTACCCTGCAGGGTGGATCTGACCCGATACCTTCCAGCAGTCAAAGCATTCACTGCAAATATCTTATCCAGTGACCTTTTTACTGAGTTGCTCAGTTTGAAAACCTGGTTTCTGTGTTCAAACCATGATTTCTGAGTACCTGCAGAATTGTTTGGATGAGTAATTTTCTATCTATGGCCTGTTCTTAAACTTCCCTTCAATATGTTTCTGATCTTTGACTGGTTACTTAATTTACATGGGATTATTTTTCAGTTTTGGTTGGGGATTTTTTTGCCCTTTGTTTCATCTTAAAGAGGGAAATAAAATATAATGAATAGTAAAGAGTGGTTAATAAATAAAAACCCATGCTCTCATAGGTCACCTGTCTGTGATCATTGCCAGATGTCAAAGGGATCATTCTATGACTCTATGACCATCGGTCTATTCAGGCTTTCATAAGAAGTTCGGGAAATGATTCCCTAAAGTTTATATGTACAGTATTGGGTTTGTGTAGAAGTTTTCTGTAGGACATAACACAAATGCCATGTAACATAACAGCTAGCCAAAGGGCTAATTGCCACCCACAACTGCTTGTAATGAAATGGTCAAGTTCGAGCTGTCGAACCGCTTATCAAATCAATCAAGCTACATTCATCCACACCACGCTGGTTCCAGGTATCACCATAATTCCCTGGAGCAAGAGTATATTTTTTATTCCCAGTAGTGGATTCTTTCAGCATTGTTTGATAATTTGAGCTTATTGCCATGTGTTTCTCTAGAGAAGCCCTCCAGGGCAAAGGAGGGCGTTCCTGGATCATTTCCTAGGGGTGGTGGGGCAGTGGCCTCTGCACTGTCTTTACATGTTTTTGATATCCCTAATTTCACATACGGTTTGTCTTATCTTTACTCTTAATATATATGTCCAGACAAGACTTTTGAGTGCCAGGGCAGGTTTTGTTTCCAATGGCAATTGATTTGTTACAGCATAGGCAAGTAATTTCATTTATTTGCATCTGCTTTTGTCTTTCCTGAAGGGTAGTAGCAGTAACAAGAAATTATCCTAGGTCTCTGCATGCAAATAACTCTTCTTTTATCACACTTGAGGCAGTTTTCTATGGTCTTGATAAAAATGGGATTCCCGGTCTATCAACTATCAGCTTAAAAGAAGATTCTAGTTAAAGATCTGTAAGACCTGAATCTAGTTATTTTCTGCAGTAGCTTAGATGATGACATGAGCTGAACAGTAAATGAAATACGGGTGATGGCAGATTCCTCTCTACATAATTATAAGCAGGCTGAGACTGAGTAAAAATCAGATCCTGAACAAACAGCTTTATATAATGTGTTTCTGAGATTTTTTCTGAAATAAATATATCTGGTCAATAGTCATTAGACACGTTTTCCTATAAATAGAGAGAAATCTCAACCTCATCTGTGTCAGAGTAAGCTTTACAGCCAGGTAAAGGGTAATGAATCACAGCAAAACCAGAATGCCATTCATTAAGGTGTACTTAGAGATCTGTGAACATGTTTTCTCAAATGCTAAGCAAATAGTAATTTGTCTTCTAAATCCCCAATTAAGAGCCTCAGTAGATAACCAATCTGTTTATATAATCATGGAGAATTAATGTCTGTTAAGATAAGGCCAATTTACATCCTGTTGTCATCTGTTCAATTCAGCGTTATTTTACTAACTTTTCTTATTTCTGTATGTAACTCCAGAGAGGTGGAGAGATAAAAGCCAGTCCCTAATTGTTAGAAGACACAAGGAAAGAGAACAAATGCCTGAGATAATACCCTGCACACACAGAGCACACAGCTGTGTGCTGCTGATCTGGATGACACGGTCAGGAGCCCAGGTCTTGGCTGTAACTATGAAAATTGCATGATTTGTGCCTCCTGAGAGAAATAAACAACCTCTAGACAGAGAAGGGAGACAGAGCAGCTGCTAGCTTTAAGCTCTATGTAATTTATCTAACTTCATAGTGCCATGGGTTTGTTAGATCGGCCCGTGTCACAAGCACTGAGTGTGCCAGTGGGCTAATGGTTAATCTCATTAGCATTAGCTGCTTAGTTTCTAAAACTGGAACCAAAATACTGGATGACAGTCTGATTCAGCTTCATTATTTTAGCTAGACTTCTCCTTCAGTTTCAAAGACCTACACAGCATGAAAAAGAAATTCTCAAAAGAAACGAGGTTGGCAGGGAAAGAGTTTCCCTTCGCCCTTTCAAACTGTCTGCACAGAACAGCGTATGTCTGTCATGCAGAAAGCGGGTGCGATTATAGTACTTACATGAATGGCTTTCTGAACTTCTGAACTGGCATTTTTAAACAAATGTTTCAAGATGATCCTGTCTGGATATACCTATTGTACTAATTTCCAATCATAAAAAAAATCCAAAACACATAAAAACCAAAAAATGCTAATGCCCTTTTTATGCAACTGTACTTGTATAGGTTTCAGAAAAAAAATAATCTACTTCTTGTGTTTTTATTTACTCTGTTCTCCTTTCAAGAGTCTATCAGAGTATTACATTCATGAAGGGGAAGTAGAGCCGCTACCACATATCCCTCCTCACAATCCATCTTAGAAATGGCAGTAATTCTCTTTATACATCAGCCGTGTGGTTCTAGGGAGGAGGCATCCTGAGTTCTGTGGCACAGACATCAATACCTGAGCCTTTACTTCCCCCCCCCCCGCCCAAGTTCAGGAAGATAACATGCCTTTGAAATTTAATTTGGGAGGGTTTTTGGGGAAATGCAACTGGAGCTGCAATTCACTCTGCGGCAATCAGACTTGGCATGAGCTACTGAGGGAAATAACAATAAAAAAAAATCAACTCAAAGGACCCTTTCTTCCCCAGAAGGGTCGGTTTGGTTTCAAGGTGTGATGGTGTTGGAGGGAACGCGTCAAGCATGTCTTGGTAGTTCCTTTACATTTCTGATGGCTGACTAAACCCAAAGGAGCGATGGCTGACAGGCAAAAGCAGCAGGACATTTGTCTTCTAAAGCTGTGGGGAAACTAAAACCCAGTCTGTGATTCCCATGAATTGCTGTTAGAGGGCAGCAGACACCCTGGATGAGGTCTCTGGACACTGTGACCTCGTTCTGCCAGGGCTGTAATGGCAGAGAAATGTTGCCCAGTGCTCTTTTCAACGTCCGGGTCTGGTCACCTATAAATTTTCTAAGTTTTAATTTTTCAGGTTAATATTTTCCATGCTCTATCTTTCTTAGCATAGGCTTTCTTGAGAATTTGAACAGTTTTACAAACATCTCCAGGATGGCAATTAATTGAAAATCTACCATTTGCTAATGCCAAAAACATTCCTACCAAACATTTCTTCAAATCACTGGATTTTTCTAAGATTTGGGAGTGGAATTTTCAGAGAAATGTAATGCTGGACTCTAGAGCTTTTTAAAATTTTTATAAACATACCAAATTCTATTACAAAATTCTGATACAACTACTTAAACCGCTTGAATATCTGCTTTTTCTGAATATCTGATGTTTCATCAATACTGTGCTTTTCCTGTCTCTACCAGTATACATGCATGTCATCCTCCTTGGGGTCTCATCATACATCCACAATCTCAGGGCTAAGGGAAAAGCAAATGAAGAAACAAAAAACTGGCTTTTAAGTTTTTTAAATTGTCATCATTGAAAGAAATGAAACTTAACAATTACTTAAAGTCTTAAGGAAACCCACATATCCTGATCTAGGAGACCATCCTGTGGCACCTGAGTTAAGTCCTGCAGATTCAATTCCCCAATATAGGAACTATATCTTTAATTTAATCTTTGCCCATTTACCTACAACGCTTTCAAGGGAAATTGTCTGTATGTCTAGCTATGATACCTATAAATAGTAGTCAAAAAAAGGCCTTTAATTGGTTCCTCTGGATTTTTAGTTTAAACAGCAGAAAGTTCAGCCTTGAGCCTTCAAAATATTTTCTTTCTGGAAAAGTGTAGGATCTCCCTCCAAAGGTGGCACGCAAAAAAAAAAAAAAAAAGAAACAGTAACAGTTTATTACTTTACTGACTGCTTGAGCTTAACAGCCCAAGAAATCTAGTAAATGAACCCAGGAAGCACAGTTGTCATTCTGCATCAGTGTCACAGAGTTAAATGTGAGAAAGCTCAGTTTTCTTTCAAAAAATGTGTAGGCAACAGCCTCAGGATCAATCTGTTTGTTATTACTTTACATAAATAATCAAACACTAGGTATCTGGAAATGCCACGACTAAGGTCATATCCAAGACTTGCAAACACACTTCTCCCCAAACCTCACGACTCATCCTCTGCCCACAAGCTTTCACATGTGAGGTAAGAAGGATCCTACAGGAACCAGCTCATCCCAGACATGGGTCCTGCCACATCCACTGTCTGGCCTGTACCGCTGAGAAAACAAGTGTGTCCTGGAGAAAGTAGAACATCATTAAATGGGCTGTATTGCAACACACACGCATAAAGGATAACTGAGGCTGCACACACAGCCTTAACTCTGCCATTTCTGACTCCAGGTGCTTGACTTCCATAGTGCTGGAGTTAAAATAAAGACATCGCTTTACTTTGTTGACCCAGGATTGAACCAAGACCTCACAGGTCCTAGTTCCACCTAAATACATGTCAGAAACTCTCACCGATTTGAAGAGAAGCAGGACCAAGCTTGTGCTTAAGTGCTGGAGATGCTCTGGGAGCTGCTGATGGGGGAAGTCACAGTCCCTGGGGATTCTCCTCTGGCCACTGCAGAGCTAGGACAGGAAGGGCAGCAACATCTCCCTGTGTCTCACAAGACGGAAAGCGTGATCAATACCAGAGCCAAAATAACACATATTAAAAACATATGTGTTTTCCTGTTTTCTGCCTTCTTGTCCCCTAGAAAGCACCACTAAACATCTTGCAGTTATAATTTTGATAACTCTGAGTTGTATTAAAAAACTCAAGGGATTTGTTATTGGACAATATTTTTCTAGTGGTAAACACTCAACATAAGATAGCATAAAAGTCAACCTGTAACTTGCTATTTTAATACAATAATACATTTTTTTTCTTTCAGACAATGAAAATAAAAGCCCTTTTAGCAGTGCAGAAGTTTATAAGTTTAGGTCCTATTAAAACTTCTAAAGGCACATGCATAAATAAACCTAACCAGGTTCACTGCTGAAATAGAATCGCTTGCTTCAGTGCAGTTTCTTCAGAAAGCCCAGTTTCAGCTGGAAAAGAACATTTCCCATTGGAAGCCCTTTACTTACCACCCATTGCTCACTGCTGGATTGTTTTAAATAAATACATTAATACCTCTTGTGGGATATGGGACATCTTATTAATGAAGAAGCGGTATGAAAGGAACATGGCCGGACTGCTTTTCATTGTTTATGTTGAGAAGAAAGCAAATCCAGCAATGAGTTGATAGAAAACTTTGCTTTATGCAGGCAGCATTTAACTTGGAGAAAGCAGATGCAAATCCTTTGATAATCTGTGCCCGAATCAGATGCGAACAGTAGCATTAATTAAGCAAAATATAGGAGTATGGCAAAGGAGTGAACCATTTCAGCACACAGCGGGTATTTGCCAGATCTCACCTGGGCACTGGTAGCTCCTGTCCCCAGCGGCCCAGCTGTAGCCCCCAACCCATCTCACTGTGCCCCACAGGTTCTTCCTTCTAGGGGGTCCTTCCCAGAAAGCCTGAGGGCAGTGTTTCTGCTGACCTACACATCTGAGCCCATCTGAAAGAGCCAAGACAAGGAAATGGATGTGTGCAGTATCCCACATATAGCCGCATCAGCTCAGAATCTCAGCTCAGCAACTTTTGGGGGTATTTCTGTTTGTTTTGTTAATGGAAACTTAGGATGCAAACTCTGAGGAGGAGTTCAACTTCATAATTAAATCTTAAAGAGAAACATGCATGTTGAGGAGTCTGTCCTTCTTTCTCCTCCTTCCTGGTGAGTCTATTTTGAATATAGGTATTGTTTCTCCCTGGGATTTTGCACTCCAGGGATTGCTATTGCTTTGGAAGAATTATTCAGAAGGTTTGTGCTATAATAATAGTAATTAGTGATCTGCACACACACACAAAAAAAAGAGGCCTTCAACAGTTACTTAGTTTCAAACTGCTTCTCTTGGAAATCCTGGCTAAACCTATCAGCCTGATTAAAGACACAGAATATAAATGTTTCCTCATAAATAAAGAAAATTAAAGTCAGGGGTTTGCAGGTGCGATGTTCACTTGCACCTCCAACATTTAATGAATCCATGTCACAAGGGATGTCAGTGGAAAAAAGCACACGTTGCAGAGAGTACTGTGCTTTGAGAAATCTTTTATGTGGACAATAACCAAGGGGCCTTTTTACAGTCTCAGCCTAAATAAAAGTTAGGTTCAGGGTTGAGACAAAGTGGAGAACTGCAGCTGCGGTGGGGCTGGAAAGGGGGACCCAAAGGGAAGGAGAGACCTGGGTTTTAAGAACCTTTTTCCTGGGTAATGACTGGTTGCCCATGTGGAAGGATAATCCTCAGATTATGTTTATTTTTAGGGTCAGGATTCAGGTTTTGGCTGAGCAAAAGCCCAGAGCTGCAGTTGGAGTGGACTGCAAAGGGGCTGTGAAGAGAAGGGGCTGTGGGAAGTGAACATGATGCTGGGTAGACATAAGCAAGTGCAGTGAAAACTGTCTGCTCTCTGGTCAAAGGAAGATAATACTCAGGCTCGGCAAAATAGAATCCACTGTTGTCTTCCTTTCCTTTCTGACATCCATTTCTGCAGACAGTTAAAAGAAGAGCCTATTTAAAAAGCACATCATGTTGTTAAATAAGCCAACATCCAGAAGATGTACCAGTTCTATCCTAACTGGTTAAAGGAATTATTCATTACTTCATTAAGTATCTTGCTGTTCTCTTAAGCATTTCTGTTGTCAGTGCTGTCAGTGACAGCAACAACTAAACTGTATTTTTCATATGCATTTAGTTTTATAAAATAAATTCGTTCATGACTGAGGAAATGGCTATTAGTAGCAGGAGTAATTTGTCTCAGTTGAAAACAGATGAGAAAATGTCAATGTGCAATGTGTTAATTCCTTTTTTTTTTTTTCTTTCTTTTTTTGAACTGAAAGAACAGGGTAGCTCTAGAGAAGAAAAGGTTTCTTTGTACCAGTTTCTCAGAATCTGAGAGTCTGAGGCTGCCGAGGAATAATTCTCTATCTGGTTCACTGAGACCAGCCCGCAGGTGGGGAATTAACAATGATGCATTCTCAAATAAAAGCTTCACCCTGTAATGCAGATACAAATACCCTTGGATTTTCATGGTGTATAGAGCTGCACCCAGATGTGAATAACACTGCTGGTGCTTATCTCCTGTAGAAATAAAGAAAAGCTTTAAATCTGAACAGGGTAGATAACAGCAACTCTAATGCTTTTTAGCCAGTGGACATCTTGGCAGAAGCCTTTGGAGATGTTTTCAGGTGCCTGTGGGCATTTGTAGAATGCAACAGACCTCAAGGAAACAATATCATACCAAACAAGAACAGCATTGGTCACTAATTTTCAGAATGAGACTATTAAGTAAAGAAAAATAAATATTAAATAAAGAAAGAAGAAAGAAACAACCATTACCTTGTGACAGACACAGGAGCTTTCTGTAGCAGACTTTTTCTGCACGGAGGTCAAGCTGCCCCATGCCTTCTGCTGCAGGCTTTGCGGGGCTCCAGCAGATGCAGAGAGAGTTCTTTCCCTGGTAAAGCTTCCTGTGAGGTGTTTTTTGCTTGGTTGTGCCTGAGAGAAAGCAGAGTATGAAAGCCTGGAAAATGCAACTGCACTTGGGGTACGTGGGAGCACGCTGGTGCAGGAGTGGGTCCTGGCCTGAGGGCAAGGTTGCTCTTTTGGGGTGTCCACCTACACCTCCAACTACAAAATTTGCTCAAGTAATTTCTGAAAAATAGCTGCAGCGAGGATAAAAGAGCAGTCCATCATGACTTTCAGAAGATATTTTTATTGTTTGGATTCTCTGACCTAGCCAAGTGTAGAAATATAGTTCAAGCAGACGGCCAACATACCCACTAATAAACTTCAACTTCCTCCAATGTCACCCAAAGAGCAGGCTGGAGCTGGAAATAATTAGTCGTAGAAACTTTACTGTTTCGCTTTTAAACTACTTTCTCCCAGTTTACTGCAGTTCACAGCTTTGGGAATGAACCTGTTTGCACTTTGCTGCTAACACTGGCCCATCACAGAGAGCTTCCTACGGCTGTGCTTCTGCGGACAGGAGGAATGTGACTTAAATGTCAAGTCATTAAACCAGATTAAACAGAGAGATGCTGAGTTTTGCAGACCACCAGCAGAATCAAAGCCCACAGCGCACAAACATAAACCAGTAGATGAAGCGTTGTCCCTCGACCCAGGGAGCATGGGTTGAACTTCAGCAAGCAAAGGCTTTTTCATCTGAATTAGAAAAGGAGCAGAGCCAGCAATGCTCTTTTGCCTACATACAAGGCTGCTTCAGGTATTACCCTGTAATCCCCTAGAAATCAAGGACAATTTTACTTACGATCTTCATAGGTGGCAGGCTGGGCTTTGATTTTTGCTGGGGAAGATTAAAAGATTTCAGGCAGGTGCACTGAGATCACACAGCTGCACTTATCCCCCTTCCCAGGGAGACAGGAGCTTACCCCTCCTGCCGAGGAGATTTCCTTTCTGTGTGTCTTTTGAGGGCTGAACAAAAGGGAGAGAAAGAAAACCAGTACAAACAGACTTACCTAGCGACACCAGAGATATCCTGCCCCAGCAGGGAAGCAAACCTGCTAATACTCCAGCCCAGCTCAGCCTCTTCCTTCGGAGCCCAGTAGATCTGTCTTTGGAACTGAGTGCAACGGTCTCATAACTTGTTGGGTTTTTTCAACTGATCTAAATGGTTTCCTGTGTTCTCCACACACTCATGTAGCCAATACCCCAGCTACCTGCAAAGACTGTAAAACTCTGGGTTTTCTAGAGCCCCCAATGCCTCCCACCTCTGTTAACAGCTGCCTGGTTGCCAATAGCCACCCCAGCCTTAAGGGAACCCAGAACTGTGCAACCCCTTAGCTCTGGGGCCTGTTTTACTGCTTCTCTTTCTGGCACACAGAAGAAAATCTCTGCTCAAGCATCTCTCAAATGCACTACCATGAATTTCTTTTTTTTTTTTTTTTTTTTTTTTTTTTAAGCTGGCACATAGATACATTTCTCCCTCTGCAACAGACTCCCCAGCGCAGTGTCACTAACTCCTTTACCCTGTCCCGGCTCCCCATGTGGTCCCTGTGTGGAGGGACCCCGGGGCAGCCAGCTCTGTACAGCCCTGGGCTTGGAAACTTGTCTCTACTTTAGGCTAAAAAATAATTTTCAGTCCACCTGCACTTGTTTTGAATTACAGAGCCCACCTCTCCCAGAGGACACAGCCCTCGTCCTCCTTCCTTCTCACCACCTCTGCTACTGCACTGTCCTCTCCTCTCCTGAACAGGAGCCAAGTCCTGACTGTTCATCTTTTATTACCAAAAGCACAGCCCACCTCTCCCAGAGAATACACCCTTCTTGATTGAAACACTCCCCACTCCCAGTTTCAAGCCCCCACCTTCCTCTCAAGTGGGTGTAATTTAGGTTTAATACCTAAACCCACCAGCCTTATTTGATGTCTTTTTGGTTTAGGTAAGATCTTTGAACTTTGAGTCTCAAAGTAAATTAGTAGGCAAGGCATTACAATAAAATACTCTCCTTCATCATGAGAGGCAGGTTTTATTTCATTTTCACTACAAAGCTGACAGTTGTGTTGCCTTTCCTCTTCTTTAATTAAGTCCAGAGTATTTCTGAACTTCATTTAATTATATTATAATAGCACTGTAAGAAGTAATCTTGTTTGATAATTTACAGTGGCCTCTCTTGAAATAAACTTTGAAATCTCTTGAAATAAAGTCAAACAGTGCCACTTCTATCCAAATCCACTCTGTGCAGAAGAAAGTTCATTGCCTGTTTACAGCTTAGGAACAGATTTTTTCCGCTCACCTTCTGCTTTCTCTCAGATTTCTGAATGTTCAAACTTACAGTGAATTGAGGTAAATGCTTCAGCTCCTTCATCAGCCCAGGCAGAAGGATCCAGAGCTGCCAGATGTGCTCCAGCTCTTTTCCCTTTGGGAAAACACCAGTGTTGTGTCTCCATCCCAGTGGCTGCACCCTCAGCTCTGCCCCTGTGCTGTGCCTGCCCGTCTCTCACACCAGTCCTGTTTCCATGAACTCACACCAAACCACCCTTATCCTCTGCAATGCTGCACCTCAAAATAAACCCAGCAGTCCTACAGTAACACTCCACCATCAACAAATTCCTGCATGAAAACTCCTACTAAAAACCACCCCCATCAACAAACTCCTACAAGAAAAATGCCACAACAGCCTTACCCATCCACAAATTCCCACAGGAATACTCCACCAGCAGCAAGGTCCTACACAAACTAAGACCACCTCCCACCACTCCCCACTCTCCTCATACTGGGAGGAAGCCAGTGGGAGCCACTGGGCTGCCCCAGCTACTCCTGGCCACAGGGCTGGAGAGGCTGTTTCCAGCTGAAATGTGGGCACCACACTCGTGGGGACAGATGGCTGCAGGGCTGTCACCCTCCCCTGGCTACCAGCCTCAGCCCAGGGCAGGAGTTGGTGCTGGTCATCTGCCAAGCCAAGGTGGCCACCTGGCTCGCCCACGAGCAGGAGGTGACCATGTGGCTGGGATACACGGGGGCTCAGGGCACTTAATGAGCCACGGGGCTTCAGAGGCTGCTGGAATCCAATGCTGTAGCACCCCAAGTAGAGGTGCTTGATGATGAAGGGTCCTCTTGCGCTCACAGCGGGGCAGGAGGTATGGAGGGTTCAAGTCCCCTCACTGACGAGGAGAAAGCAACTTTCACCCTCAATAAATCACCTCAAGGAGCCTCTCAGCAGATTAGGGGCGTGGGAATTGGAAGAAAAGTGTTTTAAACTAGACTTTTTCCCAGGCAATATGAATGAAGCTGGCAGCAGCCCCTTCACCCATGCTGGTGCAGCCCCGGGTGAGGGCAGGAGCTGCCCCATCCCTGGGGGAAAGAGGCGTGGGCACATCACACACCACGGTCACCAATGCTGGAAACAATTTAAGGCACAGAGGGCAGTGACAGTGCAATTTCTCAGGTGAGCTGCCAGCGCTCGTGCTGATGTTGTGTTCCCCCAGTGGATTAATAGGTTTGAATTCAATCTCAGCTGTTAATCCTTTCAATGTCACAGGAATCATACATATCAATTTTCAATTTAGGATGGTTGTAAGGTTATGTGCACCTGCTCCTTGTCAAATTATACACCATTTCCTCTTTCTAAAGTATCCTGGGACAAGGGTTGTGCCCAGGAAGAGCTGGGAGACATTGCTGCCCCACAGAAATGGTGTATTTCTGTTCTCAAAGAAAACATTCTCTTCCCTCAGCACACAATTGCAGGCTCAGGTAGATAACGGATATGACGCTGTGCTACAGAAATTTGTTGTCAAAGCCAATGCTTCATCTTTATTTTCATTTCAAAAGGCAAATATAGCTGCTGAATAACACTTTATACCCCTAAAATTGTTTTCAGTAATCCTGCATTAAAAACTAACAGTCTTCATTCATCAAGTTTCATCATCAGATAGGTCATGGTGAGAGAAAGTCTCTCTTTGAAAACATATTCAAGAATTCAGAGACATTTCTTTCAATGGTTGACTACTGAATATTGCACCTTTTTCTAACATTTTTTCAATTAAATTATTTTTCTCGTAACTTAGGTAATCTGTCATTATTATATATTAATTTATAGCTGTAGCATTTTTTCTGAATATGAATTCATTTAGTTAAACTGTATAAGTTAATGAGGCTACAGTCTGCTCTCCTAGCCCAAAGCAGACAATTTCTTTTGTCTATGCTGAATTTTGATGATTCTTTCTTATTTTTTCAAGCACTTCAAGGTACTCTAATGCTGTAGTCCATGTTACTGTGTTCCTGACAGACTGAAATTCCATTTGACAAAAACCAAACCTAAACAACCTACCCAACATCTTACATATTAAGTCAATTCATTGATGTGCATCAAGTTTGACACACTACCAGTGATTCACTGAGTTGCAGTCAGAAGGACAAATCTGCTATTCATTGTGTAATCCCTTCAACTGGAGACCAGACATCTGTTTGTAAGGCAATTTTTTATAAGAGCATGGGGAAGTCTTCCTGGCACCCATCTGGTTAATATATATTCCCAACTATATTTCAATTTTTCTGGTAAAGTAATCTTATCCACCAGCTTTGCAACTTAAAACATCTTGCAATGGCCACTGACTACAAATTATGTGTCTGTGTGTGTCTGATTTCAGAGCTCTTTTTCACCTGATTTATTGTGAAAGGCAAAGAAGCAGTTACAAGAGCTGTAGTTGTACAAAGTGCAGCCTTGTCTCACTTAAATAGCAAGTAAGCTGAGCGCTAAACTAAATACCGAGCACATCTGAGATTCAGTACCTATTAACTTTGTTTTGTCCAAGAAATACCTGTGCACCTTTGGTCAACAGCTGGTTTTATCCCTAAAGATAAAACGATATCATCTCCATCATTTTAGTTCTGGGCATGATCATGACTGTCTGATTAACTAATAATCGCAGAACTGAATAATGTACTACATCCTTTTGCCTTTTTATTTTTATTTTTTGCCACTTGAGGGCTCATAAAAGTGATTTAAATGAGCTTCAAAATTTAAAGTGAAGGCTTTAAAAAACACGTGGATGCTTGTACACGTCTGTATTATGTGTAAGCCATGTTTGCAACATAGCTGTGAACACTGCTAAGAAACGTCCCAGATCCTCAGAAGATGTTCTGTATGTGGAGCTATCCTGGTGTGCATTAGCTGTGGGTGGAGGCCAAAGAATCCAATGACCTCTGAAATTAGTCTGGTAACAATAATACAACTTCTGCTGCAAGGAACCATATTAAAAATAAACAAACAAGCCCCCTGTCAGGTGCCGTTTAAAGCTGGAATGTTTTTTCAGTCTTAGCAGAGGCCAAAGACTGGATGAACTGAAATTTTATGAATAAGTACAGGCTTTTAAAGTCCAGGATGAGAAGCACCGGAAGAGACAGAGAAACTCCAGGTTTCAGGGAATGAAAGGGTGAGCTTCCAGAATTTCATCTGAATTGGATAAAATCTTCACATCTGTGAACACAGTGGAGTTTAATTCACACATGAAAGTGAAGAAAAGGAGGCAATTCATCTGGGTGGTTTTGTTGTTTGAACAAAGTCAGGTGAAGAAATATTAGTCCAGAATATTGAAAATTTCCCATAAATGACTCTTTCTGTTCTTTGGCCCAGTTTAACTCTGGGCTGAATCTGCAAAGCTTTATGGGAGTATTTTATAAACTTAGCTGAGAGCATGATGTGGTTTTATATACACATTTAAGCAGAACATCTTGCACAGTGCTCCACAACCAATGACTTAGTGGTGATGCATGGGGCTATGTAAGCAAACGTGGCAGCAGCTCTGCTTCAGTCACAGCTGGCACAAGGTCGATCCCATTCTATACAGAAAGGAATGTTGGCCAGGCCATCAGAAGGAGAATCACTCCCCAGCCTGTTTCTAGAGGAGTGATGTTTGCCCAACCTTCTCCTGGGTGCCAGCAGGAGCTGCCACATTTCCCATTGGGCACAGCCATCCTCACACTACGTCCCATCAGGAATACACAGTGTCACCTCCTCTGTTTCCTGCCTAACGGTGTTTTATAAACACTCCTTAGTTTTAGCTTTTAAGTCCTTTTAAAGTAATAATGGCAAGTGTTGAAATGTTTAAGTTCCCATCTGAACTTGAGGAGCACATCTTACCTTTAACAACACCACTAGTCCTAAATTCTCTCTTTTTGTCGGCATATTTGCAGCCTCATTCCTGCTTTGTAACAATAAATCTCTGATCAGCTCTATTAGTAACCAAGAGTGGCAGAAATACCACAGCAGAAAGACCAGCTGGTTGAATTAGTGATAATGCCACAAGATGGTGCTGGACATTTCATTGACACACTTTGCAGTTTGTTGCTTAAGAACTACTAGCTTTGTATTTCTTCTGACTAAGCCTCTCCCCAGCTAAAGTTTGCCTCGAGTCTGTGTTGGCTCCCTGCAGGGGGACACCCCAACGGGCTGGCATTTCGCCCAGATGGGATAATGGGGTTTCTGTCTTACACTGTCCTTAAAAACATCACTGGTGCTGCTTTAGAGTTGTGCATCCCGAGGTGATCCCAAGGCAGGTCAGCAAAGCTTTAGTCCCGCTATGGCCAAACCTCCCAGATTTGTACCACTTTCCAAGACCTCCTGTTGATCACAGCAACCCAGGATGGTGACCTGACAAGGCAATCTAATTTTCAAAGTAATTACAATGCTTTTTTGTTTTGAAAGAGAAAAAAAAAATCATACAAGCAGTAACTATATAATTTTATTCAATTCAACAATAAATCTAGATAAAAGACATCTCAGAAAAGATCAGCTGCCTGTTACAGGTTATAATGCACCCTTGAACAAAGGGTGCATTATGTTTTTTCAACTATGTCTCTCTAAAATGAAATTTTCAGTATTGTGAGGTTTAATGAACCATTTCTGACATTTCCAGTCTATGACTGCTAATGCTGTTAACATTTCCTAAACAAATGTTTCAAGAAAAAATAGGGAGAGTGATAAAATTCTTAGGTCAGATTCCCAAGTAAGATCAATGGGCCTACAAAGATTTTTATCACCACTGCAGGTTAGGCCTTTTAGATACAAAAGCATTTGATTCATGCTTTTATGAACTTGATGGAGTTTGGATTTGGATCCTGAGAAAAATGCCCTGTATTTTATAATGGGAAGCATCCAAATACAGAATCTGAATATTCTTAAGTCTAGAAGTGTTTATGTTCCTGTCTGACCTGTATTTTGTGGTGTCCCTGTGCTCCACAGGATTTGGAGTCTCCTTTCCCACAGACAGCACCTCCTACAGCCTCTTCTTCCAGCTGCTCTGCAGATTTTGTGACCAGTCAGCCCAGAACAGCCCAGCGGACACAGAATCTAATAGTCATCAGATGCGTCTCCCCACTCATTTATTTTCCTGTGCTGGCAATCTTGGCAAAGAGGAAAGGTTAAAATCCACTTCTCAGTAGTTGCTGAAAATATTGGCATATTTTGTATACGTAAAATTAGAACAGTTTGTATTTATGAATAAAATTGTATATGGATATCTCACAGCATTTTACTAAGGTAAGAATACATTATTTTCTCAGATTGAAAGACAGAGAAAGTAGGACACGGAAAGTTCAAGAGAATTATACAAAAATGACCTGAGTCCAATGTCACACCTAAATTCCTGGATTTCTAACTGTCTGTCCATTCCATTCACAATCTGCACGCACTACATTACATCAAATGAGAATTACTTCACATTTAACACTCCATTTTAAACAACGCAATCAACTGAAAAATAAGCAGCTCACAAAGGAGTAATTCCAGGTCTATTTTTAAATCCAGCCATCCAAACATTTTGCCTTAGCTTCTCATTGATTTATTACTACTTGGTCATTTTGCAGTAATTAATGGGACATTTTTGTTTTTAAAAAAACTCTTATATCAATTAGACTTACCACAGCAACAGATACTGGTAAGAATATAATTGTTCTTAAAATGGCATTATGGAAAATAGCATATTTTCCTAGGCATTCTTCTGTGAACGTGTTGCAGGGGGCAAGATTGGCTTTCTCCCCTCCACCCCTGGCCAGCAGAATGCATGATTTGGTTTCCTATTGTTATTCTAAATGATGATGAAGATGTGTTAGATTGCTACGTAAGTAAAATGAAAGTTTTTAATCTAAAGAATTCTGTGTTTTCCTAAGCACATTCAAGTTTGGATTGCAACAGATTCTTAATGGGAGCAAGAAGCTCAGTGTTTACACAGTGTCTTCTGTACCAGCTGCCTGGTTCCTGGAAAACGTGGTGGAATATTCAAACTCTCCACCCTGTGTGAGTGATACAGTTATTGCAGCCTCCTGACGAGGCCAAATTACAGAATAAAATCTGCATTCAAAGTCATTCATATTCGTCTCACACGGTGTGTTACCTGCTTGGTTTAGGATTCCCTGGCTCTACAAGAGTCTAATGAACACCTTAATGAAAATGAAACTCACGGCCTAATGCTTTGATCATCTCACAAGTGTCTCCATAACATCACCTTTTCAAATACAGAGCCAAAGCCAATGGGAGGGAAACAATCTGGGATTTTGCATTGCAAAATGCTACCTAATTTATCATTACACTTGTTGCAATGTTAATTTTACGATAATTCCTAAATAGATCTAGCTGTAAGTAATGAAAGAATGAAGAGCTCACACTTTGAAACCTCCTGCCTCATCCTCAGGATTTAGAAACACCGAGAAACCATGTTGTCTCATGATTTCCATGGGAATGACCAAGCCAGCCCAGTTCTGCCATGGTCCATGGCATCAGGGAAGGGAGGGCCAAGAGATGCGAAAGAGACTCCGCATTTAGGGCTTGATTTTCTGTTGCCTGACAACATGTGGGTTGCTGACGCCTCAGAAAAAACGGTTAAAAACCTACACATTTTGTGCTTCCCTGATGCATGCAGGCAGGATGTAGTGCCACTGTCTGCCACCATACTTGGTGCCCAGGTTGATCCCTACTTGGCTGGTTGTCCTGCTGCAACCTCCCTGTTTATGTACCTCTCCTGGGCAAAGCGATCTACGAGTTTGGTCATTATGCGCCATTAGGTACCATTATGCACCATTCTGAGGGAGCACTTTCTGTGAAAAAAGCATACTGAGTACAAGGTTTGGGTCTATAAGGCGACTTTCACAACACTGTGGGGAGTTTCGGTTAGAAACTGTCGCTGATCATCCGAAGCCAACATCGAGGCTGTATAAATTCTGACCTGTGTGGGTTAAAGAAATAAAGGTAATACTTCATACTGCAGGGGCTATTACCATTATTTCAGATAATGTGCACCATCACAGCCCTGGCTGAAAACTTGGCTTAGCAGAATGTAATACATGAGTTGGAGCAGTCATGAAAACCCTTGTGAATACTGTGGCAAAGGCTAATGTAAATAAAGGAAGATCAAAGTAAACTTTGAAGTAGGAATGAGCCTGACATGGTCTAGCAAGACATACTGTACTTAGGCATAACCCAACAAACTGGAAATATTTCATTTTCAATTTCCTGTCCAAGATACCAGCCTTAAGACTTACTTTTTTTTACTATTATTATTATACATTTTGGGTTTCACTGCCCTGCCATTAAGTACAGGCTGTGCTGGCGACTTATTTTACAAGTTTTCCATAAAGATATGGACTACATTTTGGTTTTGTAAACACTGTTTATAGCATTTTACAGTGAAGCAGATCAAGGATGAGACCTTTCTCCTGCCTTTCATCCCACAGAGGAAGGTGAATGAGCATCACCTGCAGTGAGTGCGTATCGAGTGTTACACACACCTCACAGGTGGAGGCAGGCTCCAGTGTCCTCTCTCGGCTGTGCACTGCAGCTGGGCCACCACTGGGCTATAGCCATGAGTCAGAGAGAGGGTGGAATTCCTCCTGGGGAGTCGTGTCTGGCAAGCTGAAGCCAGAAACACCAAAGCCTAATCCGGATGTCTCCAGAGCCCCTGTGTAGTCACATCCTACAGGGTAATAGGCATCTTTTACTGCTGCACGATAGACAAAATTTAAGTGATTTTGATTTATTTCTTGGCAAACCATTAATAATGAATTCTGATAATTGTACAGAGAGTACTGGCTCCATTCTCCTCCCCCTCTGGTGGTGTGAAAGTGGCAGAGATGTCCTGCCCTGTTCATTCTTGGGGTCCCTGAAGGACACCATGCTGGGGGAGCAGCATGGCTGCCCCAAACCGAGTGAGATGACAACCAGTGGTCTGGTAGCCACTTGCCTCCAGCCCCCCTGGCTGCCCTCCCAGCTCAGAGCAGAAGCCACAAGGCAGCAGAAAACTCCTTCACATTCCCACTGCCTCACTCAGCTGCAGCCAGCAAAACACCTGGAAATCGGACCCCATTTTGTATAGTTCTTGAGTGTAATGTGTGGACAATCACCATACGAGACAAACTCAAGGTCTAAGCAATTCCCAGTAGATCAGCTATAGCATAAACACTGACATTTCATGAGACCTAGTCCCTTGTGGAGATTAAAGTAAATCCCACAGTATTTTATTCTAGCTATAATCCTAAATAACAGCAAATCTGGATCTGCTGTATAATATTAAATAACTCCTGCCTTATTTTTTGTCTTCCCTGTGTCAAAGAACATCATAAGCTTTGATGGTCAAGTACCGGGAAATAAGGAAATACCCAAACACCAGCTGTTTTGTTCATCCAGAGGAGCAGTCACTCTCTAACATGCTGTGTTACACTAGCTGGATTAATTGTATTTCATGCTCTCTCCTAGAGAAAGAAACAATACCCAGCTGAGCAATCTCAGGGCCTGCACTCAGAACGCTGATTGCTGGGTCAGTGCTTTCATTATTACGGGTTCTTGGTGGAAACATAAACCACAAGAGCAGAGAGCTCTGGTGGTTTGTACAGCTCAGCAGAATGTACAGACTGTTCAGTTTGGATGTATTCTATTAACATTGAGCAGTCACTTCACGCACAGATAGCTCTGACATTGTTGGCACTTAAGTAACAATTAGAGCCCCTGTTATCCAGTGTATTTGGAAAAGAAAAAAGAAAAAAAAAAAGTCTTTTTCTTTTTCAAAGGCATCTGCCTCTGCAATGTGAGGTGTTTCTGTACCATCTCTCTGCCTGAAGGGATGTGGTGTGACCGGTACGTCACTGCTCGCAGGAAGCCAGGCTCTAGGGATGCAGCTGTGTTGCCAGAAAGTCTGCACACTACAGACGTATCTTTCCTGCGCTGCCAGTAACTTGTGGTCGTGACTATCCCTAAGGGTTCCCGAAAGCTTCTGGACCATAGGTGTATCTCAGTGCTGCCAGAAAATCCATGGTTGTGGATGTCTTTGTCCATAGGGCTCAAAAGCTGTGTGATGCTGATACATCGGTGTGTGACACAGTAAAGCCTGGGCACAGTAGGTAAATCCCTCTCTTCTGCCAGAGGCCTTTAGGCAATTCCAGACCTATCTGTCCCTGAAGCATTTGGGACACACGGTGCTCTATTTGCCCTGGCACATCTACAGGGTAATAAAGCTGTAGGTGTGATAACACATTTGTGCCAAATTACTCTATTAACATATATGCCATCCCGCTGAAGCTCTCAAGACAACCTAAAAAAGCTAATTAAGCTTCCTACACTGGAGACAAGTAAGGGTTATTATGCCCATTTTACAAATGTGTGTTGCTGTGTTCCCCGGGAGGCCGGTGTGGTGCCTGTTGGTGGTGTATGTGAAAATCCCTGTACCCATCCCAGGTCCCTAGGTAGCTCTCAGCCAGGTACAGCACTGACCTGGAGAGCAGCTGGAACTAGTGCTGTGCAGCAAGTATTAAATCTTGAAGCTGGGGGCAGAGGCTGCTTAGCTGGTATGTGTACAGCACAGACAGGGAATACCACATCCATTCATTTTCCTGCTCTCAGGAACTACAACTTTTGAATCATGGGCCAGTCCCAACCACATGTTCCTGCTGCAGAGCCTGGGCGGTCTCAACAAACCCACATTCTCAATTCAGTATAACTTTGTGGCACAATACAGCAGGATGTCCCATGTGCATTCCCAAAGGTGTGAATTATCCTGCAGGACACAGTGTGCAAAATATACAACAAGGGGCCCATCCACATCATTTGTGCCTGCTGTACATTTATCCCCAAGCTGTTTATTGGCTCTAAGGATGCAGTCAGGGCAATGCTTCCTCTTTCTCTCTCCAGGTAAAAATAAAGAAGTGCGAAAAGATCCTGAACCCAGACAGATGTGCAACAGGCTAAATTTTTTGGAAGATTACAGGGATTGCATTTTTATATGTGCAACTTAGTATAGTTGCACCTTATTTTATCTTCTGCGTGGAAAGAAATACCGATTGTCTTACTCAGTAGTAACATAAAGCTGAATATACAGCCCGGAGATGCATGTGATCATGTGCCCAGATGAAAAATCAGACTCCAAATACCCATCTGGATTGAGAAATAAACTCAGCAGCTCGGGCTCATCACTAATGGAAAGAGTGACATGCACAAGCATGACTTCATGGTCATAAAGCCTTGAAAACGTACATCCAAAATGTTTGTAACAATAGACATTCTATCAGTTTTGGAAGCTGCTAAAAGTAAAGAGCCAAATGACGAAGCAGTGTAGAGTATCTGCAGGGAAAAGGTGCTTTGTGCCAGTAAGTTAGGGTTATTAACTTTGGCTCACAAATCTGCATTATTTTTTGGCTATACACTCCAACTTGAATCATGCAGATCCTGCAAAAACCTAAGCAAAGCAGAAAATGTCACTTGCTTCCTTCGGCTGAAACCCCACATTTTAAAAACTATATTAAACATTACATGCAATATTATGTTTTTCTACCTGTTTTTCTTCCCTTATAATAAATACAGAAAACAAGCCCTAGAATTGGGTGAACACCGCAAGAAGTTTTTGCATAAGTATTTCCTGGCTTGAATGTTTAAATGAAGGTGCTTCAGGCATATTTGTTAAGTTACAACGGCACTGAGCTTGGCGAGCAGGAGAAGCCCAGGGGGTGGGTTGTGAAGAAAAATTGAACAATGGCTTTTGAACTACTCATGACTGAGTGTGGGCTCTGCTTCTTCTCCACCACTGAAGGTCCAGGTGAACTCTGCTGTTCCTCTGGTTTGCTTTGCTTTGAATGTACTTGTACCCATTTTGTATTTCTACTTAGTAAGGATTCCAGCAAATGAATTTACTGGTGACAGTACATGATAACAACAGCTTTGTAAGGAAAGATCCCAAAAGGATTTGTCAAAGGTTTTGATTTTGAACCTGCCATCCCGAAGATCTGCATTGCAAAGGTATTTCCAGGAGGTACCTTCCTCCGGTCAGAGAGCAGAGCAATAGCCTGTGAGCCATATGTTGAGGGAGGTCAAGACAGGAGGTGCCAATGTCCCAGTGAGCCGTGGATCCTCCTTATCTTGCATGGACACTTGTTCAGCTCTCAGCTGAACAGGGACCCTCAGCTCCACCTTGGGTTACTTCACCAAACAAGGCTACTTCTGCCTCCCTGGCCCTGCCAAGGAAAGCTGGCACCAGTCCCAGACTGATTCCTGCTCTCTCCAAGGCTGCCATGGATGACCTGCCGGTCGGAGTGATCACCAGGATAAGTGGTAAGTGCCAGATTGCAATGCTCTCTCCTCAGGCAACAAGCAGAGAACTCAGAGTAAAAAGTATGAGAAGCTTGGGACAGGACTGGAGGTTTGGGGTTTTTTTGACCCATAGAATAGGCAGGATTCTCTAAAAAGGGGTAAGACCTAGTATCAGGCAGGAGAGCCTGGAACCCTTCTGGTACACTGGGAGAACTCTATTCCAGGTCGTCCGTGGGACATGGTAGGGAAAAATGCAGAGATGGGATGGGGGAGAAAACAGCTTGGAGGATCCCAGCTGTCTTTCAGGCAGGGAACACCATCAGGTGGTCGCTGGAAAAGCTTGGACTCGCTCTTCTTTCCCAGAGCTGCCATTCCATCTGCTCCAGCAGCTTCCAAGCACGCCCAGTACTCTATCGTTTCTCACAGCTGCGTTGGTGGTGCACAAATCCCTCTCTTTGGAATATTTGTAATCAGCTACAATTTTGATGTGTTGCCAATATTTTTTTTTTCAGCAGTTCCTCCAGGAGTGAGGAAATAGTAAGTTTTCAATCATTTCTATTGTGGTACTATTGTGGCAATACCTGAAGGGAAATTCACAGAAGAAAAATGATGTTCTTTTCTGTACTGATCACTTTCTTCCTGCCAGATTTCAAAGCATGAGACAAATAATAAAGGTGTCAGAGCTTCTCAGAAGAGATAGCAGGAACCTTTCACCGTGCGAAGTGTTAGCCCAGCAATAGGGACCACAATGCATTGCCTGCCTCTATAAAATGGAATTTGGCCCATGTGGATTAAACAGACTAATAGAAGGTGACAAAGGAAATTCAACCCTAGGTAAATAAAATAAAGCCCTTGAAGTCAAAACCCCTTTTGTGAGAAAAGCCTCTCTCACCATAGTGATCCTAATCCTCCCTTCCTCCTGTCCCAGGCAGGTGTCTGCAGCAGGACCTGGGAAGCTGCTCTGTTTCTGGGACACACTCCTGCCGGCAGAGAAAGCTCATGGGAGCTGACAGCCCATCAGAACTTTATTAGCAATTTTCCATTGCATCATACCAGACAATCACCAACAAGAAAACTGTTAGCTAAGCTGGTGTGACATGGGTTTTGTTCTAGCTCAAAGTATGTCTAAACCTATTCCATCAACACTTTTTGTCATGTATGAGACATGTAATGATTAATGTAGAGAGGCTTCATCCACACCTTCATCCATGTATTATCAATTCCCACCTATAGAAAACGTGTCCAGGCAAGACTCGACTACATTTGCTCGGTGAAATGTTTTCTCAGGAAAATAATGAGATTATTCATCCAGAGATTAGGGAGCTTGGTTTACCCTGTGTGGTGAAGGACAGACTCTTCAGTGACGCAGCACTCTCCTGGTGACACCACACAGCTGTGTTTCCCACGTCAGACACAGGCTCAGGCGTATGGGTTGTACCAACTGCTCTCCACTGACACAGCAGAACAGGAGGTGCATAAAAACTTCTAAGGACTATGTAGGTTGGAATTCTGGGCTTTTTAAAAATCAATTTAGTTGATTATTATCAACTATCAACTAAATTTAGTTGATTATTATCAACTATTTAGTTGATTATTACCCCTGAGCCAGCAGTTAGGGGCGGGGGGCAGAATTCCCCGCAATTCTAAGGGAGATGGTGAGGGACTCGCTCCAAAACCTCGACATAAACAAGTCTATGGGCCCAGATGGGATTCA
>JAOTQQ010000023.1:20304291-20348030 GCA_026546715.1 Gallinago undulata | reverse complement strand
GTCTCTGTCTCTGGAGACATTCCAAACCTGCCTGGACATGTTCCTGTGCAACCTGCTCTGGGTGGATGTACTTTGGCAGGGGGATTGGACTAGATGATCTCCAGAGGTCCCTTCCAACGCCATGTGATTCTGTGACACTCACGGAAGAAACTCTTTAAGAACAATTCTAGAAAGCTGCTCATGCATTTATTTTTATTTTTTTAGCATCTGGATGATAGTTATATGCTACGTGTACAAGATGGCTGATGGCTGCTTTTGCCAGGTTTTCATAGTTGGTGGCTATTATGAGCAAATGACGTACTTTTGGCCGCCCGGGGCGAGACGGGAGAGGCTGCCAGCGGTCTGCCTCTTCCCGTGGCTACAAGCCACCAGCCCAGAGCGCCCGGGCTTTGTGCTGGGTTGGGCTACGAGCGCAGGGTGGTCACCCCGCCGGGACCGGCGGCAGCGGCCTCGCCGCAGGGCAGCGCGGGAGGAAACGCAGAACAATCGGCAGGGAAATCCAACCCAAAATAACAAGCTTGGCCTCCACGAAGGAAAGGTCACTGCTTGAAAGCCACTATTTGAGAGCGGGGGGCGGTGGTGAAAAAAGAGTGAGCGAAGGAGACTCAATGCCTCTGCGGTTCCAAAGAATTCCTTTTTGTAAGCAAAACAATGCAGGAGAACAATGTAAATACTTGCAGTGCTTTCGAGGCAGTAGATTAAATTTTTAATTTTTTTTTCTTTCTTATAGAAAGTAAATTGGAACTGCTTCCATAAACAATAAGCATTGGCTGCAGAAGAAAGTGTGAGCTTTTGCAGAGGCTTAAAAATAACCAAAAGTAAGAAGTGTATTGGCAAAGCGTTCTGTTTCCTTAGAATAGCAGGGAAAATGCGATGCAGCTTCAACATTTGAGGAAGAGAAAGGCTAAAAAGCAGATTGGGAGACATAATGTTGTAAAATTTGAATCTGCCAAATTTTGAGAAGCCAGTGTTTGATAGGTTACCTCATGATGGGAAGAGCGAGATGGATTGCAGAGTTTGCCAACTCCTTCCCCAAACATTTAAGAGCTTTCAAAATATTGTTCTCCAGTCAACCAGTTTATTCCAACAAATTGTACTGCCATGTACTATGTCCTCATTCAGTTTATTTCAGCTTAAAGCTGCCCATAACTGCATATTCATGACTTCCCAGCAAAAATCATGATTTGCTGTGTTCATGCAGTACCTGGCACAGGGTGCACAGCACATAAAACAACACCCAAAACCCCAATGCATTAACCTCAGCAGCTTTAACTTTTTAAAGACATGTACTTTGCTTTATCTAGCACTAAAAAAAAAGAAAAAGTTATGTAGGTGGTGTTACCTGATTGCTGACCTCCCTAATTACACTATTGCTAGTGTTATGGCAGCTGCTGTTCTGCTGCTGGAGAGGATTCTTGTACTGGTAAAGCTTACTTGATTTTTCTGAATGGAAGTAAGCTGCCTGGTATACCCCAATATATAGCAGCAAAACACTGCCTGCAGTAAAGAGGATCTGATGCTTTAAAGCAGCAATTTTTTATTATAGTGTAGGCAAGTCTTGAATGAGGTAATAACCACAAAAATGTTGATATTACAGCCAAAAGGCCTTTATCGCATGTTGAGAAAAAAGAGACACTGATATTTTTGTGCTGGCTATCTGTGTTGGTAAATGCAAGTTTAATTATTCTATATAGTTTTCATTTGGATGAAGTGGCTGTATGCTTCTTTATTTCCTTCTCCCATTAGAAACATAACATAGCTGGGAAACAGTTGAAGTTTATAGGTATTTCAATATTAGTGTCCACCTTTCCTGTCCCTTGCGGTTGCGCATCAGTCTGTACTTTTTAATTTTCCTTTGACTTTTGCAGTTGAACTAAAGTTCAGAAATGACTTAAAATGACTTCTGGGATATATGCTGTGTCTTGTAAAGTTTCCTGGCAAACTGCTAACCTGCACCAGTGAAAGCTTGCAGCAACTGGCCATCTGAACCTACTCCGTCCAGCTTTAGGCAGATCAGGGACCACTGTAACTTGGTTTCTTTATCATAAACCTCAAGGAATTCGGTAACTGAAGGGATTCAGAGCATCCCTCCTCTGAGGGGATGTTACACTGCACAATTGGTTTGAATCCTGGCCCTGCCTGGTCTCCTGGACACAGCAGCCCTTAATTCAGGATCAGACCTTTTGGGGCCCTCAGGTCAGCACAGAGGGCTCCCCCAGAGTCCCTCCCTTCAGTCTCTGTGGACGGAGACACATCTGCGGCCTTCCTTTTTGGGAAACAGCAGAGAAGCTGGGATGTACAGCTGTTAGCAGAAGATTTGGGTAGAACTGCTCTGTCAAAATTTGGGATTTAACTGTAGTCTTCAATGGCAATGCTAACATGGTCTAAATGGCTCATTCATAACTTCTTCCAGGCTGCTACAGCACCAAAGACTGCCAGTGTGGATGGGGTGGGTGTGCACAAGCCTCTGACCAGGGTAGCAGTATCAACCCAGGACCAGATGAACACCTTCTCACAGCAGGGATGGAAACTGAACTAAGCCCAACACATGGAAATGGTCCTCTACAGCTTAACAACCAGGTAAATTGTGTAGAAGCTAATGAGTGTGTGCTTGGTGTAATCAGAAGTCTTCTAAACTTAATGATCTTGCACCTTCAGAGCTACAACGTCACTCAACTCTTTCCTTGGGCATATAATCATCTCTCAAACAGATTATATACTCTTGGAGGTTCCTGACCACCATGCCTTGTGCAGCTAATCTAGATGATGAGAAGACAGCTGCAAGTGGGTAGCCATCAGGTAGTTTCTGAAGCCTAAGGAATAGGAAGAGGTCCCTGAGCTGAGAAGGAGTAAGCACAGTCATACAGAGGCCTGGCTGTTATGATTTGAGGTAGCTTTGGTGATTAACTGTGAAAGTAGGATAAAGAGCACTTTACAGGAGACAAATAACTCCTTACATAAGACATGACCCGGGGCACCGTGCCAGGCTATCGCAGCCAGATTTGGAAGTATTCAGTGTTTTGTATATCACGATGGAAACTTTTGAAAAACAGACTTCCTCTTCAGTACACGTGAGTGACACCTGGCAACTTGCACACTGCCATCGTGCTAACCTGTGCTCTTCTCCTTCCCTCCCTACTTCTGTAGGCACAGCGCTGGAGCAGCAGTAGGGAGGAGCCGATTTGTCCCAGGGGATTGTGGCAGGCAGCACAGCTGGTGTAGGTATCTCAGCAAGTGGTCTGCAAGCTCCAGCAGGACCCAAGGCCTCTCTGCCTCGGGACCGCTGGTCAGGGCCTCTCAAAAATGTGAGAGGAATGATTGAGACCTAAGGACCTGTCAGTGGAAGCTTTGAGAACAGCAATGATTTCCAACCATTTCTTCTGTCTACACAACGCTCAATCAGTCTAATTACTGCTGGGCCTTTTGCCCATCATGTTATGAAATGCTTCAGAGGTTAAAGAAAAAAAAAAATCAAACTGTGGTCTAAACCTCAGAAGGAAGAAGGCATCTGTCAGGACAAGCTCTTACCAGAAATGGTATAAAGAATCCTTGTTTACTAAATCTTTCAAGTCTGTAGCTAGTTCAAAGACACCTCACAGTCCTCCTCATTAAAAGAGCAAAAGAACAACTGAAAAGCCCCCAGCCTAACTAATTAAAAGCAGAAGCATTGTGTGCTGTGGTGTGGCAGTCATTCATATGTTGGATTTTTTTTTTTTTAATCTACCAATGGTAGAGGAAAGTTCCTTCCAAGGTGCTAATTCTGCCCATGTATTGAAATGTGAACAAAAGGAAACTTTCTCCATTGGACTTGGATTTATTCCCATCATTTGTAAACAATGTTAATGTAAAGATAACGTGTGCAGTGTGTCATGAGTTACCATGAGTGATTAAAGATCTTAAGGCAGTTAGAAGACAGTTTGCTCTTCAACGTACTGTTTTTTTCTTGAAAGTATATTCTTGAAGAAGTATGTGAGGGCAGAAAGTAGGTAAAAGGTAGTGTTGTGGTCCTCTGCACAGAAAATACACAGGGAAGTGAAACATAGTTGACCTGTAATACAACTGAGAGCATCAGTTAAGTGAAGAGGACGGAGCATTGCAGCAGCTCTTTGATTTAACGAACATGGTAATAATGACAATCCCTATCAGCCTTTTCCTGAGAACTGAGATGTGGTTTGGGACAATAACCTGCAGAGGCTTGAAATTTCTTACAGTCAGGTCTCCTCCTGAACTGATGTGACACCTGCCCCAGGATGGCCACCACTGACTGATTTCAGTGAAAACTGAACTGTGTACAGCCACAGTGCAAAATCACTAGCTTAGATGCCACTGAAGCATGGCTTTGGCTCTTGGACATTTCTCCTTTGTATAATCATAGCATCACAGAATGGTTGGAGTTGGAAGGGACCTTAGAGATCATCGGGTTCCAACCCACCTGCCATGGGCAGGGACATCTCCCACTAGACCAGGTTGCTCAAAGCCCCATCCAGCCTGGCCTTGAACACCTCCAGGGAAGTGTTTCTTTCCAGGGAAGAAATTTCTGCAGGGGATTCATTACGAATTAATTCTTTCTACTTTTTTGTTTCCAAGGACTATCAGTTGATGTTCTCATCCATTCACAGCCTCTCCAGTGCTCCCTGAGCTTTGTATTACACCTGAGTATATATTTGCACTGCCTGAATCTGGCCTATACTTCAGATTAAGGAAAAAGCTACACACTGCTTAAATTTTGGAGGAAAAGACAGGAGTACTTAACTGTAAATTTTTTTGCATTGTATGTCTTCAAAGTTCATTCATATTATACTTTGCAAATTGCAAAACAACATTGCTATTTATTAAAAACAATAGCGCTCTCAGTTTTGATGGAAAAACAATGGTGCAGGGGTGGTGATTACTAAATATAACTCCCACGTCTTCCCCAGGGCCTGGGCAGAGCAAGGTGGAGCTCGGCGGCGGAGTCTCCCTGATCGTTCTGCGGATATCGGCATCTGCAGCACCTGAGGTCCACGCTACAACCCTTTCCTCCAGAAGCCGAAAGCTGAGCCTACCGTTTCAAGCAGGGTAATCGCCTTTCCGAGGCAGTAACAAGCACTTCCTAAAAGCAGCTGTTTAAGATGGCTCAGAAGCCATGACAAGAATGTGGTTAAAAGTTTGGTCTGTGAACCCGACTCTGCGAACGGCAGGGAAGAGACACCTTTATAAAACATCGGTCAAACACTTTATTTTTTTTTTTTTTATGATTCATGTATTTCTGTGTTGCAAACATAACCACTTCCTTGCAAAAAGATAGGTATAGAAGAAAAATTACGCTTATTCAGGCAGAGCCATGTTTTTAGGCTGTTTAAAATGCAGAGGGTATGTTTTAAGGTCTGCAAAACCAATAAGAATGTACCAAGAGTTTGTGCTGAAGTTATTGCAGCACTGAATATTTCTGTGCTTTATGTTAACTGTGCCCTGGGGTACTAAATGGGCATGTTACAGGGACTGGAAGAAGCAGATCAGAGGAAGGTGCGATGGGTACAGCACAGAGCTTTTTTTTTTCCCAGCCTGCAAATGCTGGCCTTGTGCTACAAACCGGTCTGCTGTTGCCACCTGCTGGAAGAATCCTCATGTAGTCAACTAGGGTAAGGAGGAGCATGTCCGTTCTTATTACAGAAATACTTGTGTCTTTTTGTGCTTTTTACAACAGGCTTTCCCCCTGTATGTCCTGAGCGATCTGTTAAAGAACTACATATGCACCAGAGGTACGTACACACGCACACTGAGCACACGGTGTCTGGGCAGTGACTGCACAGCTCGGGGGCTCAGTTTCATTTCTTCTCTGCACAGTAAAACACTTTCAACCAAGACCAAAGCAGAAGCAAAACTGTATCTCCTGAAGTAACAGTATTTAACAGTATCCAAGTATGCAATGCCCATTCCACTCACGTTCACAGAGACCACACAGATTTTTACACAAGGAGGAGGCCTGAGCATCCTGTCCATCCCAGCCCATTAAATCTAGAATTCATTTCTTTTTCTGCATGTTTTTATTTATTTCTTTCTTGAAATATCACAACCAAAGAAATACTTCTGCAGTCCACACCTATGGGGTTTGGATACAGTTTTCTTTTGCCTTGGATAGCTTTTCCTTGCAATAGGTGTCTGCAAAATTCTTTTCCTTTTCTTAAAGATTCTATGGCTTATCATTCTGTAAAATTTAAGAGCATGTAATATTGTGGGACAGGCAAAAATCTCTGCTTGCTTGCTTGCAAACAGCCTTAAGATGGACAGGTTGCTGTTTGCCACAGGCATTCTTAACACCATGTCATCAGGCCCCAATCTAATCTACAAGGTGTAATTGCCATGGTGTTAAATCCTTTGCTGGTGGCTGATCATCTCCAGCTTGCAGGATTGCACGAGTTTGAGCTGGTGCTAACAAAGGCAGGAAGGTTTTAGAAAACATCTCTTCTGTTGACAGGGTTTTAATGTCTCAAACTCAAAGTAGAAGTCCATGGGTGTGAATCCATCCCCACCAAAGCTGAGAATAACAGGACCCCATGACTGCTCTGTCTCTAAGCTGCACTTACACTACATATAAGCTGTTCTGTAACATGCTTTTGAATTTCAGAACAAGTGATGTTTAAGGCTTAACCCTGTCCAAAGGCACTATGGACTTTTTTTAGGAAGCACAGGGAATTATCAGTGCCACTTTACCAGGTGGAGGAGGTTTAAAGGCAGGGCAAGACAGCCCAGACCCAAGACAGTACTGGCTATTCTCACTGGCCTCTAGTTGGCTCAGTGTGGGGACAGAGACAACTTGTACCTTTACAAGCCTTTTATTTAAAGCTTCACTGGCAGAGCTAAGCATCATCAATTATATTGATCCAGTGATTTCAAACTAACATACACAGACCCCAAATTTCTACTGTGACTTGTAGGACTTGTCATATGAAATAGCAAAGACTCTGCAGCCTCTTTGTGTCATGGCCTTTTTCTTATCCCCATTCCTTTTTTACCTTTTACTGCTGTTTTTCCTGTAGATACCAAACACTGGATCAAGATTTTGTTTTTTGACCCTACAAAGAAAGCTAACAAATGGATACTTGCTGCTCAGTTCAGAAGAAGCGCCCATAACCTGCTTTTTACCCTCCATGCGAGGACTATTCTAATCAATTATCTATCCAAAAGCTCTCGAGCTGTGTTTCAGGGCATGCTTATTTCTCCTCAGATGCCTACCTTGACACAGATGAGATGCATAGGGAAGGTTTAGAAGTATCAGCCCATTTGCTGTTTGCAAGCTCCTGCTTTGTGGTGGGATAACAATGTGTTCAAATGGAATCTGACAGGCTTTCAAACATCATCTCTCCCAGCAGGTCTGTTTCTTCTGTTTAAAGGTCAAAGGAGGTTTTCAAAAGTACTCCTAGCATGGAGTTACTTAACTGTTTAAGTTGAAAGTGGCCTGCCAGCTTCTATCGGTGGAAAGTCTCTCAGGAGTTCATTGTACCACTGCTATGAACTCACCGCTTAAATCTTGGTGCTCCCATGTCTGCTGAATAGGGGTGGACAGTCTAAAAATGTCTTTAGGGCTAATTGTGTGCCTGCTTTGATACACCAGATGATTACTGCAAAGAAGTCAGGTGGTTCAAATCTACAAGAGCAAATTATCACTGGATAGGCTTTAGAATGAATGTTTTTTTTCCCGGCACTGTTGTCTGCACTGGTTTATCCAACCAGATTTTTGTAATATATGTGACAAAATATATATATTGAATATGTATCTATATAAATTGTGCCTGGCATCTCGATGCCATTACAGCAAATCTAAGTGTTCTTGTGCATAAGCTGTAAATCCGTAAGCGAGGGTCTATGCATGCGATCAAATATCACTTCCACTTATAAAGATTTAGCTGTTTCATCAAGCCAGCTGCTCAGAGAGAGACCACATAGCTAAATAGAAAATTTCATAAGGTATATTCATTACGCCTACTCTTTAAGCATGCTATTCACATTGCCTGATATCTTTTAATCCCTGTTATGATGGACAAAAGCTTCTGCATGCTGCAGTATTTCCATCAAATTTGCCTATGTCTACTCCCACCATTGC
Source organism: Gallinago undulata (assembly GCA_026546715.1). Classification (NCBI taxonomy): domain Eukaryota; kingdom Metazoa; phylum Chordata; class Aves; order Charadriiformes; family Scolopacidae; genus Gallinago; species Gallinago undulata. The sequence continues at coordinate 20,339,947 of JAOTQQ010000023.1, read as the reverse complement.
ATAATTGTTCTGGCTGTCTCAAGGTGACCTTTGAAAAGACAGAATCTTTGTATCCAGATGTAAGAATTTGATTTTCTACAGAAGATATATATAATCTAAAAGATGAGTACAGAAAAGGATAAATAATCATAGTTTTGTACCTCCAAAAAAGCAATGCCCTCACCCCAAACAAAATCCTTCTTTCCAGCTTGGCAGTGCTGGCCCAGCTAGATGAAAGAGCTGCAGACATGGTGTTTCTTCAGGTTCTCATTTCCTGTAGATTCTTGCACTGAAACGCTTGGTGATTGAGGTGTGCAAGTATAAAACAGTTCACAGTGGGTCGGTAAACTGTTGTAATTATCATTTGTTATTAAGATTTGATCCGAAACCCCCTGATTACCTTACATAGGACAGTTGTTCAAGGGGACTGTGATACAAGTGATATTAGCAATACAGATGAAAAAAACTTCTAACATGCTTTCCTTCCAGACTTTGTATGCTGAACTGTCTGGACTACATATCCAAAAAATCCACCCAGAATCTGGTGAATCTTAGTATGTACTTGAATGTGGGTCAAGTAAGAAACATGCACTGGACCGTAGGAATAGAATTCTTCATGGAACCTGCCCCACTAAAAAGTGCAGGGACCAGTCACCTTCTATTCCCCCTTGTCCCTCCTCAGTCCCAAATACATAAGGCATTTGTCAATGGCTGCTAGTTGGTAGTTGTGTCCTATTCTATTTAAGCTTTTGATTACCGTTATGTGAGATTTGGACAACTTGTCTGCCGTTTTGTGCAGTGCATTTTAAGGCTGCATCCATACTATTACTTAACGTGGAACTTGTATCGGTGATATTCTTAAGGCATGTCCTCAATGTGTCTTTTATTATCTTACCATTTGTGATGCCTGAGGTTGGCTTGTCCTAGTTAGACTTCTGATGTAGAGGAGCTGAATTGCTAACTCATATGGAAGTTTGCACTCACTGTGGAGTGATTTATCCTATCAAATTTCTGTTGTAGGTTTCTATGGCCCTGCTCCTTAAAGACTGACATGGCCCCATTTTTGGCAATTCTTCTTTCTACAATAGCGTAAAAATACTACTTTAAATACTACTTTTAATATTGCTTAATATTACTTAAGAAGACTATTTAAAAAACTTTAAAAGGTATCTAAAATCATGCCTGAAACATAGAAAGAAAAGGGCAAGCATACATGATACTGCTCCCTCTTTGTATAATTATTTTTCAATCAAGAATTTCCTTGTGGGGATGTGGTTTTATGTATTTAGTGACCCTTAGAGGATTTCTTCTCCACATGCTTTTGAGCCTCCCCTTGAGCCTATGTAAGCTGTTTGTGTCCATACCATCATCCAGCAATGATTTCCATAGGCCTCCAACCCATTCCATGAATAACTCTCCTTTTATTCATTTGAACCCTTTGTTGATTTGATTTGACTTGCTACCCTTTGTTCTTACATTAGCAGTGGTGGGTGAACATCTTGGCTTTCCTCTTCTTCCTTTACTCAGCTGATTACTTTCAGGACCCCACATTTTGTCTTCTCATTGATGGTGAAACCAACCTGTTGATGGTGAAACCATCTGTGGGAAGCTGAGCATCAGGGTGTTCAGCAGAGCAGATTCTTTCAACTGCATTTTATGAGTTGCTGCTGAAATTTGCTGGTTCCCTTCTTTGGTTATATTCTCAGTGGCCTTGTGATATCCTGTGAAGCCACCAGTGACCCTGCCAAGGTAGTGGGCACCCACTTTACCTAATTGTGACAACAAACAGTTTGCTACGGTCATCATAATTTTTATCTGCATGCTTAGTCTTAGCCAGCATGCCTTTGATGATGCTCTTTTCCTGCACTGAAATTTTGTAGCTTGTAGTCAGTACTGGAAAACTCTTGAATTGAAAAATTCTTCCTTAAGGTATTTGCATCTCTGCAAAGCAAACATCTTTGACAGCATCAGACGGCAAAAATCTGTTTGTGTGTCCAGCTCTGTCAAGTTCAGTGTGAGGCATGTTGAGTGGGGCAGCTGGGCACCAGTGAAAGAAGAAAATCCCCTCCCCAGCTGGAGTGAAGGCTGCCACAGCTTGTGTAACCTGTCACACACCATGTCAGGCAGGAGGGTCCTTTCCATGGAGGGCTAAAGGCACTAAAAGATTGTTTGCAGGAAAACTAGAACAATGGAAAACCAAAGTAACCTAACCTTCAGTTCTCCCGGCAGATTTTGGAATGAAATGGAGGAGGAGCAGTGCTGGCTCAGTGCCACAGCTCTGCATGCAGCAGGGATGGAGAAGCTGTGATAACGTGTCTCCTTGGCTGAGGCTTTAAAAATAAGACACTCACTTTTTTGTGTTGTTTTTTTTTCTTTTTTTTTTTTTTCCCCAAGCATTACATAAAAGTTCCCCTTAAAAGACCAAAGGCAGCTGTTTTCTTAGGACAAGGAAGTCAGGAAGAGGCAAAACAGGCAAAAACATCAGATAAGTCTGGATAAAAAACTTGGCTAACCTATTTTTCCCCCCTCTTACACAGCCAAGTTTGAAGCACTCTGCAGAGCTCTGTCTAGGAGGAAAAGCAGAGCCAACCATTGAAAAATGGTATTTGTGATCCAGTAAGGGACCACTGCTCTTGCTGCCTCAGTGTGGGAACTCCTGAGGTCCCAATCTCTGTGGTGGGAGTGTTTCTCCTCTTGTCCAGGCAACCCAGAGATCTTTTAAAAAGCCTTGCCCCCTGCCAGCTTCTGACACAGCACAGTATGTCAAGAAAGACCTTGAGGGGCTGGAGTGAGTCCAGAGAAAGGCAACAGAGCTGGTGTGGGGTCTGGAGCTCAAGTCTTACGAGGAGAGGCTGAGGGAGCTGGGGTTGTTGAGTCTGGGGAAGAGGAGACTGAGGGGAGACCTTATTGCTCTCCACAACTACCTGAAAAGAGGCTGTAGAGAGGTGGGGGTTGGTCTCTTCTCCCAAGTAACAAGCAATAGGACAAGATGAAATGGCTGCACCTTGGGAGGTTTAGATTGGATATTAGGAAAAATTTTTACACTGAAAAGGCTATCAAGCATTGGAACAGGCTGCCCAGGGAGGTGGTGGAATTGTGGTATTTAAAATGTGTGTAGATACAGTGCTTAGCAATATGATTTAGTGATGGGTTTTGTCAGTGTTAGGTTGATGGTTGGACTAGATTATCTGAAAGGTACCTTCCAACCTAGATAATTCTATGATTCTACCTGCATGTTGGTGAAAGTGGGCTTGTGGCAGATCTTGGGTGCGGGGAGAGGGCAAGCCACCATCACCCCCAGAGACAGTCCAGTCCTCAGACATCATGCCAGTGATTTTGTCCCTGCTTTGGGCTCTTCTTCCACCCCTGAGGTTGGACACCTGCCCTTGTGTTTCCCTCCGGGCATCCTGGAGGAGAGCCAGGTTCCTCCAAAAGCTCCAGGCCTTGCAGGCTTTGGGGTTTTGCAGTTGAGGTACCTTGTCACAAGGTGGCAGGGACGTGACACTTTCTGGCAGGCGCCTGCTCAGCCTGCCACAGTTACCCTCTTCAAAGCCTCGCTGTTTTCCTCCTTGTGCTCTAAAAATATATGGAGTTATCAGCAATCCTCTGTCGTTTTCTTTGAAACTGTCCTTGGGATAGCTCAAAGGGAGGGTAATTAGTTATTTCAAAGCTTAAATATTTTACCTATTCGCACTGGGGAAAAAAAAAAAAAAAAGAAGAAAAACCCCCTGATTTATATTCTTCTGCCTGAAAGCTGTGGGGACGTGAGGAAGGGGCTGGCCTGGGTCGGCCTGTGCTCCTGCTGTCGTGGAAAACCCAAAAGCTGAGATGATTAAAAAGCAGGCAGCCCTTCTGTCATAGGGCTGATTTCTCCTTAAATAACTGAAGATGAGAAATCATTCTTGTAACTTAAAAAGAAAAAAAATTACATATACATATGTATATACATATTTCTTTTAATGCAAAAGAATGTCTCGGGAATATTGTATTAGCTCTGGCTTCCTAGAGTGCATGCTCAGCTTAACACTTTCATATAAGATTCTACCTGCAATGATAAAATTAGGTTTGTGTTAATAAGCTACTAATAACCATCAGGTAATTATTTAGTTTATCTTCAGAGTCCAAGCTAATTGTTGTCTCCTTATGCTTGCTTGCTTGCTTAGCAATCTTTAGAGATAGGAGATTTTAATTTATTTTTTTTTTATCTGAGGTACATGCAGTGAGAGATTACTCAGCTGTCACTCTGCAGAAAACATCCCTAGTGTGCAGCAGGAGGTAACAATAACAAATTGCTGACATCCAAATTCAGCTTTGCACGAATAGCTGTGCGAGATCCCTGCAGCTCCCTACGTAGTGTCCAGACCATGGTGAATCAGAGGCATTGATGCAGTAGAAGGGAATGAGCAGAAAATGCACCCAAGTAGAGCGGGTACAGTTATAAAATAATTATCTCTGGGCTCCTTTTCCCTTGAAAATATTTCACTTTTTGTGCACAATCTGGTGTCGCAAGAAAGGGTTTTTTGTGGGTCAGATGAATGTGCTCACTGCTTCATAATAAGGCTTTGAGATTTGTTTTCTCTTTGAGAGGAGGTTTAAATTTCAGTTTATGTGAACAAAAGGTAATCAGAAGTTTTGACAGCTACCTAAAGCACAGACCCACGGAATGAAGTCATTTCAGGCTGTTACATCATTATTACATGCCTTGAGTTAAGTGATGAGTGCATGTGTTCCTTTGCAAGCTTGCAGTGTATTTAACTACACTGAGAAAACCAGCTTTGAAGTTCAAGGCAGGCCCTTAGGTGGGAGGGAGGAGAATCCTTTCTTAACATGGATGCAATTCAGCTGTGGAATTCACTGTTGCAGGACAGTATTAAGGCCAAAAAATGTAATAAGACATGGAGAGAACTGGAGAAGTTTACAGATGAGTAGCGCGTCCAGCGCAGCGGTGCGCAAATGGTTGCTTTTAGTTTGCTGGCTTTGTTTTAAAGTCAAAGCTTACGGAATTTGGGAAGGAGATGGTGAAGGTCTTTTTATCTTTTAAAATTCAAGCTAGGTGAACTTCAAGGTGAAATGGTTTCAGAACAGCAAGTCAGTGTTTCATTTTGACAACATAGGGTCTCTGCCATTTGATTGTTGTGTGCTTTTTTTCTAACTAGGGAATTTGATGCGAGCTTGTGCATTGGTTCGACTGAAGTAAATCGACATTTTCCCAGTGAATGCAACATCAGGCTGAAAAGTTCCATTTGTCTTCAGTACAGCTTTATCATTTTTAGGGGAAAAATACAAAATAGCAAGGGCTGTTGGATTACCCCAAGCTTTAACAACTGGGAGTTAAGTTAAGCTGTTACAGGGATGTGTTTGCTCTGCCTTAGGAAAATGTCTTTCATCATCCTCTGAAGTTGGCTACCTTGAGAAACAAGGAATTGAATGTAAAATGTCCTTGTGTCCATTTCAGACCACGAATTCCCCCAAGGCTGTGCTGAAACCCTCCTTGAGAGCTAACAGGGCACTTCCTGGGTCCCTCTACTTTGTCTTCTTTTAGTAGCTTTTGGTTACAACTCTCAAGAGAGTCCCCAGGCTCAATGCAGGTGTTCAACACTGAAATGAACTTCCCTGAGAAAATCCACCCCAACCCAGAATCTGCTGGCAGGGAACAGCCTCCAGATCTCAGACAGGGCTCTTGAAGGTGATTTAAGTTCCTGGCAGAATGGTCCACCACATCTCCTGGAAGAGCATCAAAGAAATTGTCAGGAAAAAGAAAAAATCTGCTAAAATCTCTATCTTCTGTGATGGTTTGTTTTGGTTTTTAGTTTTGAGCATGACAAACTTTTTAAATTGACTGCAGATTTCTCACCAGGCTGGACAGACTGAGGTAATCCTGGAGGAAAAACTGTCCTTTTACCAAATTCCAACTATTTGCAGCCAGGCTTGAAGTCTGAGATCTGACCTTTCTGTCAGAGCCTGTGTGATCTATTAGTCAGAACAATTGATTTATTCCTTTGAAACATTGGGCTAAGCTATCACCAACTGTGTTTTTCTCTAGTTCCTGGGAACCCTGCTTCTCTGGCTGTTCATGACCATAGCAACTGGAAAACATACTCCATAGGAGAAAAAGCATCAAAAAATCCCCTCTGTCAGTAAATGGGGAAAAAAAAAATATATATATATGATACAGAAAAGTGAGAAGCTATTCACAGTCAGGCCAAAATCCAGTTTTGAAGGAGAGATTTTCCACTAGTGGACAGAGATAGTCCAGGGTAAGAGTAACAACAAAGTCGCCACCGTGATTTACATTGGTGGGTTTTGCCATAAACCATTTTTTCTCCACTGATCTCCCACCCACAATTTCTCATGTCAGATTTTTGCAGGTACCAGTGCATCTGAGGATCTGGCTGGGAAGTTCAGTGCCCTGGACAGACAGACGGCTGTGCTGGGTGTGTTTATTTCCACATAACAGCTTGTCAGTTTAACAAAGACAGGGCTGTAAAATCGGAGAAAAAAAAAAAAAAAAGAAGTCATATCTAGCTACTGCGTGTGTATATCACATCGAGGAGGAATTCATTGCTCTTTTCCTTTGACAGTATGGTTTAGCCCATAGCTCTATTTTCACACTCCTAAAGCTATGTTAAAATCATCAAGGGGTCAGCTGCAAGCCTGCACTACGAAAGCAGTTCACCTTTAAATACAGGCTGTTGGCTCTTCTCCATTACATAAGGATGGAAAAAGCATCTCTAACAGCAGACCGCTGCTTCTTTATGTATGCATAACACAAAAGTGGCCATCTAAAAAAAAAAAAAAAAAACCTTCAGAAAATAAAAATGCACTTTTTGTTGGAGATCATGTTGCGAAGTTCCTGCCCACAGCGATTTGCAGATGAGAAATAAAGCTCTAACTATACAGTTTGTAATGAAAAAACCTGACAGACATTCAATTTTAGCCACTTTTGTTCACCATATACTAAATGCATTAATATGTCTAGTCCATTTAGCAAAGGCATTGCCTGAGCCTTTTTCTTTTGCGTATTAAAAGAAAAAAAAATGTGAGTTTGCAGGGCCTGGCTCAGCAGACCCCAGGCTTCATGCAGCTGCAATTCAGCATTTCAGCAGATCGCAGGAGCAGTGCCTTAAAACCCATCCAGATGGGGCTGGAATTTGGGCTCATCGGTTGGGGTGGGCACAGAGAGAGGGATGGAGGGAGGGATGCTGGGCAGGACTGCTGCCATCCCAGAGGTGTCAGCGTGGCCCTGGTTTAGAGTCACAGCTGATCTTCGATTGCCAATACTTTCTGTCCCTCGAAGGGTGCGTATATTAAGGGCGGGCTGAATTGCTCTCTCTTGAAATCCCCACGTCACTTATGATCCCTCTGTGCTGGCAGTTTGTTTTTTCTTCCACCAGACCCTCTCAATGCTTTCGTATTACCCTGAGTGCCCTTCAGAAGAGAGGCGTGCTCCGTACAGCCAGTCTTCTGAAAGGACTGTGGGGAGCACAGGAGTTGTGTAAATATGGGGAGAGCCGCATGCAGCCCAGTGCAGGAGGTGGCACAGCTACAGCAAGACCCATCAGACAGCATTTTACAGCACACCCTTGGCCTTCAAACAGCTGCCGTGCCCAGTGGCCGATTCACAAGCAGCTCGGGCCTCTGTGCAAGGAGCGTGGTGGGAATGGGGCTGCTAATCTGAGTGATGCTCAGCTGTCCCCACTGGTCAGACAGGACCCCAGGCTTTCAGAGGGGGTTACAGGAGCAGCAGCTGCCTGGCTTTATTAAGCTCCCGTTGTTTGTAGCAGGGAGTGAGCCTAGCCTGGTCCAGTTTGCAGGACAGGCACAGCAGGGATTTAGCCTGAGTTAACTCTGTTATTGCAGCTGAGCACCTTTTCTCCTTTCCTGTTTGGGTCTTCACAGCCCTTACAGGAGAAATGTTACCTCTTTTTCACAGGTGGGGAAACTGAGGCATAGCGATTAACCTAATAGCCAAATCATCTGAGGAGGTTTTATCCCAATGGCAGCCCCACAAGCTGAAATGGATCTCCAGGAGCAAGGTAAGCTCAGGGGTGTGCGGAGCCAGCGGCACAAGCACATGCTGAGCATCTCTTGTATGTGGTGTTTCATCTGTGATGTTCTGCTTTTGCTGATTTAGTCTTCTTTTTCTTTTCATTTTAATTAGAAAGCCTGGTGGGAAAAGCTCTGCAGCAGCTCCGGTCCCAGTTGGCTGGCACCTGGCTTGGTGGGCTTGTAGCTGGCTGGGGTCAGTGCCCCTGGCACAGAGCTGCAGTGAGCCTGCAAGCAGCGGCGGCTGAGATTTTGCTGAGAGGTCTTTTTCTGAGGGACTCTGCTCTTTTCCAGACTGTGCTTCAGCCAGTAAATGAAAGGTAAAATTTTTTATTTTGCTGCTTTGGGAGTTCTATGTGATCCATAGCCTTCAGTTGGGAAAATCTGATTCCACATGTTTATTAAAAAAAACACCAAAACTAATGCAATATCACTCCCTCCATTAATGCATGCTAGGTAGTTAGCAAAGGTTGCTCCTCTGCTTTTATCAGTGGATTTGCTGGTAGGCTGGGGAGCTCTGCAAGGCAGGTGCTGGCTCTGCTCAGCACCACAGGACAGTGTGGCTCTGGTTGATAAACAGCTGAAGCTGTGCAGAATTTCCATGGACCAACACCTGCACAGCTTCATTATAGTTTCTGGCTGTAAGGTTTGTGGTGTGTCTTGTCCCAAAGACCTTACTGCTGTTGCAGCTCAGCATTTGCTATGTGTTGCAGTTCAGTTGCTGAAGGTATGTGTTCCTTTGGCTATGTTGGAAGAGGACTGGGCTTGACTCCAGGCCAGGTGCTGTGTTCAAAGACTTGTGTGCCTTTCCTGACAAGGAGCTTGGGTCACACAGACAAATTTAGGCTGCTTTTATTCTGATGAACATTCTGATACCCTACATTTGGTGACAATGAATGAAAATAATGAAGATATTTATTGACTATCCTTACCCAGTAAACGAACATTCACCTGAGGAGCACTAGATTACACCAAACCTATTGTGTTGTTTCACCTCCAAGCAGTATTCCTCTTGCTAATGGGAGACTGGACCAAACCCAGTAAAAGAGTGCTTGCCTACCAAAAGCTTCCAAGTGCTGCAGAGATACCAGGGCAGCAGTAAAGCAGCTCCGTACCTGAATATCTTTCTTCTCCTCTGCAGCCAGAATGTTTTACAAACTACTTCTTTCAAAAGAAATGTATATTTGATGTAAAGAAAATTATTTCAGCCTCAGGTTAGCAAAATATTTATTTCGTAAGTTGAAGTATACACAAAGTCCAGTGAAGTTGCTTTCTTTTGTTCTTAACTTTGAAGTTACAGATTCAATGCAGTGCTTGATAGAAGGACCTCAGGCTTGCTCACCTTGTTTGAACTTCAGGAAAAGCAGAGAGGTGAAGCAGCTTGCCCAAAAGCCCTCTCAATGGTCACACCAAGGTTATCCCCATCCCTGTGGGTTCAGTGGGGTGCAAGACTGCTTCCCCGCTGTTCAGGTGCCTTTTGTAGGAGGGAAGTCTATCTTGTAATAAAAGGACACAAGGCTGTACCATGTGTTTCAACACAGGGTTTGTGTTCAACATCAGGCTGCAAGAAGTGCTTGTAGCAGCATTTGAGACAATAGTTTGGACCCCAACATAGTTTGAGATCTGCAACAAATTAGAAGCTCAGGTCTGTGGCTGCAAAGCATGTTTCATAGGAAAACATTTCTAAGTATTTTTGTTTCCCCTTAAAAAAATTCTTTGGGAAGAAGCTACTGCTAATTTTAGTAGGTGAATGGTGTTACATGGTGCATGGCCAAGACAATTTTAGTTTTCTGAATGGTACATCTTTCGCTTTCCAGACTATAGTACTGAGTGGCAGAAAAGCAATAAAAGTGGTTCTTCAGGAAATGCTGGTATAGGAATCTGTTTGCAAAAGCAACTCTGTGCAGTCATTGCTTTTTTAATGTTCATTTTAAAAAAGAAAAAAATCAAACATGTAATTCCTAAGCAGATCTAAGCAAAGGAGAATCATCTCCAGGTGTAGGCTAGAGTTCACCAGTCTTCTGAGTACATCAGGGCTCCTGTATACCTTTATCTCCATAATTCTGTATGCTTTTGATATGGAAGGTGAAACGGAGTGGTTTGACTGAGTTCAGCTCGGAGATTTGGGATTTGTTTGAACTGCTCACCCTAGGTTCAGCTCTGGAGCTGCAAATCTTTGTGGACCTGGAACAAGCACAGGGTGAGCAGTTAACAGGCAAACTCTGTGTGTATTCCCCTGTGGTCAGCAGCTTGTCTGTGAATAATCTATGCAGATACATCAAAAGGAAAATATTTTTCACAACAACTCTCTGGAGAATTAATGAGAGAAGAAACAGTGGAGCTGTTCTTCCAGTCAGTGTGAATCTCTGTGTGGTTGCTGTATGTGAACAGATGTACAGATTTGTTTGCACTCTGTAGCACATTTAGGAGGGTCATCCTGTTTCCATCTACCTTGGCAGAGGGAAAGATGGTGCTTTGCTGTGAGAGGTTCAGGTCCCTCCAGGAGACTGAATGCCCAGGATTCAATTTTTTAAGAGCTTATTAAAAGCAACTGTGATTTACAGACATGGTTTCAATCCTGAGATGGTTTAATGCATTCCCAAGTGCACTTTGCGCTGTGACTTCCCATCTTCCAGGTGTCCCCAGTCCAAGCTGCTTCCCAGTCAGAGAAAAACCTGGCCAGGCTTGACTGTTAGCACATGGAAAGATGTTTTGAAAGGGACAAGTTGGAGGGAGGGAGGGAGGTCAGAAGCAGCAGTCTTATGTGGCTAAAATGCTAATCTAATGTGTCAAGAGATTTGGATACTATCATCAACATTGGTGGCAAATTGAGCAAACAAGCATATAGAAAACAAGGACCAAGGTATTAATACTCGTGCCAGAGCTCATTGCACAAAGGACTTAATCTTTCACTGAAACAAGGGTCTGGAAATGTTGCCCACATCAAAGGAAAGATGCACTTTGATGGGTTTTGGAGGGTATTTTTCCTTCAAAAAGCGGCATGTAGTGAGTGAGTTACTGACATGCCAGTAATTCAAAGGAGAGTTCTGCATCCCTGCTGTGAAGCTGAATGACAACATAATACAGTTATTAGGGGGAAAAAAGGAAGCCTCAGTCCTGGCCCTTTTACACTTTATATTCTGTAACAACAAGCAATGCCAAAAAGACGCTCATACATCAGAAAACCTTGAATTTCTACGGCAGTCCTAAAAGTGAAATGAAAGTGAGCAAGTGAAAGATTATAGGTGCAAATTGGCTTTCTGTGTTTTGCCAGGCAAACTTTTGGAAATGGATTTGTTCCAGAAGAGATTAAAAATAACTTTACATTCATTGGTTTTCAATCTTATGAAAAATATCCACTTGTAAATCACTGGAAGAGTAGACTTTGAACCTCTTCACCTTTTTTCTCGCCTCTCCACCTTTCTCAACCACCTTTTTCCAGGTAACTGTAGGTGCAGAGGAATACGAAGTGGGGGAGAAACCCACAAGCAGTTAAATAGTGTTTTTTACAAATTCAAAAAAGCCTTAAAAAAAAAACTTTTTTTTTTTTTCCCCCTAAACTTTTTAACCTCCTTTAATTAATTAAAGAAACAAGCTGTGAATGCTCACAAGTCGCGCAAGGATAAGCTGCACCTGAAGGCATTAGGCCACTGCTGTTACCCAAGCAGTACGAGAGGGATGCATCCCAGTTTGCTCTGACCATGGTGAAGGTGAATTTCAGTCCAGTCCTTGTGTTGGTAGTGACAGCAGAAAATGTGCTGTTGGAAGTGGTGTAAGAGAAATTCATACGCCCTCCCTCCTCAGTAACCCTGGTCTGAATTTATAATCCATCATTTGGTTTTCAAAGTGCAATATACAAAGAAAAGGGAAGGATGCAATGTGAACCTCTTTACTGAGGTTCAAATATGTTGGGTTATATTCTGCCTTATACATGTGAGAACGGAAAAATGAACAATAATGCTATGGGTGCAACTCTGCATTCCTGCATTGCTTCTCCTTCTGCCAGACAGAAATAGCACTAAGAAGTGGCAATGAATTACAGGATGAAAAAAATACTTCATGGTTTTCTTCAGCAATTGAAATTAATGCAAATTTTGCCAAAATTTCACATCTTAAATAACAGTGTCTCAGCTTGTGCTGTAATTACCTCGTTATTGCAGCGAGTTTGTTTAATTTTTTTTAATTTTATTTTTTTCAAAAAAGTGAAACAGCAACCAAATCAGCAACTTTGTAAATGTTGATGCTTTTCCAAAATGGCAGCCAGCCCTACATCTACATGATTGCTAATGACATATGGGTTAGGACCTTCAGGTTTTCCCAGAGAACATGTTGTCTTGTGGTATTTCTTGCCTAACTAGTGAGAGTAATGGAAACAGTGTGAGGATAAGCTGTTCAGATAAGTGCTTGCCAGCCATCTAGTTTTATAGTTATTTGGAGCAATCTGCTACATATTCTTCTTCGTGAATTGTATTTCTCCCTATAAAGAGAGTTTGGTTAAGGCAAATAACATTTTATTCCACTATCAGCCCTATTCATCCATGACTGGAACAAGATGTCAGCTGTCTTTGTAATTTCTTATCAACTTTACTGAGATTATCTTTTTCTTACAGTTTTATTAGACCTGAGTAATGACTGTGTGCTAAAAAAAGTCATAACCCAAATGATGACAGTGTATAGGACTCCAAGCCACAACTATTTGTAGAAAATAGTCCCAAACTACTAATGTCTGGAACTGTGAACTCCCATGTTCAGATACACCAAGCCCATAACTACGTGTAGTAACACCAGCCAGCAGCAAATCACCTCCCAGGAGTGAGCTGCTGTGCAAGCAACTGAAGGCGGGAGTCACAGGTTCAGACATCTCTGGTTACTGGAGATGTAAACCTGGAGCTTGGCCTTGGAAATCTGCTCTCCCTGATTGTCAGTGCCTGGCTGGTGCCCCAAGAGAAGACTGGAAAGGTGAAATCCAATGGTCACCATTTGTCTCACTCACTTTGAAATGGTGCCCCAAGGGATTCCTGGACACAGATTGCTCCACCTGGTGTCCTTTGCTATATTACTGCCAAGGAATACCTGGCATTTGTTTTCTCTTGTCTCAGCTCACAATTGTAATTTCAGGGCAATGGAGACACCTAAATTTTGTGGGGGTTACTGCATATTGCTTTGCCTGGTGAAATAACAAAACCAAAGTAGCATTTCATTTTAACACAGTCAAAATTAAGTTTTCTATTGTCATTGAAGTGAAATATATTTTAAAACTTACCTCAGCTTTAATTTAGCTCCCTCTATCCAAACCAAAACATTCAGTTTGAATTCCAATTTAAAAAAAAATAAAATAAAAATTGCAAAAGCATTTTAACTCATTGATTAGAGGCGAGCTAAAGAATTTGGCATCCCAGACTGTGGTTTTGGAGGGGAGTCACTACTTGGGACTATATGCTACTGCAAAACTTTCCATTTAAAGACCCTCTGAGGAGGGCTGATACCACCAGTCAGTGGGGAGTCCTGGGCAATGTAATGCTGGTTCAGCGTTTCATTGGATTCCAGATGTTGCCAGCCCTAGGAGGACATAATGGTGCAGAACGTATAAAACTCAGATTTAAATACGCTATAGACTGAAAATGAACCAAGCAATTGCTGTTCATTCCACCCCAGTAAGCAGTAAACTTCACACCATCACAAAATAATAATTACCTGGTTGTGGCTGTCCATGTGCACAGCAGTATTATCAAGAGATAGAATTGCATCAAGAAATATTTGGCAACTTCAAGCATGACTGACAGTGTTTTGCAAAAATCCTGGCATGTTTATGTGGAATTCACCACATAATACCAGTGAGGGCTACTTATGTGAGATACACGGTGGAGCTGTAACGTGCAGATGTTTATATTTTAATTACAGCGAATCAAGGGAACGTTATCCTTCTGACTTAGGGGCAGGTTGTTATTCTTATAAAGCACAAATTGCTGTGATAGCAGGGAAGAAAAATGGGAGTAGTGCCTCCTGGTTTGCAGAACTGGAGAGGAGATGTGTGCCGTGCTGCTGGGTCTCACACAGCTTTGAGCGACGAGCAGCTGGGTTTGCAAGGGGTTCAGGGGAGAGCGTCAGCTCGTTGGCCTAAGGGCTGACTCCTAAGCAACGCCCACAGTGGCCCGCTTGGGATGTGTCACCTCTGCTCCTCATGAGTGACTCTCAGAGCAGCGGGTCTGCTCCTGTAAGCTGCAGAAGTACCCTCAGAGCATGTCCACAGCCCCCAAACTGTGGGCATGTGTGGTGGTGGGGAGCTGAGCCCACAGCTGCCCGCTCGCATGCGTGGTGGGCCTTGGGTCCTAACAGACCTTAGGAGCTGTTTCCAGGTCTGTTGTCTCCACAGCCGATATCTGGGCTTGGGGCATCCCTCAAATCTGTCATACTGTGACTGTGTCTGTAAAATGTTATCGATGATCCAGGTGAGGGGATTGAGTGCCAGTGAGTTTGCAGATGACACTGATTTGGGTGGGAGCGTTGATCTGCTGGAGGGTAGAAAGGCTTTGCGGAGGGATCTGGACAGGCTGACTGGCTGGGCCGAGGCCTGTGGTATGAGGTTCAACAAGGCCCAGTGCTGGGTCCTGCGCTTGGGCCACAACAACCCCAGGCAGCGTTACAGGCTTGGGGAAGAATGGCTGGAGAGCTGCCTGGCAGAAAAGGGCCTGGGGGTGTTGGTCAACTGTCAGCTGAACACGAGCCAGGAGTGTGCCCAGGTGGCCAAGAAGGCCACCAGCATCCTGGCCTGTACCAGGAACAGTGTGGTGAGTAGGACTCATCCCCCTGTACTGGGCACTGGTGAGGCCCCATCTCAAGTACTGTGTCCAGTTTTGGGCCTCTCACTACAGGAAAGACATTGAGGTACTAAAATGTGTCCAGAGAAGGGGAATGAAGCTGGTGAGGGATCTGGAGCACAAGCCTTATGAGGAGGAGCTGAGGAAGCTGGGGTTGTTCGTCCTGGAGAAAAGGAGGCCTTATCGCTGTAGAGAGATGGGGATCGGTCTCTTCTCCCAGGTAACAGGCAATAGGGCAAGAGAAAAAGGCCTCAAGTTGCACCAGGGGAAGTTTAGATTGGCTATTAGGAAAAATTTTTACACTGAAAAGGTTATCAAGCATTGGATCAGGCTGCCCAGGGAGCTATTTAAAAGGTGTGTCGACATAGCACTTAGCGATATGGCTTAGTGATGGTTCTTGTCAGTGTTAGGTTGATGGTTGGACTAAATTATCTGAAAGGTCCCTTCCAACCTAGACAGTTCTATGATTCTATGATTTTGTATTTAAGTCCTGGGCTGCGGGTCCCTGGCTGGAGGCCTTGGTTTGTGCGATGACATGCCAAGCTGGTCCTCTGTAACTGTATTCTGCTTTTATTTCTGAACACTACTTCAGACTCTAAGGTGAATGCCATTATGTGAACTTGCACCTTGCAGAATATTTTCATGTCTCATTCCTTTCAAGAACATTGACAGAATCTGGTACTTTTTGATATAAACCACCATAATTGCAGGTTATTGAGGTGACTGAACCAAGTAGAGCTATTCTTTAACTTTTTTATTTTTTCACATTTCTTATTTTATCCTGGCAATATGGTGTCCATAATTAACAACAATGTTGTGGGTTTTTTAGAAGCTGTTAATTAGGCAACTGTAGGAGAACAATAACTGAAAGTGTAGGAGGGGGAAGCAAAAGGATTGGCATTCTTGCTTTATTGCATTTGAGCACCTCTCAGTAAACAGGTACAGGAAAAGAAAGAAGACTACCTGAAAAGGGTTTGTTTTCCAGCAGCTCTGTTTGAATCTATTCAATAGATGGATCTATTTGTACCCTTATGAAAGCTACAATTACAACTTCCCTCCTTTTTTAGCACGCTAAGCATGCTAAAAAACGTTAATCTTGCAAAGTATTATAAGGCCTAAGGGAAAAGAAGAATAAGGTGTTCTGGTGGTAGGTACTGTACAAACCCTGTCCGGATGTGTAAGGGAGACAGTGAATGTGGGAAATGGATATGATACAATTCCTGGTTTTAGGATATAGTGGCAAAGCTGCTGCAGGGTAGCACCATGTTTAGGACACTTTGGAGCAAGGACAGGGAAAAAAGATCGAACTGGAATAATTGTTTTTACTGTTTTATACAAAAAGTCTTTTGGAGTGGACTGATACCAGTCAGAAATTCATATCAAAGTCTTTAAGGCATTTTAAAGGAAGAAAAAACCTCTTGGAAAAATTGAAAAAGCACATTCAGATATTTTTAAGGCAGAGCATTTAAAACTTTTCATGTTGAAGTGGTATTTTCTTTAGAGATGGGCCTAGATTGAATTTATTTTAAAAAGCCACTTATTTTTGGGTACAACAAGCAATTTTGGTTAAACAACCTTTCCTACTTTTGTTTTGCTAAACCTTTCTTCCTTTGCCTCCCACTCTGACTCTTCTTGCCCTCAATTGGAGCTGATTTTAAACTTTTTATTTCAGGTTATTTGCTTCATTCAGGAAATGAATTTCATATATCCCAATCTGTTGTTTCAGCCACGCCATGAACACCCTCTGGAGCTCAGAGCTCAGAAGAAGCACGTGGAACAGTGCTTTCTGACCTGCTCTTGGTGGTGGGAGTTCCCAACTCTTCATGACTCGCAGATGTTTCAACCCCTTGTGCATGTGTGAGTGAGTAAAATCTACCTTAGTTCAGATAGAAGTGTTTCATTTTGCCTCTAGTTTAGTATACTCTTTAGCTGCAAACTAACAGAAAAATGTGTCATGGGGTGGATGATTCAGAATGAAAACAAAACTGCTGGCTTCAACTTACATGAGAGTCATGTTAGAGAAAGCTTTTTACCCATAACAGTAATGGATGACACAGACTCTTACAGTCACGGAATCAAATGCGTTTTCTCTGCTGGTTTTGCAGTGGATGTTTAGAGACTCATTAATGAAGCATAACTGATGTGATCAAAAATACATAAAACTGCTCAACTGACAGGAATAGGGCTTTGGAAACTGGGTTAATAATACTTCATTGCATTTAGGGGTGTTTTAAAATATAACTTCTGTTCATAAAATGCTCTGCAGTTTTAAGATGAAATGTGGGATATTCTCAGTGAAAGAATATTGAGAAGATTGTCCCTTGGCAATATGCCACCGGAAGTATCTCAGCTGATGAGCTGGTGATCATTATCCCTGAGACAAAATCTGTCTTGGGACTGCAGGAGCAGGTACAAGTCAGAGTACATCCTGCCCTAGGCTAGCTGATACCCTCTGTACTTTCTTCTCCTATGTGCTTCACACAGCTGTTACAGTAGGTTTGGTTGGACCCTGCTTCAGTTGATCTCTTCTGGTTGCAGCAGAGCAGGCGTAAGGGGTGGGCCTTGCTTTCCACAAAGGCAACTGATAGGTACTTACTTTGCTTTGCATAAGAGTGTTGAACCAACGTTCAGAACAGGTCTAAGGAAAGGTAACAAGTTGGTTTCTCCCTATTCTCCCCAGCAAGTATATCTCCTGGCACAGAAGTAGTTTGGCTTCTCCCTCGAGATCCTGGCTGGTCAGGTCAGTGTGCCCTGAAATACCTGTTGGCCCACGTGAACTACTAGGCCTTTTGCTTTGTTGCTCACCCTTCTCCAGCAGCCTACTTCTTGCTGGTGATGCTTGAAACAGCCACATCAGCAATAGTACATAGGGAAATTCACCAGGTACCGGAACTAATCTGGTGTGTTGACCTTGGTTGAGCCTTTTGACACATGAAATAGTGAGCAGGTAGTAATCAGAACAGATTTTGTGTTGATGCAGAAACACTGGCCCTTTATAATCATGCATGTAACAGCTCTCTTTCCTTGGCATATCTGCATGGTGCTTTGCTTACAGAGGCAAATCAAACCCTAGGTGAGGGATTAGATGTGCAGTGGTATCTCCAGATTCAGCAGTAATTTCTACAATGTTTTTCAGTTTGGTTTACATTTGCATGTTTTCCTTTTAAGAAAAAAAAAATATCATTATGATTACTCTCAAAGAAGGTGACATGCATCCCTTAATGTGGCTAGTGGCTTGCTCTATACTTTTGTATCTGATTCATCAGGTGGTGTGGCCAGACCTGGCCTTTGGAGTTTGGATGTTGTTGTTATTGTTTGTAACGTGGGAATGAATGTCCCCTCTTAGGCATCTTTATTACTGGTTCTCTCTTACATAATCATTGGAAAGAAGCTGTGGCAAATAATCTTCCCTCTACTTCATTCCCTACACGTGGAACTGATTTAGGGGAACACAGTGTTTTCTTAGGACTTGATATCCTGCACTGCCTGATGTTCCTGGAAGAAGGGCTCGCCTCCCTCAGTGCAGCTGCCTTTGTTCTGGGGTGGGCTTGTTGGCGAGACTGATGCTGCTTGCGGTGTGGGTATACACAGGCTCCGTGCCACTGCTTGTTTTTTCCCTGAAATGTCTCTGGTTTATCTTTTCTCTTTTAAATTAAGCGCATACATGATATATAGAAATCTGCACTGTTGGTTCTGTAAAATTCATTACAGCATAGCCCGAAGATTTCTGCCAGGTTTTGGACTCCACCAGTCTATGCTCTGTATTAAGCCAAAGCTGGTGCCAGACAGGAGCCAGGGAACCAGCAGAAAATCTCAAATTTTTGAAAGTCAATGCCTAAAGTCACTCGGCAAACAGTACATCAGCCAGCCCAAGAGATACAAGACCACCGCTCTCTTTTTTCCTTTTTTAAATTTTTACTCCTTTGATTCTCAGAGATAATAATGGACATAGTGACTGAGGCAGTCTGTAACAGCAAATAAATGTCCCGTCACAAAAGTACCAGCTATACAGGGAATGGTGTGGGCAGTGGCAAGAAGGATGCACAGTTTTGGAGATGACAGGAGACCTTTTTCCTTCCCATGACCATTTAAAGATGCTGTGTCTTGCTGTGCATTGTAGCGTAGGCTCAGAAAGCAGCTGCCTTCCCTATGCTTTGCTGGGAGCAAGAGGGTAAAGCAGTCGTGAACAGCAGCTCGAGTTTTGGTGCTATTCAGACACAGCCTGCCAGTCTGACTCGCCGGCTCTGAGTGGTTTGGGCAGTCAGCCAGGCAGAGCTGCTGTTCTCAACTTTATTCTCTATAATAAATGTGCTCTGGCAGCGCACCAACTGCCTTATCTGCTCGTAAGGACAGAGTCCCTTGGAGACCCAGTCTCCGGGGCCAGCTAGGATTATGCTAACATCTCCAGGCAAATGGAGCTGGTTGCGACGCTCGACACACTAGCTTTGCCTTTCTAACTTTTGCTTACTTTGAAATAGAGAGTGTGTGAGCAAGTTCAGGGGAGCAAATTAGCCAAGGGAAGTCTTTTTCTATCTGTCTTAATTAAGCATTAATAACACCTGTCATTGACTCTCCCCTGCAGTTATCAGTCAGTCAATGGTATATAGTATTTTAGTCAATCATCTTCCCTTCAGGGTCACTGAAAGACTGTCCCAGTCACACCAAAGGCAGTGGGAACCAGTTCATCGACATCAATTGGACTCCTTTTGGTGCTGTCTTGTATGCAAAATGACTTATGATTACAGAGGCAGAAGCATTACCCAGCAGTAAACCTCCCCTGTGCGCTAAGATTGATCAAAAGGTCTTCATGCATCTGGCCATCTAAGTACCAAGGGGCATCTGTGCCCAGAAACCATATAAACACACCCCTGTCTATATACATAGATCCTCTACTCGATTCGTCCTACCTATGCTTGGGAAGATTGGTCTCCTCCCTTGGGGAAATACGGCTAGGTTGGGGTTAAATGAAGTGGAACATATGCCCACAAGAGCCAGAGGAAAGCTTCAGTCATGTCAATTCTGGCACCAGACAGTAAATGCAGACCTGAAGCTCAGGGTGTAGGGGGCAGATGGAGGGAAAAACAAAAGTGAAATGTCCACAGACCCTGGAGACTTCCAAATGAGAGTGTTCAGACTGCAGCTCTAGATCCAAAGGTGGAGGGGTGCAGCCATTCCCATGGTGTGTGCATGTGTTATAGACCTTGGTCTCTTTTGAACCACCTTAGGGAAGCAAAACTGAGTGTGCAGAAAGAGCTTGGGGGACTGTGACAGTGCTTTTCTGTTTGGGTAGATGCATGTTAAGGATTAAAACTACATTGGAAGTTTCTCATTAGGTAATTCATCCAATATATAGCCAAGTAAACAAGTACAGAAAAAATAAAGACCAAGTTTTTGGTGCTGTTTGAAAAAAGTGTGTTTTGTACACCATAAGTTTTATGCAAATGAATTTTTTCACATCCTTGTAGCAGTTAGATAAGGACATTGTGTGAGCTCGGGAAAGGAAGCTAGTATTCAGGAGATACTTGAATGTGAGTTTGCCACATACAGAGCAATTGCAAGACAGTAACTGGAACAGCATTTCTGGGTTTGGTTTCAAGGAACAATGAGAGCCTGAAGAAGTTAAGTCTCTTTAGTTTCCCACTCTCTGTTTATGCTGTGAAATGCAGGAACGAGCAGCCTGGTCTCCAGACAAGGGTGGAAGCAGACAGAGGCTGAAGCTTATGTTTTAGCAGAGATTTTTCGAATGCATGCTCACTTCCTAGGTGAGAGCACATAAATCAGCCAGCCCTGAGCCTGTCATTGCTTCTTCCAGCCTCTCATTGTACCCTATCTTGGGTAGCTGAAGCGCTGTCTGATGGGACTGCATGTGATTCTGCAGGGTCAGCGTTCCTGGCAGGTGATGGTACAGTATGTGTGATAACAGACTCCTTTTATTTGCACAAAAGGGAGATTTTATCCAGCAACCCAATGTAATTTGGTTCAAAACTGAAGCTAAACCCTCTTCCATTACTCTTAGCTGTTTGTTTAATTCTCCATATTACTTAATGCTCTATTAAAAGTCTCTCTTCTTAAATGCTTATTGAAGCAAGCCAGAAGCGCATAAAACTCCTAATGTAATCAGCAATAAAAATAATTCCAAAACCCAATTACTTCATTAATATGGAAAGAAGTGCAAATTGCACAGAAGCAAATTTGCTTTCAGGTACGATCCTGGTGCAGCACCATTAATGGTAATTGACTGTTATGACTGGGGACAGGGACGACTTTTCCTCAAGCAGGACCCACTTCAGGAGAAGGACATTCAGCTTCTGGCAGTAGTTTTGTGGTGGTGTTTATTGTGCTTTTTTTCTTTGGTTTGGTTTTTTAGGGACTGGCAACATTCACAGAGTCCAAGGCTTTTTACTACTATTTTTCTAACCAAATCTAGAACAGTGAAGTACCAGTAATATCTTTCCTTGATGTTACCCCATACTTCCCACCACGTTATTGCCTTCTTTGTATGAGCAATGTCTCCAGGAGATAATTCTTTTCCCCTTTTCTCTCTGTGAAGAAGCAATTCCTTCTTGTCAACACCACAAGCAGCACTTTTCAGCTGTGGCAGCATCCTGTAGCTAAGCAACAAACAGCATCCCCAAACAAGAAATCAAGGTGTATGAGAGAAAAAACCTGCTGCGTGCATTATAGAGCAATCCAGTGAAAATTGCTGTATCACGCTTACTTTTACTTCGTGCTAAAAAAGAATCAGGCTGCCACATCTTGAAAACAACCCGTTCACTGAAGCTTAAGGACTTCTACTACCTCTTTTTGCGTTAACCATTGGGAGAACTTTGGTCCTGGCTTGTTCTAGGCAGACTTCCGGAGGAATCATCTGGGCACGCAGGTCTGAGAGCATTGCTCTGTTTCCCATCTTCTGCAGGCAGCAGAGAAGAAAACTGTGACGTGAGTGGGAATTATGCCCTTGGCAAAGCTAGGGAGGGAAGAGCAAGGCTGTGAGAACACTGCACCCAGAGTTGGGACTGTGTTACAGCACTGTGCCTGGAAATACTCTGGGACTGTTGCTCCCAAATACTGAAATCTTCTATGTGAGAAAAAAATTGCTAGTATACTTAACGGTCGTGGGTCTTGCTGGGTGGTGGCTGGGGAAGTTTTTTTGGTTCTTTTTGGTTATTGACCCATGCGCTTAAACCACATTCTTCACACTGCTTGGTTAAAGCTAAGTGGCAATGCCAATCTATTGCAGCTGTATCTTAAACATCCCCTTCCACTTGTTTCTTTGTGCTGCTCTCATTTTCTTTTCCCTCTCCCACATACATTGCCTTGACTGAATTGGTTGAAGCACAATTTCTCTTTAATAGGCAAGCGACTTTTAGCTAGTGTCTGATTTATGACCTAACGTGTGTTTCATTATAGAAGTTGTAATAACCTTTCTATGTAGTGTACATTTTATTTTTCTATGAGAAAACAAAGTTCACCACGTTAACAGAGTAAAAGCACCTAATGGGTAGAATCCCTTGCATAACTGGCTGATTTATAGCTCAGCAATGGTACTATAACAAGCAAATAATAAATGTATAATGAGCTGATTCTCAAATCAGACTCTTTTGACTTATTCTAGAAAAGATATTCAGAATATTATTAGTGTGAGCTTGGAGGAAGGCTTTGTAAGAAAAGAATTAGAGCTGAGCAGTCTTCTGTGGCATTATATTTAGAAAGTTGCTAGGAATATATTATTGACTGCAGTCAATAAACATGATGACATCAGCAACATTTAAAGAGGATGCTCTTGATTAGCAAATAGACTTCACAGCCAGCCAGGGATTACTTGTTCCGTTGTGAACCTGAGTCTGAGAACAAAAATCTTTGCTAAGAAACATGCTTGGGATAGAATTTGGTCAACAGAGTATATTAAATACCAGTACTCCCCCAGAAAGTGAATCAGTGAAAAATGTCATTTGAAAAGCTGCATCTAATGCAAGTGCATAGAGAATAGCAAGCACCTGACAACCACTAGCCTGCTGGACACAGTACAATTTTGCTGCAGAGTGCTGCTCACTTTGGCAGCCTTGTGGGGAGGAGAGAAACAGCTATTGCTTTCCTGAGCCAAAAGGAGATGTGCCCCTTTGGGTGCAATGAGGTGATAAAAAAGGTGGCAGAAAGTTTTTATTGAATGAAATAGTCACACTCATACCTTCTAAAGTGCTGATGGTGGTAATCCATGGCCCATATTTGAAAGCCACTAAGGTTATATCAAAAGTTAGCTGCCCTTCAGGGATGGAGGTGATCTGCACACCTGTGTTGTCCATCGGATCCTGAAATTAATAATAATACTAGTAGAGAACTGTGAGGATCCCATATCACATGAGCTGCCCTTCCTGCCCCTGGATGAGGTATATTGTGTTTGAAAGAAGTTCAAAGCATTTTGTTTCCTTACGTTACAGATGGAGGGGACTTCTATTCTTTTTTTGGGTTGAGACTTTGCTGGCACCAGCCAGTTCATCAGTGGAGCTGTGCTTACTTATAGCAGTTTGTCTTCTGGCCTCTATGTAGGAAACTCCTCAGAAAGAGCTAATTTCACTTTTTTCATCTTTACTTGAAGCTTTTTCCTGGCTTTGGGAAGCTGCCATTCCTGAGTTTCTCTGGCCCTCACCAGAGAAATAAGCTCATCCCTCACTTGCCAAAGCATTAAGTAGTTTCTTACAGCAATGCTGTGGAAATCATAAATCCCCTGCATAGTCAGGCCGTGTGGAAGGCCACCCGGGGACAGGCTGAGCAGTGTGGATGGCTGTGCTCTCAGTTTGATAAATTCAGCCTACCAACCTGATGTTCTTCATGGCTCGTGCTGAACCATATTGCCTGTGCCCCAGACCCGGCCGTTGCACTCTCATAGTGTTTTCCTGAGACTTTGGTGCCAGCCCTTTGCAACTCTATGGTCAAGGGAACTATTTGGAGTTAAAAAGGAGAGGGTTAATGCAGAAAATCACAGTGCAAAGATTAAATGCACAAATTCAGTGGTTGTTACTACACTTGTGCAATAGCAAAGCAATATTTGTTTATTTACATTTTTACTGTGTTACCTGTAGCTTGAGTGAAGCTACTTTTCCTGTTCACGCTGCAGTGATCCCTTTGATGTCTATGGCACTGTGATTTCATTGCTTTGCCCCTTGGAAGTTTTTCCATAATTGTTCCCTGCAGTTTAGCAACCTGAAACCACCTGTATAACATAGCTCTGTCTCAATCTTATAATTCTTGCCCCAATCTCCTTGCTCATTTTCAGTCCATGATTTATTATTTTTTTTAAGTTTAAGTCCTTTGAACTGGTCTGAAAATGGCTTTGCCTTTGGACTTGGTGTACCTCAGGGGGTTAATACAGAATGCTATGGTACGTATAGCTTTCCATAGGGGAGTGACTCATGGAAGTCGGACAGATTAGATAGCTGGGGTGGGACCTGCATCACTTGAGGTTATGTGGCTGCTTTAGCGGGCAGCCCTCTGGGCTGAGATGTTTGTCTTGGGAAGGAGGAATTGCCCTTGGCTGGTCCTGCTGTCTTTGAGGGACCACAGAGGAATCCTGGACCCAGACAGCTAAATTAGGGAGAAGGGGTCCCATTGCAAGCACCACAGAGCTGCAGGAGCTCTGTGATCATGGCTTAGTTTAAGCAAAGTATTTAATTCTGAGTTTATCAGGAACCAAAGAAGCCCAGTGCTGAAACACCAGGTTTCGTGCCCTTGGCAACAGCACCAGAAATGAATTGAGGAGTGGTTCAGGCCAACAGGCTCCAACCTGCAGATCTGAAATTACAGAATTATGTATTTCTTCTTCAAAGAAGTGCCTGGAACTTCACAGGGGCTGCATCAGGTGAGGGGCAGGTCTGGCATGACCAACCATTGTGCCTCAGTCTGGCCAAGGTGGAAAAGAGGGAGACTTTCTGATGAGGGCAAAAAAAATAAATTCTATGTATCAAGAAACTTCAGCCCCTTGGGCTTAGAAAATTTTCTGGTTCCAAACTTCTCTTCCCACCCCCCATCCCACCCCCCCCCCTTCATCCCCCATCCCATACAATCGATAGCAGCAGCTTTGAAAATGGTCTTCTTGGGGGGGAGGAAAGGGAGGGCGATGGGAACACCAGGCTGCAAGGGACTGACCTCATTTCCAGCACACATCACCACTCAGCCTGGCATGGGTCTCTGGAGCTGTCTGTAATATATACAGCCATTTCCCTAGCTTTTTTCAAAATAATATCAAGATCATAACGTGCCTCTAATAGTGCCTGACGCAGCTGCAAATGCTGCTCGCTCCCAGGACTGCCCCAGCTCTCAAAAGCTGCTGTGGACAGGGTGACATATGGAGGAACTGTGCCAAGAACAGGGTTTTCTCTCTCCAATCTTGCCTTGCTGACCATTTCTCTGTCGTCTTAGGAGTGTGTGTGGGGGGGTGGAGGGGAGTTGATGATGTTGATCTGGTTGGGAGAGCTGCTGCTTCTCCTTTCACCATGGTAACGAGGAGTAATTTGTATGCAGTGGGGATGGGAAGGCTTGTAGTATTTATTGGGAGGGGTTGAAGACTTTCTTGTGGAAGCTCCTTGGTCTAGAGAAGCAGAGGAGGAAATTGTCTTTTCGGTAGATCCTTGCAATTACTTGCTTGGCAGAAGTGAGATCGTTTTTCCCTCAGCACGTGCAGGGTCCTGTCAGTGCTAAAATAATAAATGAGAGAAAGAAGCTACCTCTGCAAGGTGGGGGAAGTCCCTTCCCTCCTCCTAATTTGCTGTTTCCAGGTCTTTCAAAGGAGCACACATGTGCATAGGTCCAGAGTGGTCAGATTCTATTTGCTGCCTAGTGGGATTTTAACCCAGTTTCCAATCCATGTATTTGCATTTTATAATCTTTCACTCTCTTCATTTCCCTTTGTTATTTAGAACTCTGTCCTCCAGCCTGGCCCCCCACACTGCTGGAGCAAGGTTTGCTATCTGGAAAGGCTGCCGGGGCTACATGCCCATGGCAGCAGCTGGGGCACTGTCCCGGGCAGCTGGGGACCCTCATCTCGGGCACCCTTCCCTTGAGGGAGAGAGGGAGGTTTCTCCTAGCAGCCCTGGACTGGAATAACTGGGAGCCCTTTACCTGGAGAGCTGTGGGGACAGGATTGAGGCAGCAGCCACGTTCACAGCTGGGCTCTACTGCTTTTGGTACTAGAAAAGGAGGGTCCCTGGGGAGAAAGGGTGAAAAATAACCCAAGAAATGTTCTGTGGTGATCATCCACTGGACTCTTGCAGAAACAAGTCACCGATGCCAGAGCTGTCCCTCAAACACTGGTGGCATCATCTGGGAGCCTCACGGCCAAGGCTGGAGCGCTGCTCCCACCGGATTTGTGGCAGACCAGAAATACCAGGTGAGCTTATTTTGCAATAAATCTCAGCTTCTTTTTCAAAGAATGTTCCCCTGCACTCCCTTTTACTCCACTTTGCTTCCCTCAATTGCACCCTGCACTGGCAAAAGAGAGCATCCAGTTGCAAAGATTTAGTAGCACAAATGCCCTCCACTGTTAAAAATACTTCATTGACTGGGACAGGACTCTGCTCTGGGGAAAACAGTGCCAAGCAGTTAGACATCTTGTTTCACAAAAATTAGAGCTAAAATATGAAGCAGTTTAGGTTTTTACCACTCAGCTGTAATCTCCACTTTATGCTGTTTGTCCTTTGGAGCTGGATAGAAATCGACTCTCTCCCTGGTCTGCAGCCATTCTTTTGTGTTGGCAGCAGCTCTAATTATGCACCAATTAACCTTAATTAAACCAATTCCTGTGTAACTGCACATGCAGACAATGCACTGAACAAACGGCCTGACAAATATTGTCACTTAAAAGGCATAAAACCACATCAAATCCTTAACTGGAAAGTCAGATTGTAAATTGCTGCAGATTTGTAGCTCTTTGTTCTTAACATGATTGAACAGGAGTAGTGGCCAAATACCCCAAAAGCTCCCAAAACCTTGGCTGAATTAATTTTCTCGTGCTGCTGAGGCCAAAATGTATTATTTGTGTAGGAAAAGGCAGTGATGGAGCATCCTTAATTGTAGCCGCTGGCAGGCTGGTTTAGAGGGCATCAGGATGGCAACCCCAGGTAGGGAACCATCAGGTTCCCCTTCTAGAGCCTGGGTGACTTCGGGCAAATTGCTGGATTATTTGGCGATCCCTGCTGACCTCTGCCTGGCTGTTTGTCCAGAAAACGTTCCCTAAAGCTGGGGCTGTTCCTCATGTCATGCAACAGAGCTGTAATTTTGCTGGAAACGGGATGGTTTTCACCCTGTAAGCAGTAACACAGCCAACAGATGGTGCTCGTACATACAGTTACTCCGGGTTTCTTCTGAAAATGCCATGCAAGCTTCCTTCGTTTTATGATGCAATATTTTTTTGAGGGAACTGCTGCAAACAGCACAGGTTTTACTTCCATTTCCCTGAGCATAATGAGCCCTTGGGATTGCTGCTGTGTGGACAGAGTCCTTCCTAAAGGCGTTACATGCCTCCATTGGCCCATTTTTCAAAGTTTGATATAGGGAAAATAAGTTAGACTGAGAAAAAGTCCAGGCTCTGCATCACTTTTTTATCCTCCAGTGGAAAAAAAAAAAGAGATTGCAAGACCTCGAGATTGGTTTGCAGCAGAGCAGCAATAAAAAAGAAGTCCTAAATAGCACTGAATTCGGGATTTTGTCTTCCCTGCTGTTTGTAAAATGTGTTTAGTTGAAAAAAAAAAAAAGCCCTTCAAATCCTTTAATATGTATTGACTTTCTGGTGATTCAGTTTTATGCTACTGAGTGCTTTCCTTTCTGTAGTTAATCAAACAGGCTCTAGGCATAGCATTTTGTGGTAAAATATTCTGCCTTGTGAATACTGCAATTAAAAGCAAAGCTAATTAAGCATGTAAATCATGCCCATATAAATTAGTTACTAACATGTTCACTTGGCCACTGGCGCTGATTGCAGTGGGAAGGGGGATTTGACGATCCGTTTGCCTGCACAGAGAGCCTGCTGCAAGGAATCGCTTGGGAGAGGACATCGGCCACGAACACATATAGGGTGGTGGGATGATGGACACAGCCATGGACAACAGGACACAGCCCAGTTGATGTGGAGCTGAGGGGGGATGGATGGCAGAGGATACTAAAGCAAATCAAGTCAGGCGTGGAGACAAAAATTTCCCCTCTTACAAGGAAAGCCTGAGAGACCGTGGGCTGTTTAGTCTGGGGAAGAGAAGACTGAGAGGGCATCTCATCAATGGTTATAAATATCTAAAGGGCGGGTGTCTAGAGGATGGGGCAGACTCTTTTCAGTGGTGCCCAGCAACAGGACAAGAGGCAAAGGGCACAAATTGGAACACAGAAAATTCCGCTTCAACATGAGGAAAAACTTCTTTTCTTTGGGGGTGCCAGAGCACTGGATAGGCTGCCTAGGGAGGTTGTGGAGTCTCCTTCTCTGGAGGTACTCAAAACCCACCTGGGTGCATTCCCGTCCATCCTGCTCTATGTGAACTTGCTTTAGGTAGGGGGTTTGGACTAGAAGGTACCTTCCAACCCCTGCCATTCTGTGAGTCTGTGATTAACCAGCCACCGTGCAGCCCCATTATGAAGTGATGTGACCTCATCCATCGTTTCCTGAAATAGATGGAAAGACTTCTCTGGACTGTAATAGAGTTTGGAATTAGGTTCAGAGGGAGTCCAATCTGGATTAAAACACACTCCCAGGAGAAGCAATGGAACCAATCCCACTTGCTTCTTGCTGGCTGGGCTCAGCCCTGCAGCCGCCCTGCGATGCCCAGCAGAAGGTGGGCACTCAAGAGTGTTTGATGAAGTGCTGTAGGTATGTTGAGTGGAGCGTTTAATGGCAGGCATGAAAGCAAGCTGCCTTGCAGCTAACCCCTTACAGCCTGGAGAAAACAACTGGGAAGCAGAGTGTCTGGGAGCAGAGCTAGGGGCAAATGGTTTGGTGTGAAGAGGAGAAAAAGAGGAATGAAAAACCTTTAGCAAATGAGGGAACAAAAGAAAATGTGTTTTGGCAGCTGGACAGGTGTGCGAAAGCCCAGGCAAAATATAGATGGGGGCAAAAACAGCTGCCAGCCTTGGAGACAGTGCTATTCCCAGAACTGCATGCAGAACCAAGATTTTTTTCCCCCAGGAGCTTTTTTTTTTTTTTCCAAGCCACCCATCAGCCTGCATTGGGTGGAGAGAAATCCCTGCCTTGTGCAGGAGAGCACAGAGGAAGTCCTGTAAACTGCTCCACTGGTGGCTCTCCATCTCCTCCACGTTCACATGCACCCTGAACAGACACAGCAAGATCTTGAAAAGCACCTAAGGGCATCCAACTCACTTTTCATTAAAGAGAAAGGAATGGGCACCTGGATGGCACTCAGCAAGGCCAAAGGGAAGGGGGTAGATGTCTGAGCAGGCTCTGGGCTCAAGGGTCTGGGGAAGATGCTTCTGAAGAGCAAAGGCAAGAAGATGCCAGGCTGAGTGGGAAGCCGCAGACAGCTGAGCTATTCCTGATTTTTTTTTTTTTAATTAAATAAAAAAAATAATTATATGTACCTCTTTCAGGAGCTGGGGCCATGAAATTCAACTGCACATTTTATCACTCCCGCCTGTTTGAAGGTAAGAGCCTGCAGGAATCTGAGAGCCAGGCTTACTTTTCTGAATGGCCAAGCTGAGGCTAACCTTTGCTGGATCAGGCCCAGGAATCACCTGCTCACCGGGACCTGGGCTGCAAGCTGTCTTCTGCTCAAAAACAGCCGGCGCCACATCCCCTTCTCCCTGGAAAGCACCTTCACCAGCTACAGCAGCGACTCATCGTCCTGCTTGGAGCTGGACCAGTGGGCAACCACAAAGGGGAGTAGCCACAAGATGAATGAGGAGGAGGCTTGTAATCAAATGGTTGGGTTGTTCCCCTGGCTGGCTTCAGTTTGTGCTGCCTGGACACTTCACCTGTTGTTTTATGCTTCGCTGGCAGGGGATGAAAGCTAATGGTTCACATTGGTGCGAACAGTGGGGACAAACTCTGAGCTGCCCCTGCAAGTCTAAAGATGAATTTTGTCTCTTGTTTACTATCGGCAATGTATTTTTCTATGGCAAACTCCTGAGTACTATTGGACCATCTTGTAGCAAGGGAAAGAGTAGCAGTGTAATTCCAGTAGCGCTGAGAAAATTCACTTGTACTAAAATTAAATATCCAGAGGAGCTATTTCACAAATTTTTGCCAGCTCAAGCTCAGAAGCCACAAGGAAGAGGCTCTCCAGAAGCTTATTTTAATCACAGACCCTGACGGGTAAGGATCTGGCTCTGCAGTGACAAGACCCACGCACCTGTGTGGGATTCAAGTGAAGTCAACTTAATTGCAAATCAAGTTGTCAGGCAAGTCCTTCAGTATCTCTTTCCCTCCCACAGCACAGACATTACTGCAGGCTCTGCCATTTGCACCTCCTGCTGCGGTCATTAAAGGAATTGCAAACTGCCTGAATGTGTCACCCTCACCCTGAGCTTCTTCATGCCCTGAAAGAAATTCCTCATGCCTTCAGCAGAAGTCCATGGATGAGCAGAGAAGAGGAGCCTGGGGAAATCGCTGGTGCTGGCTGTGGCCTCTCTGGGGATGTGTCCCAGGATCTGCAGCCCACAATTACAAGCTGGAGAAAAACCTGAGGAGCAAACATCTCCCCTAAACGTACGTGGCTGTTCACAGACAGGTGGGAGTGATGATCTCCTTGCTACACCAAGACCTGAAATTTTGCTGTTCTGGAACAGGTATTTTGGGTCACCTTGAGGAGTATACTTCTCCCCGTGTTTCTATTCCCCAAGCGAGAGACAGAAATAGCAGCACTGCATTCCTTCCAGCAGAGTAAGTGCATTAAAGATTGTGAGGTGACGGGAGCCCTGGAAGTGCCTCGATGGAAGAGATTCATTTGAATACATTTGTTGTGCATTACTCACTCAGCCCTGAGTTTTAATCTTCTCTTCCTCTCCATCATTTTAATCTAAATTTCCTTGAGCTCTCTCCCTAGAGCTCAGTCTCAGTTTAATCCCCGCCTCGTTTGAGTGATTTCTCCAATTTCTCCTTTAGCAAATGGTGAGGCTTATGTTAGCCCTCATCTCTCCTCTAAGTCTATCGCAGGAGAGCCACTAAGGCTCCCTTTGCAGGGGGCACTAGCAATTTCTCTGGGAGCTTGCACAACTTCTCTGAATAATTTCTCTTCTGTTTTTCCAGTCCAGTGATTTGCATTTCAGAGTCTTTTCTGGACCTGCTGAACCATCTCATGTTTGGGGGGTTGAAAGTCTGCTTTCCATCAAAGGGGCAGCAGCCTGCCCTCTCTCTTCTCTCCCACGGGATGTTGTGGTCCAGGCAGAGGTGCACGGGGCACCCCTTGCTCATGCTGATAGAAGCCCTGCACATTGCAGAGGTGCAGCTGGCGAGCTGGGCAAGCAGCAGGACCAAAGCCCCCAGGCCTTGCATTGCACATGGTAGCCAAAGCTGTTCTGCTTTCCATACCACTGGGCTTTCAGCAGGGACGAGTGCTCAGAATGCTCCTGGGGGGCAGCAAGGCTACATTTTGTTTCTGGAGGTTTGTTACCACTGTTGGGGCTGGGGCAGAGGTTCTGCTTTGCAACTGACTTTGAAAAATATGATTTTTAATTTATTTTTTTTTTACATACCTTATGTGTCATTCTTGCATATTGAGCAACACTGCAAAGGTCATTTTCCTCCATGGCAGGTGCCACATCGGGCCTTTTAATGATTTGTGGACTTCCAGCTTTGTTGAACATTTTTCCAGCAGGGTTATTTGTTACTCTATTAGCAAACAAGTCCTGGCTCACATAGGCAGAAATGTGCAGGAAGCATATAATTCCCAATTTATTAGCTTGGTTCACATGATGTTATCAAGAATTGATTGTAATGCTTAGTGGCATTAGCAGTACCTTCACATCATAACAACTGTATTTACTGTCAGGAACACTATTTGTGCAGCAGTTGTGTTACACCACAAATAATTATATTACTTACATTCAATTTGTATCATTACACATAACGCAACTGTGCCTGCTGCATAGTATCATACTTCATTAATGCCCGAGGCAGAAGAGCATCACATAAATACCCTCCTTGGCACTTTTCATTTGAAATTATATTCTACTAATTATTAAAATGTAGATCAAAAATGACATATCTCTACTATTAAAAATATAATAAAGAAAAGTCTCCGCTGTATTAATAGAGAAAGAACACTAGTTAAAATCCATTGCTCTGGAAATTATTGCTCTACAAATTTAAGGAAATGCTGTCAAGTTTGGCAAACCCCACAAACGACAAATCTTATTTTCCTGCATTTCTCTGTAAAATTCCTGCAATTCTGTGTGTCCTTGTGATAAAATGCTTAAGTGAGTTTTAGAAAGCAGGGAAAATTCTGTATGTGGCCCTACAAAACGAGAACAGCACCATCCTCATCGTGAGGGGCCAGTACCTCTGCTCCACTGTTACCGTGACCCTGACACAGGAACTGGCTGTCAGTAGCACTGCAGAGGGGACAATCTGTCTTAAAGTAACTTGGCCAACGGTCCCTCCACAGAAGCCCTTCGCATCCTGCTGCTCATGGGAGGCTGCTGAGATGTTCAATCAGCTCCTCTGGTTGCAACTGCTGCATGGCTATAGCTGAAATTCCCCTCTAGGGCTCCTCCAGCTATGTAGGCTCCTTGCAAAGACTGTTTAGAAAAGGACCTATGTAGCCTTTCTCCATAGGTGACAAGAGGAGCAGATAGTAACAAACTGGGTTATGAGACATTTCACCACGTGAGCATTAAGTTTCTTTCATTTTTGAAAGTCTTCTGCACGGGGTCTCCTCCAGTAATAGGGCACAGTCCTCCTAACTTTACCTGAGCTACTCAGACACTCTAGAGGGACCTGCAAAAATCTCATAAAAATACTCAACAATAAAAAAATGTACCTGGACTCCTGTAGCCAAACTTTGTTTGAGGAGGTCTCTTAATTCTGAAGGTTGTTAGTTAAATACCAACTGGATTTTGGTCCCAAGAATACCTGGTAAATGGCATGTAATTTCAGTAGAAAATATTTGTGAACATTTTTGCCTATTAAAGAGAGTTTTACATTCTGTGAGCTGGGGTACTTGTTGCAAACAATGCATAGTGGAGGCCAAGGTGGAAGAGCCACAGGTGAGCTCCTGGCAGAAGCTGAGAGATGCTGTGTTTTGAACATACTGCTCATAGAGTGTATTTGATTGTTTCTTCCTAATTGTCCAGAGAAGTGGTTGAGGGCCCAGCCCTGGAAGTGCTCAAGACCAGGTCAGATGGGGCTCTGAGCAACCTGTCTAGTGCAAAGTGCCCAGGGTAGAGGGCTGGAACTAGATGATCTTTAAGATCCCTTCCCACCTAAACCATTCTATTATTCTATGATTCAAGGAAAAGAAGAGCTTGCAAAAATTGCTGTAATATCACCACATTTCTCTGTGCTTGTGAAAATAAATCTAGGAAATGCCAAATTTAAGATAACTTTTTTTGGAAGCATTTAAGGGTACATTATGTCACCTGTGCCATGCTGTGAGAAGGAAGAGATTTCAAAGAGGCTATTTGTAAAATAAGGTTCCGGGGATTGAGGTCATTTGTCACCCCACCTCATGGTGAGGAGCTCCTTTTTGTGTCAGCAAGTGAACATGGATATCAAAGTCTAACCCGTGCCAACGGTTGAGCGTTGAGTCCACCTAGTCTTGTGAGACAGCTGTATCTGGAAGGTTTGGGGCAATTCAGAAGGGAATGAGATGGATTTAAATAAATTAAAGAACTTTTGAGCATTTCCAGGAAGCAGGAGCGTTTTCAACTTAAGTATAGGATGAGGTAAAGAGGGCAGAATGCTGATAGAAAATAATTGCACATAAAGCTACCTTTTTTGTAAGACAGTTAACAAGTACATAGAGACAAGACATGGCCTATGTATAACTTAGGATGTAGTTTTAAAATACTAGGGATTTTTAACATATTCCTTGAAGAACTCTCTAGAAACTAATGGCAGTTGAAAGCCAGATGAAATAGCTATTTTATCTGGCAAGCTTCCATGCAAAATTTCCTGCTGATGCTGGCTCAGACAGATGGAGATTTATGGGGGGGGGGGGGGGGAAGGGGGAGATGGAGAACAAAGTGCCATAGGGTTTTATTGGATGAGCCTTGAAAGGTTTCTGCAAGCTTCTATCGCAAGGTTTATGAACCTTGGGCTTGTTAACTTCAACGTGGTTTTGTTCATTGTTTTTACCCTGCTTTATTTCCTGTGGTCCAGTTGACACATTTACATGTCCTCAGAAAATTTAGTGGGATGCTCTTCAAACAACATGTGACTCTGCACAAGTAAGGGCGGAAACTTGGTGATTTTACCTCAACATATGAAAGTTTTTGAATATTGCTATATGAAGTGCTTTTCTCTTGAAACGTCTTATTTGGTTAGATCATGCAAATTTAGGGCTGGCTGTTGCTTCTGCAAGATGAAAAGTATGAATAGCTCATGAATATTTCATCGTTTGTTTCTGCAATGGTCAGAAATGGTAATTTGAGCTCCAGAGTGTAGAGATTTAGTAAAAGAGAGTTGGACACTCAGAGGATAAAGATAGAAAAAAAGTGCTTTTGACAGGATTTTTCCTTGCCGGTGCTGATATGTAGACCAGTTGCCTAAAGGATATGAAACTGGGATAATCTGCTGAGGGTGCACGTTTGGGCTGTGCTTCTGAAGCAATCCTTGATCTGCAATGTATTTAATGCTATAGTAGTTTCTTCATTTACCTTTTTTTTTTTTTTTCTTCCCATCAGAGAGTAGCTGAAAGCATGTGTCACCCAAGGTCACAGGCAAAACATCATACGAAAGAGAGCCTTGGACAAGGTTATCATTCACGCCAGGCTTGACATGCACCAGCATCTTCTTCACGATGTGATTGCTGCCCTGGAAAGGCTGTGAAGGGGAAAGCGCTAGCAAAGGTGCTATAGCTAAAGGTACGTTGGCCTTGATTCTCCTCTTAAGGCTTTGCCTTTTGCTGTAATGTCCATAGCCAGCTTGTTCTCTTTTATGCAATTGGCCATCCTATGGGAGACCTCAGGGGCTACAGTTCAAAAGCAGTGTTCTTCTTTGTAACCAGTGTGGAGCAAGACCAGAGCAGAGGAAAATCTCCATCCTCTTTTGGATGCAGGGAGAAACATAGTAACAAAGGATGAGGAAAAGGTTGAGGTACTTAATGCCTTCTTTGCTTCAGACCAGTTGTTCTCATTACCCAGCCCTTCAAGCTGGAAGACAGGGACAAAGAGCAGAAGGCAAGGGGCAAGGTACTGCACCTGGGGAGGAATAACCCCATGCACCAGAAGAGGCTGGGGCTGACCTGCTGGAGAGCAGCTCTGAAGAAAAAGACCTGGGAGTCCTGGTGGACAACACGGTTACCATGAGCCAGCAATGTGCCCTTGTAGCCAAGAAGGCCAATGGAATCCTGGGGAACATCAGGAAGATTGTGACCAGCAAGTCAAGGGCGGTCATCCTCCCCTTCTACTCTGCCCTGGTGAGGCCCCATCAGGAGGATTGTGTCCAGTTCTGGGCTCCCCAGTTCATGAAGGACAGGGAACTTCTGGAGAGGGTACAGCAGAGGGCTGTAGGGGTCCAGAACATCTCCCTTATGCAGAAAGGCTGAGGGACTTGGGTCTTTTTAGTCTGGAGAAGAGAAGACTGAAGGTGGATCTGATTAATACCTATAAATACATAAAGGGTGGGTGTCAAGAGGATAGGGCTAGTCTTTTTTAAGTAGTGT
>JAOTQQ010000023.1:20282621-20304233 GCA_026546715.1 Gallinago undulata | reverse complement strand
GTCTCTGTCTCTGGAGACATTCCAAACCTGCCTGGACATGTTCCTGTGCAACCTGCTCTGGGTGGATGTACTTTGGCTTGTTAGTCTGACCTCAGCGCGCAGGACTCTGATGGAGCAGATCATCTTGAGTGCACATAGAGTACAACCAGGTGATCAGTCCCAGTCAGCATGGGTTTCTGAAAGGCAGGTACTGCTTGAATAACCTTATCTCTTTCTATGACAAGGTGACTCACTGGATGAGGGAAAGGATGTGGATGTTGTTTACCTAGACCTTAGTAAAGCCTTTGGCACTCTTTCCCACAGCATTCTCCTGGAGAAACTGGCTGCCCATGGCTTGGATGGGCATACTCTTCGCTGGGTAAAAAAACAGCTGGGTGGCCAGGCTGAAAATGTTGTGGTGAATGGAGTTAAACCCAATTGGAGGCCGGTCACAAGTGTTGTTCCCCAGGCCTCAGTGTTGGGGCCAGTTCTGTTTAATATCTTTATTGATGATCTAGACAAGGAGATCAAGTGCACCCCAGTAAGTTTGTAGATGACACCAAGTTGGGTTGGAATGTTGATCTGTTTGAGAGTAAGAAGGTGCTACAGAGGGATCTGGACAGGCTGGCTGGCTGGGCTGAGGCCCATGGTATGAGGTTCAACAAGGCCCAGTGAGGGGTCCTGCTCTTGGGTCACAACCACCCCATCAGCGCTACAGGCTTGGGGAAGAGGGGCTGGAAAGCTGCCTAGCGGAAAAGGATCATGTTGACAGCTGTCTGAACATGAACCAGCAGTGTACCCAGGTGACCAAGAAGGCCAACAGCATCCTGGCCTATACCAAGAACAGTGTGGTGTGGCCAGCAGGACTAGGGAAGTGATCATCCCCTGTACTCAGTACTGGTGAAGCTGTACCTTGATGTGTAGACGTGTAAATGCGGTGCTGAGGGAGGTGGTTTAGTGGTGGCCCCGGCCCTGTTAGGTTAACAGTTGGACATGATGATCTTAAAGGTCTTTTCCAACCTAAACAATTCTATGATTCTATGAATAATTTATATGCCAACTTCAAACCTTCCCAAATATTAAGAGATCTGGGTTTAGGCCATGTTATTTTGGGAGTGGGAAATGCCATTGCCCCATGTTCTGGCTTAGCGCTAGCACTTAGCAAATTGCTTTTTTCCTGTACTGAGGAGTTCAGAGTTTCATTTCTTTTTCTTTCTTTTTTTTTTCTTGTCTTTAGGAATACTGATAGAAATCCTGTTCCGCTGTTCACTCAACTCTGAAGCTTACAGAAATGTTTTAAGTTTCCAACAAAAGGGATGGTTACAGTTTTTAAAACGACCATTTCTACAAGTTTCCTTTCTCTCATGCATTCCTCTGGCAAGAGGAGGGACAGAGATTCTGCCATAAGCAGATGAAACCTTTCTTCAGGAGCTCAGATGCCGATTCTCCATCTCTTCAGTATCCAGAGCAGGCTGGCTGCAGTGGAATCAAAGTTGTCTCATCAGACTTGTGTTTCAGTGTTGCCAGCTGACATGTTATGACAAGCTTTTAACTTTTGAGCAGTGGTGGATGGAAACGTGTCACTGCTTTGGGAGCAGCACACCATAGGCTGCCAAATACAGTTCATGCTGCAGTGGTGTCAGCTCCTCCAAGGCAGGCACCCATCCCAGCCATGGTGCTCAATGAATGAAGAAGACAGGACTCTTCAGGTGGCTTAAACAGAGCCAAGGCAAATAATTTTCTGCTGAACTACAACAAGTAAGAGGTTGGGCACTAAGTGGGAGGCTGGGAGGCATTTTTCAAGAAATTGGTGTTTATGACTTTGCAATACCAAGACTGTCCGTGCAAGAACCCTAAAAGCAGATATTGGAACTGGAAATTTCCCATGGGGACAAGTTGGTTAATAGGGGCTTTTACAGGCTCTGCTGGTTCATCTGTGCTTATTGCTACTAGTCGTGGAGGGGAAAAAAAAACATTAGTCTGAAGAAATTCCTGGAGATGAGTCTATACTTCAGAGGCCTCAGCTGGAGAGAGCTGCAGAGCGGGCACTGGTGCTGTTTTCATGGTCTCTTAATGACTTGTTCTGTGTTTACTCTCTTCCTGCTCTGTATCCACTTGGGCACACTGGAGTGACCCAGCAAAGCAGGCTTTTCGTGACAAGTTGTCCTTGCTTTTCCTGCTGACCAGTGCATTGCTGTGAGTTTTTCTCTGCTGTGGTGCTGCTGTAGCTCTGTTGTGCCCTCGGGAGATGGTCAGCTGTAAAAGAGCTGGTTCCTGACACCGCCAAGCATTCCTGGTGCTGAGCCCATTCCACTCACTGCCATTGTTTCACTGAAAGAAGGGGTAGACCAGCTTTGTGAGTTTGGGATGCACTTTGGAGATGCCTTCGGTGGTCATAGTGTCCATGCAAGTGTTTAGATACACATTTTCTAGAGGCACTGAGCAGCTGAAGTTTTCACACATTTCCTCTGGAGTAACAAGCACTCAGTGCTTCTGAAAACCTGCACCAATTAGCCCATTTGGCATTTTAAACAGCCTTTGCATTGACCTGAGAATACAACCACACTGGTAAATACAGCAGACCACTGCTGCCTGTTAGCCCTAAGGGGGCAACACAGGCACCCAGCCTGCATTCCTACAGCTGAGACCTCTTCAGCCCTCAACCAGAATGGCCTTACCCATGAGTGGGTTGGCGCAAGCCAAATCCATGCCAGGTAGCGTGCTCAGCACAAACCCAGCATTGGATGACCCCTCAACAGTGCTCAGACCCTGGGCATGTTCAGCACAGATGTGTTCTTGGAGATAAGGGTGGGCCGTGGGGACTCTGTGTGCTGCAAACCCCTCTATCCATATGCAGCATGAGAAAGGTAGGTTGGTCATGGACAAATTTAAAGGATAAACCACAGGAAAAAATCTCACTGCTTTCTAAAATTTTGGGAAGGAAAAGGCCTTACTCCCAGCTGCCAGAGTAGGTTGGAATATCCTCCAAGATCATTGAGTCCGTTAACCTAACACTGCCAAGCCCATCATTAACCATGTCCCTTGGCACCACATCTACCCGCCTTTTAAGTATCTCCAGGGATGGTGATTCAACCACTTACCTGGGCATCCCGTTCCAATGTTTGATAACCCTTTCTGTGAATAAATTTTTCCTAATATCCATCCTAAACCTCCCCTGGTGCAACTTGAGGCTGTTTCTTCATGTCCTATTATTTTTGACTTGGAAGAAGACACCAACCCCCACCTTGCTACAACATCCTTTCAGGTAGTTCATGTGGATAAAAAAGGGAAAATGAACCCCTGATCTCTCAGGGCTCCCAAAACCAGCCTGCAGTGAGAGCTGCATTGCTGCAACATTGCTGGCTTTCTCGCAGCCAAATGTCAGCAGCTGAGTTATCTTCATTTTTAGATGTATGGTAGGCTTTTCTGTTAATGTATTGTTTTGATTAAATATTCCCTGTGTCCAGTTCAATTTTCGATCAACATCACTCTCAAGCTGGGTCTTAGAGTCTTCTAATGACATCAAGAAGTTACTACAAAATTTAGAGCAAATGAGAAAAAAAGAAACATTGGTGACAGGTTGCTTATAATTTTAAAGAGCAAGAACCATTCTCCCTGGTGGACTGCCCTTTTCTATCTGTAATCTGTCCTAGAAAGTGGATGAGAGATAACTCACTGGCAGATCCCTCCCCTGTACCGAAAAGAGGGGTTTTAATTTAGCAGTGCGTTAGCTTGGCACTGCAGAGCAATATTAGAATGATGACTCCCCTCATGCTCAATGCACTTCCAAACCCTATTTATAAACTTTAAAAAAAAAAAGGAGCTGAGGATTCATTGTCCTTTGGATGAAGAAGAAAAATGGCATGTATGTCTTGAAGTTTCCCTTATTTAATACCCACAAATATTTTGTTCTGATGCACTACCTTCCATCCAAAAATATGTGTAGTTTTCCAGAGGTTAACCTCCTGTTTCTCACAAAAAAAAGAAAAAAAAAAAAAAAAAAAAAAATTATCACCTCTGCAGATGGGAAGGCAGAGGCAAAAAAAGGGCAAGA
Organism: Gallinago undulata; assembly: GCA_026546715.1. NCBI lineage: Eukaryota > Metazoa > Chordata > Aves > Charadriiformes > Scolopacidae > Gallinago > Gallinago undulata. Next base: position 20,300,200 of record JAOTQQ010000023.1, on the reverse strand, counting down.
GACCTGTTCTGCAGAGCTGAAAAAAGATCATGTCTCTGATTATTAGAGTAGTAATTTGATCACACGTCCTTTAACTTTGAGGGCGGATTAGCTAATGATGCAATTAGCAAAGAAAATACCCATATTGCTTCTTGCAATGTGCTGGGCTAATCTGTCACTTACTTTGTTATACATCTGTCTACCTACAGCAGGAATCAACACAGTTCAGAAATCTTTTTTGTCTACCGTATCCTTTGAAGTTAAAAAAAAACCTTCATTGGCTCTTTCCCCTAGCATTCGGGGCAGGGCAGGATGGACTTTGTTCTCATCAGCATGGTAGTGTTTAATACATATGTTAGAAAAATAGACATTTTTTAGTCTTATTTCCTGAAAGAAAACAATTGGCTTTTTGTATAAGGTTGTCCTGCCTTTCTTCCTGTCAGATCCTCCTTAAAAACTTCTGCATGCTTTGGCCAGTGTTAACCATGCTTGTTGGAAGTGTTGAGCTCTCAGCAGTAATTACGTTCATATGAGTTTTGTGTAGTTTAGTTAAAAAGAAAGGAGAGGCAGAAGACAATGCCACCTGCATGGAGATGTCAGCAAGACTTGGCAAAAAGCCTTTTGGAAACGTGGAAAAAGTTTTGAGGGCCTGGGTAAAAACAAAAAGCAGCAAGCCCCAAAAAACAGAAGAACCCATCGGCCCAGCATAGTGTCGATGGGTGGTTGGTGCCCGTGCATTTTGCTGAGAAGGGCCCACTAGTAACTCCTGAGGATGGCCTGGTCTATTGGTGGGACATATCCATCTATCTTTCCAACCACACTGAGTTTAAGAACCCATTCATGTTAGAAATGAGTCAAACCAAGGAAAAGACAAACAAATCTTTGTGTGATTCTGATAACTCAAATTTCAGTAAGAAAAGGAGGGTTTTTTTGTAGATGTACAAACCTTCTCCAAAACTTCTGAGACCAGAGGGTTCCTCCTCTCAGCCTTGTACTCTCTCTCCTGTGGGACAGACAGGCTGGAGAGAGGTAAGGAGTGATTTTTTTTTCTTAATATTTCACATTTAACCATAATGGGAGGTGGTACACAGTGAGACTGGGAGGGTGGATGCTCCTTGGTTTTGACTGAAAGTCCCTGAAGACTGCTAAAAAACCCCTAATTGGGGTTTCTAATTGGGCCAAGGAAACAAATGCCTGTGTAGTAATCCTATTAGAGAGGGAGGCTTAAGGCTGGGTATCTGTCACCATGAACCTGTTCCCCCAGGCCTTTGTCGTGCTGACTTCTTAGCCGAAGCTTCCTGCTGTGTATAAAGTATTGTATCATTAGGCTTACGAGCGGAGCAAGGCTGCGTTAGCTTTTCCCATGGTGCTGCCCAGACTTGGCTCTGAGCTGCAGATGACATGAGGGCGAACACGGCATCAACTTGCCAAGGTCACCGTCTCGTTGCTGCCAGCCCAGGTGTCAGTACAAGGAAAGAGCTCCACCGTGTCCTCACCATAGCCCTGCTTTAGGACTGACTGCCAAAAGGGAGCCGTATCGTGCATGCCGTCACCTGCACATCCCCACAGAGGGGACACAAAAACCCACTAAGGAAACTGCCATCTCCTGCCTGAAGTTTTACCTGGAAGCAGGGGTGTTGGCAGCCCCTTTGGGAAGACTGCATTTGACGTCCGTCAGCTGCACTCTTTTTTTTTATGGGAATTTAAATACATTGGATTTGGGTTGATCCTGAGCAGAGTACAAAAAAGAGAAAGTCAGAAGCTCGTGTTGCAGGCCAGATGGATCCAGGCAAAGCTGATTTTGAGAGCATACATGTCTAACAACATTTTATTTTCCTCTACTAGAATTGTATGTCGACAGATTTCAAATCTCTTACTAAGTCCCCGTAGCCTGGTTGAAAGTGGTATGTCTTTATCAGACCAGTTATGGCCCTTCTGAAATGTGAGTCTCACAAGCTGCATCCAGATCTTATGCTTTGTTCCTAATTTAAGCAGATTGGACCTTTGGGGAAGGAGGGGCTGCAAACTGTTTCCTAAAGCACTTTCTACTTGAATTTCTTTTTGAGATAATATACCTGGAGGATGATACAGCAACAAGGATGGAGACAAGTTTGGATTTGTGCATCAATTATACTTTCATTGGGGACTGTGATAATTCTGAGGGATAATGAGAAATGCAGGAAGCTCAAGTGGTAAGTCCAAGGTAGCCTTAAGGGTTTGACACAGAGGTTTCACTCTTCAGAAACATAAGGCATGAACTTAAAGCCACTGTTAAGTTGCTGACATATTCCTTTTATTTTAGAAATGCTTAGAGCTGTTTTCTTCAATCATTTTGGAATGTGAGCTGAAAAAAGCCATTCAGGCTAACCCAGAGGGATAAACTGCCCATCTCCCCAGTGGAATAAATACCAGTTCAAACAGAAATGAAATCATCTCTCATCAGACAGGCTCTACAATGTTGTGCCATAGACTTTCTGCTGCCTCCTACACAAGAAACCATCAGGCAGGAAATAAGGACATGAAAAACAGGTTTCTGCAGTAGTAAAGCACAGCTGGTTATGGGTGACGCAGGATGACGCAAGCATGAGCTCTGAGGAGGAAAGCGTAGACATATCTGAGTCACCTTCCTCTAAGCGCTTTCAGCCTGAGTTTAAACATAAAGTTGTCATTTTGTAGTTGCTGTTTTCTACTGCTAAAATTCTTTCTCTGCACATCATCTCATGTAAATGATACAAGTTGGGTTCATGCTGCTGCTGGGTAAAGCACAGTCCTCACCTGCCTCCAGATGGGGCATTTAGCTTGTTCAGGTGATGCTGCTGATGAACAAGAGGGGATATAAAGAGGGGATAGAAATGCTCCCTCAGCAGTACACCTAGATGGTGTGAGGTATCCTCTCCCCTGCACAATTTACTTCCAAGAAAACTGCAGAAAAGCTTTTGCTGTTCCTCTTCCTATCACCTCCAGCTACCCTTCAAAATGTTGCATGGTTTCTGAATGCAGCCCTAGAGCTAAGGATCCAGCCCTGTCTCTAGGATGGTGGCGAGAAGGTGAAAGTAATGGCCTACCCTAGCTAACACCATGGGACAGCTCAGGCTTCCTAGCCCTCCCTGCAAAGCCCACCAGCATCATGGTTCTGGAGCATTACTTGCTGCCCTGGAGGGGAGTTGCCCAAAGGACCCTCAGGCTCAGAGACAGAGTTGTTTGTCCATTTCATTGCCCAGCTTCTCATGTGACCTTTTTTGTACTTCAGTGCTACTGTGGGGACATGGCTGCCTTGGAGAAGCATGATGTGCTGGAGAGGAAAGGCTGCAGTGAACAGTACGTGACTGGGTAAGTGCTTGCTTTCCCCTCTCCTCACCCTCAGCGCGTTGAACTTACCCACAGTGCCATAAAATAACTGTGCCGTGCCAGTTCTACCCCTGAGCACCTTCTGTGTAACAGTGTCTCAGTAAGCTGGCTACACGATCATGTTGGGCCAGGAGTGTGGTTGTGGAGAGCAGGGGAAGGGTGCGGATGGGGCATCGAGCACTCCTGTGTCTTTGTTCCAATATACCTGGGAAATGAGGGGGGTACAAATGGATTAGCTGTCCTGAGTAGTGATGAAGTCTAGATCAGGTTGAATACAGAAGGCAATGGGGAAGCTGGAAGCCCCCTTGCATGATCAGTAGGATAAAAACCTCAATTTGTTTGATTGTTTAAATGTGAGTAATTTGCATGGACTACCTAAAATAACATGTTCATTAAGGTTTTGGCTGAATTGAGCGACTACATTGCAAAGCAGGTGTGGAACAAGGTGGAGGATCTTGCACCTGCTGTGGATTTGGCCCACTGCAGTAATCATGGAAAGGACACAATGTAGTTTTTCATGCTTCTCCTACCCCCATGGCTTCTGAATGGTTTAGTAGATGTATAGCGAACAGCTGCGAAGCAAAGCATGTTTCTACCTGCCAGCAGCAAATTTGTGAAGTTGGTGTCTTATGAATGCCAAATTACCCTGAACCAGGAGAATCTGCAGCAGATACAGAGCAGAAAGAAAAGACCACAAAGCTTGAGGGTGAACAAACATGTCTAACGGTAATAACTGTTGAAGCCAGTCTGAATTGTTCTCCAGCTCGTTTCTTGAATCTTCGCTTTCCTGGTATTGCCTGAGCCACTTGCAACAGTGTAATGGGATGTATGTGGTGGGAAGGTTGTGCTTCTGAAAGCTTCTGAAAGCTATCCATTTGATAGAAAATGAAAAATGAATCTTAACCAGGGGCAAGCAAAAGTTAATTGGAACAACACTGCTTGTGTGCTATTCTGCTTGTAGACTGTAACTCGCATCAAGGGCTATCTCCCATGGTCACTTTAAGGCATGTGCTGTGCTAAGCAGATTGGGATATAGTAGTTACTCTGCAAGGGAGAGAGCTTAACAAAGGATTTTCTTCATGAAATGAATTTTTGATCTCTGCTGAACATATCTGGTGACAAGAGAAATGTAATCATGTGAGGTATCAGCTGTCCTTCTCTACTGCTGGCAACGTGACTTGTGCCTCTCACGTGTTACCTTCTCCCATGTCTTTCTTCTTGGGAGGGAGAAAAATGTATGTAATGTTTTATTTTGAACAGTATAATTTTTCTTTAGGTTGGAAATGGCAATTTCTAGAACATGTCTTGTTTACTTCTCATTCTTTATGAGGTAAAGAGCTAAAAATGTCACCGATACATCTGTGTTGCCTTGGGATCTCTAATGCTCGTTGAATGGATAGAGATGCGGGGGCATATTTCTACCATACTGCCTTGGAGTTGCACTTGCAAGGAATGGGTGGGCTTTGCAGTGCTTAACTGACTTTAAAGCCTGGTGCTTCTAAAAACTAGCACATCTCTCGCTTTGGGCAAACTTGGCATGGTAAAAAGCTGGCAGTGCCATTTCTAGTTCTCAGAAGTATGTAGCAGCAGAGTCCATAAGTGACCTTTTCTCTGCTGGGTCAGGGAGATGAGCCAGCGTCTGGTTGAAAAGCAGGGAATGATCCAGAAATAATAAGGCTGCCAGCCTGCTGATATCTCTCCCTGGCCAGCTGCTTTCCAGAAATCAGTTGCTGCGTGCATGTGCTTTGGCTGATAATGAGAGTGTATTTTCCCCAGTGTTTTCTTTCTGGTGGCTTTTCAGACCCTTCTTTTCCCTCTTCTGTTCTTGCTGTTTGTAGCTGAATTTCTAGCCTAGGGAGCCAGGGGGAAAATGATTCGGAGACCCCAAGATGGTACCTAATATGGCAGGTTTGCTCTAGCCAGGTCAGACATCCAAGTACCACATCGCCCTTCTTTCACCCAATCCTAAAATAACAGCCAGTACTCACCAGACCTAAAAAAAAAAGGGTCTTGTATCAGCTCCTACTAGATGCCTAACTGAATTGAACTGGTTGGCAGCATTATGTTCTGGTGATGCACAATGGTCCCATTTCTTGAGCCTCTCAGGCTGTTTGGTCTGGCAAATATTAAGGTAATCCTAAAAATCCTTGCTTCTTAATGAGCAAAGTATATGGCATCTAGATGGAAATTTAATGAGAGGAGGCTGAGGTGCAAAGCTGACAAAGCAGTGACTTCTCCTGTGTGGTGAGCCAGACTGAGCCCATCCGGAGGTGCTGAGATTAATGACCATGTTGGTTCTAGCCGAAAGCAAATGGGCATCATTTATGTCATAGGGCTATTTTATTGGAATGCAAATTTCATAGCACTGAACTCTTTGCTCGAGAGAAGCCGTGAGCTGAGCCAGCACAAAGAATCATTGAATTATCTGCAATTCCTAACACGAGCACCCTCCAGGGTCAGGGCTGGAGCAATCCATCTGAGTGTGGAGCTGGCTATCTGATATGATTTAGCAAATAACTCACTGAGGAGGATTATGGGTTTTCTGTATTTATTTTCTATTTATTTTTTATTTCTGTATTGATTCCTCGCATCCTCCTCCTAGACAAACCGATGCACTACAGTCTAGCCAAGGGGTCTGTGTGGTGGTTGGGGAAGGGGCTGACAGGCTGCACCCAGAGGGTGGTGGTCAATAGCTCATTTTCAAACTGGCAACCTGTCACAAGTGGGTTCCCTTAGGTATCAATACTGGGCCCAGTGTTGTTTAATATCTTCATAAGTGATCTGGATGGTGGGATCAAGTGTACCCTGATGAAGCTTGCTGATAATACAAAACTGAGTGGGGGAGTGGCCACTTTGGGAAGGGAGAGCCACCCTGCAGGAAGACTTGGATAGGCTGGGAGAGTGGATAAACAAGAACCTTATAAAGTTCTCACAACACTGAAAACAAGAGGCAGCTTTAAGACTAGAAGCAAGGAGGTGAGTTGTGGCACCAAAAGTAAAGGGGGAAAAGGGAAATGCAATGTAGAAACTGGTCTTCGTGCACTGAGTTAGCCTGGAAAACTAGTGGGCGGGACAGAAAGGTATGTGCTAGAGTGCACTTGTAGTAGGCGAGTCATCTGCTCTCAGCTACAACTGCTGCAGCTCCATCACCAGTCTGGCCTTGGCCCCCGTTGTTCCTGCCTTCCTGCATCCATTTGATTCTAGCTGATATTAAATTTAAAATACATTTAAAAAAAATATAAAATGCAGCAATGAAGCTGGACTCGATGCATATTGAATGTTGGCCTTTCAAGCCTACTAACATGAAAAACAATTAAAAAAAAGTTAAAGGTAGATTACCTATTTGGTGTTGACTCCCATCCCTGAGACATCCATACCATAAAGTAGATGACCCCTTGTCAAAGGTCCTGTCTTATTAGTCAGACATTGTTATGAGTTTGAGATTAGCCTTTATTTACTCCAGACTGCTCAGTCCTTGTTGGGAAATAGCAAGAGATCAGACAAGAGGATCAGAACAGTCCCCTTTGGCCTATTCGTCCTGTATGAGTAGGGAATAATTATCTTCTCCATAAGCCCTTCTTGGCTTTAGACTGGGTTAAAAAAAATAAATCCCCAAAACATCAAGGTTAATGAAATTACTAATGCATTTAAGAAATAAAATTGCTCGACATAGGGTCAAGTGAGTCAGTTCTCCGTGTCCTGGTGGATGGGGAGGGAGGGCAGGGGGAGGCAATGCTCTGGCAAACTCTCGTCTGGGCAATGCCCAGCCACAAAAATTGCTTCAGTATTTCTGAAAGGCACCGAAGTGTGTCTTGTACATGGCTTCATGTTCTCAATGCCTAATTAAGCACAAGGTCTGCAGTTTTGTGGAGATGATCTATGGGTCCATGTCTGAGTTGAAGTGCGTGTCCATTTCTTTTAAAGGTTTTTAGTTCCATAAATTAAGTTACTTTATTTTTATACATGTTAAAGGAAGTAATTTAGGTGCAGCAGGTCATTTCCAGAAACAGCAGTTTCTGTGGCAGGAGTCAGGGGTCTTTTTGGTTCTCACAAAGATTAATCTGCTCTTTTAAAGTGCTAATCCTTCCATCTAAGCTGACGTGAGAATCCTAACCACCTTTCTATTACGCCCCATTACCCAGATACATAAATCTGGTCAGGAAAAATCGGCTTCCAGCAGCTAGAAGTGATTCATTTTTGATGCAAGCAGAGTCCATGCAGGTTTGACATGAGGTTTCAGCAAGGTAACAGGAATTAAAGGGCACATCTTAAGCTGATGAGACGTTCGGATATCAGGATTCTTAACATTGCACTGTAAATAATCTCTTACCACTCCATTAAACGAGAGGCTTTCAGGGCATGCAGCTATTGTTAATGACTGCCTCCTAATCCTGCCTTTCATGGTGTGCTAATTCAAGGTCTCCCGGTGCTTTTTGCAGAACGCAACTATTTTCAACTTAGGACTGCACAGGGAAGGGGATGCTAAGCTGAAATGCAAAATGAGAGGCCAGCATGTATAACGAACCCTTGCTGCCATTGCTCAGTGATGCTTATTTACTCTACTCAAAGATAAAGCTGCTGTGGAGGGGGAGGAGGAAAAAATCCTTTCCCATCTTTAACCAGAAAAGAAGAGGAAAGTGTGTTGCTAACAGATAGAAATGTCTCTATTAGTGGCACAAAGCTGAATTCAGAAGACCTGGGTTTTGGAACGATGTTGAATTGATTCTGTAAAGGCTTAATTTCAGGCACTATCATCACTCCCAGTAAGGGTTATTTTTTTCTCTTGTGAAGAAATTAAATAATTATGTAAAAACTAGTCAAACCCAGCAAATATTTGCAGTGACTGAAAGCAGTGCAACACTGGAAGAAAGCTGATAAATGGCATTAATTTAAACTTGCAATTAAAGAAAAAAAAAATCTCTTCATTTGATGCTTAGAATGGTTTCACACAGATGGTCAAAACTGACAGCACATCTTGAGGGTATTCTTTGCCATACAGTGACAATTGCTGGGCCCTTCCTGCTGAAAGAAGACGAGATAACTTTATCCCCTCATCATGCTAAGATGCAGCACTGCTTTTCACCTTTCAACAACTCCAGCTCTTGCTGATGTGTGATATTGGGGCTGCAAAGCCCTGGCTGAGCAGGTGGCCTCCTGGGTGACAGCAGTGCCGGGTGGGATGCTTCTGGGTGCTGGGCTTTGCAGGTTTGTGTAAGAAACCACTTGTTCCTAAGCCCAGTTACTGGCTGAGAGGTTTTATTTGAATGTTTGTCAGTTAGTTTCTGTGCTTCAGGTATTTTAATTACTTAGATGATAAAGCAAAGCTTTTATGATGTTCTAATCTGAAAGCTAAAAGCACTCTTTTAATGCGGAGGTAGTAGCAATTTGCCAGTCCAGTTGCTGTGGCCCACAACATGCCTGTGAGGTGTTTTGTTTGTTACTGCTGTGATGGTCCCACTGGCAGAGAGACCCCCATCCTTTGCTGGGACATCTAAAGGAAGTGGCGGGAAAAGAGCTCAGAGTCCTTTTTGGATGAAGGTGCTCTTTCACCGATGCCAAAGGAAAGGGAATCTCCTGGCTACATCTGCAAAACCCTAGTTTGTGGAGGATGAAAATGGATGACGATGATGATGAATGAATGAATAATGAAGATGGAAAACCCATCTCTGTTTTGAGTGCCTTGAACAACAAGGAATATCTTGCCTGTACGTGCAAAACGCTAGCTCATCAACTACCAAAATGAAGCTTATTCAGGCAGTTGTCTTTCAAGGGCATCAGTCTGCAAGAGAAAGCTGTACCAAAGTTGACCACTGCCACTCAGTTATGCAGTTTGGGGTCGGGGTTATAATCAGTGTTTCCATTAAGACATTGGATCAGCCCAGTTTGACTGGAGCCTGCAATTCCTGGTAGGTGTACAGCCTTCTCTTCAGCTGTTCACTGGTTCCACCTTTCTGGCAGAGTCTTGCTTATTCCTCCTCAGTCATGCTGGGCAGATACAAAGCCTACCTTTGTCTGTATGGCAACATGGTGAGGGTGGGCAGAGATTGCACTCATGGCTTTTCCCAGCAAAAGAAGCAGAAATGTCCTCTCATTAACTCCATAAAGAGCAAATAGTTGGAGGCTGAAGGCGTATTTGGAAGAAGCATGGCTATATGTTTGCTCTAGTCTTATATTTTTCCCAAGGCATCTGGTTTCAGCTTTGTTAGAGATTTATATGTAGGGCTATGTGGATGCTTAAGCAGATTCAGCTCTTAAAGCCTTTGGAAAATATCTGGTTTTGGTAAGGATCTGCAGAGTTTTTTCTGCCTCATGCCAGCTATGAACTCTCCATCCTCCCAGGGTAGTCTTTTAAAATAGACCCTGATGATAGGAACAGACCTAGTGCCTTGTTTGTTCACTATTGATAAATCAACTGCAAGTGAATTCCCAAATCCCACTGTAAATAGGTGCTTAATGAGATCCTGTCCTTTGGGGTTTTGTTGTGGGGAGAAGGGTATGTGAAAAACAAGTAGCTCCAAAGCAGACCTGTTGAAGAGTTGGATAAAGCAAAGCTATGCATATGTTTTAACCAATAATCTTAACTTTCCATCATTGAGTGAACCGTATGGATAAAGACTTGGTGTAAAGTTTATTAGTCTACTATGTATAGGCATATATGGATGTCACAGGTGAGAGCACACTGCCACAATGGAGAATGGCCAAATATAGACTCACTGGAGAGGGGGAAATATAAAATGGATCTGGCACTCCATCCTGGCCTGGTCACCTGCCAGCAAGGTCTCTTCTGGGTGACATATCTACAGGAATGGAGGTCGCAGAGACCCCTTTGCCCTTTATGGCTCAGACAGAGATGCTGCAGTGGGGTGTGCTTGGCCCAGAGGGTGGACCCTGGCTGGAAAAAAGTAGAAAGTACCTAGAACTAGTGAGACCTTGTCAGAGATACTGTGTGTGTTTGTAAATCCACATTGCATGGTGTTTTACAATAACAGTCTTGGTCAAAGATGTCACTAAGCAGTGCCCAAGGAAGGGCAGTCCAAAATATGGAGGTGGACAATCAATATCGTGTGTCGGGACAGCAGCAACAGGTGACAGCATCAGCAGTGATTTTAAACATTAAACCCACAACAGTGTCTTACCAGTAGCTGCTGTTCAGGGGAGCTGAGCTTTGGCTGTAGACCTGGCAAACCTTGGAGGCTGGCTTGGTTTTTATTTTAAAGATGCATAACTTCGCATGGAGCAGGAGGTTTCCTGGACCCATTTCTTGGTGTCTGTGTTTGTTTGGATTAGAACCAGAGGTACCAGCATTGTGTGCAAGGCAGAAAGTCTTATGTTTCCACCCCGTACTTACAGTACATTTAGTCAAGCCTACAAAAAATATGGCAGGGAAAAAACACTGCTGACCAATTTCTCTGCCTTAGTGATGCTCATCTGGAGTGAAGAGAAATTCCAGGATCAATAAAAACCTTTATTTAGAAACCTGAGGCTAGAGGAGAAAGAGCAAGTGCTCTGCAGAAGGCAGGAAGGCAGAAAGGGTTAGACAGAGCAATTATGAAATGTGGAAAATTACACTCAACCTTTACAGACATAATGGGGTGCTATGTCAGGAGTTTAATCATCCATCCTATTTTCAGCGCTGTGTTTGGATTAAAAACTCCCTCAATAGGATATCCTGAGTAAATAAGGCTGGGTCAGGGGCATGTTTTCTGCTAAGTGAGTGAGTTAAATATAGAAACATGTTTTTCACCTTTTGAGGAGAGCTTTTTCAAAGGAGGAGGCATAGGAGCTCTGACCCCACTTGCAGGTAGTGCCTGTTGTACATGTCTCACCCTCTCTGCCTTTTTCTCTTTCTTTTCTTTGTATTTTTTTTTAATGGTTTTGTGTGTGTGTGTGTTTTAAGTTCCAAAGGTTTTTTGAGCTTTTCTGTGCCATGGACTCAGACGTGAGGTCATTCATTAGGGGCTGAGGCAGGGCTGTGCTGCAGCCTCCAGCGCCTGTGACAGGTTGGATAACTCATGGCAGCGTACAGGAGGTGAAGGTCACACAAGGCTGGCGGGCTTCTAAAATCAGTGGTGAAACACTTCTCGTCTCCCCTCACCTCACAAAATGCCCTCCGGTGATAAAAGAAGGCAAAAATGTTTTCCTGGAGTGGGTTACCATGCATCATAGTCAGGGACAAATAGGTTGGCTGGGAGAGGAGTGAGGCATCAAAGCAAAGAGCAGAGCCCTGTTTGCTTCAATTGGTGCAGCTTCATCTGCTGCCTCAAAACACTAGACTGCCATTCCCTGCCTCTCTGAGGTGAGTATCAAACAGGATTGAAGGGTATCCAAGAGAGCAGACCCAAATCAGTAGTCAGGATTCCAGACTCTCATTTTTATAATTGCAGGGTGAGTTACTTTGGGGTTTAATTGTGCACTGTGATGTTGAATCACTAAGGAACTGGTGAGCCGTTGCCGTGGAGGGGGAGCAGCACTCTTCAGTGCTGACTCCGTGAGAGGATCAGCAACATCACCTCTTCCAAACTGCTTTTTCATTTCATCTTATCGGCTCTCCTTACGTGCAGCACAGCTGATGGAGCTAACCAATTAAATGCAGCAAACGGAAAAACACAGCTTGCAGCTCACGGTGGAGGACTTTCCTCTTGTAGCCCTTGTTGGGGCCCCATCCCTGGTTCCTGCTCTGTTACACCCTGGTCTGGCACCTTCTGAATAGCAGGAGGTTTATTTGAGCATTTATTGACTGGAGTGTAAATCCTCCCCAACTGCCACAGACACTTCTGAGATAAACAAAACTGAAGTAGTGAATTTTGAATTTGTCACACAATGCTGGTGTTAAGGAAATTGAGTCACTTCTGTGCTGCAGCCTCTTCTTGTCTGAACAAGGCTTTCCCATCCAGCTAACCGCTGCAGCACCTTCCTGCAACAAGCATCTGTCTCCCTGCTTTGTGCTGCCCAGTCAGCACAATCCCACTTTCCTGGTCATAGCATAGTCTGAATCAGAAATTCACCACGTTTCCGCAAAACCAAACTGTGCTGGGATTTGGAATTTGGCCATACCAGCACATAGAAGAGGATGCAGTGGCGGATGGCAGTGTAGCAAGTCCTGGAGCATTGATGCATCAGGACTACCTGTACGGAGCAGTGCTGAGATACCGTGTGTCTGCTCATGTGCTGCTTTAACAACAGGATTTTTCCTTTCAGAGAGCACATCCTAAATATTCAGCACACAAATTATTGCAATGTAAGACAACAGCAACAACAAAATCTCAAAAGCTGTTCCTGCGTTGTTCAAACAACAAAAAAGAGAAAGCCAAACTACAGAGCAGCACTCCAAGGTCGTGTTATTTATTTACGGGGGGAAATGAAGAGCCATGAAACCTTTCAGTGAGCTTGAGCATTTACTGTTGTGCGTTTCAGGATGTGAGCTTTCATGCCTTGAGATGAGTCTCACTGAAGGACACGTAGCTGCTCTATTGCTGCTTGGATTTTTTCCTCCAAAGGAGTCCAGGAGCTGCAGCCTGACTCACCCAAATTGCAGAGGATCCTGCAGGTGACCCCAGTAAAGGAGGGAATCTCCTCTGTTCCCTCTCTGGAGACAGCCAGAAGGCTCATCTTAATATCACTCCTTTAAAAATCACTCACAAATTGTTTTTCGTACAAAGCAATTGTGTCCCTTCATTTTATCTGTGCCAACAAGGAAATTCAGCCTCCAGATTACAGAGCAATGGTGTGTGTCATCTCGGCACATCTTTCCTCAGACAGATGAGAGGTCCAGAAATGTTTTAAAAACCTATCAGCCTTTCAGTGCCAATTCTGAGACCTATTGAAGGGGGAAACTGCTCCAAGCAGTAGATTGCCAAGGTGACAACATGCACAGCTGTGGATTTATTCAACTCATCAGAAGATGCTTCCTTGCAGGAAAGTGGGGAAACTGAAATCTGCTCCTTAATGAGTGATGAGAAATCCTGTGATACCAGTCTGCCTTCCTACCAGCGGGGAGGTGCCCCAAGAGGAGTATCACCCATGAATATCTCAGTTTGCTCTACCTGCATCTGCTTCCAGGAGAGAAAGGTCTGAGTCTGCTGCTGCTTCTGCAGTGAACAAATGGTGCTCTCCCTAGCTAATAATTTCTCTACTGCAGCTGATTATTTGTTTTGTGGCTTTGATTTTTCATAGAATTAGGGGATCAGACTGCTTCTGAATCATTTTTATGCTGTGTATTTGCTGCTAACTCTTCTGGCTTATCAGGAATCCAGTCTTCCTAACATTCATTAGTAACAGGGTAAAATCCTCTCTGCCCCCATGGACTTCTGTACTTAGCACAGGTGGACAAACCGAATACTTTGGTTTGGAGAAATCCCCTTTGACTGAGTAGCTGACAAGTTGAGTGATTTATTGAGATGACAGAGTAAAGGTTGCTTTTGGGGTATAGGCAGTTTTGAAGCTGCAATGCCTGCAAACTTCAGTGTTTAAAAGAGACATCCTATGCAGTCCTTTAATCCTCTTGGTTTTCAGATGTTGTGCATCCAAGAAGTGTTACAGGCAAGTGATGAGTTGTTGTGGCTCAATGTGGAAGAACCACAAGACACTAATTCTTCTGCTCTTGCCCATGTGTTACTTGAGGATTTGTCATGTCAGAGAAACCATGTAAAGCTGAAGCTTACCTCTGTGTTCAGTCATCGTCAAATCTGGACTCTTGCCATTTCCAGAGTAATTCAGGCTCTTCTGGAACCTTTCTGGCACAGAGCAGAGGAGCACACTTTGCTTTCTCTTCTAGCTCCTGCATACTAATAGTAAAACCACATGCATAATTTGAAAGCATACGAAAATATATGATTGCAAACACAGCTTGTCATGTCAGCTTTGAGGGACCTCCTCAAAGCCTCCTAGTTCTCAAAATCTTCCTGGATGAATGAAGTTGGTAGTAGATGTGAAGGTGAGCATCTCCTAATAAACATAGCTGGATGGCTGAGAATTAGTATGCAAGTTCTTCATTAAAATAACGGTAGATAAATGTCATGACGGTGTTACCTTAATTGCAACGTCAGTGGTACCTGTTTCACTGTGGCTTGACAACTCCACTTTTCCCTGCTGTGGATTGGGATTCATAAAATGGACCTGTTTCCTTAGGGAACCTGAATGCAAAACAGTAGAGGGGAAGTTAAATTGCGTAGGTAAGACGGGTTTCTGGAAGGGTGGTTAGAAGTGCTATTACTCCTCTTCTGGTTGACTCAAACTTTGAGAGGCTTAGTAGGGAGGGTGAGAAATGCAGGTGCACAGGCTGGAGGTGCACAGGCTGGTGCTTATTTTTCAGTCATTCTTCTATAACCATACAGCTGAGGAGGCTTTTTGGTCTCTCTTGTTCTACTCATGAGGTGGAAAATCTTCTTCCCAAATCCCAATGTAAGTGTGCTATAAACTGAAATGAGTAGGAGAGACCTACTTGTGCTAATTTAGAGTTGTCTTATCTGGGGCTCCTCGGTAGAAGAAAAACTGGTTACTCTGTTTTCTGGGTGCAGGTTTTGCAGGATTAAACCACATGCAGTAAGAGTAACATGCCTGGGACTCAACATGTGCACAGACCAACTGTGAAATGCCTCTGCAGTGAGTTTGACGGTTCTCAGAAGCAAAATGCTTTGCAGAAGGCTATGGATGAATCTTTGCACAGATTTCTGTTAATAGTTCATTCAAAAATGTTTTTCATTGGCTTGCATAGAATGTCTAGGCTGTCAGACCAGTATATACAGATTTGTAAGAATTTCTGGCTACGGATTATGCTTATGAACCAGTGAGGTCCTCATATTCAAGCATCTTTCCTTCTGTTGACTAAATGGTGATGCTCTGCCCTGCGGAGATGTGATTTGTGCAGAGATGGGGTCTCGTTTCTGATTCCACTTGGGCATAGACACTCTTGCTGGAGAAGGCCTAATTGCTTGAAAGATCATGAGAGTTTACATTTGGAGCAGTGCCTCGGGAACTGATGGGGATCAGCAGAGCTTTACAGGAAAATCTGCCCAGTGCCCATTCACATTTGTCTGCCTTTAGCAAAAGCTATCAAGTTAATGCTAATTTAAATTCTCACTTAGGCATCTGTAGGTATAATTGCATAAAGCACTGTGCATTAAATTGATTCCAAATCCATGTGTGGAGGTAGTCTTCAGAAAGACTACATATGTTAGCCTATTTCCAAAATACACTGGCCACTGAAAATCCAAAGCTACTATGTGTCCCTTTTATTCTTTTTTTTTTTCTCTTGGTAACATAATGATCTAAATTTACACTGGCTTTGTTATGCCCTGGTATCAGTTCAGTTCCTACAGATGTCCCATCAATGTCACTGGGAAGAAGAGCCCCTCATATTTTTATGAACCATTTTGCTGATGATTCCCAAACCCGTGGATTACACAGGTTGATCATGCTGGATAAATAAAAGCTGAAAAATTCAACAGAAACTACTTAACTCTTGGTTGTAACATGCTGTAATTAAAAGCTACTGCTGTGTAAGCGCCTGGGACTGGGTAGGAGCCTGAAGGCAAAGCAGGTCAGCCAAAGCCACCCTGAAACCTGCATGGAAAGCAAAGCCAAAGGGCAATTCTCACCTGCATATACCTTGTTCTTATGGTGCCAGAGTTGGGTTTTTTATTTCATTACGCAAAGCTCTCCTGTAAGGAGAAATAATTCCTGTCACTTAGAGCTCCCAGGGAGAGCTCAGTGTGAGCGTGTCCCATGATGGCACCAGCAGCTCTCTAGTCACCCTGCCAAAGGGCTGAAGAGCCCCATCCCACAACATGGTTCTGTCACAGGGGGACACAACATGTGTCTGCTGGGCCAATTTTGTACTTGTCATTGGAAACTTTACAACTTTGTACTTGAAAACCTGCTAATACCCAGTTCTGAGTCTCACCACAACTTCAGTGGCATTCTGCTAATTTTCTTTTTCATTTGAAACTTTTTTTCCCCCCAGTTGTTTTTTACTTTCTAGCGATAGCCATGTCTGGGATGCTGCTCTGCTGGAGAAAGCTGTCTCTTGCCAAGCAGCAACTGAAGAAGCTTAGCCTGCATGCTGCTGCTCTCAGTGCTGACCTCACTTAACACTGTATTCTTTTTCTCCTTTTTATGCACACATATAATTGAAACTTCTCTTCAGGAGGAACTTTATTACAATTAAGTTCATAAATGATCAACTGAAGTAAACCCTGATATGTTTTTTCACTTGATTTAATAATCCTTGCCAAACGCATATGTATGCCAGGTTTTTAGCTTGGTCTTCAAGGCTCGTGAGCTGAGTCTTGAAGAAGGATCTGTCTGTACATGCCTCTCCACTTCAGTTTTGGGGCCTAGACTTCAGGCAAGTTTAGCTACAGAGCCGTAATCATAAATATACCATGTTTCTGCATGGATTGTGGAAAATAAAGGGCAGGTTTGGCCACAAGGAAGGTGCTGGGTTCCAGTCAAATCTTGCCTGCTGGCCATAGGAGCATATTCCTTTGGGGTCTCTGGGGACACTCTCACCTGGGGCAGGAGACTATGTTGCCAGCATCTCCTGCTGGGCTGCACTCCCAGCTCCTCTGTTAAGTGATTTTTGAGGCTTATCTGCTTTCACTGGCCAAAGATTCTTCTTCTGAGACACCTTCTCCTTCTATTCTACAAGTGCAGGGTCCTGCACCTGGGACGTGGCAATCCCAGGCACAAATAGAGGGTGGGCAGAGAATGGCTAGAAAGCAGCCCTGAGGAGAAGGGCTTGGGGGTGTTGGTTCTTAGATGAAAAGCTTAACATGAGCCAGCAGTACACGCTGGAAGCCCAGAAAGCCAACCACATTCTGGGCTGATTCAAGAGAAGTGTGGCCAGCAGGTCAAGGGAGGTGATTCTACCCCTCTATTCTGCACTTGTGAGACCCCAACTGGAGAACTGTGTCCAGTTTTGGAGTCCTCAGCACAGGAAGGACATGGATCTGTTGGAATGGGTCCAGCAGACGGCCATGAGGATAATCAGAGGGATGGAGCACCTCCCCTACGAGGACAGCCTGAGAGAGCTGGGGTCGTTCAGCCTGGAGAAGAGAAGGCTCCGGGGAGACCTTATAATGGTCTTTCAATATCTGAAGGGAGCCTATAGGAGAGCCAGAGAGAGACTCTTTACAGGGAAGTGTAGTGACAGGACAAGGGCAACGGTTTTAAATCGGAAGAGGAGAGATTTAGATTAGATACTAGAAAGAAATTCTTTACAGTGAGGGTGGTGAGACACTGGAACAGGTTGC
>JAOTQQ010000023.1:20268198-20282521 GCA_026546715.1 Gallinago undulata | reverse complement strand
GTCTGGTGGGAGGTGTCCCTGCCCATGGCAGGGGGGTTGGAAGTCG
The DNA here is from genome assembly GCA_026546715.1 of Gallinago undulata. Lineage (NCBI taxonomy): Eukaryota > Metazoa > Chordata > Aves > Charadriiformes > Scolopacidae > Gallinago > Gallinago undulata. Next base: position 20,282,475 of record JAOTQQ010000023.1, on the reverse strand, counting down.
ATGATCTTTAAGGTCTCTTCCAACCCAAACCATTCTATGATTCTATTTCTTCCAGTTCCCAACAGGTTTCACAGTCTTACGTGTTTTTAAATTGCTTCTTTGACATTTGAAACTGTTCCCTTTCAAGGCCACCTCCTAAACTCCAGCTCTTCAGAATGCCCCAAGGGGACAGCTTTTGCCAAGGATGAAGCTGTTCTGGGTTTGTGGGTGAAGCATAAGGTGTTGATAGCTGTCAGTGAACAGTGTGTTCAGAGAAGTGCTTAGTCACTTTTGCAGGGGAGGAGTGAGTCAGGATATGATAAGTCACTAAACCTTCACTTCCAAATGCTGCTTGGGACGTAAACATTGTGCATAAATTTCTCCAAATGATAATAGTTTTGTTCCTGTGTATGTCTTCCCTCCCACCACACCACTCTGCTCTAGAGTATGATTTCTCTTGGTAGCTCAGTCTTGTTTTACTTGGATATTTATGCTCACCTTTCCCATATCTTTGAGGGTTCTTTTTAAAATTTTGGTATTGTATATAATTCTTGTTTAAAAAAAAACAAAAGGCAGAGCTGAGCCACATGTAGCTGGGAAGGAGCACTGGATGGTTTTGGAGGAGGCCCTCTCCAAGGCCAAAAGGAGTGTCCAATCTCTGCAGACAGCTTTTTGATGGATTTTGGTATTATGGGGATCTGGAAAGAGAGCCAGTCACTTGTTCCTGGTTGGATCAGTTGTTCTTATAAATTGTCTTTCAGTTCTTCAGAGTAGTTTTAGATTTATCCCCATGTCCTCCAGTCTCTGTTTGTCCAGTGTTTCCTTATTCAACCCTCTGTTCCCCAGCTGTTCCCTACTAACATCTCCGCATTGGTGTGATGGCCAATAGCTGCAGGTGACACCATTCAGGTGTTCTTCACCAAGATGCAGCTCTGGCATTACAGCGTTAAAATCAGCCACGTCTTTTTTCCCTTCTCTGATAATGATGATGTAGAGCAACGTGAGGGTGAAATACATGGCAGGGAGAGGATTTTTATCTGCTCGTGTGGTTTGATGTTTAATACATGAGGCAGCATGTATTAACCCACAGCACAACCCCAAGCACTTGATCACAATGTCAGGGTAAGCCACAATAGAGCATGTTGACAGCAACACAGCAGCTACATGACAACCAGAATCAATCTGATGTATGGAAGGGTTTAATACCTCTAGCAGAGACACTGCAACTGAGCTGAGCCCCAGCCTGGGTCTAACTTAATCCCTGATCTGTGGGAAACACTTTTGTGTACTTTCCTGGAGGCTGAGGTGGTCAGAGAGATTGCTCTCGAAGAGTGCAGGATGGCAGCTCTGCACTAGAACTCACTGAGCTACCTCCCCAGTAAATGATGTGTTGATGAAGGATTGAAAAGAAAAAATGCAATGTCTTTGTTACCCTTACTTAAATCAATTGGAAGAGAGCCTTGCCTAAGCTGGCTGTTGTTGACTTGGGTTTTTTTAATAAAAGCAAAATGATTTCACTTTATAAATAAATATGTTATGAAGAGGGTTTTGAAGGAAAGAAAAATTATTAGTTAATATTTGACTTTCTGTTTCTAAATTCATAGATGGAAGGTCCATATACTGCTTTGTTTAATATCACTCATACCTGATACAGACCATTAATGATCCATTTGATAATCTTTTGTCAGCCATCTGCATTAAGAGTGTTTTTGACCAGATGACACCACCAAAAGCAGGAATGTGAGAAAGGGGTTAAACTTGCTGGCAGGAAAGGGAAGGCAGGAACCAAGCAGCAAACAATTGGCACCTGGGCTCTATTGAAGACTAAAAGTGGAAAAAAATGGCTTAATTGAAAAATCTGTCCATTGTGTGTGACTGCTAGCCTCCAAGGGAAACAAACAAACACATTCAAAGGGGGAAGGAAAAAAAAAAGCAAAGGATTGGAAAATCCTGTGCTGCTCTGCAGACTTGGGATGTTTAACTCTTCTTGTTCCAAGGCTACGGGTAGAAATATCTTTCATAACTAAAATGCTGTCTCCTTTGTTAATACATTCAGTTGAATGAATAATTCCTTAACTCCTCCTGGCATCTTTCATCACCAGCTGGAGCTGCTGGGGTTTCCAGGGCAGTGTTGGATGCGTGGAAAACTCTGATCATGGTGGGGTAGGATGGAGGGATGGTCCTTGATTTCTTTTCTGTCTCACAGGGTTCATAAAAATATGGATCTGTGTTTTCCCACTCATGTCAGTGTTGTTTGGGAGGTCTCCACAAGTTGCCTAGGAGTGTTTTCAATACATTTCTATTTTAAATTAACTTTAATAATAACTTTGTCTAGAGTTTGCAGATTTCTGCTGCAGAGCAGGGCAATGGGGGCTTGGTGTGCTCCCTGCCATTAAACCCCAACCTTCCTCAGCAGTGAGTTGCTGAGACCCCCTTGAAGACAGTTTGGGAATCCTCATATATTATTCCTGAACCTGATCCATACTGAGGCTGTCTCTCTCACAGCAACAAGCCTGATGCTCTCTGGTGTGTGCACACTTTGCTTTTTTTTGATTATTGACTAGGAATAATGTCTTATTTATGCAGGGCTTGCTGGAATTGCTGCTTTGATAAATATTGGATAAGCTAGGCCTGTCGTGGCCTCTTTGGACAAGCAGCTTTTGTACCAAAGCTCTAAGTAGTGCTGGGTGGCTGCAAGGTGTAATTTCATTGAATTATCATATCCAATTTTATTTTGCAGAGCACATAAGTGCTTCAGCCCAGTTGTCTGCCATGTGAAATGTCGTAGCCCTAATGGCATTGGCAAACGTCACCTCCAGCTCGAAGTGCTCTGGGCTTCAGCAGCCAAAATGCTATTTGCAACAAGATATAAGCCCTGAGTCCTCAAAGAAGTCAGTTCTTCCCATAACACTGCAGATGTCCCTCCTGCTGTTTATTCTGCCTGTTAACTTGTCATTTATCCAATCACTGAAGTGCTCCCCATGCATTTTATACAGTAATGTTTGAATATGGCTGATTTGCCAGCTTTTAAAATGTGGGCTCTTTGGGGTGTCTCTCCATGTTTAACTTTGCTGTTGAAAAATGTCTAATGTGGATGGTGTCAAAGGTTAACGATGGAGCTAATTTTAGACTATTCATAGTTGAGTACAGAAGACCTTCCCTTCCAAATTTGGCAAAATGAACATGAGGCAATTGGGTTTCTGTGCTGTAAGGTATCTCAAGCAACTACTTCATTGGGCAGTGAATTCCATTGTTTTGAGGGCACAGTATTATTATTATTTTTTTAAATATAGTATGCATTTTGGTAGTATGACTTATTGTTTCTACAACCTAGAAGAGACTCTCTTATTTTGCTTTTTCCGCTGTAATTTTTCCTTGGCAGTGCTGAAACAGTTGTGCTGATTCTGAGGTTTCAGTGCATGAAACAGTGGTGGTGGAGGGTTGCTATTATACCAGATTTCTCTGGTTGTGTTTGGAACCGCTGCAGCATCTTTGTGATGTTCAGGTATTTGTCTTATTTCTATTCCACTAAGCTTGCAAGCAGTGGCATAATTTCAGAGGATTAGAAATCTCCATGCATATGCCCCGAAGGGATGCTGCCCTCGAGACACTAGAAAGTGCCCATCCCATGTCTGAGCCCCAACAATATCTCCGCATTTCTGTGCAGGGGTGCTGATGCTACAGACTTTTTTAACTGGAGACCTCTGAGGATTTGAGCAGTCCCCAGAAACTCAGAAGCCCTGGGTCTCAGACTTGCTCCATGGAAAGCACCTTCATTTTACATTGTGTTATTATATTTTAGATCTATCTCTGATGCACCAAAGCTGCAATATCCTGGCCATATTTTTCCTCTCTTTCCAGTCTAGCACCCTTAATTATGCTGCAATGGGTGTCAAAGCCCTAACAGGAGAGCCTTCTCCTACCCAAAGTGTTCTGCAGCTTGGGGTGGTGAATAGGAGTCCCCTGGGGAGACTCTGCTGGAGTCTCTCCTTCTCTGGTCAATGCCCTGATGGCTGGATAGGCTGGTGGAGCTTTCTGACCTCTAAACAAGCTTTCGGAGGTGTCCTGCTTGTTGAAGAAACCACCTTGGTGCCTTTGCCTGGCAATCTCCATGCTGTTGAGATGCAGGTGTGGGAGTGGGGAATGAGCACAAAGGATGTCTGTGGAGAGGAAAAAAAGGCTTTTCTGTGGACTGGAGCTAGGAAAACTAGATGGCTGCCCATTCAGAGAGCTAGTTGCTGGCAGTCCTACTCCAAGGGACCTTTTTCTCATCTATCTTTAATAGCGCGTAAGCCAGAAGTTCGACTTGCTGCATTACAGAGATATGTCACCTGCCAGTGACTGTAGTGCTCTTTGCAGACTAGCCCCAGGCCCTGCTCTAACATTATCATCTTTCATATTGTTAACAAAAATAATAGTGCCACTGTGTCAGGAGTTCAACTGTCTGGCTAAAAGCAGCCTGCAGAGCCGTGGTACATGCCTGCCTTTTTACTGTAATCTAAGACTTTTCGCAGCGTTGAATTATGAAAGCACTGCTGGCAGAGGCGGCAGCACAAAGCTGTCGTGGAACTGAAAGCCCTGCTCTTATTTCCAGAGCCATGGATTTAATGCCTATTCATGTCACACATAAAGCAGGTTCAAAATCAGGCCCGTAACTATGCATCCCCATCACAGAGTTGCTCTGTGTCTGGAAAAGCATGGGAGAAGCCCAGGGATTGGACATCATGAGTGGCGTGGGCTGCAGTGCTTGAGCACAGCTGGGAAGGGGAGAAGGGTTTAGTTGTTTGCTGAAGCATCTGCCTATGCTATGTGTTCTTCTAGTTGGTACCATCAGCCCCTTATCAGCCAAGATTTTACCTTGAACTTCCAGAAAGGTGTTGAAAGGATCCATCCTCATTGGGAGGATGATGTTATTAGAAAGGCCTTTAAGTAATCATATTCAAGCTTTAAGATTCTACAAGAAAAGAAGACCATAAATTCACATCTGCTTCGGTGCCAGGCACAGTTTGCCCCTGGTGCTGCTTTAGGAAATTGCTCCGTTGGTCCTTACAGGGCATTGCCACCTCCTCGAGGAGGAGGCAAGGGCAGGACTGAGCTTGGTGTGGAGGCAGCAATGGCCCTGCCAGCACAGCAGCAGATGAATATTTCAGAGGGCATGAGTGAGTGGTGACTTTGTGGCAGATGAAACCAGCCAATGTCCCACCTGCTCCCATAAATGCTCCTGTATCTGCTTCCTTCGCGTGCCAAAAAGGCAGCTCTAATCTGTATTCATTTCAAAACCAAAACAAGTGGGAAAATTTATCAATTCGATTTTGTACTTATTTGCATTAAAAGTAAAGGATTCTCTCTTAGGATGCAACAGCGGCGCTCAGTGTGCAGCCTGAACATGTATTATTAACACCATCTATTTGGCTACAGCTCTAGAAAACAACATGAAGAGGGATTTAGGGTTGAGCTTATGGGTAAAGCACACCATGGGGATGCTCCAGCCCTGAGAAAATGCACACTCAGGAATTTAAATCCAAACCTAAATTTAAGTTGCTAACATCTTAAAGAGAAGCACAAAAATGTTAAGATACAGGAATGCAAAAATAAGCACCCAAGCCATGTTAACTCTGCCCTGAAGTAGTTACAAGTGGAAAAGCTAATTTGGGATTATTCTCTTTCATTATTTATTTTCCAACTAAATTGTCTTAGTCGTGGTTACTTGTCTGATTTGAAGAATTAAGGAAGAATTAAGGCTCTTGGTTTCAATCGAAAAATTGAAGAAGAATTGAGGCTGTTGCCTTTTAATAACGAAGTTGAAACAAAGGTTGTTTCCAGCCTCAACTATCTGAAAAAAAAAAGCTCATTTTCCAGATTGTGGGGCTTGCTATTGCTTATTCCTCTCCCTAATATTATATTACACCTTACGCTCTCTTCCTCTTTTATGATACTCTCTGGTGTGCCAGTACTTATTAAAGAAGAAATGAGAAGTTCATACACAGAGGATTCTAGGACATAAAAATATTATGGATAATAGTGCAATAGTTGTCTCTTCTTTCTCCTTTTGGCATTTTTATAACATCTAAAGTTTTAGGAGCTGTTTTGTTTTTAGTATAGTATATTGTCAGAAGACTTATGTTGCCCGCATTGTTTTGTGGAGCCTTTCAATTTGCTGTTCTGTCCTCTTGGTGTGAAATGCAGGTCTGTTTGCTCTGCAAGGCCACTGTCTGAAGCATGTCACTGCAAGGTGACCAGCTGTAACCTTCTCCGGGCACTCTGCCAGGTGGCTGCTGCCATGCTCTCTGCAGAGGAATTGGAGCCAAGGGCAAAAGATATTCATTTGGTGGGGCTTAGGAAGCAGACAAGAGTCTGCTGTTGCTTCTCACCCGCTGGTGTGGTCCTGGAGTGAAGCAATCAAGCTTCAAGAGCCTTTTTCTTCCCATATTCATATTTGTAATTCAAGCTGCTGTGTTAGTAGAAAAGCCTCTTGATAGGGACCCCGATCAGGGAATGTATGTGAATGGACCAGGCAGGTGTTAGTAACACAAGGTAGGTATTCAAAATTTCCTTAGCACAAGAAGGTGGGAATGTTCTCTCCCTTTTCATCCCTGCACTGGAGCCTGTGGGCAGGAATGGAACTCTCTTCCCCCTGTCCTTAAGAGGTTCATAGCCTGAAGTGTTTTGCCAGCCTGTTAATCCCCCGCAGGATTTTTGTGTTTGCAGCACCCAAGTGCTGCTCTTGGACCTACACAAGCACCTGCATCTTAGCATCCTTGGAGGCCTCACATCTTCTCCCCACTGGGTGAAGAACCATCTCTTCTTGCCTCTTTGAATTTGGGTCTTACTAGTGTCATCCAAAGGCACCTCCTTCTTGTGTTGGAAAAGAGAGTGAGCAACTGATGTCTCTTCGCCTGCTCTGTGCCACTCAGGGTTGTGCTCTCATATTGCAGCTGATGAGGGCTGGAGAAAGACTTGGACCTTGGTGCAGGAAAATGGGCTGCCACTGCCTTTGACCTTTCATTGTTCTCCAGAAGCTACAGCTGTGGAAATAAAGAATAACCACAGCTATAGCATTTCAACAGCTGCTGCTGACAGGGCTAATAAACACAATTTTTTAACTGCTTCCTGGGAAAAGTAAAAATGTGTTTCATACAGGATGTGATGAACAAAATGTGGTTTCGCTGAAAAAGCCCATTTCCGTAAGCTGGAAATTAAACTTATCAATGTGATGGTGAAATGGAAGAGTTTTACTCATGGTTTAAATGCAAAATTTCAACACAGAAATAAGCAGGGCACTATTACGGTATCTTCCTGCAACCAGTAACTAAAATAAAGAAGACATCCAAGACAAAATTTTGAAATTGATTTTTTAGATATTTAATAATTTCTGAGCAAGAGTATAGCATTTTAATTATAAAATAAGGAGTCTAGTGCCAGTTCACATATTTCTTAAGGTACGTTAAGATACAAGCTGCTGGAACTATAGGTTTCACAAGGGTCTCGGTTTGCCTTCTTTTTTCTTTTTTGTTTCCTTTTTCTTTTTTTTTCTTTATCCTTTTTTTTTAAAGTAACACAAGTTTCAGGATTTGAGGAAAAAAGCCGAAAATGTGACCCAAATGTATGCCTGCAAGGCTCAAGCATGTCAGAACAAATAAAAAACACCTCAGTTGGTCATTTCTATTTAAGTCGCAGCACTTTTGGAGGTTTGTTTTGGCACGAACAATTAGTTCCTCTGCGTTTTTTCACCTTCCACAGAAGCAGTGGGAGCTTTACAAGGACTGTTTTATAATCCTCAAACAACCAACTAATGCTTTCGTTTCCCATCAATTTGTTGCCAGGCACAAAGGGGTTTAATCACAAAATGATTGATAACTCTATTTAAACAGAACATTAGCCTAATGACGTATGAAACTGTAGCCGAGTTGTTAGCTTATGTACAAATGTATTCCTTAAAGAGCGACTGAAGTTGCCTTGTCTGGCACCCGAATCGGTTCGCTAATCTCTCTGCAAATTTCTCCTACCCATTAATCTTCAGCTGATGAACGCTCATTAGGCACATTGCAAGCACTCGCTTGGTGCCCATGGCTGTTTCCATCGTCTTGGGAGGGACTTGGTGGTGTAGAAGAGACCTAGATGGTAGGTGTCAACAGGGCACCCGTGCTCAAGGCTATGAAAAACCGCACGTAGCCCCTGCCATCAGTGCAGCCCACGCTGCTCCGTGCTTTCTCTCCATACGGTGTGTTCCATCTCAGAGGTCACAAAGCCACTCTTCCTGAACATTGCTCTTACCTGAATTCTCTTGTGATTTTTTATTATTTTTTTTTTTCAGAAGAGGTGAATCTTTTAGCTACCTTACCCAGTGGTTTTCTTCAAAACACTGGTAATTAAGAGCCAAAAGCACAGCTCAAGCCTTTAGGAATACGGTCAGCAGTGTGCTCTCCTGAATGCCATATCATCTCTGAATGACCCCTGTGTTTCCAGTCAAACCAGCTCCTTGGGGAGTGGGCTGAAGTGGCTTGCTGCAGCTGGGCTCTGCTACAGCCCCGCAGACCATCCATGTTACATCTAGGTCTCACACCCTGTGGGTTTTTTTCCTCTCAAAGGCTGAAGCTGACAAAACTCATGGGAGGTGATCAATACAAGCAAATAATGATGAGACAGCAAGAATCTAATACTGGCCATATGATGATCACAATGTTTTGCAGTATGACATCCTCTTCTTAAGAGCATGACTTAATCGTGTTGTAGCTGTGTTTTGCACAGTTGGGGCCTGCTGGCACAGTGGATAGCTGGCTGTCATCACTGTAACCAGTCTGCAGTTACTGGCATATGCCTTAAACCTCCATGAAGCTTTGTTTTTACTAATGGTCCCAGACAAGCAGCTATTGCCTGGGAAGCAGCAGGATCTTGGTGCCACTATTCAGCCTTCCCAGAACCCCTCAGCAGCAAGTATTTTAAGAAAGGACTGCACCAATAGAACCATGCAATTGCTGCAAATGTGTTACGGGTTGTCTAAAGGAAACCAGGCTCTGTGTTGTACACCTGGGCTTATGTCTGACACAGCTGGGATGGTGAAGCTTCTGCTGAGCCTTGCATTTGTAATATTTGATGGGAAATGTTTCATGAGAGACTCCCAGCTATAATAGAGTTAATCTTTGCGAACCAGAACTCACCTGACCTCCATTTGAAACCTCTCGTACTTTTCCATTATTGCACACTTAGAGCAAATCAGGTTTTTTTAGCCAGTGCTTTTATAAAGATTATGCAGGCTACATCACTGTTTTAGTAAGGCTTTTCACTGCACATTTATTTTTCTCCTTCTAATTAGTATTTGGCTAAGGAAAGCTCCAGTTATGATGCTACTTGTCCTTGGGTGACCAGCTAAGGAATACTTCATGTGTCATTATGCAGTTATCCTCTGTCTTCACCCTAAATGTCTTACTTTTGGATGAAAAGGTCCCTCCTGGTAACTGATCCCTGTGCATTCTGACAAGTACATCTCTCCTGCTCTGCAGACCATGTGTCCACCCCAGATACCTGATGACAAACAAACTACGATTGATATTCTGTTCACACCCTGCAGCTGCTGGAGTTGTTCTGTCACACTAAAGACTACTGGGAGAATGGTTTGCAAGTCTTTTATACCTAAAACACAGCTATTTATATCCTGAATACTGTACAGGAATGATGGGAAGTGAATCATCAAAGATGTTTTGATTATATGAATAAGATTCAATTTCAAGTTTATCCTAATGATGCAAATATTCTTCCCTGGAGATGCACGCAGAGTCTTCTGCCACACTGGCAGCTTTATAGGGTAGGGCTTTGCCACTTTCCGATTAATTAAAAATTAAAAAATGGGCCTGGTCAGTAATTCAATGGGAGACTCTAAGCTAAATTTGGCATGAGGGAATGAGTAGTCACTTCTACTCATTATGTCACATATTTTTCTATCTGAATTCATACCAAAACTTCAGACCATGCCATCCAGGAAGGAACTCAAGCCTCGGATGGCTGGAGCTGCCACCCATGGGCAGAGGTGGCTTACGCTGGCCAGGCTTTAGTGCTTCCTTCTGCTCTGCTTTCTGCCCTGCTCCTACTGTCTTTTATCATCTTCCACCTCGGTTTCCCACTTGCAAAACACCAGCTGATCAGCCACAGCCCAGCCTGGGAAGAAAAAGCCCAAGGCGAGGGGATGGGGAGCCCTGGTGCCATGTCACTGTGCACCACACTGCCTCCTGGTGACTGCAGGCATGATTCCTGGACAGTAGGTGCTAGCTGATGGCATTTATTACTATTATTTATTACCCTCTTTGCAATAAATTATTAAGCCCCCACAATCAGAAGAGATCAAAAATTGGCTACTTCGCGAATGCTTGTGGGAAAATCTTGGGGAAAGCAAAAGACATGCATGAGTGCTAGAGCACCTTCTCCCTCCCTACCCATAAAGTGTCTCATGCTGGGAACTTGAGGGGGAGGTCTTTAATTAAACAGGATGGTTTATAATATCATCCAAAAGCACATACCCAGATGCTGATGCCCTCATCTGGTGTTTGCTGCCGTTGTCCTGGAACTTGGTCTGGTCATCTTTAAGCCTTAAAATATTTAAGGTACTTCTGACAGAAACAAGGTAATGCTCGTTTTCTGTGTGTTCTCAGGAAGTAGCACAAGTAGGTCGTGCTTATATAGTGGGAAGCTAGCTTGAAATGCAGCCTCTTTCATGCAAGCAAAACACCTGTGATGAACCATTTCCCACCTGTCCCATGCTCAATCCAAGTTACAAATCAACAGCATTTCTACATACAGGAAACATTTCTACTGAATGTGTTTGGCAGCTTTTCTCTTTTAGCTTCACGCCTTTTGTCAGCACGCTTACATATAGCAAATGCTTAATTTTATTCCTATAAATAGTCACCATTGTTTTCAAGAGGAATGGATGGTTCCTAAAGCCCAGCAATCTGCTCCTTGTTATGGGCTAGCAGTGACCCACTGCTTTTAAACACAGCTACAGCTGTGAATACATAACACCTGAAAGCACATCAGCTAGCACACTGCTCCTTTTACTCCTGTTTTTCTCCAGCCATTTTTCACCCCCTCTTTCAAATCCATGGTTTTTTTTTTTCTCCAGAGCATTTTTTTCCAATTTATGTCTCTCTGTAGACTAAGAAGCATCTCAAACTCTGCGCTGTGGAGGTGACCCGGCAGCAAGCCAAGATGCAGAGGGGGCAGAGCTCTGTGTGTGATGCTGAGGGGACAAAACCAAGAGCTCCCTGATTTGGTAGGAGGAGTCCCAAACGGCTGTGGGTGGTTTTACACCTATTTAGGACATTTGTTGTTCTTCATTGTGTGTTTTTCTGGTTTGTCTCTCTCCTGCTATGAATTTCTGATTGCAAGTAATAATTTATTAAAGAACTATATAATTTATTGTTATTTATTATATTAAAAACAAAGCTAAACAAATACTAATTTCTCTAGAAGCATGTTTTCTCCCATGCAGGCTACCGCAGGTCAATTAGCCTGGTTTCATGCTAAGACTGTGCTGGTGGTAATATTCTTCTGCCTGCCTGCAGGAAAGAAAAAAAATACTTTTTTTTTTTACTTGGAGAATTGAAAATCAATGTTCGTTTTACTTCCTGGAGCTCAGCTGTAGCAAAACTTGGGCGCCAAAATCTCCGCAGGTGTAAAGTGGTACAGCTGCTCTGGCTGTAGGGCTCTCATGCCAGCTGAGTGAGCTGGGGTTTATTGCATATTTGATCAAATTAAAGGATATTCATGTCTCACATCCATTCTGACAAAGAGATTCACAAGCAGGAGCATTAATGATGGCAAAAACTCATGCATAGGACCACCTATTATTAAAAAATATGTCAGGCTTGCATTTTCAGGACAGCATCCCCAGGCTGTTACTGAACCTAAGACCTATCCTGGTCTCAGTGAGGTCAAACTGGGCTGTGATTTGAGTGGTGTGAGCAGCAATTACCCTAAAAACTGAGCAGGAGCCCACTCTTTGCACAAGCAAAGACCCTGTCCCATCACCTCCAGCAGTTACCAGTCCTGTAAAATCCTGGGAGCACTTTGCTCCTGTGGACCGGGCAGTGTAAGTAGGATGTGGTCTTGATCTAGGAGGGCTGTCCCCTGTGGGATCAGTCCAGTCAAAGATCTTTATTCATGCAGTTTCTCATGCCTCTGCAGAAAACCAGCTCAGTTTCTTCCAAGAAACCTAGATAACCAACCTTTTCATCATATCCTTGAAAAAAAACAAAGAAAAATTGCAATATATTTGCCTGCAGGTGATGAGTACAATTATATGCCCTCTTTTTCTTCTCCCCAAAGAAAAAAAGCATCTTTCACTGCAGAAAAATCTGTCCTTCATTTAGCGAAGCCGGCAGCTGTCAGGAGAGGAGACGCAGATTGACAGGGGAAAGAAACAGCAAAAGAGCTCCTAGAACATCGTATGAAAAAAAGACAATCTTAAGATGTTGACCTCACACAGAAATGTGTATAATCAAGGAAAAACCAGCAATATAATCTCCTGGTTATTTCCTAAATGGGAGTACTGTATACACTGCAAGGTATTCCACTCTGAGAGCCTACAGGTGTATTTTTCTTGTGATTTTTTTCCTCCAGAACAGGAAATCCAGCACATTTAGGTGTTGGTCCCCTTATTTCTGAAACAAGTGCACTTTTCTTTTTTTCCCCCATCTCCTTTCTTGATCATATTATGGTCTGGTTTTATCAGATTACTTTGGGGTTGGTGATTTGCAAGGGCACTGGTGCAGCTGCATTAAATTTGTGACCTGCATGAGAAATCACATACTGTATCATTAAAACCCAAATAATTTTAAAACAATAATATAATTCTTCCATCTCCTCTCATTGAGTTCATGTAGTCTTTGGATTTTATCCTTGAGTTCAATATTATTTCTGTCTATAATCCAGTTCTCTTCCAGACCCTGCTGTTCAGCTGTTACTGAAATGTCGTCTTCCGAAACACCGAGCAGGGAAATGTTGATTTGTTTTGATCTCAGGGGAAATAATGTAACTTGATGACAAGCCCACCAACAGCAACTCTTAATATACAGCTAGACAACTTGCAGAGAAATCACCTTGCTGGTAGGCTGCATACGTATATTTAATTGCATTTAATTCTCAAATGCTGACACAACTCGTTTCAGCTGTTTGAATAATAGGGTTTTTTTGGTTCACTGGCTGAACCAAAGCAGACTAGAGGAAAAAAAAACAATGAAGTATTTGTTTTCATTTTCAGGTTCTTTAATCCTCTTTGCTATGTGGTCTTTTAAATCTCTTTTTGTAGGTTGTATTATGAAATGAACATACAATTGTAGTTTCACAATGACAAGCTGAAACATTTCATGCAGATATTTCCTGAATATAATTTGGAGGAGCAGAAGAAAAGGTTAAAATGCAGGGTTTGTGTGCATGCCTCCAATCAGGCTTTTGGGTAACTTCTGCCCAAACCTGCATCATTTCGTCTGTGAATGTGCATTTTGCCAGGCAGAACTGGGGCAGGCACAAATGCACCAAAATGACCTTTTTTCCCTGTAATCGCATTGCACTTCTCCCACTGGTTTTCTTACAAATGTTGAGTTTTCAGACTCTGTGGCTTCTCAGACTACTAATGTGACCATGAGGGGAAGAGCTTTCCTACAAGTGATAATTTGCTCACAAAACCAGTAGCGACTTCTAGAACCACACAGGGTCTGGCCAGGACTGATGTGCACCTTGCCAATTTAGCAGGCTGCCTGCTGGCCAGCCAGCTTTCCTAAAGCAAAGTATTTATTCAGAACAAAAGCATTTCAGAGGAAAAACTATTAGAGTAGCGATGCTATGCCCACCTCGCTCTGGAGGTGGTCAACCCTCTCGCCCACTCCAAGCCCTTTGGGGCTATGATGGGACCATTGCATGTGTTCTTTGAAGTGGCTTCCCAAATCAGGCAAAAGCATCCTCCCCCATCAAGGAATAAACCATGGATGGATTTGTTGCTTGCATTATTTCCACATTTGGGGAACTGTAGCCATTATCCTCCAGTATATTTAGTTCCCTTTTGAACCTTCTTCTAGACCGCTTATGGAGCTTGAAAGGTTAGCTGCTAACCCAGACCTTTCCGATATCACTTTGCATCTAGGTCTGAATACCTTCTGTTTCCACGGCACTTGACATGCCACACTGGCATTTCAATACACCAGTCATTAAATACCCCATGGTGCCAGGGTCATCCCCATACTTCACTGTGCCCATACTGTTCCCACTGTGGGCAACCACCCACCCTCCAGTGTGGCTGCTGGGAAGCTG
>JAOTQQ010000023.1:20178275-20268098 GCA_026546715.1 Gallinago undulata | reverse complement strand
TCCCCATACTTCACTGTGCCCATACTGTTCCCACTGTGGGCAACCACCCACCCTCCAGTGTGGCTGCTGGGAAGCTGATGTGGGAGCAGAGACGAGTGGTGGGATGGAGGAGAGGAATGGAGCTGGGGGAAACCCAGCGGGAGGATTTCAAGGGCTGCAGTACAAAGACGTGAGTTGTCAGCCAGGTTCAGAGACCTTGGAGCAGCTTGCTACAAAACGAGACTAACTAATAAATAAACCCTGGATTTTAATTAATGTGTTCTTTCATTCATGAACAAAATTAAAAACCCATCCATCCTCAATCACCATCATCTTTTTTCTTTTTTCTTTTTTTTTTAATTAGGGTCTTTTTCTATACTAATTGTTACATTTGTCCAATTCCATCAAATCAAATCAAACTAATGACAGCCAGATGGTCACAGCTCTCAAGATGCCTCACTCAGGACTAATCCATGCCCTCTGCTGTGCAGAAGCAAGGCACAGAGGGAGCCTGTGCGCTTCCTCTGGGCACTGAAAGGACAGGATTAAAAAACACAGTTAGTCAGCAGGAGACAAAGCTGGTGAAGATTGCTGCAACCAGCTCGATTGCAGCGGAGCTGAGGTTGGATGATCCACCCCATTTATAGACCTCAGTCAAAAAATATGCCCAGAGCTAGAGAGGGAAGAGTAAGCTAATATCTCTGGAGCAGGAACAACGTGTCTTTGATCTCTTTTCTTTACTCACTCTGAAGGATGTGAAGATTCATACGTGCCCCCTGCCTGGTGTGCTGCGTAGATGCTGTCTGCATCCTTTTGCACATCCTCTGCCTCCTGCTTGGCCCGTAACCCACATGCATGAAATTATTAAGGGCAAGATTTGTACCTGCAAGAACAGATGTGAGATGTTGTTCACAGCAGCTCCTGGTAATACATGCATGTTAATAATTACAGTAGTTTATTTAAGAAGCAGTGGGTCAAACCTGTTGTAATGATACTTGAAAATTATTACAGGGTGCACCCATTGTAAGTTGGGATAATTAAGGCTGCTGTTATTAACACCCTGCTCTTCCCTATTGCAAGTTTAATTTCCTTGAACATTTTTATATCCTATTCCTTATTCTGCCTTGGGGATTTTCAGTAAAATTCAATAACCGTTTTCCTTTCTATTTCTTCTAGTAAAGCACCATCTTTTTCTGCCATCACAGCTCAGGAGCGAGTTAAGCCTCTGTACAAACTCATCTGCTATTCGTGCTTGGGGCTGAGAGGCCAGCCAGAAAACGGGGCAGCTCGTGCAGCTCTTTCATCACATCCTGCAAGTGTTTTCCTTCAGAGACCCTCCTGGTTAATCAGAATCTCTCCAAGGACTTTGAGGTAGGCTTTAACACTCATGGATTTCTGGGTGGTTTGGCTACTTGAGCACTGGGGCAGACTTTTTGGAGTCATCTGTTGGCCTATTAGTTTTGCTGGATATTTTTTTAGTCACTTCACGCTGGTAGATGCAGCAGGTATGTGCATCCAGAAGACATACCGCCCATCCTATATGTTGCCCCTATGTGAAGCCAAGAGTCCCGGCTGAGGAGTGCTTGCCTCCCAGGGCACGGGGCAGAGGCATGCAGCTTCTCAGCATGCTACCAGCACAGCTTACTGGGATGTGGGCATCCAGGTACTGGGCAGGGCTCTGCCCACAGCTGCATTGCATCTGTGTCTATCCCAGTGCCAGTGCACGGGTGTGCAGAGCCAAGAACCTGGGCAACACCTCCCTGATGGAGGAAATTTTTTAATTCTCTGAGTTCCTAAGGCCAGGAGGAAACCCACTGGTCTGCCACAACCATAGCCACCACCAGCTGCAGCCTGCCTTTACCAGGAAAACCTGAGTTTTCCATCTTTCACTTTTTTGACAGGCAACCCTGTTAGGAAGAAAGAAACATGGCCATGGACTGTGGTTCCTCTATCCTGGCTACAAAAAAAATGTGGCTCATTTTTTTATTTATATCTTCTACCAGCATAATCAGAAGCTTGTTCACCTGGCATTTAGGCAACCCTGTCTCACTGTAATTTGAACAGTTGAGCCAAAGGTTCCCTCTGAGATAACCCTTGAGCTCTGTTTCCAAAAGACAGTGCTAAAGAAGTTTTTTGGGGTTTTGGATCCCTTGGCTTGTATCAAATGCCTTATTCTGGTGTGTTTCAGAAGAGCAGATGCCCCTGCAGATACTGCAGGGTCTTCAGCTCTTTCTCAAGGTCTCAAGATACAGCTAAAGACAACGGGAATCGACCTTCTGGCTGTTTAAAAGCAGATATTGCCAGCAAGGTTGTGATGGGATTTTCTCTGCATTCAGGCTAGGCTGACCACCCCTGTTAGTAGCTGGATCCTCGCTGGCATTGGGAAGGCTCCCATCATGCTTTTTTCCGTGCCTTAAACTTTTTCACAAACATGGTGGCCAACACTATGCCATCCACACATCAAAACAAGGGGCACTCCAGTCACAAAATAGAGAGGCATCACCTGTGGCCCCCGCTGGTATCACTGACCTGCCTGAGCCAGGAGAGGAAGGGTTAAAAGGCACCTGGGACTGTTGCACTTGAGGTCTAATGATGACATGCTCTGGCCATAAAAGGCTGGAGGAGGAGCACAGGTTCTTGAAATAGATATTTGGGGCTAGGTCCTGGTCTAGTATTGATAAAGAAAATGTGTGTGGTGGCAGGAAAGGAGGTGTGAGAATTGGTTGTGCTGCTGAAAGTGGTTTTAGGGGGAAAAGGGCTGGGATGCTGGTGCCCATGGTGAGGGGGGATGGACAGTCCTTGATAGGCAATGTTGGCTCTCAGACAGGAGTCAAAGAGTCTTCTGCTAATATCCCACTTTCCTCCCTTGTGATGGGCACTGCTATCCACTTGTCTGTGTATTTTTGTTTTGGAAAGGTTGGAGGACATTTGGTTTAGCCTGAAGGGGTTTCTGCCCTGTCCCTTGGCAGGAGGGCAGAATTGGGAGAGATGAGGAAAACTGTCCGTGCCAATACACTAGACTGGAGATACCTGTTTTCTAGCTGCAGTTTCATAGCCTGTGCGACCTGACCTTATGGGTCAAGGGACAGACAAAATTCAACACCATCTGCTATTAGTTAGTTAAAACTTAACCCAAAAGTTGGGGTCAGCAGCCTCAATGAGCTACAGCTGTGCTGGAGGTAATGGGTTTAGCTTTGGAAGGCATCAGATGCCTGAATAAACCCAGGGGACACTTGGGATGGTGCTGAGCTGATCCCTCTAGCCCTGCTTCACACAAACTTCCCATGGCCTTGGGATGCCAGTGCATCTCCCTGTGGTTGCTCCGAGTTTGGGTGCCCACTTTGGAGTCTGTATTGCTGCAAAACACCTGGGTGCTTAACTGCGTGTGGCAAGGATCTTGTCCTGCCTGCCAAAAGCTCACAGCAGCTGCCCAGGCTAATTTTACAAGTCAGGTGTTTGCCTCTGACAGGCAACTCTTCATATCTTTATGACTAGACATTATTATATTGTTCTTTCATTTGATAACTGCTCAAGTAATAGCTTCCATTTGCAATAAATCTCTTGTGCTGTCTTTTTTTCCCCCCTCCTATTTAAACCTAAGATGATAACCTTTGCAGGAGGCTATGCACAGAGATTCAGTGAAGGTTTAAGAGGCTGAGGGGGAAATGTGGTCAGCACTAGCAAAGAGCCTAGTGGGAAGATGCTTTTGGAGAAACTAATTATACCCTGGAGCATTTGGAAGAACCTGCCTGGCATGCAAGTTGAACTGGAAAATGAATATTTAAATGGCTCTTCAAGTTAGTATGTCTTTGGGAAGTGTTGCTCAATACCTGGAAAATACACCTGTGACGTGAGAATAGATGAGACTGAATGTGACTCGGTGCAAATATATGGCTTTATTTTACCACCACAGAGCAGAACCTGTCCCCGTTAAGGCACCAACTGAAACACTTTGATGAGCTCTCCCCAACACACAGCCCATTCCGCTTTACCTTCCCCAGCAGTGCGGCCCTTGTTTGCAGTAGGC
Source organism: Gallinago undulata (assembly GCA_026546715.1). Classification (NCBI taxonomy): domain Eukaryota; kingdom Metazoa; phylum Chordata; class Aves; order Charadriiformes; family Scolopacidae; genus Gallinago; species Gallinago undulata. The sequence goes on along the minus strand of JAOTQQ010000023.1, from coordinate 20,264,092 downwards.
AATGCTGGAGCTGGCCCAGAAACCTGGGCTGGGAGCAGGCAAGATCCCAAAGCCATGAAGGAGCACCCCAAAGACCTTCACTGCAGCTGCTCTCGGGCTACAGCTCCTCTTCCTTGTGATTTTTTCAGATATGTCAGGAAGGGAAGTCTCCTCCTGTCAAGGAGAGGGGACACCAACCACCACCAGCAGCAGGAGCTTTGCACTTCTCTTCCCCTGTTGCAAGATGGTTTTTGTGGCCCAGTACAAATGTGGGCCAGGTCTGGCTTATCTGGTGGCTCACTTGCTCTGGAGTTGAGCTGAAGCTTCTCACCAAACTGCAGTGTGATGTTAACTAAACACATCCCTGAGCAAGCCAGGGAGCTACATGGAGGTCTGCTGAACTGGGGCAGGTAACCACACCTCTGTGGTGTCCTTCACAGCAGGTCACCAACGCTGGGTGTGCAACTGCGGGCGGAAGAGGAGAGACTGCAGCTCGAACGCCAGCGCCTCGGTGCCAAGCAGCGGTGCTGTGAGCCTGTGTTTGAGATGGTCCACTCAGACAAGCTGTAACCCATCATCCTGCATCTGTAAGTCCCCACAAGTGAAGAGGGCTGAGGATGGGGTGGGACTGATGTTTCTATGCTAAGTATGGCCTCCTGGACCACCGGCTGCAGTGGAGCAACTTCAGCTGGTGGTGGTGCCTGCTTCAGTGTAATTCAGTGGTGATACCAGTATTAAACCAGAGCTGGAGCCCTTTGGTGGATGCTAGGTAGTCATGGTCCTAGCTCCTGGGTGCAGCTGAACAAGCTGGGCTTGAAATGCAGGACAGCTCAGGAGCCCAAAAAAGCCAAACAAATGTTGTTAGGTGGAGCCCCTGATTTTGAGGCCTAATTTGGGCAGCCCCCGATGCCTCTTGAGTAGAAGCACATGTGCGAAAATACCACAGGACGACTTCTAACTCCTGGGTGTGCTGGGGTGGGAGCCAGAGGATGTTTTCCCTCTATGGGGTCTCAAATTCAGGCTGCGAAATACCCTCCTCTGAAGCAAAGGAAATCTAAATTACCCCAACGGCAAAAAAGAGCCTTTTACCTTCAGTCTGAAAATAGGATGGAAAATTACAGTGGTTATCTACAGCGTGTTTTAAGTTCACTTCAGACAATGATTATTTTGTTGGCTTCCCAACTCCCAATTAAATCATCATTTACACGCTGTAATTTAAAGCATGTACTCTGCTGGCAAAATCTATAAGAGCTATAAAGTGTGTGTGTGTATACGGTCGTTATCATTGCTGTTTAGTTTCTTATCTATTTTGATAGTTAAAATATTAAAATGGGAAAAGCAAAGTACTCATTATCCACAGATAAGCCTAATTTCACACTGCAAAGGTATCGGCTAAAATAACATGTATATAATGCAGGTAAATGGATGTCCATGGGAGACTAAAGCCAGAACACAGCAGCAATTCCAGAAATAACTGTTTCTTCAGGGGGAGTTAAAAAAAAAAAACAACCAACAACCCAACACCCTAAAGCTTCAAATAGAGCCTTTTGCTAAGCTTTTAAAAATAAATGCTAGCAACGCATTTTCATTTCCCATGTGGTTAGACACACCGGTGTTATGAGAAATCCCTTATTTATGAAGCTCCGGGATAAACCCAGCTGCTGATCCTGGAAATGCCTCGATCCCTGTCAATTATTTCTTCAGTGGCTCAAAGTGGGGTTTTTTTTCATATTTTTGTTAGTTTGGTTTTGAACCCAACAGCCCCGCAAGCAGCAGGTTGGGAACAGGTCGTGCAGGGAAGGACGTGCAGCATTAATCCCTTCTTGTGTGGCCAAGATTATTTTTTTTGGGGGGGAGGGGGACATGGACCCACCAAATGGGAGGGAGGAAGGAGGGTGGTTCAGTCCCCAGATGAGAGGTGGATGCTGCAGCCAGAGGAGTTTCCGCTGTGGGGTTTATTATTATTATTATTAGTAGTAGTAGTAGTATTTTAAAGGTGCGGAGAGGGGATGAACAACTTTTGATATGGAAAAAGATTTGGTCATTGTAACCAACCGTGCAAACGGGAGAAGGGCGCTGCCCGGAGGGAGGGGTGAGCTCTGCTCCTCACGGGTATCGCCACACACACGGTCGAATAAAAGTAACGCTTTTCTAAGGAGGTAAATTCTGAAACTGTGATCCTATTTCAGGCACTAACGGCATTTTTAATTTAAGGGAAAAAGCCCTGTCAGTTTGTCTCCCGCCTTCCCCAAACTTTTTGTTGGGTGCCAAAGCCCCATTTTCCCCATTTTGCCTCAAGGTAAAATCTTTAGTTTTGGCAGCTGCCTGGGCCCTGGGGGCCGTGTGGCCTCTGCTGTGGCAGGGCCGGCGGTGCGCTGTGGGGCAGCAGAGCCTTGTTTTGGAGAGGGGGGAAAAAAAGACCCCACCGGACTGGAGCAACGCGGCTGGCGGCGCGGAGAGGGTGTCCTGCCGGCGCCCCCACGCGTGACGGCCCCACGGGAGGCGGGAACTAGCGGGGTGGGTGCGGGAAGGACCCCGGGCTCGCCGCTGCGGCCTTACCGCCGCACCCCGACCCCTGGGGGCGCGTGTGTGAGGCCGTGGGCTGAGCCCACGCGCGTCCCCGCCGCCACGCACGGCCTGCGCGCTCGAGCCCGTTGGGGGGGGAAGGGAGAGCGGCGTGCGCGTGCGCGTAGGGGGTGAGCGGGCGCGGCCTCGAGGCGGGGCTGCGCGTGCCGCTGTGAGGGGGCCGTGCCGCCCAGGGAGCTGGGGGCGCCCTCAGGTCAGTGTGCGGAGTGAAGGGGGGGGGGAGCGCGGAGCGCGCGCGTGGGGCAGCCGTTACGGCCGTTACTGGGCGCTCGCGCCGCGCTTAGAGCGAGGGTGGCGGCGTGGTGAGAGGAGGGGGCCGGGTCGGCACCGCTGGGCCCCGTGCGTCCTGCGGCGGGTGAGGGAGCTGCTGCCCGCCGCGGCGGCCGGGTGAAGGAGGGTGGCGGCGGGCGGATCGGGCGGCGGTGGCGGTGGGGGATCCGGGGCAGGCAGGCGGCCGTCGGTCCTCAGCCGCCCTGTGGGGCCGGCTCCGTGAGGGACGGGGCGGAGTGGAGTGGCCGCACCTGAGAGCCGCGCCCGCCGCAGAACTTGGGAAGGTAGAGAGGCGCCGGGGGAGTTTGTGTGGGGAGCCGATCCCCCAATGCCCGTCTCGCCCGGCTCAAAGAGCCCTTTGGAAAACGGTCCTTGCCCCACCGGAGTAGTTATTTGTGTGTGCAGCCGTTTCGAGAGGTTTCAACCTTACTTTTTTTTCCTCAAAGTGAGTGTACAGCTGCCTTTTGTGCAGCGGGCGGTTGGCTCAGCGCCGGTACCGTGAGGGCCACTGTAACGCTCGGGTGGTTGGGGATCACACGAGGAGTGCGAGGAGATCCGAACCTGGGAGCTGGCAGTGCCAACGCACCTGGGGCAGGGGGCTCCTCCGCGGGGGAGGCTAGCACTTCCACTGGGAGACACTCAGTTGTGTAAACCTGAAAGCGGGGTTTCGTTTGTTGGTGCTTTTTTCTGGTAAGGCTTCTTTTAAAGAAGTATTTTAAGTATCAATTCAGTTAATTTCCTAGAGAAACAATGAATAATTGCACCCGGTTTGACATAAATACCAACTTGCCTTCCCTACATTGTTGGCTGAACTTCCTTATGCTCATATGTCTGAAGACTGAGTAGTTTCATTTAAAGGCCCACACATTTGCAATCTACTGTTTTCCTGTTTTTTTTGAGAAAGACTGTCTCTGGTAACCTCCAGGTTTATAAATTCATTTTCCTATATTGTTTCCTGAGTAGTGATGCCTCTAAAAACAGGAGATAGCAGTGAGTTGTAAAAAGTTTGAATTGAAGTTATGGTGTGTAAGTGTTCCTAAAATGATGATCACTAACATATCTAATTAAAACAATAGACTAACTGTGTCTCATCTGAAGAGTGCTGGTGATTTCTGTGGTGTTGTTAGTCTTCACCATACATTATTTTCAGCATGTAATCTTTATATCAGACTTTAATCCACATCCTGGGCTTTTTGATTGTTTGTTGGTTTGTTTTTTTTTTTGTAGGGAGAGATGATGCTGGGTTATAGGTATACAATAGTATATTTGTTTCTGCTCTGTTTTATGCTACAGTCAAGCTTAAAATAACTTTCCTTTGAGTGTGAAAGAACCAGTTTTACCATTTCTTACAGAAATGTCATAACACACAGTATTTTGGCTTCAATGGATAATTTAATTCTGCAAATCAAATCTCTTAGGACCTTACTCATTTGAAATAAGTTCTGCAGGATTGCCAAAGTTGAATGTAGAGTTCAGTACCTTTTTGGGGGGTTTTGTTTTGTTTTGTTTTGTTTTTAATCTTCCGCAGTAAGTACACTGTAGCTAACTGCACAATACCTTTTCTTGTGTTTCCCCTCCAGTGATCCTCGGCTCTGCCCTAGAGGAAATGCTTTTCAGAAGCAATATGGAATTCCCTTAGTTGTCCTTTAAGGCTTAGAAAAAAAGATGCAAGTTGCAACAGTAATTTTTGGGTACTTGGACGCTTGCTTGTTAGAGCTTGTGAGCAAGTATTTTTTCTAAAGCTACCAAACAGTTGTTATGTTTATGGTGGAAGCATCAGTTCTACGCTAGGCTCAATTAAAACAGATCTGGTGATGATAGGTTGTGCATTATGTTGTCAGAAGGAATATAGGTCTTAACCTGTTGTGTGGACCTGTGCAAACGACACTAGTTTTGCAGCAGAAGGTTGTTCATGCCCAGCACTAGCTTTCTCTGATAATTCAAGGTAGTTCTCCTGTGATGCTCTCTCTACTAACTCCTCAAACCTTACAGGCTTTTGTTTTACATAAGCAAATGTTCAAATACTGAGCTGGCTTGGAAGCCCTGATTTGTGAGGCACACAAGTGAAAAGCAACAGTTTCTATCTCAAAGAGCTGATAGATAAGATGAAAGAAGCAAATAAGAGATGGGAATATTTTTTTTTTGGAAAATATTAAAAGCCTTGTGGGGTGGAAGTTGTCTTCAGTTCTGTTTTGCACCATAAGGTTGAATTCCAATCCAGTCCTTAATTAGAAAACCACATGATATGTATGTATGTCAGAAAACTGAGGGGAGTAAAGATTAAGTAAATGGTGACTTCATCTGAATTTGCAAACTTCCCATTCTCCCAGCCTGGTTTGTCTGTTTCCCGATCCTGCTGCCCTATCTGAGGGGCAAGCTAAAAGAAAACCAAGTGAGTCAAACATCTGGAAAGTGTTTGCATTTTAAAACACTTGTGAACCTAGTTGGTGATCTGTGAGTCTGCTGGCTCTCCTGGATATGTAGGGTGTAGAATTGCAGAAAACAGATTTGGAAGGCATCTTGAGACATCATCTTGTCCAGCCCTGTTACCTGTATCCTGAGATTACCTGGTATCCTGAATAAATATTTCACCGGAGGATCAGGTACCACTTCAGTACAGGGCCGAATGACTTGTTGATAACATCCTATTGTGACAGGGTACTTGTACACCACGTTACACTCTGTATCCACCCTAGCTGCAGTTTCTCCTCTTCACATCCAAAGCAACTTAAAGGAGTCATTTTCTTTAAAAAAATGACATTCTCTGGAATTACAGCTTTGCTGCCTCCCTGTTTGCTCAGGTTGCAAGGGTTTTCTGAGTATGAAAAGAAAGCTACTATTCAGTCAGGTAGCATTTTTACTTGTGTCTGATAGTGTGAGATTTTATATGTAGGCTTAAATAGTTGATGAACATAGTCCCTTTAAAATCTAATCTGTAATATACCACGTGGTACTTAACGGTGTGTCATCTTGACGACTTAGCAGGGGAGGAAAGTGCAAACCAAACTCTTTATTTTGGGCAGGAGTTAAAGCTAGCTGTGTATTATTTACAACAGAAACGTGTGCAGTGGGTTACACTGTCCCTTTGTTGCAGTATTTTGCCTTCCTTTGGAGTCCTCAGCATTCAGTTCAACTTGGAGATGACAGAAATCTCTGCCCTATTAGACAGCTTGCTCAGTTTCTGCCTAGTGTAGCTCAAAGGAATACTGTACAGTGTTAAGGTAATGTAAGGCACTTAAACATGTACGAAGTGCACCTAGGTGTGTTCGATTTCTTAATGATATTTGATTTTGTAATACTCTCCTATCAGACAAAGCTGATACTATTCCATGTGTACCAAGAAAAAGTAGAGGCTTTCATACTATATAAAACTTTATAATATGTAAAACTAATGTGTATGTATGCTTACCTTGCACAGTCCCTTAATTATGCTTTTATGTTTGATTACTTGCTCCTTTCTTAATTTTTTTCGTTTTCTCTACTGAAGTTCTGATATGTCCTAGGGTCTCTGAACCAGAGTTATTGTGAAGGATAACAGACAATTAGGATATCGTAAGATTGCTAGACAAATACATCTTAATGCTTAAAAAAATATTCTGAAACTGGAATTTGAGGAGTATGTATGTGTTCGTCTTGAAAATTCATTGCTGCAAAGTAGCTTCCATTCACTTGTAAAGAGGAGGAGAAACTGATCAAAATACTAAAGCATAACTGATCATAGAATCATAGAATGGTTTGGGTTGGAAGAGACCTTAGAGATCGTCAAGTCCCAACCCCCCTGCCACGGGCAGGGACACCTCCCACTAGAGCAGGTTGCTCAAAGCCCCGCCCAGCCTGGCCTTTATCTAATAGGCAACTGTGACAAGTCCTTGCGGCAAAGTAAATCTGATTTTCTAAAACAGTTAAGATAAAAATTTGGTAACATCTTTATTCCCCTGTGGAACAGCCATTAAACAAGCTACATGGGCTGTGAGTCTGGGAACAAGGGCAAGTAACAAGTTCCACAAGCTTCTATGGCAAAGGAAGATTGAGTACAGTGCAAATTAATGGACACAGTGTTTAGTTCTATTCCTTGAACTAATCGGATGCAGCTCAGGTTAGCAGCAATCGGTCTCTCATGTGTAAAAACTGGGCTTATTAAACAATTGTAAAAATGTTGCAAGAGTTGTTACTCATGGGTTTTGAGTCTCACTTTTGAGAAGTGAAAGCCACTGTGTTTGAGAGTGCATTTCTTATCAAGTGCTTGAAAGAGGAGTGATTCCTCTTTCAGGCTAACCGGGCTAATCTTCCTCTTTTGTCATTTAAAATGCAGTAGAAACAAGAAGCTGTACCAATTTTTTGCCCTTTTAAGCTCTTTTAAAATAATTTTACCAACTGGTTCCAGGTGTGGTCTTCTGCTGTAAACAGAAGTGTGCTGAATCACTGAATTTGTGTTTTTAAGCTATATATTTTACATCTAGTGAAGTTCAGGGAACTGGAGTTCAGGATAGGCATGACATAGTTTTCCCATGGACAGGCTCTAATGACATTTACATTACAACACCTAACCAACCTTTCCCAAATCCCCTCTGTTTTTCTTAACCTTGTTGGAAGGTGCTGGTAGAATCGCATTCCCAGGAGACTGAAATTTGCAGGCTACAGAATGGTGTAGGTTGAAGCAATACCCTCTCCCCTTCTTTTGTCCCATAGAGTACTTCAATGCTATGGTTTGCTGTGGTGAAAGTAGGTTATCCGCACATGAAAAATGTAGTCCTTGAATTATATGCCAACATAACCAACTGTAATGCAGTTTCCCTGTGGATACCCTGTGGGGTAGTTACTCTTCCAGTGCTATAGACTCTCACAAGCAAGGACTCGCTGAGAAAGTGTATTCTCTTTATCTGTGTTAGCATTTTGCAGATTTACTGTGTGTAGGAGGACAAAGACATTTGGGAACTGATGATGTAAAGAAGTAGGACCAGTCACCTTCCAACCTGTCCTTTATAGAGCCTATTTAAATTTAACTATTTGGTTTAAAAAGAATAGTTCCTGAGCCAAGTTAAAATTAGTATAAACGTTTGTCTGCATAGGCAAGATCTGTCTGTAAGATAGGAAGTTCTGTCTGTAGTCATCCGACCCTGATCTCTCCCTTGAAATAGGCAGCATGTGAGTACTAATTGTAGTGGTGGTTTTTCTGAAGTGCACTAAGATCACTAGCTTCTTTCTCACAGGGCACTGAATGATCATTAAATGCTAATGACTTTTGATTACTGTTGACCTTGGTCAATTTAGAATTAGTGACCTAGAGACAAAAACCACTGTATCTCATTACCAATTTCCTGAGCTATCTGATCTTTCCTTTGTAAGTCAGTTTTGGTAAGAGGCAGCCTAGAATTAAAGTTGACCTCTGTCTTGGAAAAAGGGTTGAATGCTTTCAGGTTTGCAATATCATGTTTAAAAATAAAAAAAAAAAATAAAAAGGCAGCCACTAAGAATGTATTTTTTGACCCTACAGATTGTCAAGAGCAAAACTCAACATGAAGTAAAACAGACAAGCTAGGGTAGTAGTGATGGGGTAGAAATGCATAATTTGTCACTTTTAAATTAGTAGAAAACTAGTTTATTTCCATAACCTTGTGTTGACTTTCTTATTTTGTAGTTGTAAGTTTTCTTGTCTCAGAGTTCATTTATAATTCTTGTTTTTACTTTGAACTATCAAGAAGCAAATTCATGTTTATAGAACAAATTGCAGATTCTACTCCAGGATATTTTCTGCCTGCAGTTCCCAAACCATGACATTGGGGAATATGTCTCAGCAGACTGGTAAAATCACATATTTCGTATTGTAATGAAGCATTTCACATCATTTCTGCCCATATGCACAGAAGAGCATGTTTGTTTGATAATTCACTGTAACGGAATCAATACATTAACTGTTTAAACATAAGCCTTTCTTTATACACTTGTGGTTTATATGGACTGTCATTTGTGCAGCAAGCCTGGTATTGAAATCATAATGAAAATACAAAAGAAGTTTAAATATTTTTGTCTTGGTTGCTTTAATACACTAGCTGTCTTTATCTTGACCTGCCTGGGAACAGAACCTTTGAGTCTAAAAGCAAACTCAACAGTTTAGAGAAGTCCTTTGTGTTACATTGTGTTTGGGGCATAAATACAAAGTTACTGAAGCTCTCACTGAAGTTCAGTTGCCAACTTTGAGCACCTAAGCAAGAAACTAACAGGAAAAAGAGACAGCAGAAGATGTTGCACTTGGTGTAGGAGCAGGTTCCTGGCAAGCCAACCGAAATCCTCACAGAAGGAAAGTGGATGTTTATCCGCAAGTAAACACAGGGATAAATGTAATTCTTAAATATAATATTTTGTATTGATTGCTTTGTCACAAAAAGCATATTGCTATGCAAAAATCAAAAGGGGGCAATGAAGATGACAGCAGATACAAAAAGAACAAATTTTAAAAGTTAAGGCTTCTTTGCTAGGGAGGCTGGTAAGAAGTGCTGTATCCTGTATACTAGCAAATAAAGCAAGAATGAAAGAGTAAAAGACATCTGAATACTCATTCTCTAAGCTTCTATTTTGTAAGTTTGTATTTACCTGTTGATTGCGCTGCTCAGGTCTTTCTGCTGTTGTTTTCTTTAAAGCATTACAGGCATTTAGAAAAAAAAAAAAGTAAAAACTATCCAGTGGATAATATAATGCAAAATATTTAAGTCCTCATACTTTAAAACTAAATGGTAAGCAGAGTTAAGGAGAACAGTTGCCAACAAGTATGTTGCTGGTGTAGCATAAGAGCTACAGCAAAATACAGGTCAGCTATATTTGCCTTTGTTTTAAAGCTTATAGTGTTGGTTCAAGATTCAATTCTACACTGATGCTATCCTACTCTTTCCCAGGTCTTGGCAATTCTGGGAAAGAAACACTTTTAGTAATCTTTTTTCCATAGAAGAACTTACTGAATAAGACTTCAGGGCCAGCTTTTCCACCCAACAGATAGAAGCGGATGCAATCTTAGTTACTTTCGGTGCTGTCAGTCAGAAACTTGTGAGAGGAGTGTGGAAGATTTTGTCAACTGTAATGCATTTTTTACTTGAGGAAATCAAGAGTAGAGCTATCAGGTCTCCTTCACAAATGAGCATTTTTGCAAACAGGAGGATTGGATTGCTAACTGGGAAGGATTCTTCCAGGTCAGTAAATAATTCTTAGGTAGGTAAACAGAACTAGGCTCCTCAACTGCCTAGCTTGGGTTTGCTGGTTGGGGATTTTTTTGTTATTTGTTTTTTTTTAACTTTTACATTCCATTTTTAAATGAGCATTTAAAGTCAACTTAAATTCAATGGAAATTAGCAGTGGACAGGTAGATTTGTTAAACAGTAGCATTGTGTGTTTATTCTGGTTAATCCAGATGTATTGCCTGAAATTTGTTTCTTTGTAAGGGGAAATCCAGAATTTAAACAAAGAATGTTAATAATGCATAGGCAAAATAACTGCCAAGGGAGAGACTTGGCAACTTTACAAAAAAGAAATATATGCATTTTGTCATTGCCCACTCAAAATCTATTCCTTTATTCGTGATCTGGTTGTAACAGACTATTAGGAATTTTGATGAAAGCTTATTTTTTTGTGGAATTGTCCAGTTCATGTTGCTATGTGAAGAATGAACCTGTAAATGAGAGATATAGAAAAACACAATTTGTAAGAAGGGGGGAAAAAATAGAAAAACTTTGCTGTACTTGCTGTTGTGGCAGGAGGAGCTGATATAGTATGTGGAAGAGTACTCTCATCAGCCCTGGAAATTAAATGATTTCTCAATTGGAATTTACCTTTAGAAAGGCATAATTGTAGTAGTACCGTACTATTTAAAGTTGTACCAAGGTTTGTGCTATAATATGACTCCTGTGCCAACCATCACAATGGTGTCGAGTTTTATAATATGGTCTTAAAGGATAAATGAAACTGGGATAGCAGGTATATTGCACACATTTGGAATTGGACAGCAAAATGGATGCTTCAGTTCACAATATTTAGTCAGGAGCTGATTTTCAAGGGCTTGTAACTTGCTGCTGATAATTTGAAATAGGCATGTAACTTGATGCATAGTATCTCAGCCTTCGAATATAGTCCTTTACTTAATTCTTCACTTCTGGTATTTTTGATTTTCATTAGGCCAGTGTTAAGATTTAAGTGTGGAATTTCGTACACCCTTTAAAGCATTTCTGGTTTGACTGCTTTGCTTATAATATAAAGATTTATTTGTCTTTGAAGAACTATGTTTCCCTTTTTCTAAGTTGTGTATGTGTCTAGGATTGCTTCTGTTAATATATAATTAATAAAGAAAAATAAGAACTGCTGAAGAAGATTAGAAACACATCATAATAGGCTTTCAGAAATTGATAGATCTTTGGGTGAAAGAAGGTCAATTTCCTTCACCCTCTTGCCGGAGACAGACTGATTTGAACTTGGGATTTTGACTAGTCTTTCAACAGGGAGTAGTTCAGAGCTTGCTTTTACTGACTTCTAACATACTGATTTGTAAATTCATTAACAGTAAAAGAACACAATTATGTTGTAGGAAAATAGATGGAAGTTGCTGCCAAAATGGAAAGAATAGTGAATACAACTAGCAGTAAATCTTTGGGGGATTTTTTCCCATTTCACTTGCACCTAATAATTGTTTTAGGAGACAGTTTCTGAGCTGATGAAGTGCAGTTGAAGGTGGTATAAAGCCTGTAATACGTTTGTAGTTTTTCATAGAAATCTTTGGAGGCTTTTGTGGAATCAGCACTATTTTACAGTTAACAGCAGACCAGATTTTGATGGGTGGCTTAAGGACAGACAAAGATAGCAGTTAGCCTTTTAAATACTGAAGTGGGTTTTTATCCTGCCGTCTTGTCTGCTGGGGATCTGGATTCAGGATTCTGGATTCAGGCAGAACATAGTTCAGCTGCAGCTTCTTCCACTTTTCCGTCCCCAGGGAAGTACAACATGCTATACATGCATTGTGTTTTACATGAGTCAAAGTTATGGTTGTCTCCTACAGGTTCACATTTACAAAGATCTGTCTTTTCCAGACTGAGTGGAATGGTCAGTCTGTCTTGTCATTCTCTATCTCCTCTGTAGTCTCCCAGTAACCTTATCTGGTGTGTGTATAATCTTTGAGTTTGTAGTGGTCAAGTGATTTAAAAAAATGTGTGAGGACCTTAATTTTTTTATACTTAGGTAGTCTATAAAATGGATTTACGGAATGAAAACCAAATATCCCATATGAATCTCCTAACTTCTGCTGTCTTTCACCTTCTGCCAACTGCAGTGCTGAGAACCAGATTTTCTGAAGAGTGCATGTTTTTTCTGTTATCTTTAAGGGCTTTTTAAAAGCTTCTTCCTTCTGAAATGTATTTCCCATGCAGTGGCAAAAGGGTTATTCTTGTAATTAGAAGGGCTGGAAATTTACATAAGGAGGGGAAAAATACTTATGCAAAGTCAACAAACTCAAATTTTGTGCTGAAAACACCTGCTGTGTTCCTTTTATAAACTCTCAGCTGTAAAGAGTTATAAACATCCCATTTGTGGGATGAGTTTTGTTCTCCTTTACCCCTTCTTTTACCTCTACAGTTCAATATAGCTTAGATTGATTTGGAAAGGAAAATAACAATCTGTTGCAGATCTAAGAGGAAACCAGAGAGAAAAGAAAGAAAAACTTGCTAGAAAATACTTCTTTGGAAATCGCATAACCTGATTCTTGGTATATTTAGGAGCATACCTGATTTTCAGACACACCAGGCATAATCTGCCATCTTTTAAATTGCTGGGGAAAGTGATTTTGCACTAAGATGTTGGGTTGTGAAATGTAGCAACTAAGGCATGGATGCATATCCTTCTGTTTTCCCCTTCCGTGAGCAATGATTTCAGATGGAGCGGACAGATGTGTGTCTGGAAATGGTATAATTTTAAACCCTGGCAGCAAAGTCTTTAGATCGTCAACTGCCAGGTTGTTTAGTTAGTGCTTAATATGGAGTGTGTCCCAAGGATACCTGATAATCTTTAAAATACCTGCACTTGGCTTTTACATTTTTGGGTTTAAAGACATTTGGAGATTGCATATTACAAAACTGTAGCAGTGATTCAAGCAGTTGTAATGGTATTTAAATAAATAGGCCAAGTAACATTTCTGTGCTTCAGTTTAAGTCAGCGGCAGATTTCTGTCAGCGATTTCAGTAAGGTCAGCCATTTCTCCACCAACCTTTGATCACTTTAATTTCACTGTTGTACTCTTGTCCTGCAAAACGAATTAAGGCTAAAAGTGGCTAAATTTGCTTTGAAAGCAAAGAGGATTTTTTTCTTTAAAAGTTGAAAATAATTATGAAATCCTATTATAGTTATCCCCCCCCCCCCCCCCCAATATTTTAGGGTGTAAAATGTTGACATCTATTAGTTAATATTTTTTATTTTCCTGCTTTTGCTTTTAAGTTGCAAGCTTGCTTTGGTTTTTGTATACTTGACCTGCTATTAAGGAAATATGATCTAAATTTAAGTTCTAAGTAAACTAATAACTAAAAATTAGTTGCCTTTCCTATTTAAGTGGTTTGGTTGGCATGGTTTATATCCTGTTTATTTCAGAAAGTATTTGTGAATAAAATTGGAATGTGGATGCATCTCAAGTGATTTCTGCTTGAGATTCTCTAAATCATTAGACTTTTTCATTTAATGCTGTGAAATATTGGTTAAATATATTCACTCTGATTTGCTTTAATCTGATTGCACATCCAGAAGTTTTCTTCTGATGTGGTGCAGCCACGTCTGGTGTAAGCTGGCTTAATTAGCACTGCTTAGTGATTCAGGACCCCTGTCAAAGGCTATTACATTATCTAGAAACATAAGGAGTTAAAGCTAAAGCTGTGACCTCATCTCTATTCATGTTACACTGGAATAGAAGCTGCACTGAAAGGGATTGTTTGACTGCATCGCTGTCTTTGCTGCTGCTAGTTGATTGCTTTAATTTGGTTCTGCTATCTATAGCATGCTTTTGTTGAACATCTGTTATGGTAGGGATTTGTGGGAATACTGGAGACACATGAAGTCATGCTAACATCGACTGCGTGTGGAAATAGCTCCCATAGAAATATTAAGACCCAAATATGCCTTTCTACCTGATTTCAACTTCTTATTGCTTCCCCTGTGAAAATTTAAGCGGCATCAAGGAGAGCTAAAAGACACATGCTTCTGACTAGTCATGCACTTAGACAACTGTGCATGCCATTTATTACTTTATCACTTAGCCCTAGGTATGAAATGAGGAGTGCAACTGCTGTCGCTTTAATGTCAGAGCGGCATACGTTACAATAGGTGTCACTGTGCGGCTGGGTCCAATCGTTATCGGTGACTTCAGCTATTGGCTCTGAACGCTGGGTGACTCCATCTGCAGCGCTGCAATACCTACTCTGTTCCGATCCCTTCAACACACAAGTTCAGCTCGCCGAGCAGACCAGCAGTGCTACAGCACACGTCTTGCTAGCCCCCTTCAGAAAGCCCGTGCTACAGCCACGCATGTACCTTCTTGGCAGAGTGTAGCGCTTTCAGGCAAATCCTCATCAGGAGATCTGGAAAGAAATAAAACTGGCAGGAATGATGGGGGTGTATTTAACAATTCAAGTACTGGATCAAACTTAAAGCCAGTTTGTTACTCGGTGCACTGGAAAGGTCACCTTGCCTTGCTGGAAAAGAAGCAAACTCTCAGTTCTGCTGCTTTCTGTTTAATAGCTTCTACATATATTTCTGAATGTTCCTGGCAAGTTAGGCAATCTAGCTTTACAGACAGGTATACTCATGGTAGATGAGAAAGGAAAGAACATGAAATGTCTCACCTTCTTCTTGATGCTTCCAGAGACGGTCAAGAACAGGTCCAAGAAGAGCTCTAAGAAGGGAAATAGCAGCACCAGTAGCAGCAGCAAATTGCCTCCAGTTTGCTATGAAATCATTACCTTGAAGACAAAAAAGAAGAAGAAGATGGCTGCTGATATTTTTCCCCGAAAGAAACCAACCAACACTAATACAACTGCTGTCCAGCAGTACCACCAGCAAAATCTCAATAACAACAACACTATTCCAGCACCTAATTGGCAAGGACTTTATCCAACCATCAGAGAGAGGTAAGTTCAGGGCAGTTTATTTTTGCTGTTTGAATGGGATAGTGAAAAGTAGCAAAATGTTTGTAGTACATATGTTTAATTATTTATTTGCTGAAGAAAACACAGTTCTCTTTTTTTTTTCCATGTGTGTGAAACAAGTATTTTGGTAATGGAAAATATTTTAATATCTCTTTTCCAGACAGTGCAGCTGCTTGTCTTGAGTAAATAAAAATGTTGCTGGAAGCTACAGCATACCCGTAAAGATTTGCTTTTAGTCCCTTAGAGGGGATTTTCAGTGATACACGCTCTTGATGTTGATTTCCACATTTTGAAAAGTTCTCATAAGTTTGGGGTGTTTTGTTTTTTTTTTTTATTGCACACATCCCTACCCTCCATTTCCGCTTACTTTTTTACTTTGGTATATTTGTGTGATGATGTGTAAAGTAGCTTAAAACAAAGTGTGACGTGCTTCTCTTTACTTACATGCAATTTTAAGGTGTTAAGAAATTTAATTTCTTGGGTCTGGGGCAAGTACAAAATTATTGGGCTCCATAAGCTAATTTGCTGCCTCTGTTTGTAGAAATGCAGTGATGTTCAACAACGACTTGATGGCTGATGTTCATTTTGTCGTCGGGCCACCAGGTGGGACCCAGCGGCTGCCAGGACACAAAGTAAGCAACAGCTGCATTATCAACTCGGGCAGAGATAGCCAGAGAGAGCTCCCATGGTTACACCAGGACATAGCGTGGGAAACTCAGCTCTTCTGGGACAGACATAATTCTTTATTTTAAGATGCTACATGCAGTGGAATTGTCAGTCCCTTGCTTTTCTTTGTGTTTTCTGTTAAACATTACACTTCTGCTAAGGCAGTCATTGTAAAGTTGGGAATACTGCTTTGTGCTGCTGATTAATATTACGCTTGGGATTTTCTAGAAATAGTTAACTTCTGTAGTGGATATGAGTGTTTTCCGGTAGCTAATGCATATATGCCCCTGTGAGTAAAATGCAGGGAAAATGTTTAATTCTGTTCTTAGCTTTGACTTCGTTTCTTACCAAAGTGTGTCTGTAGAGTCTGTCAGTGAAGCCTAGTGTGCTCAGAGTGGCTCTCCCACATTGTTTTTGTTGGCAGTGCTTTCGGTTTAAAGCATGAAATAAGATTTCCCTTTCTCAACAGTATGTCCTGGCTGTTGGGAGCTCTGTATTCCATGCGATGTTTTACGGAGAGCTTGCTGAGGACAAAGATGAAATCCGTATACCAGATGTTGAGCCTGCTGCTTTTCTCGCAATGCTGAAGTAAGCATCATTCATCTGCTGGATATGTTTTCCTTTATGATGTATACATACACTGGTAATGTCAAAGTATTAGACTTGCATATAAGCAGAAAGAAAGCAGTTGCTTAAAATATTGCTCTTTTTGTGTTTCAAGTACGTTAAACTTTTAGGCCGTTTTGCTCTTCCCCTCCAATTCCAGGCATGCATATATTAGTCTAATGTAGGCAGTTATTATTTATAACTTTGACAAGGGATCTTTGGGTACATTGTATACTGTAATACCTATTGATCTGATTTGTCACTACAGGTTACAAAGAGGGATGGAGTTACTAAAAAGAATTGTCAGCTGTAACAAAAAAAAAAACCTGTTCTACATTGCAAGCGTAGTGAAAAGTTAAAAACACATATAAAAAATCCTCAAACCCAGAATTGCTGGTTTTATATATTGACATCATTCCAGCTCTTTTATAAACTTGCTGTGTGCAGGTCTTATCTTAGAAAAATAACCTAAAGTTATTGAATATTGTCTCTCAAAATAAATTTCTTCTCATCTATCGTATTGATACATTTGAAGACTGATAACAAGGCTGTTTACATTAATAGCATTTTTTTATTCTAAGGGGGGAAAAAGTCAGTTTACATGATCATTATTTTTCATCTTGCAAACTGCATAAGAAATACTGTCTTCCTAAATGAGTAAAATGAAGCAGCTTCCCTGCTGAATTGTCCTTGAATGTTATCTATTAAACTCTGATTATTAAAGAGAAATACCCTATCACAGAAATGATATGACTTTAAGGGTATTCCCCCCTTCAGCTTTAGTGACTGCCATTGCTTTCTGATAAAGAATATACATTAGTATCTGATAGTGATCCTTTTAATACGCTGCAGATTTTCTTGCATGTAATGGTGTCATCACTAGCTAGCAATGTATTGTATTTCGTAGATTGTTTTGATGAGCTTGTGATTGCAGAATGGTTTCTTTTTTTCTTTTACATTTCAGTGGCACTGTGGGTGGACATTTAAAGTTTCATATAGAGTTTGTTGCATAGAGGTTTTTATAGGTTATCAAAAACATCAAAAATGTTCTGTTCAAATATCAATAGCTGTCAGGAAATGCTGAAGTCACACAGAAGTTCTATAGACCTGGAATACAAAGTTAAGATATGACATTATGTAGGTAGGTGAGCTCAGACTTGTGTTTTACTTTCATGCAGAATTTTACAAGGCACAAATACAAGATACTTGGATTCACCCAGCTCCCCTTCCTTTTTGAACAGCAAATCTATTTCGCTCTGGCTAAGCATTTTATAGCATTTGCCATAAAAAAAACCTGAATGCTTTCTTAATTAATCATTAAGAAATGTGTTCAGAGAGCAGACCTGGAAAAGAGTATCACCAGTGGCCTCTAGGTCTTGATGTGTTATATAGCCCATGGCAATTGTGAAACTATCTTTGAGAGAATTGCTGGAACCATGGAACTCTTCACCTTCTCAGCTTTTATTTAATAAAAGCCAAAAGACCACAAAAAGTTTGTGGTCTATGTGGATGTTGAGCTACACTTGCCAGTACTAACTTCTACTGATACAGTGTGCCTGAATCTCCAGAGTGCTCCTGTGTCTGCAAACGCCAGGGGTGTCTGCAGTTGTGACAGTGCAGGGAAGGGATGTCGCTCAGCAGTGCAGCATTCCCTCGTTGCAGGATTCAGTGCGTGTGCTGCACTGGGTGGAGCTTGAGGGGAGCCACAGTCCCCTTCACTCCTCTCCCCTTGGGAAATCATCCAATACATTTCTTACAACTGCTTTGAGCAGTGGATGGCAGAAAGCTCATGATACTGTTGCTACAGAAGGAAAAGACTTTTTACCTATCCCAAAGCAGGATTTTTTCTTTCATCTGCTCCTTTCCACAGCTGGGAGGGATGCATCATAATTTTTGTTAGAAAATACAGTGAGTTTGGGTTTGTGGGTTTGGGGCTTATTTTTGTTGTTTGGGTTTTTGGTTGTGTTTTTTTTTTCCCCCTGAACGGTGAATTCTTAAAGCATAAATGTTTTGTTGTCTTTTGCTATATAGTGGGCATTCTGCCAATAAACATCAAACAAGGTATTGCCAGATGTAACACAGGAAATAATACCACAACTGGTAGATACTAATTATTCTCCTGGTATAAAATTGCTTTGGCTGTTCTCTACAGTCTTAAAATTAGGGTTAAATTCATAGTCTAGCTGACACACTGAATTGGTGTCTTAATGTATTATATCTTATCGTAATCTTGACTGTTCAAGTTAGAACCATGTCTCATCTTATCCCAGGTTAAATGTGTTAGTAAAACATCAAACTCTGTGGTCTAGCAGAATCCTGTTTAAGAACAGGGTGAAATGGGAATATCAGTAATTGCAGACCAGAGTTGGTGCACTGGCAGAGTGAGAAGTGTGGAATATTGCTGACAGCTGATCTGTGCTGTGTCTGTTGTAAATCAGTGACATTAGTCCTTCACTTTCATGAATATTAAACTAGCAACTTTTGTGCTATTTCAGTTTAAAACAGATGTCATCATTCTCTGCTGTACTAGCAGGCAAAGAGAAGCAATAGAAAGGAGAAAAGACTTGGAAAGCAATGAGGAGAATCATAAAAAGGAAAGAATTGATACTTTGAAATTTTTTTGGATGGTAAAGGAGTTAAGCCTGTAACCAGTGATATATAGATGTGCTCTTTGTGTTACAAATAGCCCAGCTGAAACTAAGTAATAATGGGTGTTTTTTTTTTTTAAAAGAAAGTTTTGGATTTGTGTAAGTATTCTTTTTTTCTGTAACTTCTTAGATTTTATTACATTGCTTGAGCAGTATCTGCTCTGAGCATGTTTAAGTGTAGCTTGGAGGATAGTACTCTACACCTGCAAAAGTAGAAATAAAGACATTTACAACTATAATCAGATCAGTGTCAGTACTAATTCTGCTTTATAAGCACATCTGTAAAAAAATTGTGTTGGGAAACTTGCTAACTAGAAAATTCTAATTAATACAGGGTTGCATATAACTTCAGGTTTACTGGGGAAGGCACTTTTGTCAACCATAACCATCAAGGCTTGCTTATCCCTATGAAGAGTAAAATTGCATTTGGCATGGTTTTAGCACATTGCATTCACCAGCTGCAAATGGGGCCCTGAAGCATGAGATATTAAAAAGAACAAACCGTGCAATGCTTCGTTTCTCTGAGCAATGAATCCCAGCAGTTTAGTCGTCTAAATAGAATTTCACCTTCATCTCTTCCACCACACTACTGTAGCAGTAAAGCTTTTTTTCCTCCTTATGCAATGAGACTGAGAGAAAACACAGTACTAGTGGAGCTAGGATGTTATAAGCATTAAGAAGTCTGAAAATTAGAATCCTGTGCTTTTTCATTTTTCTATCTGCTTTATCACCTGGTTTAAAAGCAAACAAACTGAAAAACCAAAACAAGCCAACTCCCCTAAAAAAATCCAATGCAGTAGTTATGAAAATTAATACCAACTGTTATGCTTTGATAGCATTTCTCTTCTTAGTCTGCCTACTTACTCCCAAAAAACTTATTTTTATTCTGATACCTATATATCCACCTCAGTAAATCACCATTCACCATCACCATCCAGTCCAAGTAGTCTTTGTAAAACACGTTCCAGACTGTTGTGTTAGTCAGGCAAGGTAGCCATTGAGGAGCTACTGCCAGGGAAGATAGCCTCACATTAGCCAGAGCATATATGGAAGGAAAACAGCTGTAGGGACAATAGTTTGTAAACGTAACCATTGTCTACGTAGCATGTACCCTAAATGTGATGTTTTATTCACTTTAGATTTAAGCCTTTTCTGTTCCATGGTCTTAGATGAGTGATGAATCTGGTTTGTACTTTATGGATTCAATCAATGTTCCCCAAAAGCACTGCTTAGTTTTAATGTGGAGTCACTTAAATATTCTTAGTTTATAATTTTCAGATGTTGACAAATTGTGGTTTTGTGTTAAGCAGCAGTGTTTGTGTTTTATTTCAGATACATATATTGTGATGAAATTGATTTGGCTGCAGATACCGTACTGGCCACTCTTTATGCTGCCAAGAAGTATATCGTCCCTCATCTTGCCCGGGCCTGTGTCAACTTTCTAGAGACAAGTCTAAGTGCGAAGAATGCCTGTGTGCTGCTTTCCCAAAGCTGCTTATTTGAGGAACCTGACCTGACCCAGCGCTGTTGGGAAGTGATTGATGCCCAAGCTGAGCTAGCATTGAAGTCTGAGGGATTCTGTGACATTGATTTTCAGACGCTTGAAAGCATTCTCCGAAGGGAGACTCTGAATGCCAAAGAAATTGTTGTTTTTGAAGCAGCTCTGAACTGGGCTGAAGTGGAGTGTCAGCGACAAGAGCTAACGGCTACCATAGAGAACAAGCGCAAAGTCCTCGGAAAGGCTCTGTACTTGATACGCATCCCTACTATGGCACTTGATGACTTTGCAAACGGAGCTGCTCAGTCTGGGATTCTGACTCTCAATGAAACCAATGATATCTTCCTCTGGTATACTGCTGCCAAAAAGCCAGAGTTACAGTTTGTAAGCAAGCCCCGGAAAGGCCTCGTTCCTCAGCGGTGTCACCGTTTCCAGTCCTGTGCTTACCGCAGCAACCAGTGGCGCTACAGGGGCCGGTGTGACAGCATCCAGTTTGCTGTTGATAAGAGAGTGTTTATTGCTGGCTTTGGACTGTATGGCTCCAGCTGTGGATCAGCAGAGTACAGTGCCAAGATTGAACTCAAGCGACAAGGAGTTATCCTAGGCCAGAACTTGAGTAAATATTTCTCAGATGGTTCTAGTAACACTTTTCCTGTGTGGTTCGAATATCCGGTGCAGATTGAGCCTGACACGTTTTACACAGCTAGCGTGATTCTGGATGGTAATGAACTCAGCTATTTTGGACAAGAGGGAATGACAGAAGTTCAGTGTGGGAAGGTGACTGTTCAGTTTCAGTGCTCTTCGGACAGTACAAATGGCACTGGGGTGCAGGGAGGGCAAATTCCTGAACTGATATTTTATGCTTGAATGAAAATTTGTGGAGATAAAGCATTTTGCTATGAAGAACCTCTCTGGTTCAGGCCTACTGACGCTTAGCTCTTTATCTGCAGATATGTGATCAGTACAGGTAACATGTAACTAAACGCTGTGGGCAAGTTACTGGCTTGCTATACTTGTAGCATTGTTGGTGATAAACTTTAAGTGTAATATTTAAACTGGAAGCTTTTAGGAACAAGCAAGTTTTAAAGGCTTTGTAAGAGAGGTGCCTGTTTGCTGGTGATGCTGACTTTCTTTGATGCACCTGTGAATCACCAGAGGATGTCCTCCTCTTTTATCTCACTAAATGCTGTATTCATTGATCCCTGTTCTCTTTCTTCGTTTCCTTTCTGCTTGTAATTATTTGGGGAGGTAGGGATAGAAAAGGAGGAGCCTTATTTTATAGTTCTCCTTTCTGCTCTTGATTTGAGAGATTCTAGTAAACTGGGCTGCTTTTGATCATGGGAGCTGAAAGAAGTGCTTCAGTTATAAATAGAGAAAGCATAAGTTTAAACCTTCATCCTGTCAGATTCTCCTGCAGCCAGCTACTTGGGATGGCTGCAGAGAAAGATGGAGAGAAGCAGACAGCTTTCAGGAAGCTACACAGCAGGCCAACTGTGTCCACAGTGCATGGACATGTTTACAGTGGAGGCGGGTGTGGGCTTGGCAAGTTATCCTCAAAGTTCATTTCCTAGAAATTCCACCTTGAAGGCAAGGAAGTACTTGCACATGTTGAAATTGTACATGCAGCTTTTGAAACCCTACTCCCATGACCTAATTTTTGCTACATTGAAGCTAGTTTGCTATTTAAATGGCTTTTATTTGAACCCTTGCTAAATAAATGGGAATTAATACCTAGTATCCAACGCAGGATATTTTTTATTTGTTTTGGGTGGGTTTTTTTTCTTACTCCTAAACATGGTAGAAGCAGATTATAGCGTTACAAAAGAATGTACCGATCCTGACTTGGACTTTTTTTCTGTAATATGAGATTTCTTGTTCTTATACCGTAGTTGCTCAGTGGAAATTTAGAGAAAGACAAGAAGACTCCCAACTTGTGATCATATTGCACTTAGTATATATCATCAGTTCTAACAGTGAGGAGGAGGAAGTCTTCTCTAATGGTTAGTGCTGGATCTCTTGTAACTGCTTATGGTTACATGTCAGAGGATTATGTGGTGCAGAACTTTTCCTTGTCTGATATTTTTTTTTAATTATTGTTTTTTCAAGCTTCCTGCCATACGTCTGTATTGGTTTTGGAAAAGTCTTAGGGATCATGACTCCTTTATCAGGGAAGGAAACCAGTAAGAAATACAGGTACTATTTAAATATAAGAAAATCCTTTACTGTTGCATTGGGACAGTTGCTTCTCAGAGGCACAATACCTATTGTAAAACATCTCATTCTTATTTCATCTCTGAAGTGGGTTCTATTTGTTGTGTATGTTTTAACAAATTGAGAGGACCAAATGATTCTTTAGACAGGCTGAAGATTAATGTTATAGTATATCAGCACATTAATCCAGCATAAGCCTAAATTCACTTGTCAGTTTTGTAATAAAAATGTTTTTCTCATATGATTTCTTACCAGTTTAATACTATTACTCTAAGTGTTTCTTGACAGTTGAGATCCGGGCCCCCGGCCATCATAAAGTGCCAATACATCTTGGCAGTGTCCAAAATACTGTCTGAAGTAAGGAAAACTGGAGCGTAGACGTCAAACACTTTATGGCCAAATCCCAGATCTTCTCTCTAGGTAATGAGAGTCAGGTAAAAAACTGTCCTGCAAGATCTATGCTTTTCACCCATCTTAGTGTTTAATGTTTTATATACATACATACCTATGATTCTGTGTGTGTGTGTAAGCAACGTTCTTTCTGAAATGTAAATACCCTCAAAATATGTAGAAAAATGTTTTTTGTTTTTTGTTTTTTTTTGTAGCAGATGTACATAATCCAGACTGTTAGTGACATCTAAACAGAATGGTCCATGGAAAACTCCCAGAGATAGATTTTATTTTTTTTTTTTTTAAAAAAGCCTCCAGCTAATTATATTTAAATCTGTAGCATAAAATAGACAAGAGTATAATTGTATGGACTGGAGAAGAGTTGCTGAAGAGACTGCAAAAGGGACTCTTAAGATTGTGATGAGGTAATGGTCATCTACTTTTTGACAACATGTGAGCAGGAGTTCTATTTATTTAAATACATTTAAAAGAAGAGAAAGATGCTAATCAGCTGATTAAGTTTTCTTACAGTAAGCAGTTGATGTAGATGTAATTACTATGAGTGATGATCAGATTGACAAGTTTCTTGCAGCAGCAAGGTGTGTTTGAGTTGTTTAGAAAAAAATCAGGTGCCTCAGCTGGTGGGACAAATCAGAGAATACTGCACTGGTATAACTAGGTTTGGGTTCTCACTTTTACGTTTTGGTTTTTACTTATCTACGTGTAAAGGTGAGGTATCTACTACATTCGCTGGCTGGAGCAGAAGTTAGGAGATCAGAATACTGTGTAGCTGTAATATGTAGAAAATTAACTGTTATTTAATTATTATTTTGGTTTGCTCCTTTTATGAAATTCTTTTGACGAAGTAGGATGAAAGCAACCTCTAGCTTAATTCCTCTGAGACCATTCCAGGTTTTAGGAGCTGGTGCATGTAGAGATTTTCAATAGGAATGAATAAACATAAGCACCCCAAAACACCTTTCAATGCTTACAATGCAACTTCTGAGCACTGCTTAATGCTAACGGGCACTGGTATATAAGAAGGTAGCCAGTACCAGTCACTCATGAGGGCACTTAATAGGTATCTAAATGGTTGGTTTACCAGTAGCATCCCAGTATGAATACACTGACATTTTGCAAGCATCAGCCATATCAACCTGGAATGTAAGTATAATGTCAATAGAAATTCTTCCATAGATTCTCTCTTAAATTGTACCTGGCCATCTTTGTTACTTGTATGTTTGAATTTCCTGGTGAGGGGAATCTGGGATAAGAGAGTATAATGTAATATACTTTCTGCACATCTAAAATAGTATTTAAATAAACATATTAATTTCTACATACTTATTGCACTGACCTGTTCTGGGATATTTTTTTTTATTTGTTGTGGTAAACTCAGCTAACTTCGGGTCCCAGCACCCATTCATGCTGGAGCAGTGTTTGACCGTAGCAGGCTTACAGCATTATTTATAAAGGACAGATATATATAAATATGAAGTACCTCATGTTGAATGTTATTGTACTGTATCTTTAATGTCACAGTGCAGATCTCGTTGGACTCATGAATGTGTATAATCACATTAAACATACAAATAAAAATGGTTCTTAAATGGTTGTTTCCTGCACTATCTTTGAAGCATGAGCTTTGAAAGCCTTTGCTTAGTTTTCTCTTTTAGCTATTTCTATTGTTGTACAGTTGTGCACTGATATTTGTTGAGCCTTATGTATTCAGACATCTTTTGATCCCCAAAGAAATAAAAGTCTAAGGAAAAAACAAGGAAGAACAATGAAAATGTTAATCAGCTACATTGTAAAAAGGTTGACTATTAAGCTAATGAGCTAGAGTGAATGAATTCATTTATGTGCTTTATGAAAGACCTTGTCTACCAGCATTAATATTTTAATGTTCTATTAATATTATTAAGTATGTGGAGATGAAGGGGGGAGGGGTTTGGTTTTTTTCTAGAAGACAGTTGGCACGGTAAAGGTCGTAGTTTTCATTCACTGATATATCGCAATAAAAGACATGGTTAGTGCCAAGAGGCCATTCTCTGCTGATAAGTTAATTATATAATATTATTCAGAATTCTGGCTATTTCCTTACTTGTTTTCCAGGAAATTTGAAACTTCATTTTAAATACTTTTATGGTCAGTGAAGCTGAAGGCCCACTGCTGTGTTGTCCATCTCCAAGAGCTTTCAGATATTACTAGGCGATTATAAGAAATGTTCCACAGTTTTATGCTGAGACATGGAAATTTGAGGAAATCTTCCCTAGTGAAAACAGTACCTTCAGACTTGATCCAGTATTCTGATTAAAGCATGTTTACAGGCATCAAACTTGTCACTTTTGGTAAGTTGTTTTCCTAGAATTCTTATACAATACTTGGTACCACACTACTATGTTCTTACGTGTCCAGTGCTTCTCAGTAGTTTGGGAACTGGCTTCAAACAGGAACTGTGATATGCTTTGTTCAGGACTAGTGATACCAGCTCTTACATGTGTGGTAGATGTCTGTGCAATTTGATGCAGTAAGGACCACATTGGCAGCAGCAGTCTAGCTAGGTATGTTGGAGGAGATCAGTGTTGCTAACGGCCTCAGTTTCTCTGATAAACAAGTAAAACTAAATAGACAGGATGAATGAAGGATGTCCTAGCTCATCCAAACTGACATTCTCCTCTGTTTCTGGCTGAAATCTGACAGAAGTGCTAGGACACTTGCTTTGGAAATTGAAGTTAAGTAGAGATGTGTCGATCTCTTGCACTGTGTTCAGTGATGCAGAGAAGCATGTGTGTATTCACACCAGAAAAAAAAAGAGTTTGAAGTGGAAGGAAAACAGTGAGGATGTTTCTAGGTTTGGGAGGAAGGAGGCTCCAAGAGATGAATTCCATTATTTGTCTCACATGTAAAATCCTGCTTGGTGGAGAAGGACTCTTCCCGCTTAGTTGGAAACTCGTTAGGAGCTGACAGCCACCGCCTCTCACAAAAGCCAGGTCCCATCTAAAACATGTTCCTTGCAAGTGCTCAGCTTTCAGGAGTAGGAACACAAGATTTCTTGGCCTCTGATAGGCAAGACTGCTTATCCTACAGCCCTGGACAAGCCTGGACCTCCTTAAAGAAGCTGACTGGGACTGCTGTAAACAGGAGGGTCTTTTTGGACCTACCAAGCTCAGCAGTCAGTGGAAGCTGAAAACCTGGCATAGGGGTCAGATGAGGACTTCAGCTCATCAGCAGTGTTTGGCCACTGTGAAAAGCAGCCATTTTTAAGTCAGCCTTTTCTACCATGCTTGCTTGCAAGTAATCAGTGGGAGCAGGATTACCTGCTGGTTTCCTGAAGGCAATGAAAGGAACTGCTTTCTCACATGGCAGAGTGACCATATTAAAAATAAAATTTAAAAAATGCTTTTTGGCATGCTACTCTTTCAGAAGTCTGAATTTATTTTCTCCCCAGGACTTCCCCATAAAGTGAGGCCCTGGCCCAATTGAAATCAGTTGGAGTGGCCCTAGTGACCTCAATAAACCCAGGATTTTCATTTTCAATGTTCAATTTGTGTGATTATTCCCAAAACACAATATAAAACTGCCCAAAAAAGGGAAATTAATTTTAAAATCCCACTGTAATCTGATTATCTAAAATATAGGTAGAAACCTTTCTATTAAATCTTACAAAACTCCTGCTCATCAGATTTTATATGCCTGCCTCTGAGCTTTTCTACTAGTATGCTTTATCTTCAGCCATGAATCTATAGGCACAACAGTAAATCCGTATGAAGCTTTACATAGATTTTCACAATCTCTGTGTGGAATTCATAGCACATAAGATGCATAGTGTGGATAAAGTATTTTTAAGACTAGAAAGTGTGTGTAAATTGCCCATAGTCTGTTCAGCATGAAGGAAAAACAAAACCAGCTATTTTGCTTGAAGGCACTGGTATTTTGAAACAGCTTCTTGAAGTCTGCTGAGCTTGTTGATAGCATTTATATTAAGCCTTTAATTGTAGCATTTTAAAATTAGCTTTCTAATTGTTTTCTATAGACAAAGATAACATAGCTGGCCTTCAGGGATCCTCCATCCTGCTCCAATGGGGTTTGCATATGAACAGATACTAGCAAATGCAATTTTCTGTATTGCATTTTAAAGCTTCACAGTTATGTTAAGTGCTGCTTGGGGAGCATCATCATTTCAGAAATAGCCATGGCTGGTTTTAGCCTAACAACAAGTAGGGGCTTGCATGGGGGATATCTTCAATGGTGATGCTGTGGTTAAGTACAGAGGAAGGGTTTCCATTTCCCTGAGGGGGAGACATGTTATGTTGCCTTATGCTGACAGCAGCCACGTGCTGAATATCATGTCTAACAATTCAGCAGCCACATAGAATTGGAAGGCATAAAATGCAGTGTGGGACCACTGCATGAAGGCAGCAGTGGAAGCTCCCAGCTGCGGGGCTATAGTGAGTAAGCTGATCTCATGAGCTGAAGAACTGGGATCTTGTATCATAAGGCTGTGATGGAAGGTTACAGCTGGGCTGTTGAATGGCATGTGATAGTGATTTTTCACTACTGAAATTGCATTTCCTTGTTATCCTGGGAGAGTGTGTCCATCTCTCCTCTACCCTGAGCTGCCTGTTCCTGTTCTTTGCCAGAGGTTGCCATGTGATTGAAGCCCAGCAATTCCCTGTGTGCTGAGACTGAGGGGACTGGGAGCACCTGGTGGAAAGGACTTGCTGAGGGTGAGACATCCCAGCACTTTGGTCAGCTGCTCTCCTGGATGTGCTGAATGCTGACCTAGCATGGCAGGACATGGTAACTCTTGTGTATATGTGTGTATGTATGTATTTCAGTGTTCCCTAGTCTCACTTTCTCCAGCCAATTGCTGGTTGTGGTTAAAAGGGAAAATGAGCATTAATTCACTTTTTTCTAGGGTGTAAGAATTGTGATTCTGCAAAGGCTAATTCATGCTTCTGTCTTTATGAAGCCAACAGTCCCACTGTGCTCAGGGGAAGTGGTGGGGGACAGGACTCACATCTACCTTAAAAACATACATGGAAAAGTCTGCTTTCTTTTCTAATGCCTTGTTCTTAGAAAGTTGTGGTGCAATAAAATAAATTCATAGAGAGCAGTAGGTTGGCATATCTGGCTTGTTTCTGTAGTGGGACTTTTTATAGATAAAAGAACCAAGAAACTGTATTTAGCTTAGAAATACTAAATCCTGCAGAACTTTTAGCGTGTGAGGGTAGCACAATATAAAGGCACTTCCAGATGTGAGGACATGGCCTTTTGGTTGCAGTCTTAAGCTATGTTGTGACATGTTGCTTTTCTTCTTACCCACCAGGGCACACTAGTAGTGGTACTTGTATGAGACGCCATTAGTGCTTAGGGAGAAGTGATGCTGAGGGAGTTCAGAGATCTGGAAAAGTATCTAATCAGGAATAAGAGCTCTCATCAGGCACAGACAATAGACAGTAAACTGGCTTCAGGAGAACTGTTCAGGCATCATGGGAGCCAAATCAAAAGACATAAGGTAAGAATATAGTCATGACAACTATTTAAATTATTTTTTTTGAAGTTGCTTATGCTTGAGATTTTCCTAGGTTCTACAAAGAGAGATGTTGTTTTGCTGCGTTATAATATAGCCCATACAAACTTTTTCTTTGTCCTCCATGCTTCATATAGCAGTTTCTTTACAATATATGCTACATAAGCTGGTTTTCCTCCTCAATGCCAGGGCATAAGCAAGCTGGCTGACCCTGCTTAGGAAAATAATTTTCAAATATAACCTATAATTTCCTATCAAGCACTCTGTCCCTCTACATAGAGTCTTTGTTGGCTTCTAATAAGACGGTAAATAGCAGGAGTCCCAAGACACCCCTGGGAGAGAAAACTTTCCCTGCACTCCCACCGTGTTTCCAATGATGGCAGTAGCAGGGTGTTGTATTCACTTATCAAATACTCATACCAATTTGATGTGAATCAGGCATGGGGTCAACATGATGCCTTTCTGGTGAATTAGTTGGGGCACACAGGACAGCCTTTGCAACTTCAGTGATTTTTGCATCACCTTTCTGCCAGCTGGGAGGGGAGGAGGGAATGATCCCAGATATGGCATAAAGCCTGCTGATGTTTTGAACAAATATGAACTGACAGAGTGAGTTCATACTGGGTCGGTATTTCATTGCATTTCTGAGCTGGTATTAGGAGCTTTAAAGATCATTGAAGTGCAACATGAGATATTTAAAATTTGGAGTTCCTACCATTTTACAAGCAGAACTCCCAAACAGCAGTCACAGTGATCACGGGCATCGCTAGCTCTGGGGTACTGGGAAAAGGCAGAGACTTAAAACTGAACACTGGGGTGCCAAAGGCAAGTTGTGGAATGGTCAGTAAAATCAGCTGAAAGATACTGTTTCTCTGATTCATTCCTTCCTTTCCAACAATGCACTCTGCACTAGCAGGCTTGTTATCACTGGTGTTGAGGATGTATTTTCATGTAATGAAATATGACTCCCAATGTTAATAGGGCTGAGAGCAAACACCTACTGTTTCCCACCTAGGAAAGCTGGCATTCAGCACTCCACATCTGCCTTTGTAAGAAAAAGGAGAGTTCACTTTTTTTTTTTTTGTGCTGAAAAGAAAATTAATTGAACTAAAGCTTGGAACGAAAAGTGAGCAAGACTTGATCTGGGAGGCAGGCTTAACCAAATGAAACCTAAAAATATGCAATGCAGGAAGGAAGTAGGTTACAGCAGGACTGATGAATTAGTAAAAATTGTCTATCTATAATTTCAATGAGCCGGGACAGACAGGTAAGAGAGAGGAAGGTATGCATAGAAAAAGCAATACCTGCATAGTCAAGCCAAGATCAGGACCCTTCAAAGGAAAAAAATGTCAGCCAAGTTAAGGGAACAGAGATCTCCTGTCCTTGATTTCTGCCATTTGTCATGCTGCTCAAGTGATTGTGTAGAG
Source organism: Gallinago undulata (assembly GCA_026546715.1). NCBI lineage: Eukaryota > Metazoa > Chordata > Aves > Charadriiformes > Scolopacidae > Gallinago > Gallinago undulata. The sequence continues at coordinate 20,234,117 of JAOTQQ010000023.1, read as the reverse complement.
GACGTGCTTTTGTTGAGCTCCTGTTAGGACACCATAGTTAGAGAAATGAATTACTCCAGAAGGCCAGAATGAGGTCTTTCAAAGGTCATTATCAGAACTGGTTTCTCATCAATACACTACTTGATTGGAGGAAAAGACTCAAAATTGCAGGGCTTTGATTGCTGAGGGGGGAAGCTTTTAACTGCTTCCTGCTGTTCTGTCATTTTGTGCTAACCCTAAATGGCCCTGTTAAATTGATGTCCTGTTTCCCATTCACTGCCCACAAATCACTCTTCTCCTGTTAATATAGGAAACACTTGCACATGATAGGAATTGGAGTGGCTATACAGTAAATCTTAAAGCAAATAGAGAACTCAAAAGCATTTACCTAGTGATTAAGATGTTGATTGCCTCCCCTCCCAGCACTTCATAATATTCAACCGTGAACTTTAATAAAAGAATGCAGAACCTCATGTCTGCTTTAAGGGAATCTTTGCACAAATACTGTTCCCAAACAATGCAATGTGAGCCAATCTATTTTCTGTGTGATAGCTAATTTCTTGCAGCTAATCAGAAGGTAAAACAAATCCTAGTAGTGATGCAGCTGTTCAGGCAATGGGGTGTCATCTCTGACACTGTGTGACACTGGGTGTTGCTGCTGTGGGTTAGGTCAGCAATTAAAACAGCACAACAGCTCTGTTCTCTCAGGACAGCAATCCTGTGAGGGTGCCTGGAGACTGGAAGGTCTTTGGCCCAAAGAGAAGCTGGTGGCTGAGCCCCAGAAAGGATTTATTCACTTTCATGGATGTCTGAGCCTACAAAATCTTACAGATTTTCACATCCATGCGCTCTTCTGTCCAGAATTGACTCATGCCTCAGGTCCTACCTTGGCAGCATTTTACTAAAGTCCACATTTATTGCCAGATTAAACTAATAGATGCTGACTGTGCACGGGGATGATACGTGGCCCCCTTTCACCTTTGCTCTGCTGCAGAGTTCCCCTGGCAGCAGAGGGAAGTGTAGGTAACTGGACAGTAAATCCTAAAACAGGACTAGGGAGCTCAGGAATACCCTATTAATGGTCTTGAACTACCTTGACATAACTTAAGAGGACAGAGTGAGAAAGAACCTTGTAATCTGTGGCGTTTGTTGTGAGCAAACAAGAAAAAAAACCCAACCCTCCTCCTGCTGGCCTTCAAACAATACCATTGCCTTCACTGCTTCATATCTGTTTCCCCCACTACAAAAACAGATGGACACAAGCAAGTGGCTCTGCAAAGTGCTTTGTTATCTGCTGATCAGAACTGCTCTATAGGCAGTAGGTATTGGGACTAGCGCAGCAAAGCCCCGCTTTCCTCAGGCAGCCAAGATCACTGCTGTGCTCTGTTACTGGAAGATTTACAATATCCTTAAATGTCACTAAACTGAGAAAAGTAGCATTACTGAAAATTGGGATGAAAATAGCCTCAGATGTAAATCCTTTCTAAAATCTTTGTAATCCTCTACTGCTTTAGTTCCAACAGATCTTCCCATAAAATGAATTGCCAGCCAAAGGTAAATATAAATGCAAAATATCCCCAAAGCAAACATGTTACTGCCTTTTAAAACAAGTCCATTTAAATAATGTGAAAATATCTTAAAGAAACAAAATCTATTACACTTTATGTTTAAAGATGAATTAATGCAAATATCACAGGTTTATTCTGTGTTATTCCCTTGAGAGGAGTCACTGGGGAAGCAATTTGTTTCTTGTTAGGTAAGACAGGGAGCTTTGAAGTTAGTGAGTTGGCTGTCTCTATGAGTAACCCATTTAATCTTGAGCAAAAGTGTCAAATCCAAGCTGGAGTGAGTGTGCCTGTGCATTATTTAAAGCTCTGGCAAGAAGAGGTCTTCAGCTTGCCACCAACCAGCAGTACAAGGGACAGTGGAAATGGCATAAAGAATTTCTGGAAGAAATTTTTTTTTTTTGGCTATTAACAATGGACATGCAGCCCTGACAAGTGACTGTCATGAAGAAGGCCTCTATTATGCCTCCAACCCCCCAACTTACTACTAGGCTAAGGGCTCTCTTCAATTGCTTTTTGGTGGTAGCAGGTGAGGATGGTATCAGTGAGGACTGGTTACTGGGAAAGCCACTGAAAGTGGCTTTTTTCCTCCCCCCGCCCAAAGACAGTCTCTGTAGTTTTAGGGAAGTTCACATACTCCTGTTCCCTTGGCTATGCTCATGAATTTGTCTCTGGATCTGTGCTGTAGCTGAATTAGATAAATGACCTAGAATTAATTTTAGCTTGGAATATTTTACTGATTTTCGTTTATAGGATCAGCTATGTTGGCCCAACTGTGTAGGTAATGCGTTGTGACTGGTTAGGTGATGGAAGGAGGTACCTCTTACGGGCTGTTTTCCTGCACAGAAAACTTTAAAGGCTGTTGTCTGAAACTACAGAGCCATCCAGTTCATAGCAGACTCTACCTTCACTGTTTTTCAGAAGCCAGAATTTCTACTCTTGAATTACAAATCAGACTCTCAGCTATCCATCAGCACAGTTCTACTGTGATAAGTAGAATTATTATTACTGTAATAAACTATATCAGCACACAGCTGATATATATGAGCTCTACACAGTGTCAGCTTTTAGCCTGAAGACACCAGCCTTGGGGGTATCAGCTGCAAAGAAAACCCCTGCAATGTGAATGGCCTATAAAGCAATTCAGTGAGAATAGTATGCATCTGAAGATAGCTCAAAACAATAGCTAGAGGGGGAATATAAACTGTTTATTACAATTAGATTTGCACTGAAACCTACTGATGCAAAATTCATAGCCAACATGAATTAATTTGCTCCTGATCATCTATTACAAAACCTCCATCTTCTCCCCCCTTCCCCTAATGACTTCTGTTTGACAGCTGTGGATTTGAAAAGCTAACTGCAGTAGCAGAGTAGACAATAATGTTTTGAAACGGCACTAAAAAAACCTATGAATTGAATTACCTTTGAAACTTTAAAGTTGCTACCAGTTTGTACTGAATGAAACTTGTCTTGTTTTTGTGGACTATACCTGATCTTTGAGCATCTACCATCTCATTATCACCTGTGTGTGACAGAGAAGTATTAACTCTATTTTACAGATGGGGAAATGAGGCATAGGACATCTGAGACAGTCCTGGAAATGACTTTGTGTTGTAGCACAATTTTACTCAAAAGAAGGCACTCTCTCACCTTTTCATGTTAGCTAGATCAGTTTTCCTGGTCTGCCACAGAATTTAGGTCGAGTTCTCACTGGGGACCAGGCAGTGAGTGGGATGTGCAATATTTCTTCTGGTTTGTACCAGAACCTTGGCATGAGAGTAGGGTGTTCCTGTTTCAGATGTTGTCCCTGTTCCTCCTCTGAGGGGCGAGCAGAGGGCTGTAGCTGAGTTAATTGCTTCTGCAAATGCACTATAAAGTCTGTTTATATAATGACCTGCAATTTATATCTTTGCTTATGAAACAGGAACTGGTGGCTGTTTTAATGACTAGCATGTAGTGTAAATACTATACTGAGCTGAATTTTTTCCTCTGATAGTCCATGCATGCTGGTGAAGTCAAGGAGAACTGGGCTGGTCTACTTAAGATACATTGAAAGCATTAGAAACAAGATGTGAGAAGAAAAAGGAAGCCTATTTACCATGTGTAAAAGAGCTGCCTTATAGAGGACTAGCTGCAAAATGACTAGTTTAGGGATGCAGTCAATTGGCCTTCCTAAGTTTCACGTGCCTCCTCTTCCTACATCAAGCCAGGAGTGAGCTCTAGGAAATATCTTAAAAGGATGACTGTTCATTAGTCCAATGTAGTCTGTTGAAAAGGTCCATTTTGTCTGAGAAGCTGAAGGTATGAATGATGATATTTGTGTAAAAATGTGTAAGAAAAAAATGCTGTAATAATATTCTGAAACTGGAAAGAACTAGGATTAAAGAGTTAATAAAATTTGCTGGAGAAACTTCTAAAACAAGTCAGAAGGAAATGAGGTAAAAAGGATTTTATTTTTTTTTCCTTAAACCTACTTTGCTGTATAAGCTTATGTAAGCAGTTGTAGCACAGCATCCTGGCTCTAAACTCTGACTTTGGTTTTCCTTCTCTGGTACCATTAGCTTTCAGTGCTACCATGAGAGGACCAGCTAGATTCACCAATGAATTCTGGTAAGCTAAAAGGAAATCTCACACCTGGGTGTGAAGTCTGCAAGGATGGGGATGGGAAAGCAGAGAATTTAAATATTTCAACGCTTGTGTGCACAATGCGAGCAAAAATGAGGGCTGGCTCTTCTCAGGCTAATTTCAATGAATCAACACAAAGGAATATTACCTACAAACAGGGTTAGAGTTAAGGAGAATGTATAATATCATACAGAATCTTATATTTCAGAAAGAAGGTATCAGATATGAAGTAAGTTATGGGGCTGGTTGCAGATTGAAAATGGCCCATAAATCCTTTGACCATGGGATCTAATACAATTTGGTACTTGTGACTGAAGGCTAATTCAGACTTAGAAATTCGTGCAGCATGAATTTTATAGCTGCAGTTTGCCCTTTAATAGTTAGAGGACTGTTATATTAATAGTATAAACCAGGCACTATGCAGACTGGGTGGGAAAAGAAAGCTCATTTCTTTTGTCTAAAAGAGATTCCTCAAAAAGTGAGATTATGGTAGCTGTGAAGGGAAGAAAAAAGAGTGGTACAGGGCTGTGGCCCTGTAAGTAACGCCTTCACAGCAGAATTAAAAATGCATCCAGTCAAAAACCTTAAGGAGTGGTTTCCAAAGGAGATAGGACAGAAAGAGCTCAACAGAGCAGGCAGATCCTGCTGACCCAAGTGGCTAGAAGCCAGGGGCAGGGGGAGTGTGGGTCTGCACTTCAGCTGGAAAATTATAAATAAAGGAACAGTGAGAAAAAGAAGGTGTAAGTAAGTCATGAAACAGACAGAATTTGTTTAATGTTTCTCAGGGTTTAAACCTAATCTCAAGCTAAGTTTAGGCTCATGATTCCTCCTCCCATCTCACACCTCCGGGATCTTCTAATTTATAGCCTACCAGATTCCTGTGCTTTTCGTGAGCATGATGTACATGAATGGAGCGGTCTAATACCTCAGTGGTTTCAGAAGCCTGACAGTGTTTTCACATTGCTTCTCACTCCAATAAATCAAAGTGTTCAGAAATACGGACTGCATACCCAATAAAAGTCCTGTGGTAGGGAATGAGGGCTGTTAATGCATTTTTATGGCTGTGAATCTCCTGGATGGCATTCCTGCTGACTGGAGTACCTTGCAGCAGTTATATAATCGCAAGGAAAAATTTCACTGGTTCACCAAATTCCTGAACCAGAAGGGTTTGCTTACAAAAGAACCAGAGGGAAGAGACTGGAAGGGAGATATAAAGGCAAGAGGCTGTATAAACTGTTGGGCTGTGATCAGCATTTTGATCGTTTTAGGAATTTGTCAAAGGGAGGAGGGAGAAAGTTGTGGTGAGAGATGAGTGAATAATTAACCACATATAATTTAGTCAATGAATTTTCCTGATTGGGGGTTATCTACAAATGTGTGTGTGTGTGTGTATCAAATATTATTCAACAGCTCTTTTCAGTGAATAATTTTTGAGTTGTAGCTTTATCCTGAGGAGTTCATTTGGGTATTTGATAATTAAATACTGAGAAAGAAGTGAGAGTACTAGCACACCAGAAAGTAATCACATAGTGCCTCTATAGTCTCATTGATGTCTTAAGTTGTGAGACAGGGAAAGTTTGTTTGATTTGATGTTTCATCACTGCCTAGTCTCTGAAGAGGTCACTTTAAATCTTGGCAGCAATGAAATTTGAGGCATTTGGAGTAAATTACACAGCCCTATCACCACTGGACAAATCCAGCTTTTGGGGATCTGAATACCTATCTGCCTGCACATGATTATGGGTATGGAACACTCATCTGCAAATCTTATACAGACAACTAAGCCTATTTCTTTGGTTTATTGTTACTCTTGTATCCCTTCATTAAACTGCTGTACTCCTTCTGGATCGCATAGGGGCTTATTCAAAAAGGGCAGTTTCCTGTAAAATATTTGCAATGGAGCCTAAGCATTATTCTCAAATTTCAGGATCTTAATAGTGATCTTTAGCATTCATTTCCAAGGTTCGAGGAAAATGCTGGTACTCTTTAACCTCCCCTCTTTGTATAACCCTAGGCAGATCAATTATTTAGAGAATTTTTGTTATCCTCATCTTCTGTTTGGGTGATAAAAATCTCTTGTAGTCATGAAGCTAAAATCTCGGAGAGCTGCATCCCAAAAACTGCAATAGTAGTTAGGGGGATGCATGCTCCAAGGGTCTACAGTACCTCCATCCACAGATCCAGTGTCATAGCAAAATATAGAACACAGTGATCTGTAGATGCTGTTGATGAAGTAGAACTGCAAGTCCAAAAAAAATAAAATAGTAAGAGTGCACAACGGTTAGGTGAAAGACTTTACTGGATAAGATGTGAATTTTTAAGCACAGACTTTTGTGGTGACAGGTCAGTTGTGTTTTACCTGTTCAGTTTAAATTGCGATCCACAAGAAACTTCTGGACAGCCCCATGGAGCTCAAGCCAGGTCAAAAAATTGTCCTGAATTCAGAGTACTTAGCTTTGCTTTTTTTTTTTTTATTCATGAAGGTGGAAGTTTAAAAAAATAGAATTCTATATTCTAATTCTATATTGCCATGTAGCTTTATCCTGTGGAGTTCACACTCCAAATAGCACAACTGGCCTTTCAGAAAAACATGTGCTCTGCTCAGCTTCTGTGCATGTGTTTGCAGCTCACAAGCAGATTGCTAATGTTCTTTTTTTGTTTGTTTCAGTGCGCTCTCTTAGTAGGCGATGCTCATGACAGTTTGATTGCTTGGAATTTGAGGTGAAAATGCCCAGCCAAAGAGATCAAGTTGAGAGAGACAAAAATCAGCAGCACCTTAAAATAAGAAAATCAGGCTTTTTCTTTTTCTTTTTTTTTTTTTTTTTGGAACACAATTGCTTGTTTGCATGTTGCTGAAATACAATGGTACTTTTAATAACTGTTTACACCTCAGCTTTTTCTAATAATCCTTATTTAGGATTGCCGGGGAGTAATTTGTGGCTGTAGTGTGTATGACAGCGAGAAAAGCAAAGCTGCTTGACAGAACATCAAAGGTCTGTGCCATTGAAGTTCTATGCAGCCATTGCTAAATCTTTCATGCTTGAAACAATGATGAAAAATGATTGTCAGCTATGAAACCAAAATTATATGAATCTACTGCAGGGTTGTGGGTTTTTTTTCTTTATTTCAAAACATGACCCAGCCTAGCACAGTTCACTTGCCAACTTCAAGTATTCTGTTAGGATTTAAAAAGAATAGAACTGAGTCAGGAAGGGTGAATGCATTTCATGCTTCACAAATGTATATTGGGGGTGGGAAGGAGAGAATGCCAAAAAATAAAATCAAGCAGGTCACTGGCCAAATACCTCATTTTGATTGTCTTTATATAACACATATAACAGGCAATGTATCTGCTTTATGAATTTCCAGGGGGAATATTCAATGTAGAGTAGCTGAAATGGAAGCTGAGAGTTACTGAAGGCTTTAGTTCCCCACGAATAGTGCTGCAGGTAATTTTTCTAGCTGCAAATAAAGTGATCCTTAAAGCTGGATGCTGAGAAACAGAAGTTTAGGGGTGTGATTTGGCTTGTCATCTCTGTCACAAGCTAGTCTTAATGAATAGCTTGTTAGCTACTTCTGTACTTGCTCTTTCCTACACAGAGGCCTCCAGGATGTACCAAGGAAAGGGAGCTAGTGGATAGCAAGAAATGTGAAGCATTAAATTATCATCATCATCAACTCTGCTTATGTCATGTGAGAGAGGCTGCATGTAGCTGCTGCTGCTGCAAACAGAACCCAGACAACGTGCAGAGTGTGTGCACTTGATCTATGTGGTTGTGTGCCTGTGGCATGATGGGCTGTGCTACTGGGGTTGCTGGAGGAGTCCTATGAAAGAGAAACCTGGAGGGGGAGAAGACAGATTGATGCCAGCTTGTTCAGCAGAAAAGCTGAATCGCTCAGCACCTTGCTGCTATGTGAGGCTATTTCTATGGTTCATTCTGGGGGTTCACAAGAAAGGAAAAAAAAGTCCTCTCACCGCCTGATACAAGGGGACTTTATCTTGACAGCATCTATTCTGCGTTACAGGAGATTTTTTGTGGTTGTTGTTAAAGGGAAAGAGAAGAGATGCAGCCTAGCTACTACATTCCTCAGACATGAGGGAGAGGTCCCATCAGCCTAGTGCCCTCAATGCTCCCACTGTGAGGGCTCTTTTCCTCCACAGGCTGCATGCTGATCAGCCAAAAGTTTACTGGAATCAGTTTCTCCCATCCAAAGCTCTGTTTTCTTCTCACTGATGAATATTTGCTGATCTTCTCAGCCGTTTGCTTAGCAAAGTTGTATTCTAATATCCTGATTATAATTTGAAGCTGATTAGCATACATGCACACAGTCAGCCTCAAACATATGGGAACCTTTCAAAGATTATATTAATTCTGAGAAGACACTACTAGGTGATTAGTCACAAAGTCTGTGGAATAAATTGATACTTCTCTCTGCCTCTGCTTTCCTTCCCATTGCTGCTGCATATTTTCTGTACTACCTCTGGCAGAAGAGTTGGAGGTCAGACAAAGAAAGAAATGAAATTCAGTCTAGCAAGAAAAAGTTATAAAGATAAATGGTACCATTTGAATGTGATGTACTTGCGAATGTGCTGCATAGTAAGAGGTGTTGTATGTTGATGAGATGTGTTTGCTTTCAATGCTTCTTCGTCTTCCATTGTTTTGCTGAAGAGCCAACAAAAAAAATCACATTAAGCAATTTTATCTTGAAAGTCCAAATGCTTTATTTAGACAAGGCTTGTCCTGCTTTCTGACTAGAGAGTGCAGGCCTGTGCCAGACCCTTGCAGAAGTCTTGTTTGAGGAGGACGATCATTTCATTTTGTTAGATAGGTTGGTGTTGTCCTCTCAGTATTAACTTCTCTGTTCACCACAAAAAAAAAAGCACCAAAAAAACCCCCACCTGCACTTTGTCAGATAATCTCATTGCCCAGGGGGCTCTTTCAGTAAGACCTGAGCCTATGAAGCCCTGTGTCTTTGCTGCTCTTCAGAGGCTATGTATCTGGAACGTTAGGCAGAAGAAAATCAGTTTGTCCATGCCAGATTGCATCCTTCAAAGACAGTTCCTGTGCAGTAGGGGTGTTTTGTATAGCGTGGGAAGAAGCAAAGGGGTAAAGCAGTGTGACAACACCAGAAACCAGCAGCTGTTATTGTTTTACTTGGGCATCTGTATTATAGGATTTTATATGATTAAATTGTTCCACAAGGTGGCTGTAACTAATTTATAAAAAGTCTCATCAATATTCCATCTGGTAGGTACCAGAATGTGAGATGCAACTGATGATCAAACGTACATTCTAATCAGTCATGAAAAATTCTATTTAATTCACTTAGTTTAAAGTCTCTCTCAAGTAAACCTAAAGGTTCAATCAAAACACCCTTCAATTTTGAAACTTTTTTGCCTAACTCCTAAAATCTGAGTACCCAAGAGCTTCATGTTTGACATTGCAAGCCAGAACACAGCTGATCCTCATGGGTTAAATCTCTATTTATACAAATGAACTAACAAAATTATCGCTTCTACAGTGATACTTCTTTTATCTCCATAGCTTTCCTTGGAAAGCACCATAACTTTAACTAAGAGGGGCATTGTTATAAGCTTCTGGTTTAAGTTTAATGAAGGGCTTTTTTTTGGTTTTTTGTTTGTGTTTGGTTTTGTTTGTTTAGTAAGTTTTTATTGAAGATGCGACTGTTTTTTGTTTTGTTTTAAATTTTCCTTTCAATAAGGCTTAATTTTGGAGATGTCCTACTTCTTTATCACTGATTATTGGTGCTTTCAACGTAGCCTGCTGAATTTACTCTTAGCGAGAAATAGGCTCTCTCTATCAGTATCATCTTGTGTATATTGTATATGAATCAACAGTGCCTAAAAGGAGGTACCATTTTTCAATGAATAAAAGGGAGGTGGGAAGGGTTTTTTTGGTAGGAGTAAGCATCCGTAGGTATAGTTGCCCTTCAAAATATGTTTACCGTGTTGTTTGTGCATCTCTCCTGATGGCTTTTATGTATCTTACATCATCCCCCTGATTGCTACCTCTCATCCTGCAGTTCAGTTCCTGGTGTTCACGGTTGCCTCTATGTCAAATATACAAAGGTGGTGGAGCATCTTTCAGGGGCGTAGAGAAAGAACTGGTGTCTACCTCATTCTCTGTGAAAGTAATAAACCACGGAGAAGGGGTGCTTCTCACTGTTGGTCTCCTGTTAATCTGGGTTTGGTTTTCCTGCAATGGATATCAGGGTGAGAGCAGAAGAGCACATCTAGAAATTTGCTCCAACTTAATTTTGTGTAAGAGGTTGCTCTAAATGTCCTAACATTACCTGAATAACAATGATACAAGCCCTATAGTACCGTGAGTTTCAAGCCGTTCAGCAGTGATGAGAGAGAGGAGCAGGGGAAAAAAAATCAACAAACACAGAATGTGTCAGGAAAAACTCCCATTGATTTATTCTTCACCAAAAATTGTTTTCTTTAAAATGCTTTTTATTTTTGGAAAGAACTGTATCTAAAAAATGTTCAAGTTTGCAGAGAAAATAAAATCTATTTTTCATTTTCTCCTATTTTCAGCATTTGTGCAAAAAGTACTTAATTTCCTGTCCCAACAAAAAAGCAAATGCAGGATAACATGATGGAGTATTGTGCATAGTACAGTATCCACTGACACTGTCAACAACCACAGTCATCAGGGTGGTCAGATACTTTTCCACATTTAAAAGTGTATTTTCCCTATTACTTTCACAGGAATAAACTTCCAGATCTCAAGTCTTCTCATGCCACTGGACAGTACAACGTGCCTGAAGTGATTGTGCAGAACACTTCATAAAAAGAAAAAAAAAAAGAGGTAATCTATCCTAATCAGGTCTCGTACTGAACGTTTGTTTGTTAAGTCCTTAAATTAAGTAAGTTTTCTTTCCCTTCCATTATACTTCTTTTTATCATTCACTATTGTAACTGAATGTTGTTACTTCTAAAAAATCAAGTCCTCCTTCAAAGCTGGCTGAGTCTTTGGCCACAATTACATTGCAGCACTAAGTTGCGCTTAAAGTTTGTCCCTCTCAGTTTTTCTAATCACCAAAATTACCTTCTTTTTAGAAAAGAAAATTAGTCTTTAAAAAGGGGTTTTTTGTTTAAGAAAAATTAAATGAAAAATCCAGGATGGACTCTTCCTGTCCTATCTTTTCAAATAAACTCACATTCAGGAAAAGTCTTAGTTTGGACGATGTCATACAGAAAGATAAAAGCTTTGAAAAGCTATTCGAGTTTTTATTAGAGCCTGGTTGTTGTACTTAGAGAACCAAACAAAAATAAATGATCAAAGACAGAGCTTCCTTCTTGGAGACCTCATCATCTAAGTTGCAAAACTGGGGTAGGCAGAGAAAGTTTTTCCCCATCACTGTTACATCAAATTCAAGGTAAATATTCTGCTAAGAAATTCCAATAATAAGGAAAATTATCTCAAAGCAAGGAAATGAAGCAACAAAGGATACAGAAAGACTGGAGGCTTTTATAAGAAGACCTATGAATTTTCTAACTCATTATCTTCTCTTTTAGTAGGGCCCATTCCAACCATGTCAGAAGAAGGTTCAAGAAACTTTATAGCAGGGCAATTTATAGAAAAATGTGCCTGCGCAGAATTTCTGGCCCTTATCGTGTAAAGCTTGCTTTCTGCTGTTCCACCTGTTATAGTGAATATGTACGCATGTGTGTGTGCTTACAAAAGCCCCTCTAAATGTTTTCGTTTCAAATACCTTGTGTTTTTTCATGGTTTTTTGGAAGCCCGCTAGACTGCTGACCTGTTTGCTACTTTGTGGCATAAAATACCCAGGCTAATAATACACCCTTGAAAAGAGCCTGTCCCTCAGTCATCTCTAAATGAGTTGCCTTTCATTTTATTGAGTGCCTTCTAGTTATTGTGGTAGAGGATGGCGAGACATGCTTATGTGACCTTCATGAAATTTTCATATTTACTTCTATTTCCAAGCCATTTTAAGAAACCTTTTTTTCACTTTAACATTGAGTACTTCAACAACTGAGTGAAATTTTATTGAGAGGAAGGGTGGAAAGAAAACAAAACTAATTTAATCATATCAGGGGGAAGCAAGTTCATTTTCTCAACCCAGAGAACTGTCTTCAAGCTCACCCCTGATGGAAGGTCCATGAGTTTCAGCACTGCAGGTGAAAGATTCTGGCCCAGAATGATTTCATCTGTCTGAAAAGGCTGTTAAGAGTGTGTCAATTTTGTCTAAACTGCCAGATTTTCCTAGAAATAGCGTTCCCAGTTTTCATAAGCCTGGAGACATTTTTGTCATTTCAACCTCGTTTAGCTTATTATATCCTGCCAGCCATGTCTAGATAAACCACACTGAAGGCTGCTGCCTCCATTATAAGCACACATCTACTCTATCAACAAGCCTTCGGTACCATGACCATTATAAAAGCCCTAAAATTTGATCTGCCACTGATGATAGGCAAGTTTCAATTTGTGGCTGCTAGCCTGCAAAAATGATCTACAAATGGCATGTTGCAGGCTGTTATTTTGTATCCTGCAAGATGGTGTTCAAGTCTTCTCTTTTCCCTTCAATGTGAAGGTCATTCCTCCAGCTCAGAAATTACTATTGCTCTAAGTGACATGGGGAACTACACCAGAAGCTTAATTTAGAATAAAAATACAGGCAGTAGAATAATGTTTCATGTCAATTTCCTTTCTGTGATTTAACAAAAATGTTGTAGTCTCACTGAGCTGGAGATAAGGCCAGCTCTTAAGAGAACAGCGTATTGGGAATATGTTTCTTTATTGTTCAAATTGGTGGATCAGTCCTCAAATGATTCTTGCTTTATTTATAGTAGGAAATATTCTTGCGTTTCCTCCTTTGCCTTTTTTAAAGTAGCAAAGTGCTTACTGACTGCCTTTTTACAACTTTTATTTTCATCCAGCTTTCCTGAGACTGTTACTGTTCAGTATTACAAATCCGTGCTTCCTAGTATTGATGAATCTGGCTCTTGGAAAGTGTGACTTAAAATGATTAGCTATCCGATTAAACCAAGAAAAAGAGCTGCCTTGAGGGTTTGAAACAAGTGCCCTTCCAAAGATTTGATTTCGTGATCTCTCTAATCAGTGTTTTGTAAGTTAGGTGTACATGCTAGGCACATCCTTTAAATAAGTGTAGATTGTATATTGGTTTATATTGTTATCACAAATTAGCAGTACAATATCGGTTTCTCTGATGCGGGAAACTCTGAACAGGAATTGTTTGCATTTCTGTTTGAGTGTCCTGGAGACAAATATAATGAAATGAATAGCCTTTTAATTTAATTGGCTTCCAATGTGAGTCTGAGAATAGAAAGCCCAATACATTGCACAGTTACTGTAGAAACGGTTGAGGTCAAAAGCTCAGCATGCAGACCCTGCACCAGTCACCACTGGTCTTGTGCAGTAATTTTTTTAAAATTCTCACTGCATCTCCAGCAGACCCTAGGAAGCCAGATAATTTGGCGTTAGTATTCCAAGTGGAAGTGCTGGGTCATTTGTCACTGGTCAGATCATGCTATGGAATCCATTGTAAAAAAGCTGCCAAAATGAAAAACCACGTTGTATCAGTGCTCTTATATATCAGCCACAAGAATAAGATCGAGGGGGGAAATTAAGGGGGGGGAGGGAGAAACCACAGAACAAGGTAAGAAAAAGTGGTACAAAATGGATAACAGTCTGCCAAGAAACCCTTTTCCAAAAACATCTTTCTATTACGGATTACAGACAGTTAAGATTTATGTGCTGTTTAGTAGAGCCAGCCTTGTTGAATACAATGCAAGCAAAAATGGAGATAATACCTTGCTAATATTCAAAATTTCAACACCCTTTTGATCATAGAAATAAAGAGATATAGCTCTTATAAAACTTTAGCTAGCCTAGGAGCTCATCAGTGATCCCATAAACCTTTCCACACAGTGCTAAAGGTAGAAAAGAGATTTCTTTACTATTTTTGGTCTGGCTAGTGCAAGGTCTGTGCTGCAGCTTCAGCTTGAATTCATTCATCTGTCTGCAGAAAAGTTCAGAATTCCTCATCTGTGTCTGATCCCATATGCTTATGCTGGTACAAAAAAATGACAAAAAGTGCTTGCATATATAACAGACTCAGCTGCATAAAGGGAATCACATTACCCTCCCATTTAATTTTTTGGATTATTGATTTTTAAGAGCATAAAAGCTATTTTTAGGAGGTCTTTCATGAACAGTTGTTGGCATTTTTTGAATTTCCTATTACAACACAAAATTATTACATGGAACTGTATTATTTGCTGAAGGAGATGTAAGAGGTAGTACTTTCCAATTATAGATAACCTAGTGGACAGTATTTATTCAAGGAGGTAGAGCACTGGGGTTCAGCTCCCTCCCTGTCTAGAGGAGATTCAGTCCCTTGCCTTACATCTGTGATTTAGGTGCCCAGACTGTGTGCAAGCTCTGGCTCAGTCCTCCACTTGTGCAAACCTAACTACTGTAACAGAGAAGTCAGATGTACTGGGACAAAAATAGGGCACAAGCTGGTTGTGGTTTTGTAACCTGGCAGCAAAGGCACTCACTTGAGAAGGACAGGATCCGTAAGCAGTCTGTTCATTTTGTCCTCGTTGCTCAGCACTAGCAGGGAAGCAGTGCTGTGAGCAGATGCTGAAAAGCAAGTTCCCCAGGAACAGACACGGTCGGGTCGGTCGTTGGGCTGTTTGTATCAGGGTGGTCTGCAAAGACCAGCTCCAGTGGGTGGGGTTGAGGCCTCCCCAGTAAAGAGAAATGTGCTATTCCAGGTTTTGTGGAAGTTTGGCAGCTAATGCACCCAGACAAATCAGGTGGTTCCTACACACATGGCCTACACTGTCCTCTGTGGAAACAAACTCTGCTTAATTGCGGTCGGGCTGCTGTCAACAGGTATCCCATAAGGTGCACTTACCCAGGTTGACTCCTCTGCCTTGAATCTGAACCCTTAATTAGTTTGAATTGATTTCTCTCAAGTACCCTCATGTAGATAACTCTCAAATTGAAGGGATTAGCCTCCAGTTTAACTCCATTGAAAAAGCTAATTGGAGAGAAAATGAAAGGAAAGCATGAAAAAGTGGATTTTTAAGGGGGAAACTTTAATGCCCTGGTGAAAAAGAAATGTCATCTAAGGTGAATTTCAGAATTTGACAGAGCTGGAGTGATACTGTGCCTGCGTGGTGACATTGCATAGTGTTGCCTACCTTTCAAATGGCTTCTGGATCTATCTGCTATATTTCACCAAGTCCAAAAAAAGAAGTATTTGTCACTTTAAAGCATGTTATCACTCCCGGTAAAATTGTGCATTTCTCCCTCTTTGATAACTGATATTCCTCAGATACTGCTGGGACTGGAAGCAAAGCTTTTCCTTTTACAATATTCAGCTCTGAAGCCAAGCTTCACATAAGACTCTTCCCCCTAACCTTGAGTAGCCCCTGTTTCTAAGTACTCTGCCTTTCAGAGGAAATCGGGGTGTAGTGACCTTTGAATATTTATTGAGTGGCATAAGTTAACTGGTGTCCCTGGAGGGTCTGTACTGGGACCAATACAGTTCAATATTTTCATCAATAAGACAGGGGGATTCAGTGCACCCTCAGCAAGTTTGCAGACAATGCCAGCCTGAGTGTTGCAGTGGTGCACGCATGCCTGAGGGACAGGATGCCATCCAGAGGGACCTGGACAAGCTTGAGAAGTGGGCCTGTGTGAACATCATGAGATTCCTGCTTATTGCAAGGGGGTTGGACTAGATGATCTGTAAAGGTCCCTTCCAACCCAAACTGTTTTATGATTCTATGAGTGTTGTAGCCTTCCTGTAGAGAAACCCTCTCTGTAGAAGCGATTTGATAGTTATACAGAAAAGAGAACTTGTTTTCCTGCAATGTAAAATGATTCACACCTGGCCTATCCTCACTCCGCAGTATGCTAAATAATGCGTATATTTTCTAAAGGATATTAAAACATGGCTGTAAAAAAAAAAGATGAAACTGAGAGAGCAGCTCATATAATGCATTACATCAGTAAGTATAAATGGAGAAAATAGCTGTGTCAGCCCTCATGGAGATAACACATTTTTTTCATAATCTGATGCATGGAACAGCCAGTTCCAAAGAGCAGCTGTCCTGATACTGGCTTGAAAATGAAAGGAAGTTGAAAAATAGTAGAGCTTGCTAGCTGTAATCTGCACAGTACCTAAGCACTAAGAGATTATTTCAAAGCATGAAACGCAGCATGTGCATGTGGTAAAGCAGTCAGCAAGGAGACTATAGATGGCATCAAGCGGGTCTGGGAGAGTGCTATGCCGGTTCTGAAAGGGTTAAGAGCAGAGTGAGGCATTTCTACCAGGACCTGCTGCAGGCTGGGTAATAGGCCCAGGTGCAAATCTCACTTCACCACCACCTGAGTAATTGAAGAAGTTCTTCCCTACTTCTTCCTTGAGGTCACGGTGGGTTTTCTTGTCTTGTGATTTCAGGCTCCAAAATCCAGTCAAACTACTTCTGTTGGAAAAAAAATAAGCACAGGCAGAGAAATAGCTCCTTCTTCCAAAATCAGCTTTGAACTGGAAGATAGCACAACTATATGTAAGTAAGTAGGTTTCAAGACAGTGGGTGGTATGGCAAGAATTACATTGGGATGTCTTTCAGGCGGTGTGTTGTGTACCTCCAAAATCTTTGCTTTGCATGTTGATACTTTTTTTTTTTTTTTTCTTCTTAGTATTCCTCTTGCTAAGTGCCTTGTTTTTTCAGTTTATCAAACTGTGTTTTTTAGGGTGCCTCTGTAGCGTCATGGGCCTTGGGGATGTTTTGTACCTTTCATTTCCCAGGGAGTACGGAAGTTCTCCAGGTGTGCTCTTGTTTCTGCACCAAGTTTAATACAGGCTTCCTAGGATGTTGTGATGGTAGTGCTTCATTGCAGGGGACTGGGTGACAAGAGGAACAGCGCAGGACTATAATGGCTACATGGAAGTGGGGTTGCATCAGCAGAAGGTGTGAGGAGTAGGGCTGAAGGGTAGGTAAGGAGAATGCTTGTGAATAGGGCAATATATTGGTGGCTTTGTTAACAGTAGCTGTTATGTAGCAGAGAAAATGCTATGCATCTTTTATGAGCGATTCTTTCCACCTGGTAGGCTACTGTTTCACTTTTTTAGGAAACTTGGCTATCATGTCAGGTATGTCTCTTTCATGGGGTATTTTTCTTGCCTGGAGCTGTAAAAAAAAAAAAATCATACCAGCTCATCTGGTAAGAGTCTCTGGTCATGTTTTGTCTTGTAGCAGGAACACGAGGGGAGGGACAAAGAAAAGGAAAAAAGGGCACTTCAGCCTCCAAACACACCACCGTGTAACACTGAGGCTGTCTCTCACAGTTCCAAGACAATTATTTGCTAAAAAGGACAAATTCTGCCTTCCTGTTTTTGGTACTGCTCCTGGGAACAGCTGCTGCTCTCCTTTAAATGAATGTCTGTGTTCAAATTTGCGAAGTATCCCATGTCCTGTATGGCATATATGCACTCTGTAGATTTTGTCCTGGAAGGGAGGTGAAAAATGTAACGTGTCTAGTGTGTCATGTAATCAAAGATTTATAAGTAGCCATGCATTTTTAATGCATATAAAGTAATAAGAGCTGTACAGTAAAAGCAGAAATGTGACATTAAATGGTTGCTCTTGCCAGTTTTCCACAAGGTATTATCAAAGCCCCATTTCAGCAGCAGGATTGCAAGACTGCATCCTCCAAAAGGAAGACCATGATTTGATCTGGTTCCAGTTAAGGCCAGAGCATCCTGTGCTTGAGGGCCTGCTCAGCTTCTTACACATAACTTTAGAAGAAGCTCAGCTGGTCAGACCAATTGTCTAATCAAGAGATGTTTTTTAATGCATCCTTTTATTTCATTCCCATAACGGACAACTTCAAAGCCAGTATTTAAAATAAAAAATTAAAGGTGTTTGAGATCAAAGCAGAGAGGAAGTGTTAGCATGGGATGGATCTGTAACCCCCTGGCCCTGGGAACTGCTTTGCAGAGAAAAAAATCTTCTGTCCCTTCTCTTCATACATATCTTCCAGTGTATTAATCTTCATTCAGTGTTTTCTTTTCCCTAAGCATCCCACTTTCTCCTTTTGTAGTTAACTGCCAGAGAGATGTATTTTCTCTTACTAGCTGCATCAAAATTTCTGAAGGTTAGGGGAACTGGTGCTTCTGCAGAATTATTGAATTCAAGTTGTTTGGTGATACTTCTTCCTGCTTCTACAAACCTTGCAGGACAGCTAAGGCATATAGCATTTCATTTTCTGGAGCATTTAGGTCATTGATTTGTCTGCTAGCCTGGCAGCATTTTATTTTCAAATTGTAGATGAACAAGCGTAAAGATCTGTGAGTATAATAAAATCAGTGTGAAAAGAGACTAAGGTTCATCACAGGATTTCTTGCAAGTTAATTGTTGGAAGCATTGGCATGCAATCTGGCTTGCTTATCAAATTGATTAAAATGGTTGAAGCAAGAGGCGGCATTGTATCTAAATTTGGCCAGATTCGTCTTAAGAAAAAGTTTGTTTTAGAATTGTAACAAGAAAAAAGTAAACGTTAGCAGCTGTTGTCTTGCCATTTCATGACCTGCCTTAAATGGTGTGTTTGGAGAATCCTGTTGATGTGAAAGGTCTGGTATGTGCTGCTTTGTGGAATGCTGCTTGTTACATCCCTTGTGGTGCCTCCTGTGGCCTAAATGAAGTTCTGCTTCAGCAGTTACAATTTGTGGAACAAATATTGATTATTTGGTGTCCAAAACATGCCAGATATTTTCTGGTTTTGCTCTGATTTCTTTTCTTTCTATTCTTTGCCTTTATGTATTCAGTGATATGTGTTTGGGAGGAGCTACAGTATCAAAATTGTTAATTTTCTGCCACTCGGCACGTGTGCTGATAAGCCCTCCAGCTTTTTCTCTTTGGACTCCTGACATCCTGCTTCGTTCGTGTGTTTCCTGTGAGAGAACTAAGCCTGCCTGCGTGGCCCTGGCTTGTTTCTATTTGGCCTGAGAAGCTGATCTTCACAATTATTGTCATCAATTCAAGCCCATCCAAGTAGCTGGCTTTGAGAATATTTGAAATACTGCTGCCACTGTTTCAGAGACCCAGATGTACTAGCCTGAAACATTTATGCTACTAAAAGAGCTGTGAGAAATTTTGGAAGAGGCTCGTGTTGACTTTGCAGCCAAGATTTCACCCTTTCATTATAAGACTAGCTTTCAAACTTTTGATCAAACCGTGAACTAACAGATTTAGTTCCCCCACCCCTCAAAATCTAATTTGCAAATATAATCTTCAACCTGAGACTCAGACTGCAATTGCTGCTGATTGGAATAATGTGAGGGAAGTAAGGCTGTATAATTCTTTATGTGATATCATTAAATAAAATGCCAGCACTAGTTAAAATACCCACCAAATGCCACAGGTTTATAGTATTCACTAATTGTTCTTTGGTATTTCCCTGAGGGTGGAAAAGACTTTAGTCAGAGGTGAAGAAACAATGGTCTGATCAATCACAGACTCCTTGAATTGCAAATAAGAATCACTAGCCAGCTCAGTAAACACGTTCCCACCAACCTCTGTAATGCTGGTCTGCTGAACTTTCTGCAGCCCTCTAATGTCATTTTCATACGATTCTTTACATAATGTACATGCTGAAATCTTTCTCACTGTTCTTGTTGTTGTTTTTTTTTTTTATACTGCCAGTAAGCAAATTTAAGAATGTGTGATATTGAATGTTATTCATCCCCAGCAAAATTTGATTTGTAGAGGCTCTTGAAACAGAGATGCTCTATCTTCCTATCTGCACAGTGCCTGTCACGACAGAGCCAGAGTGACATGTCACTGATAAAAGCCCTAACATAAAGTCTTTATTTCACATAGGTTACAAGCGGTTATTATCTTGTATCTATGCTACAAAAATAGTAGTGGTCTAAGAAATGGTGCTAAGCTATTGTTTTAGTCAAATGCCTAGAGTTTTTACCACTATCTTGTAAGAATATGAATATGCAGCTGGGTATTATTACCCCCTTCATCGACTGGTGAACACCAGCACAGCTCAACTGGGACCTTAATGCTTTAGTGTCATTGAGGCCTCTATGACACAGCTGTCATGTCGGGAGCTGCCAGAAGGGATTGCTTTTGCTGCTGCAGAGAGATGCTGCTGGGAACATCTGCAGTTCCCAATGGTTGTCTCTTCCATTACAGGGAAATCTCAGATGTTCCAAGCAAAGAAGAACAAATAATGCCTTGATCCCCCAGGGCTTTCTTTTTGCCATCAGAGAAATCATTTAACAAGTTTCTGCCATGCATTCGAAACAGAAGCCGTCAGTGAGTTGTGTGAATCTTCCCCCCCCCCCTTTGCCTTACTCTCATGATCAGATTGAGACTGAATATCATCTTTGGAAATATGCTTCAGACAAACCAAAGCCATTGAAGTCCTACCTGTATTCCTAGTGGAATTGTAAAGGACTGGGAAAGATGCAAGGGTAGACAGGATAACCTAATCTTTTCTTCTGTCTGTAAGCTGAAAAACTTGATGTAATGTTGTGCAAGGTATGGCTCCTGAGTAAGGCAAGCTTTGTTCAGTGGTACTTTTTAGTTAGAGATACACTGTTTGCTGATGGTTTCAATTCTGTTGAGATCTGGCTGTTGGAAAGTGCTGAAGTGTTTTATTGCCCGAGTCTTGGATAAGGCATCTCTAAATAAAAAGCCATTTGGGACTTTTTTTCTTTGCGTAAAATGTTTGGCAAAATTGGATTTTACTCTTGACTCAGCAATACATAAATTATATAATTAGATGGCAGCAAGAAGTTGTTTGTAAAGTGATCATAGTTGCCTGGCTCTCAGACTATTTTCGTACAGGTGCCTGTTGCACTATGCTTCCTGATCAGATTTTGCTAGAGATCTCTGCTGTATGTAAACATAAAAGAACTTGGAAGCTGCTATGCTTTCCAAAATGTTAGTGTAAACATGTTACTTATGTAGGACTAGTGAGCATTTCCTAGACCAAATACATATCAGAATGTGATTTACTGATTAATTAGCTAATAATCAATTGCTATTGGTCTTAGGCAAGTCTATGCCATGTGGGGTGGGCTTGGTTTGCAGGGATGATTCAGTGTGGCACTTGTACTCTCTGCAGTGGAGATGTCTCCATCTGCACTAGTAGCTGGTGCTCTATTTTCAGAAGTGGGAATAAATGCTCTTAAAGAATAATTTTTGTGGCTGATTTTAGGCAATTACCATAGAAATATACTTCATAATCTAGTAACACCTATCCCTACATGACGCAAACCCAGACTTCCAGTTCACATATCAAAACCTGCACATATGAATTCTGCCTCTGATGTCTGGTAAGACTGCAAAAGTGTAAGTAGTGGCAGAATGTCCCCATTGGTACTATGAATATTAGGAGCTCTTTTCTCCTTCTTGTCCTGCCTGCATCATCTCCCGAGACTTAATTTTAATTTTGTGCCCAGTTGCATGGGAGATGGTACGCAGGAAAGGCTTCTGCAGGAATTAGGTTCCCAAGGAATGTGGTTTTTTATATGGGAATAGCAACAATGTAAGTGTCAAGAGGCTTGTTTCAGGCTTGGTTAACTTGCTTTTTTCCCTAGTTCATTCATGGTTGAGACTAAAACCAGTCATATCTGGGATGGCTTTGTGTAGTTTCATCTCTGTCCATCTCGCCTATTTTGCTCAAATGTTGAACTGTACAGCAGTTCCTTCTTGGGGGGGGGAAAGGCAACCAGTCACGTTGTATATAGTGATCACTTGACACACAGCTCTTTGTCAAGTAACGTAGTCAGTGATCACAAGCAAAGCTACATTGGTACATACTCATTCCTTGTGGTTGCTTGAGTGTTAGGTTGAAGAAAACAAAGGGTGTTATGCTATTGGAGAGATCTTGCAAGCTGGCAATTAATAATATTGCTCATATAGACTATCTTGTGTCTTAAATTTACCACCTCATATGGATAATCCCAAACTTTACTCTGAGTTTTACTTTAATACTCCTTAACCTTCCTGTGAAAATACAGCTCTAAAATAAGAACATACTGAGAGGACTGAAACTTCCTTATTAATATACAGTTTTGGCACAATATGGTGTGGTATTAACGTCATCTATGATCATGTACTGTTGTCAGGGCACTGCCATATCTGGACATAACACTATGACTTTTATAACCTTGTTACAAAAAGCAATTAGGGGCAACATACAGGTCTGCAGTTAGATATCATGTGGAGATGTAAGGAGCTTCCAACAGTGAATTTAATTAGCAGCAAACAGAGTACTCGGTGACCCGCAGTGCAGATAACACAGTTCTCATCCAGCAGTATTGGTCTCTTCCTATAAAAGGGTACCTAAACTGCTCAGATGCTGGACCCATGCTAACTGACAGGCTTCCAAGGGACTTCTAAGGGAAGGAAACTTCCAACCTAGAAGGCTGAATCAGGAAATGAATGTTAGTAAATCCAATCTTGTACTAAGCAACAGTATGGGTAGCTTTGCAGTGCTGAGGAGTAATCCAAGAGGAGCTATGTGCTAATGCCAGGAGTTGCCAGACATTTCTCAAGAATGTTTAGAACAGATTTTGATAATCAAATCTGCATTGCACAGAGTAATAAAATGAGTGGGTGCTTCATTTGTGTTACCGCATAAGGAGAATCATGACGTACAACTTTATGTGAAAGGGAGTCTTTAGGGCTTGTGTGTTGGCTGTGATGAAGGAATTACTTATTTGACATTGAGGGGATATTAAAAATGAATTAAGCCAGACTTGGTTTTGTTAAGGTTTGCAGTGCTAAATTCCAGTTCTCTGAAGTGTCTGAAGTCACAGAAGAAAGCTTGCTAGTTACCCTGTGCCCCTCAAACCAAAAGAGATGATAATTGAAGCCATGGTCAGTTGGGAAGTAAATGAGGAGGAGGTGAGACATGCTTTTGCAGGGTGGGAAAGCTGTGAGCATTGGTAATAGAGTTTTATAGTAGCTGGCTTTTACTGCAGACACAGAGCTGGTGCCAGTGCACTAGGTATAACATCCTGAACCAGCTGAGGTGAAGGACCCCATAGCTTTTCCCAGCTGAGTGTCACTAGCCATCAGAAGTTTCATTGAAAACAGCTGGAGAAACAGAGCAGGCAGCCGTCTGTTAGCAGGCAGGGTCTTGGAACTTGTAGGTTGTGTATCTGTCCCCAGTCAACTACTGAATGGCTCTGGATCTGTTTTGTAGAGCCTCCTTGCATGTGTGTGCTGTGTAGAAGACCTAATGGTGTTCACTCTGCTCTGCAAGGGGCTGGGCAGCCACACAAGAAAATGTCTTTTGGTATTTCTGTGGTCCTGTGGAAGAACGATACCTACCATGAGAAGGGCTGCTCTCATTTTGCTGCTGACTTTCTCTCCTGGTCCATGCTGTATGTTTGTTGGGTTTCACAGTGTTGATAGAGTCAGGTTTGCTGCCTATTTAAATCTTCTTATATTCATTTTCCAACCTGATTCTGCCTAGTGCCTGACTTAAAGAGCCATTTCTGCTATGATGATCCTGTTGAGATTCTTGCAGGGTACTTGCAGGTAGCTGACTTTAACTTGAATTTGATCCAGAATAAGAGCAGAGATTTTTTGGATTGTTGTTGAGTCTAACCTAAAATCTTCAAGCAATAGGTGCAGCAGAAGTTGAAACTGAGCTATATGTGTCCAGAAACAAAAGGCATAGGATATCAAATAATTATTATTTAATTTATAATTTTTATAATTTGGTAGTAAGTGGGTTCCCTAATTTTCATTTAAGCTGACTTCCATCAAAATAACTACCAAGAATAACTGCCTCTCAGAAATGTAATTCAGGTTACTTCAGGATGCTCAGAATTTCTGAGGCTTGGATCTTTCCAGCAGCCTCAGAGTAAAGAAACTGCATTTCAGGCCATAGCCTATTTTAGTTCACTTCAGATCTATCAGCTCACCTCCATCCTTTTCGCATCACCTCAGGAAAACAGAGCAATTAAAACCACCTCAGTGTAATTTTTAGCTCTGCGCTGCAGCAAGCGAGTGAAAGGCATGAGATGGCTTCTAGGTCCAAACCTTAAGCTTGGGAAGGTATAGATACGTATAGGAGAAGGATACCAGTGAGGCTATGCAAGACTTCTCTTCAAGTCTTTTCCCTGTTGCAGGTTTGTTCTGTGGCGTTGAGTAACTTAATTTCTTCGGCCTCACATCCATCTGCAAAGGTACAAATACAGGCCTTCATCTGCTTAGTGTGGCTGGAGTGAATATTGCCATTTTAAAGCTTGCTCTATGCTCTGACCTGCCCTTGGGGAGGACATGTGGGTGCCTGACAGAGGAGAAATGGGCAGCAAGGCATTTCTTGTTTGGTTTTAGCGGCACTTAGCTGGACTCATCTGTCTCCCAGTGGCAGGAGGTGTTTGCAAATACATATGTGTGTGAGTGCTGGGATAAGGTGTGTCCTGCACCATATGGTATGTGCAGATGTATGTTGGCAGGTGTGAACTGTGTAACTATATTTGTGTGCATTGAGGATGGTTTTGGAAGAAGAAAGAGGCTGCTGAGAACTCTGGCTAGGTACTCACTTTTCTTGTAATGTATTACTTTAATTTAAATTCACTTTACAGTCAGTGCACATGAGAATTATTTTGAAGGTTTAATTTGCTAGCTGCTGAAAGCAATAAGGTGGCTATCAACAGAGAAGAAATAGCTTGGCTGTTTGTTAATGCTCTTGGGCTGTACTGTAAGTACCCCAGGCAGCTGTAATGGTAGAGGAGCAAGTAAAGTATTGTTGCTTTTCAAATAATTTGTTTTATTGTATCAATAGTTTTCTGTTTCTAGATATTTACATGTAAAATATTTTCTGGGGCAGATAGCTGGGAGAATCTCTGTTGATTCTGAAAAAGGTTCAGACAGAAAAGCTGTTAAGCTATCTAGAAAACATAACGTTAGGTCTCTTATTACTGGCAAAAACTTCATTACATTTATTATATTTGGATTGGTGCTAATTTTCTGGCCATTTTGGTCAGCAGAAACTGTACTGAATTGCCTATATTTGTACTGGGAATTTAATTTCTTAGGATGGCGAGATTTGATTTTTATCTGCTATAAGCCACCATCTGGAGTAAGTTTATTTGTGTTACGTGGCTTGCATGTATTTGTACTTCATACTGAGATCCCTTAAATTGAATTCTCTGAATTTTTACATATCATATAAATGACATTTGCTTGCAACACAGTGGAGTGATTACAGTGAATACTAAAATGGCAACATTCTGCAGTAAAAAAAATTACAATGTAAAATGAACATTCATTTACAACAGAGTGTAAATTTATACTATTTAATGAAATGCATTCACTGTGCACTGAAATACTTCTTGTGCCTATTGAAATACAATTACAAAGCACTGAAACTTATAATATTTGAGAGACATTCTGTCACACAATAAAAATTGTGTCATGTTTGTTAAAGAGTGAAATAAACATGGTCTGTGCATATGTTTATTTTTCTATATAGATAAAATTAAATAAAAATGATATCATGACATCAATCTGCTATAGACCAGTAGTCCAATACCTGGGTTACTCAGTATCATTCGTGTTCTATCATCTAGCAATATGTCATTAACTGTTTCCTTGTGGTTGATAAGGTGCCTCATGGTGAGGGTTATGAGCAGACATGGTTTGGCAGGGACTGTGATTTGGTATAGAAATTTCTGGAACAGGTCTCATGTGACAGATGAGCAAATTCTTTTAGCTGGTAGGTTAATATTCTTACCCATCTGCATGAGGTTGGTGGGGCCAGGAGACATTGATGCATTTCTTAGAAGGAAAAAGAAAGCCTGACCAAGAGGTTGGTTTAAAAGCAAAGGGGCCTCCATGTGTACAATTATGTACAAGCTCTCTCTAAGCAGTAACAGAGATCTCTGGATAGACATTATTTTGCCACCATTTAATAGAATATACTTTATGGTACTTGGCAAAAAAAAACCCTATTGCCCATGTGCTGGACTTGTTTCAGAGAGGGACTCTTCCAGCTCTTGCAGAAATGGCTGCAGCAAGGAATGGTTGGAGTGCCTTTGTAGCTGCAGGCTGTTATTCACCCAGGTGCTGGAGATGGTTGAAGCATAAAAAGAAAATGCATTTGTTGCAAGCCCAGTACTGTTCACTGCCATGAGAGAAGGCTAATGACACAAATGCATTTGTTCTCTCCTAACTCTGCTTTCCATAGACATGTACAGACAGAATGTATATGGTTTTAGACAGACTCAGAAATGGTCTTAATAGTATATGCCTGGTATTTGCACTAATTCATTAGGCTGCAAGTGTGCCACTGAAATGAAGGGTTTCTGGCTGTGCCTGTTTGGGCTTGTTCTGGACAGCCATGCCATCGAAAGTCATTTTTCCTTGTTTGATGTGGTCTTCCTTTGACAGTCTTCAGCTGTTCTGTAAAGTTTATGGAAAAACCTCCTAGAGGGAGCCCCGGCCGTCAGGCTGCACTGGCATCACAGCTCCAATACCTATCCCTTACTGGTCCTGGAACTGAGGCTTCTAGGGGAGGCCCCAATTACTGCCATCCTCAGGCCACTCCAACTGATGGCAAAACCTGCTCATTGCACCTCAGACTCTGGAGAGCATCCGGGGGTGACTTTAGATCATGTCAGCAGGTGGTGGTAGGCAGACATTCACTCATGTTGTTGGGGTAAAAGTCTGTGTGTTGGAATTGCTGGTGCTAAATTAACCTATTTATTTGCTGATACAAGTGCAGCAACCCTTACCTTTCCACAGACCCCAAAGAACAGGCAGGTACTTCTCTTAGAAAAAAGATTAAACACTCCAAATTTTGGTGCTGATCGTCAAATAGTGCAAAATGCTTTCAGCAGTGCTGATTCTGAGCTGTTTTCTCTTTGTAGCCATTGTTAAATTGCTGAGTGAGGGTAACCACTTATCATGGTTTACATGCCTGTTTCTATTCCATAAATGCAAGGAGACTTGACTCTCTTGGGCTAATAATTCATCTAGTCTATTTCAGTCTTCATCTCAGCCAAGGAAGTTGTTACATAAAATAAATGCAGTGAAGATGAAGACGGCCATTCCCTCTCCCCTTTTCAAAAGCCATCAACTTATTATGTTGCCAAATAAAATGTTAAGACTTGATATTCTGAAATAATAAAATCTGCTTTCCAGTTGCCCTATTTATTTCAAAAGAGGAAAACTTGCAATTTTTTTCCAACCAAAATACTGGCTAAAATTGAATGGGTGAGAGGTTCAAGAATTTGCCTGGGGTTAACTTATGGATTTGCTGCTACTGTTTTTTTCCGAACTGCCTGGACGTTGCAGAGAGAGCAGCTTACCGGGGCTCCTCTGTGTAGCCTTTAGGCCCAGATGCACAAAGATACTTGCTCTCTGCTTTCACTTAGTTTTACATTTCACCTCAGTCCCTAACTTTTTTTCCTGAGTGGCTCTGGCGTATATATTCATTATATATTCTCAATAATGGTGGTCTTAAGGTTCAGTGACTTCCTTGGCTGTCTGCTTTTAGAGCATGAGCAATGCTTAGCAAGGGAGAAGTGGAGGACTCTGTTGAGACAACTGCAATGGAGCTGATAAATGGGAAGGGGAGAGTCTGGGTGGAAAGTGACAGGAAGTGGATTAGCGAAGGAGCTGTGCTCAAGAAGCAGCAGGTCAGGGGAACAGAAAGGATGGGCTGAGAGGAGGGCACAGGCTGCCAAAGGAGGCCAAGATACCCTGAGAAGACATGTGGCATCCAGGGAATTCAGAGCTGGAAGGAGGGGGGGGTGCCTGAAATACCCTAAAATAAGGCTAATTTGAAGAAAGGCAAATTTATGAGGTAAGTGGGGAAAAAGGGAGGAAGAGAAAATGATGCAGAGGCTATGCGTCTATGTGGCGTTTCCAGCCTGAATGTATGCAGGTGGCAAAGGGAAGGTTACAGGAGGAGGGCAGGAGCATGATGAAACCTGCTTGCAGGGCAACACCATCACTGTCCCCCTCTCTGCTTACCCTCTCTGGCTCTACTGTCCCCCTCCCTGCCTTGCAGCTAAATTTGTTCTGCTTCTAGTACTGTTTCTGTGCTAAGCCAACCAGCACTGTACAAATTAAGAGGACAAGATGTTCAGAAGTGGCAAATTCACACTTGTGTGTGTGTGTGTGTTTTCCTAGCACATAAAAGCAAATTTAGATTGGTGGTGGGGAGGGCAACCAAATTTGGGGGATGGGGGAAACTGTGCAAAAAAGCATTTCGGAACTCAAAGAGCTTAGTGCAAGATATCAAAGCAGCTTATAAATGAAGCTTTGAATTAACAAGGTGGGTTGCAGCAGCACTGATGCTAATAATAAATGGCAAGTTTCTTCCCATAGAGACCTGAGCAAAACCACACATTTTCTTGAGATGGGTCCCTTTTTTCTCTTAAGATTACAATTTCTGCAAATACAGAACAAAATTTCCTAGCATTATTTGACCACTGTGTCCTCAGTTTCTCTGGGTCAGATGGCATTTAGCATCCTCTGTATCCCTGTTGTTTTGGCTCTCTGTTGACGAGTTTTCTGACATGGGACACAATAGCTTCCAAACAGAAGCAATGCAGATCAGCCTGGGAAAGCTGACAGCAGCTCAAGGCTTGGTGGTTGCTTTTCAAACCAGGGAGCTGTTCAGTCCCACTAGGAGCTGGCTTAATTCTGTGGAAATAAAGAATGGAAGAAAATCTTTTCTTTAACTTAAACTTTCCCCAAAGAAATGTCAAGGAGAACACATCTGGCTGTTTTCTACAAGGAACTCATAGATAGGGCCCAGATTTTTAGTTATGCATGAACCCGGAGGTACAGATTGGAAAATCCCCTCTTGGCTGAAAGTACCTAGTTTCCTAATTCCTTGAGCCAGAAGGGACTTCTGCACCTTAACTGCTTCTGTAAATTCAGACTTTGAGATCAGTCTCCTGCAGCTGTGGAGGGATCTGCTACCCCCTTCCCTTCTCTATGGCTCAGCAAGGATTACATTTTTCAGTGCAATGGTTAACAATTCAAGCAGAGGGGAAAGAAGCCTGAATATGCTACTGCCGATTGCTAGGTTTAATAAAAAGTTTCTTTTGACCTTTTTTTTTCCCAAGAAAAGTGGCTTTTCAGAGGAAATGGTTCAGAGTTCTTTAAAGGAGGAAGAAGGGAGGGGAAATCCAAACCTATTTACCATGTCAAATCCAGCGAGATTCACTGAAGAAGGGGAAAAAAGTTTGAAACCTCTAAGTTTCACATTAAGACTTAAAATTGAATTTGGTTTAAACTGGAAGCACTACATTTTTCTCCATTCTAAAAACACCCAAGGTTGACCTTGCACTGCTAAGTTGTTCTCTTCGCTTGCTCAGCCGTCTCTAGCGACTCCTTTTATCAAAAAGGAGCTAAAAAGAAAGAGAACCTGATAGAAGTCTGGAACTAAAATCTAAAGTCCCCTCTCCTTCAGGTTTTTCCTTCCAAGTGTTAGAATTTCTCCAGGGGAAGTGGTGTGCATTGATACTCTCCCCATGATGAACAAAATCTCTCTTGCCAATGTCTTAAGTGCAGAGATGCAGTACGATGTCATAAAACCAGCCCAAGACTCTCTTGCAAAATAATTACACTTCAAGGAAATTTTAATCTCCCGTTAATGAGACCCCCTACAATCTTTGCGCTCTCAGTCATATTAGAAACTGATTTATAATTAATGACAACTGCAATGCCACTACCTTTGCATGAGAGAGATCTTTAGCTATCTTCTCTGAAGGGTTGAAAAAAAAATTGAAAAATATGAGAGAAAGGTTTAATGGCTGCTTTGCCATGTTAATAATAACAAGTGGCTTTCACTCATAAGTACCTGGAAGCGTAGAATATATGAGCAAAAAAATAATCTTTGTACATAAAGCATTCAAATTACAGTAGGAAAGATCTTATTTGCTTAAAACCAGGAGTGTATTCCAGGTGGCATAATATTTAATAACTGTATTTTGCCTTTAGAGAGGAACTGAAATTAATACCTTGACCAGAATTTGACAGTTTACAGAGTTCGCATTCAAGATAGGGATGTTTGCAGGTTGGATGTTATTAAGAAGCCTCTTAGATATAGGTTAGCTTAACATAAAAATGTCTTGTTATTATTCTTGCCTTCTGCTCTTTTTTTTTATTTTCTCCAAGATTTACAAAATAAATAGGTCCCTAATGTATCTACATTCTTCAACAGCATTAAAAAATCTAGGTCTGATTAATTAAAATCTCATTATCTATCATAATTGCAGTAGGTATGTAAAAATATAAGATCTATTATTCAAGGAATTAATGCATTTCTAGAACTCTTTGGGGTTCAGATGAGAGTTGGAAATTAGTACTGTATAATAATTTCTTTCAGGAGAGCTAATTAAGTCTGTTCATTTATTCAGTTATCTAAGCCTAGTCTAATCCCATATACCGCTAAAACCTTGTGATGTTCCCAACTTCATTACTGATTTGAATTAATATGAGGACACAAACAGAAAAATATTCTTTCCATTTAGTAATGCATGGGAGGTGCCAGGCCCGAGGCACACAGGGTAAATCTGTAGCATGCCAAACTGCCCTTTTCTTCCATCCAAATATCTGGACTCCTTTTAATAGGAAAGTACTTCAGTCCTTTTGGAGTCTCTTCAGATAAACGCAGCTAAAGCTACCTATATTGCAGCTTGCCTTTGAACCCCAAGAGGTCGGGGGGGGGGGGGGGAAGAAGGGAGTTTGCAAGCAAGCTGTAATCACAACTCTTGTTACAGTTGGCATTTACTTTGCACAAAGGGAATTGAAAAAAAATGGTCTTTGTGGTCATCGTTATCCCTTTCTGCTTCTCCGCCTCATGCCAAACACTGTGTATACACAAACAAGAAAAGAGTCTACTTGTCAATAAACAAAGGGTATTCGTTTCAGATGAGGATTAACTTTGAGTATATCTGACAGTTCTCTGTTTGAGGATGCTTACTGTTAAGGTGGGGAAAAGGCCATGAGATCTGTTTTCTTCTGTCTCTTGTTAAACAGGATATTGGTTACCTCTAGAACATAAAACCCAAATACTTTAAAAAAAACCCCACAACCAATAATCCAAATTATTCTGACTGTTTTACTCTAATTCTGGGGACTCTTTTACTTCGGAACTATTGTCTGATAATACAATATTAAAATGAGAAGGTGACTACTTGGCGTTTGCAAGGTAAAACCAGTGTTGTCCACCCAACACTGGATGCCAAAATGTAATTCAGAAACAAGCTAAAAGGAACTGTGGCCACAGCCTCATACAGCAAGTGCAGTGCTTGAATATATTTTATTTTGAGGTCAGTTGTTTTGTGATGCTGGCTTAGTAGATTCGAGAATTATGTACAATTTGCCTGAGTTTTCATTCCTTCAATCACAGTCCTACTTTATTTTCCCCCAAAACTTTCTACCCCAACATAAGCAGTTGAATAAAGGCTAAACTCTTCTAGCCTGGCAGTGCCACCAACAGACTGTCAGCTTCCCAGAAGACATAAATGCCTAAAAACTTTTTTCACTCCCCATCTGGAAATGGAGCCCTGCTGAAAATGAGCTCCAGGAAACCAGTCTTGGTATGTACCTTTTGGAGTTGATAACAGGTATTTAAGCTAAATGTTTTTGGGGGAAGCTCTGGAGACTTCAGACCTCATGCAGACTGGGCATACTAGACAGCCATTTGATTTTTTTTCATAAAATCGTGCCATAAAATTAATACTTAGATCTGAAGCTTTTTGAGAATGTTGTATGCTGTTTCCTGAGGAAATCGAAGGGGAAAACAAACAGTGGTTCTGGAGAATTAGCATGAGTATATTGCATTAGGTAAGAGATCTACAGCATACTTCTGTTTTGCCAAGGAGAACTGAATCCTTGCTTTGCTGTAGTAAGGGAATTATTTACCAGCAAACTGATGCAATAGAGCAATGGGGGTTCTGAGTAAACTGACTTATAATTTGCTGGTTTGTATATGAATCTGCAGGCCTGAAACTGAAAGCGTACATAGCCTTATCAGATAGATGAAGTGGTGTCAGTCTTTTAAAATTCTTAGCGGTTTTTTTTTTTTTTTTGGCCGTATGCACCTTCTTCATAAATTCTACATCCAGTTCATTTTTTGCAGCCTGGGATGCTACAGCTTTTGATTAACTAGGGTTTGGGTTTCTCTTCCGTTTTGTAAAGAATCTCCATTATTAGATGCTGACACCAATTGATTACCCCCCTTTATTACATTTTCTAATAATACATAGCCAATTAAACCCCTCTGCCTCTCTAAGGGTGAACAAGCCATGTAGACTCCTAATAGTCCCACCACAGCATGTTGTTCCTTTGTTACTAAGGCAGCAATTAACAAGTTTTTAATGGAACAAAAGCTCCCAGAGACAAGCACAGCGTGATAATAGGAAGGTGTCTACTTTTTTTCTTCTCAACATGGCAAGATCTTGTATAGCCCTTCCCCCCCCCCCTTGAGTTGAACAGCCTCATCAAGGTGCTCAGTGCGGAGTTTTATTCCTTTGCTAGCTGGTGCAATGCATCTAAAAATAATGATATTTACACATGTTCAATTATTAAAGGGTTGTAAAACATAAATCTGAACTGCAGTTCTGTTAAAAGCAAGAGGTATTTTAATGTCAGCAAAGGGAAAAAAAAATCTTTTCTTTTCCTTTCTTTCCAAGATGATCTCTGTGGTGCCATTGAATTCTGCACTGTCAGGTTTTGCTGATGGAGTAATTGTTTTTTAAAGCGATTCTTCCAGTTTTTAATGTCATATTTATGCAAATTAAAACACAGCAAGAGAAAGAGAGGCCAAGAAGGAGACTTGTCATCTTTCCAAAATAATCTATATGATTATTTTTTAAATAAAAGTCTCAGTTGGGAAATAATTGCCTCTGTGCCTGAGATTAATAATAACCAATTTGCTATTGTTTTTCATTAAGAGAGTTGGTTTTCAGCTGAGCTATTTAAAAATCTAAAAAGGCGCTTCCTTAAATTCTGTCTATTTATAAAGTAAATGAGATGTTCTTAAATATGTTATGGAATGCAAAACACATATTTTTCCCCCATGAACTTCAACCTATCTGGGCTTAATTTTGTGCTTTAGTGCATGCTAGGTATTTTTAGATCTGAAAGAAAAAGAACTGTTCCATCTGCATTACTGGGGAGCCCTAGTGTCCTGATCTACTCTTGAATTGCCCCTTCTGCATGGGGAAAGAATGGAGTGGGCTGGTGGCTGGCTGGCTGGGAGAAAAAAGGCTGGTACAGGAGTCAGTTCTTCAGAGTGATGGAGGAGCCCTGGGTAGATCATCAAACTCCTCTGTATAATCCATGAATGGTAATGCTGTTGTCCTTTGTCGGTCTATTTTGCAAATGCAAATTTAGGAAGGGTCAATCTGTCTCCCACTGAGCGGCTGGACAGCATCTGCCTTGGTCTCAGGCGGTAAGAGTAAGAAGAAGGAGAGCTTGCCAGTTTAGAAAGTTAATGACCATAAATATGTCCTTTTTCTCCCAGTGGAAAGTAATATTTCTGTCTAAGAAAGTGTAGTGTTTTAATTTTTAAGGATAAGATGTCACAGGAGATGCACGTGGGCGTTTGTGGTATAGCCCGTAATCTGTGTCCTTTGGAAAAGCCTGTAACTGTGAGAGACCTACACTAAAACTGGAAACCACGTCAAATGTGACTAATTTCAGACTGTGCTGTGAGCCTAGATCGTGTTGGGAAGTTGTGAAGAGAATCTGTCCTGAGCTTTGAGAACAGATTTGAAATTAAAGGTAACATGAACGTGTGCTAAATTCATGCATCTCCACATATACCTGGATCTGAAAAGGTGCTGCTTTGGTTGTTTCTGGTTTATTTTTCAAGGAAGTCCTGTGGGGAGCTGGTGCAGTTCCTCAGTACTGCTGGTGTACTCACGGTTTCTTTTCTTTTTTTTTTTTTTTGGTGGAGTTTTTTGTGGTTTGGTTTGGTTGGGGATTTTGGTTTTGGTTTGGTTTTTTTTGTAATTTATTTATTTATATATATATTTAAGCTAGAAAATAGTAATTGACTCTAACGCATTTGACAAAAACGTTGGCCTGGAAACTTTGGCAAAATTTAGATTCACTATAGAAGCTCATGACTTGAAGCTCATTTATTACAGTTCATTAAAAATGCAATGGGTGAGCTGGTATCTGTCAGTGCAATTAGTCCAGGGTGAGGGAAAAACAGGGACTCATTTATTTTGGATAGTAATAGCCTCTCTGTTGGACTTTTGTCTTCATAACCAAATGCTTTATCAGTGTGTAGGAAAAAGGGTCTTGCACTTCAGTGCTGTCACTTTGGAGAGATGCTTGAAATGCTTTAGCAGTTATGTAGCTGCAGCAAACAAAATGTTAGCGCAGTAAGAGACTAGAATAAAACATGAGGTATAATCACACCCTTGTAAAATAACTGATGATACATCTTCATTGGGATCTCAAGTTATATTATCTCTGAAATAGTACAGTACAGTACTACAGAATGAGAGAGGATCTGGAGACGTGAATTTTAAATGAAAATTTTCTGCTTGCCTTTAGCCCTAGTGATGGAAAAGTCAATTTTAAGCAGGAGATGTATCAGAGGGTGTGTGACTGACAGAGAAGGTGCACTTCTGCCTGCCCTTGCTCATAACATATTAAGAGGAAGTCAATTATACTGGAGGACAACAAATTGAAATTGAGAGGAACTGTCTGCACCATTAAGCAGTGTGACTCTCCAGGACTGTGTATGCAAGTCTATCGAAACTCTCAAGAGGAATTTTACCTAGGTGAGCAGATTTATCTGGCAGTGTCAGTCCCTGGTTCTATTGGTCTGAGTATGGTGAATCAAGTACTCAGTGACAAGATACAGGAGAAAAATCCTGTATAAAAGGAATATTTTGTGACTCTGTATATCCATGTTGCTCACCCCTGAGAACTTTCCCTGACTGCAGTAACTGCATCTTCTTGTTCCTGCATTGGTTTGCACTGTAAAGTGGCTATATAATTTCAGACTAACATGGTGATAGGGCAGCGAGAGTCTGTGATCAGGCTAGCCTTTGCCTAAAGGTTGTGTGGGATGTATGGGTCAAGCAAGCTGACCTGCTGTGAAATGTGCATGCAAACAGTGTGCTCTGCAGCTTAAAATGTCTCCTTGAGCATCCTATGTCAGGTTTTTTCCCTATTCTCCTGTGCAAGGAGAATTGAATAGGGTCCCACATTCACAAAAATCAACAGACCCTTGCTCCTGAAGAGTGCGCTGGCCTGCAGAGCACGTGCAGGTGGGAGGTGTGAGCACACGGGTAATTTTTATCAGATGTTTCTCTTGCAATAAATTTATTTGAGGTAATTTCAATAACTTGATACACCTGCGCTCTTCTTAATAGGCTGTTAAACCATTTCAAACTGTCCAAATCTCCTTGTGTACAATGGGATATACAAAATCATGGTAATGCCATTTCTGAGAGGAACAAACTGCTGTCAGATTCCCCTCCGTATACTCAAAGAGCGAGCGTACAATTGCAAATCCATTGAACTGCACTCCATTATCTCTTATTAATGGGAAATTGTCCATAAATTGCTGAGGCGTGACTGGTTTCTTTTCCTCAACGCAGCTGCAGTCTCTTTATCCTGTGATATTCCAGCCTCTCAAAAATAAAAATAAAAAGTGGTGTGTAGGGGTGGGAGGGATGGGAGGAGGGGGGCTTGAAACCACTTTCAGCAGCATCTTCCAGCAGCCCCTGGCAAGAGAAGCTTCTTCCCTGCTGCCAAGCTGGCCCAGCATGGGACCGTGGCTGTGACTGGCTTCTCAGCAAAGGGGTGGAAAAGGTTGATGAGCAACAAGAGGGGAGATACAAAAGTAGGACCATGAAAAAGGAAAGAATTTACCATGGCGTGGCGAATGTGAGGTTATATGAAGAGAAGCTCTTCTATTAAGAGCCCTGTAGTGGACCACAACCCCCTTGGCAGGATGCCCTTTCAATAACACTGGCTTCCCCTCTTCCTCCTGATGCTCTTCCTCTGCAGAGGAGTGATGTGTGCGGATGATCTCAGAGGGTGACTCAGCATCTACCAAAGGCTGTGGGAAGTTCCCTCTATCATTTGTATTGGATCTTGTAGCCGCTAGGAATGAGAAACCAGTTTGATGTTTGGATTTCCAAAGGGTTCAGTGCTCCTTGGTAGAGAACAAAAATCTGCCACAAACACCACAGAAGGAAATGCTGAAGACTGAGAATATCTAAATCTGGCCTAGGGCTGCTGTTATTGATGGCTCAGTACTGCTTTAAGGGGGAAGATGGTGGACAGTAAGGTAGAGGGGAGGCTGGGCTCTTAAGTCAGGAGTACAACACTGAAATATGTTGAAGTTGGGTCTCGCAGTGATCAGCTTTGCAATCCTAATGTGTCCTTTACGTTTTAGAGCCCCATGAGCTATCTGCCTCAGCTTTGTGCATCTATACAAGCAATGCAAGTGTTTATGAATAGCAGGAGACACAAGGCAGAACAGAGGTCCGGGTGCATTCAGTGGCTGCCTGTCCTGCATGGTCCCTTGCCTCCTGTTATGATAGGATGAGGAAATGAGCTACCTTGTGTGGCAAGTAACAAAAGGCCATACAGTTTTCCCTGTCTTAATTATACTACAGACTGTTTAGTTCTGTAAACGAACTGCTTGGCAGGCTTTCAGAACAATTACACAACTCCGTCTTCTGCTCTCTGTGATAGCGTCAAGAGCAGCTCAGCTGTGAAGCTGGTGAGCCTCGGCACCATGCACTTCATGGTGGACGGCTGATGAGAGCCTCTGTCCTGTCAGCATGCAAAGCAGGGCCCCTGAGCTTGCGCACCAAGTTGGCGGGACTAAATCGTGTGGAAGGACAGAAAAGACAAGGGGAGCTGTGCAATGCAAACCACAGTCAAGTTAGGGAAGAAATAAGATCTGATTAATGAGGTGCATGGGCTAGAAATGTTTAAAGTGAGATGTTTAATTAAAGGCATGCTAGCCAAAGCTATTGGAGAAAGTCCCTGTCATTGTCCCTGTGGGCTTTGGGGTGGATGTCTAAGTCTTTGAGGGACTTGAGTTCTGCATCTCCCTTGCTCATCAGCATGTGGCAGAGCACAGGCAAGTCATCTGTTTGTGGCTCAACCTCTTCACGCATTGAAATGAAATAATGATCGCAACCTTCTTGCAGAGTGCTGTGGGATCAGCCATGGAAAGGACCAGCAGATATCATCAACATTAAGCAGTGAGAAAAGACAGTAGCCTCTGGGAGTAACATATAAGGAACCCCAGGTCTTGACCAGGCTTGATAGGGAATGACTTCTGTTAAATAAATGGTCTGTGCCATTGAAGGGCATGGCCAACACAGCAAATTAGCATTCGTGTGATGGCATAGTGAAATACGAGCAGGACATGAGAAGCAGTATTACCTCCAGGTTCCCATGACGACTTTTCACTAGAATAAATGTTAAAGAACAAAGTAAGTGCAAGGTTGCTCACCCACTAATTACTGCGCTCTCAACTTCTTGCCTGAGGTCTGCAATGCAAAACATAATGGAAAAAATGTCCTTTTTTTTTTTTTTTTTTTTTGTTAAAGTGGCAAATACAACTTTGTGTACACTGAGCACCAGCTCTTCTTTCTGCCAGAAAAGTCCAATGCAATTTGTGAGGTAGCAAAACAGATCCAGTCATCCAAAGTACAGGAGAAAATATTAGTCTTTTATGAGGATGTTCAATAACAATGAAAGGATTCTAGGACTGATTGCTGAAGAAAATTATGGCATTGAAGAGAGAAGTGGGGTTTAGTCCTTTGATACATAAGCATTTATAATGCAATATAATAGAGGTCTTTTCCCCAAAGGATTTGTGAATTCCATTACGTCCTATTACTTGCCATAAATTTAATATAAGAAATCCTTTGTTTAGAATGACATGTAGAGATGGATATTTATGAACAGATTCTTGGCTGTCTTATATTAACATTACCTCAGCTGAAAGTTTGTTGTTTGTCCCTTAAATGCTACTTATTGATTGATTTATTCTTTTTCTTATTTCCCCCTCATTGTCTGTTTTCTTTCACATTACATATGGGCTTTCCGTGTGCTTCAAGTCTGACTGTGGGGAGATATTAAATAATTTAGCGCCTGTGATTCTAGAAATCAGGGCTTGGGCTGAGCCCAGTCTTTCAGAGACAACTGTCACTTCCCGCTTGCATTTTGTGACATACTATAGAACGCTACTTCTCTGTGCAGCAATTTTGTCATTATTCAAGATAGAAGGAAAAATGGGAAATCCATTACAAGCCAGACTTTGTTATGACACAAGAGAAGAATCCCCTGGGAAGTTAGATTAAATTCTCTTTGAAAATAAAATAAAAATGCCACCATGCTTGACAACATTAGATTTGTTATATATTTATATCAAACTCTAGGTACGCTTCTTGTCAAAGCTTCTTTAGATGCTGCGATATGTGAGACAAAGCAAATCATTTCTTGAATCATTGAAGGGGAAGTTTATTACTGAACTGGAATTAAAAGATTTGAGTAAGAACCAAAATCAGCAGTTTCATCACCTAGTTGGAGGCTGACTGCTAGCTGCTTATGTGAGCCATTTGAAACCACTCAGCTGTGAAGCTGGTACGTACAGGCAGAGGTACATGCTATGGACTACTTATGTTTTACAGTGGCTTAAGCAAACGTTTTACTCTGCAACTGTAGGTAACTCAAAGAGCAGCTCAGTTAGCAGATATGGCTCATTTAATAGATGGTAACTTGCTACGCCTTACTAACTAAATTGCTCTTGATTGTATACCTTTATCTTGAAACAGAAAAATGCCATTTTGTATGATTAAATCCCAGGGACATTGTGTGTGTTTAAAAATTTTTCTGCAGCTAGTCCCAGTCCTACAAGGAGCTGGACACGCTCACCTCAAATTAACTCATGTCATAGGTACTTGGCATATTTTAAGCTTACATTGTAGGTGCAAGAAATTGAAATTGATGGAAAGACTTTACTTTCCTCTAATGTGCATTATCTGAGATCGTGCATCTCAGAAATACTGGCTGATTCGTCTTCGTGATCTGCTCCCAGAGGTTAGGTGTATGCATATGAGGAAACTGGAGCGGTTGTTATCATGAACGAGTGAATTTCCTGCAGGAAAACTTGCAAAAGGAACGGGGAATGAATTGCAAGTGGCATCAGGTTAGAAAGGGGAAAACAAGTTAGCCAAAGAAGAGTAGACATCATCTGGAGAAGATGCATCCATGTTGGATATCTGGTCTTTCCCAGGATCCCAGGCACGGTGGGGACAGACACATAGAATGTCACTTCCTACGTAAAATATACCTGTGTAGGATGAGATTGATTGCAATAAACATGCAAATAAATGCTGGACACTAGGAGTATGTTTGCAGTCAGCAGCATTAGAGGAGGTTGTGCCTTTAGATCTGTGGGAAATCTTTGTGAGAGTGTCAGTTTGACTTGCTTCAGGGAAGTTAGTTGTGAGCCTCAGAAAGCAGGGGAGCAAGAGGTTTTTCTTGCTTTTATGCTATTGCCACTATTCAGGAACAATAATGCTAGAAAATGAGACTGTGTTATTTTATGATTCCCAGATGTGTTGATAAAAAGCCTGTGGGGGAAAACAATACATGAAAACATATAAACGGTAAGCTCCAGAGAGACACCTCTGAAATAGGAGGGGAAGAAAGCTGTATGTTCATTGTGGGAACTGGTATATTGGCCAGAAAGGAAGAGGAGAGAGGGGAGAGGAGGAGGAGAGTAAGGAAGTTTAAGAGAAAGTTGAAGAGAAGGAAAACAGGAGATGTGAAAGAGGTTACTTGTATAAATCAAAGAAGAAAGGAGAGTTAAGGCTTGTTAAAATAAAGTACTTCTATTCCCAAAGTTTTCCTTCCAAACATGGAAAAGCTTATGAAAGATTCTGGTTCTAGCTCTGGATTTAGCTTGAAGTCCCTGACTATAGCACTTTGAGAGAGAGCATTAAGATTAATTTAAAATCTTTTATTCCTTTTGATGCAATAAAACCTATACAGTACTTTCCTAAATGAGTACCTATTAAAGGGACAAAGCTATGAAAGAGTAATTTCCCACAAAATATGAAATCCAATAAGGTTTATTACCTACCATTTAGTGAATGGCAGAAGCCTATGAAGTATATGAATAAGTTTTCAATCACCAATTCATTTGTCTCCTAGAAGATGTACAGCACACAGTATATCCAACTCTTCCCCTCCCCCATAGGTCAAACATAGCATCAGATTTGTTTATGCTCCATTTAACTTTCTTATATCTTGTATGACATTATAACTTTGTCTTTTATCTTCCAACAACTACTGAAAGGATAAATTCAAAATACAGCTTGACCCTTTGATGCACTTGACAGACAAGCCGCCCGACAGAGTCTCTAGCTCCACAGGCACTCAAGGGGGGGCAGCAAGCCATTTTTTTCCCCTATTGCTTCTGTTCATTCAGCAGCGTTGATGGAAAAGCTGTTTCCTGTTTATATAGATCTGCAGGAATTGGCAAATACGAAATATTAACAAAGTCTCTACATACAGCATATCAATTGAGACAGGGGTGGAGGGGTGCTGCCGCTTCTGATCATACAAAGGAAGGTAAGCTGCCAAGGTTTTGTTTGGTGGAGGTGGCAGCCACGCCACAGCTTGGCCTATGGCAGGCTCATTCAGGATGGGTGCTCAGAGGGCTGTATTGGAGGAAAGTCCCAAACTTTTTCTAGGGCAAATTCTCCTCCTAGTCTTGTTCAGGTGAAGATGGTCTGGGTAGAAAGACTGATGCCAATGGCTGAGGCCTGTTCCCCAGATATGTGGCCAGGGCTGGCTGCAGGAGGAGGAGGTAAGAGAATAAGAGTAGTTGTGTGACACCCCGCTTCACTCCAGCCAAGCTCAGTCTCCAAAGAAGTTTCTGTTCTGATGGTAGAGAGCAGAGTTTTGAGAAGCAGAGGAATCGCTGCCTTTGGTGGATAAATTCCTTGTAGGATTTTTCAAAATCTTGAAGCAGATAATTGCTGGGACACTTCCCTTTCTTCTTTATAAAATGGGGAGAATATTAGTTCCCTGCCCTGTAGCACTGCAGTGAAGCTATACGCACTAGAGATATTGCAAGGTCTGAGATGCTGTAGTAGCAGGGAGATCTACACAAAACTTACTTGGGGCAAGCCATTTTAAGAACAGCCTGTCAGTGTGGCTAGTAGGATATTTCCCATGGTGTTTGTAGGTTCATGAAATCTTTGTTACCGATTATAATTGATGTTGACACTTAGCACCACAAGCTGTATTCTTGGAAGCCAACCCTATTTTTTAGCTGCTTTTATGGTATGGAAAGGGGAAAATAGTATAGGATTGACTCTTTCCATCCTCTTGAACGATGAGATTAAGTGAAATTAAAAGCCTCGTTCTTTAGACTGAAATTTGTCCATATTCTTTTGGGTCTCTCAAGTAGTGTAGAGGATAGGAAAACTCTAACACATGAAAAAGTAATAGCAACTTTTTTAAAAAGGCAGAGGATCTCTAGGGTCGATGTTTTATGTAATATTTAAGTTATGGGGTTTAATGTTGACAGGCATTCTTTACTTTGCTCTTAAAAAGGAAAAGTTATAAAGACTTCTCGATAGAAAGATGGAGAAAAGACCACAAATAGCCATATCTCTGAAGCTATGTGGAGTTGAATACAATTTTTTAGTATTTTCCAGCATATTCCACTCACAAGCTGCAACTCTGTCCTGCTGCCCAGATATGGGCTGATGGGCACCATCTGAGAGCTGTGGGGCATAGAAAGCTGGGGGATTTTTGTCTCGCTAATTCAGGAGGCTGTCAAAGAGCAAGCAGCTACATAATTCTCCACTTGTATTTTATGGAATGGTCCTGATTCTTGTGAGGGCTTTTTTGGTTTTGGGTTGTATTTTTTTTAATATCTTTTATTCCTGGCTTCCTGCTTTGATCTCTCAGGGATAAAGGATATATATGCAGCAATTCACAACTTAGTCTGCTGAGCAGGGGAGATGGGTGGGCAGTCCATTCTCACCTTGACAGGCTCCTGCAGAGAAACTCCCGCTACTGCTAATGGGAGCTGGTGACACGCATGAAAGAAAGAATTTCTTTCCAGGGTGTTAGGTTTTTTTTTTTTACTTTGTGTTTGAAATGCTGTTGTCAGACAATGCAATAAGAGGATTTGCATGGTAATATGATGGCTGATGGATTTCTTCCAATAAAATCAAACAAGCTGGTTTATGAGGTACTTTGTATATTTCTTATTTGTATTACAGGAGCAGCAAGGAGCCCGGGGATATGTCTCTGCTGTATGAAACTCTTTGCATATGTGTTACAAATAGCCATGCTCTGTATATTTTCTGTCTGTTGGGGTTGGTTTTCTCTGTTTCCTCGCTTATTGTGAAGTAAGCAAGTATAAAGGCAACACGTTTGTATGGATGTTATTCATCTCTGTTTGTCCTGTGATAATTTGAAAAATCAAATGATATCAAAGATATACGTGAGCGTGTTTCACTACTGACAGGAAAGACTCACAAAAATGGATGTCATGTCATGAATTGACATGAAAAAGGAATCCAATTTGAATAATAAAATACTCTATTTTTTTTCCCCAAAGCACTGGTTTTCACACTAATGCAAGTAAGCCACATGTGCAAGCATTCAGCCCTCATTCTGCTTGCCAGTACCAGGGAAGGTGTGATAATTTTGTCATCTGTGCCGCTTGGTTTTCTGTGCGTTAGCTTTGCTTCTAAATTAGACTCCACACTATTAATGGCTCAAAAATAATGTGATAAGTCAGCTCATAATTTTAAGAGAAAGAAAAACAACAAAAAAAACCCCATCAGATTTAAAGGTAGTTCTGATTCTCAGCTGTGATATATCTGAACAGCTCTAGTGGTCTTTTTAAAATTTGATTCTTTGCTAGAAAGTGATGCATTTTCTCTGAATACAATAGTTCTATTGTGATTTGCATGAGCTTACAATCTGGCTCTGGCTAACTTACTTTTTGCTGGAAAGCAATGTCTGATTTATTTTGCTTAGAAATGTCAGTGCTGTTGAATTAAAGGAACAGTATTTGGTTCTGGGAAGAGGGGGAATTGTCTGTAAAGAGAGGGTGGCAGAGCACTGGAATAGGCTGCCCAGGGAGGTGGTGGAGTCTCCTTCTCTGGAGACATTCAAAACCCGCCTGAATAAGTTCCTGTGCAACCTGTCCTGGTTTGGACCTGCTTTGGCAGGGGGGTTGGACTAGATGATCTCCAGAGTTCCCTTGCAACCCCGTATAATTCTGTGATTCTGTGAAATGTGGGTTTGAAACATGATATGCTGTCTTCTGGTTTCCTATCTCAAATATGTATCTTTATGTATATAATTACCAAGAAGGAAAGAATAAAACAGATGTAAAAGATGCTATGGAAGATTGTATGATTATCCCAGTAGGAAATAAATTCAATTTATGCATGAATTATGCACATAGCATTATATTTAAGAAAGTAAATTTTAGGGAATTATGAAATTGAGTGGGCCAGGTCCACTGGGAGGAAGCAGTGAAAATGAAAGGGGCTGGAAGAAGGCTGTAGTACACTAACAGGAGCAGTAATTACAGCAGAAGTGGGGAGAAGGAGAGAAGTAGCCTTTAGTCTGCTTTGCCTTTTTTTTTTTTTTAAATAAATAACCTTTATTAATGAGGCCAAAAACTTAATAAAAAGCAAGTTGATATTGCTGTTGAATAACACAAACCAGGATGTACCAAAAAAAATAAAATAAAAAACCAACCAAGAACAGAAAGTATGTACAAATTATTAACAAATTTAAGCTGGAAAATAGGAAGCAATGATTTTTTTAGGGGAAATTCATTGATAGGAGGACCTGGAGAGTCATTTCCCTGTAGCCTAAGTCTGAATTTGCAATGCAGAAACATTTCTCTACCACAAGTTAAAATGCTAGATGCCAAAGAACAGCTGGATGTTTGAGAGGTCCAAAGACGCAGCATTGAAGATAAGTTTTTTCAGGGAGATATGTGGAAGCAGGGAGAGTGGCCTTGGGAGTGACAGCTCACTCTACGCTTCAGTCCCTGCACTGAGAACTCAGTGCTGTCTGGAAGCTCCTTGGGTTTCTCAGGTCAGGACTTACACATGTTTGTTTTGCAGGACGATGTGGAGGAAGGCTGATGCAGAATGAAAACTGGAAGGATTTCAAAGAGGAATAAAAAGGATTAAGGCTATAGATGAGGACACAACCTGATGTTTTTGAGAGAAAATCTTGCCTGAAGGTAAGAATAAAGAAGTCCTA
The DNA here is from genome assembly GCA_026546715.1 of Gallinago undulata. Lineage (NCBI taxonomy): Eukaryota > Metazoa > Chordata > Aves > Charadriiformes > Scolopacidae > Gallinago > Gallinago undulata. The sequence continues at coordinate 20,189,597 of JAOTQQ010000023.1, read as the reverse complement.
ATTCTTTTAAGTGTCATAACTAGTAAGGACAGTGTGACTTAAGGCAGTAGGACCACATATGGAAGCTATAAAATGGAGATGACTGTATCATTCAGAATTAGTATGAACAAAGGTCTTATAAATATTCATGTGCTTCATTGGTCAGTGCTGTTACGATAGGAACATGTTACAATCTACCAGATGTCTGTTTATTTTCTTTATTATCCAAAGATATATCTTTAATATAGGATAAAGCCTGTGGCAGGTAATGGCAATTGTCAATGTGAGCAAGTGTCCTTAGACCCTGGCCACGCTTCCCATCCTCTCTGGCAGGCAGGGAGAGAAGAGTGCCCTTCTGCATCCTCATGGCTGGACAGATCCCACCGGAACCCAACAGCATGCGTAGGGCTTCAGGGAGGACTCAGACATGTCCTGAGCAATACTGGTGGGGAGGTGCTTGGCCAGGCCATCCAGTGCCTGTTGTTGCCTGGGGTAACTAAGGGGGTCTTGAGCTTTTGGGGAAAGCAGGAAAGGATGGCATTAGGAGTAGTGCATCTTGAAGGCAGATCAGAGCAGCAATCAATGGCTGAGGATGAGGATGGTGTACTCTGACTCACAAGCTCTGGCAGGTGAAGCTGGAAAAATAAGAGAGAATTCCAACTCAAGTGGTCTGTTCGACTTTTCTGTTCTTCTTTTCTGCTGTGTCCATGTGTGGGACTGCAAGTGGTGAGGGTTGAGGGCTCAGACACTCCATTAAATCTGCCTGAGGATTTATCTGCAGCAGCTGAAGAGGGTGTAGCTCCTGCTGCCATGGACTGGCAGCCTCCTCATCCTTGTGTTAAGCTTTCAGGGACTGCAACTATGTTTAATCAATCCCTGGGCAGAAGAGAAAGCGTTGGAGATCACCAGTGCTGCCCTTAGTCCTTTCTCTGGATGCTCTCAGGCAGCCCCGGGTACCATCTCTCCCTTGCACCAAGTGCTGAAATGCCTACTTTCTTTTGGGAAACACCTACCTACTGACCTTCCTGTGCTCTGGGAAGCCTCAGGGATTTTTTGTCTTGCTGAGTTGTTTGCCTGCTTCTTTTGACCTCTGACTAAGTAATACAAAATTGTTGCTGTTGGGAAATAGGATTGGATGCTACAGCTGGCCTTTAGAGACACCACCTGCCTCTTTTCCTTATCCAAGGTGCCCTGTGTTTCTGAAGCCTCCCTCGCTGAAAGTCACAACTGTTCACAAAGTTGAAAGATTTTATTTTGTGTGAAACAGTTCTGTAATTCTGTATTCTTTGCTCCTATACTTCTGTATTTCAGTAAGATATTTTGATTCTGGCATGTAATTAGCAGAAAGTGTTGCTGTTCCCATACATACTAATATGGGTGTACATGGACATAAGTGACATTCATTAGGTCCAGATTTTAGAAGCCCTCAACATTTGTGAGTGCTTTTTACTGATAAAATCTTCCAAAATTAGTATTGAAAGTAAAAACGTAGATCAGGTTTTAGGTTCTGAGTATGCTTCAGATCTGACTGTGACCTGTTCTGAACAAGGTACATCAGAGCAAAAATAATTTATTTGGGAAAAAAGAAAATAGCTTGGCATGTATATATATATTTTTTTTTAAAAGAGTATAATACATATAGGTAGAAAGGTATAAAAAGCAGTTTTAAAACAACTTTCTTTTAAACCACCCAAAGCCCTAATAAGACAACTGTGTAAGTAATTGTTCTCCTGCACATCCAACAGTGTTATGCTTCTTTTGATGTTTACCTCAATTTCTTCTTCACCTTTTATTTCAGTCTGCAATTAACACCTATAATGAAAAAGATGGAGATGATGGGCTGTTGTGAAATTCTGGTGTTAATTAAAATTGTTAACAATTAGAGAAAAATAAGGAAGGAGAAGGAGGAAATAAGATTTGCATATTTTTTATATTTAAGATGGACTAAAGCACAGAGACTCTGTTCTAAAGAGCTCACTTCAAAATTAATTATGGAACTTGCCAAAAGAAGTTACAGTGAAATTCCCTCTTTTTAGGAGGGCTGGCATCCCCCATGCTCTCTTCAACAGCATTTAGGTTTGCCAAGGCCTTTGTATAGGGCTGAATTTAATTTCTGAATGAATTACCCTAATTTACAGAAGAACAATAGGGGAAATGAGCTCTGGCAATAGTAGAGGAGGGATGGGAGTGCGATTCATCTTAGCAGAGTGAGCATTTGGGATTGGATGAAAGTCTTATTCAGAGAGGAATAACACAAAATGGCCCTGGGTTTCCTATGAGAGCAGTTCATCCACCAAGCTCCGACACTGTGCTTGCCGAGAACGTTGCAGCGACATTTAGCCCAGGTCTATGATCCTTTAGGAGCCATGTGAGTGCTTGGGGCTATTGCCACACTCGCAGCCTCAGGCACTGAGATCCTTGCCTATGGCTTCCACCAAATGGGTGTTTGGCATCTAAATATCCCCTTGGATGCCAGCCCAAATCTGTCTTGAAAATGAGTGCTGGCCTCCTGATATCACTGCAGAACTTCCAAAAGTTTTACCTGTGTTGTGTAAAATCAATTTTGAGGTGTTTTTCAAGAATATGCTTGAAAAAGACCAAGTGAACAATGCTGGAGAAGAAAGCAGCAGCAGTGATGTGGATGTACATAGAAAGTAGCCACCTCTACCATGTCCTTCTGTGTCCCATGGAGTGCTGTCAGCCACACGATACAGTAGCTGTCACTTGCTTGGTGGTATTTATGAGTGGTTCATGCATTATGCACAGGATAGGAAGCTGAGACACGCCTGGAAGCCAGCTCAATACCTTGGGATGGGTATTACAGGGAAATGCTCTGGAGCAGTATTTCTATATTCAGTTTCTTATCAAAATTACTACATTTGTGATATTAGGGAGTATGACTAATTACTTCCCCTCTAGAGAAGCTATTATTCAGGAAGGGTCATTAGTTTCCTGCTCAGTGTAGATGCTGGCACATGACATGGGGGAAAGGGATATTTCTTGGTGTCAGACATCCTCCATGGCTTTTACAGTGTTACCTGCAGCTAGACTTTCCATGGGAAATCCCCAAAACAGGAATTCTCAAGCTGAACAGTGCCAGAGTTTGGAAGAGGCTGTCAAGAAATCCCTGAGAGGATCCAGGTCTCTGATTTTAAGTAATCTCTACAGATTGGAGTCAGTCAAGCTAGTGATGAAAACCAAGCTACTTTCCCAAAGAGGGCTCTAATAACTGTGTTGAAGCCTCTCAGGGGCTGAAGATCGTTACCCAGCCTTATAACTTTAAGACTCTCGGGGATCAAGAGAAATAAGCCTGATGCAAACCGTCTGACCCAAAACTAATTGCAGTGGATGGAAGCAGAAAATCTATCACAGAAATGAATCCCACAGATCCATGACTTTATTTTATATTTCCCTTTCCTTAGCAGCTGGGTTTGTTTCTACTTTATAACATGTTGGCCTTTTTACCCACCTTTTTAAGCTGTTCTTTGTGACAAATTTTCAGCTTGTTTTCAATCTGAGTAACCAGTTTCCTTCTTTTGGTGACATGGCATCTTTCATTGATGAATTAGATGTGACTGTTGAGAATACCCTAAATGTCCTTCCCTTGAGACCTATAACTTGGTTTGGAATCAATCATTACTTAGTAGAAAAATTCCTCCTCAGTGAGAGTTCAGGTAAGGACAAGAAAAATCCTCTGAACTTGAATATTTCTCACATCAGCAAGTAAATTAGTCACCTAATCTTGCCAGATCTTGCTGATGAAGAAAGACATTACTGAAGAACTGAAAAACATAATCCCTAGAGTCTTAATCCTCACAGTTTGCAAGTGAAATAGAAAGTTAGGTTTTTTTCTTTTTAACTTCCCCGAGCCTGAGTAATGTATTTCAGGTCTCTTAGAGAACTGGCATTTAAATTTAGGGTAGTGTATGCCTAGGATCAAGGTCAGTCCCACTGCTCCATTCCTCTTTTTAAGGTAATACTTCAGCTTCAAATGTCTTACCTAGTAAGTATGGCTGGGGGGGGGGGGAGGGGGAAGTTGTTTCCATGACACTTTAGAAATTAGTAATAAGAAGGGAGGGAGGTAAAAACCCCAGGAAAATGCAGGCTTTATTGTGTGGATTTTTCTCCCTACTCTTGAGGACTTAATTTTGATATTTTTAATTTCTCAAACTTGGAGGTGGAGGGAAGGACAAGTGTTTTCAACCCAGGTGTCCTAATAGGAGTATTTCTGAGTATTGCCTCTGAGAATCCTCTCTGGGAAGGCCATGGCATTTCGGGTGGTGTGTGCTGTGCTCCACCTTAGACTCCCTTTGGGGGGTGAGTGGTGCAAGCAAACTGAGTATTGGCCAAGCATATGGTGACTGCTGGACCTGATGTACTCTTACTCTGTCCTGTAGTATTTAGCTGGACCAGCAGCCTCCTCTGGACCTTGTGATTCTGGCGGAAAATGTTGCGGGGATTAGCTGGAGGTTTTGGGCTCGTGATTTGGGGTCAGAAAGCATGATATAATAACTCTGTAACCTGCTCCAGTGCAAACGCAAGAGAAGGCCAGCTCTGCTGGGGCCACCTTGGATCACTCTCAGTGAGAAATACAGCATTTTGCATCTGTAACTGTGCGTGAGTCCATGGCTTTGGTCTGGCTGTGTGCCAGATCTGCTTCATGTATGTACTCATTTAACTCAATATAAATATAGAGAAATGGTGGGAAGGAGCTGTTGGTTGCAAAGAAAGGGGGAAGACTTAGTGGGGATTGGTGGTACCTTTGACAGCCTAGCTAAAGAGCTCATCTGCATTTCCCACCTGCCCTTATTTAATACCATTTCTGAGCCCTGCCTCCAAAGGATGATATCTGCTTGATCAGAGGAAGAACCAGGAGATGCTTCAGCTCACTTTGCATCATACTCTGAGCCAAAAAATAAATAAAAAGAAAAGGGGAGCGCCTGTCAAACTAATACCTTTTCGCATTATTAGGGATGATCTGGCAGATGCACTATGGGAAAACCACCTTAGATAATACAATTTGGGTGGGCTCAGCTAAGGCTACAGGGAATTGTGGGAGCCCAGACTCAATAAAATATTATAATAATAGAAATTAGGGATTTTTGTAGACTAGTCTGTCGTGTATTTGTAAAGTAATAGCTTTTTCTACCTATGCCATCAGGCAAGCGAGTTCAAATTCACATTGCTGCAGCCACTGGTAAATTAAATTCATCCTGACAATGTATGGAAATTTATTTGTGATTTTTCATCCTGGGCTGACAGCCTTCCAGGGAAGTTGCTTGCAGTTGCCTATGAGCTGACAGTGTAGCCCGGTCCTGTGGTAATACTAATGTGCCAAAAACGCCCCTGGAGTAGGCTCTGGGAAGCACAGCCTCCCTCTCAGGGCACAGCAGCAAACTCTTCCCCCAAGAAGTCCCAATTTCTAGTCCCTTCTTGCCCCAAAAGGAAGAAGGAGTCCAGAAGGAAAGAAAGACTGTGACCCTAATTCTCCATATTAGCCAGTGTTACCCCAGAAAGCGGAGAAAGCAAGTTAGCAGGGAAGGTCAGACAACCGAGATATACCATGTATGATACTGTATTCCCCCTAAACAGCGTCTATATTCGATGATCTCAAAAGTCCCTACCAACCACTAAGATTCTGTGATTCTGTTCTTGTGCTGAGAGGTTATCTCACTGGGTGGGCTGGGGTCATGGGGTAACTCGGTCTCAAATGAAGCCAAAGGAAGGGTCAGTGGCTGGATGAGTGTGGGCCACGTGTACAGACTGTAGCGTGTTTCCAAGCTCTGAAAAATAGCCTGTGCATGCTCAACAGATTTTAAATCTACTCTACTCATATTCAAGCACTGGATCAGGTCATCCTTGATCAGTTTTGAGTGAAATATCATTCAAGTAAAAATTGCTTTTCTGAAGGAGAAACCCTTCAGAATCAGTCTCATTGCCTGAAATGTGAATGTCTGATTTATTTATAAGTGTCCTGAAAACTGAAGAGATTGTGACAGAGCTAAGGAGAAAGTCCCCTAACTGACCTTTGCCCTTGCAAAGCCATTGTAGACAAAATTGATATTGGCTCAAGGGAGCTGTACATTAGTGAAATGTAACGTCAGTTCAGATCTCATCACGTCATGCCATAAAAAAAATAATAAATCAATAAGTTACTCAGATCAAATAGAAACCAAAAAAAGTAAGAGCAGAAAGTCATTCAGGCATGAGCCATCTGGAGGGGAGAGGACATAATGCAGATATTGTTTGCTTTAAATCTCCATAACAGTTTCTCTTTTATTTTTCTACAGTTGTAGTCTCTGCACTTTGCTCCTTTTGAAACAGCAATTACTGTATGTCTAGAAAGAATTCATGACAGCTTAGGACCTCGCTTAATAGTTGGTGTTTCTTTTTTTATCGACAAGGCAAGAAAAGACATTAATACAACTTTAGATCTCCTGCCAAATCCCAGAAGAGATCCAAGCTATTAATATAGATACGTGTGTAAGACATGATATGCTGGTCTGAATCTGTTGTGTTATCAGAAGGGCTTGTAGTGATACCTGTAGCTGTCTAACACTCTCCATCCCTTCTTATTAATCTTGTAACAAGTCTACTGTTTGAGCAGAAATTTCAGTTCCAAATGCTTGCTTCAGGTTGTTGGGTCATTTTTGAGGAGGAAGGAGGTAGGGGAAGGCTCAGTAAGAATAGTCCGGCGGTTTATACAAATAAAGATACTCACTAGTATCTGTGTTCAGGTCAGAGACCCTACAGTGGTCTCTTGGGTAGCATTAGTGTTTCTGCCTTTGGGCACTCAGGCTGAGCAGTACTAGTGGTGCAAGGTGTGACATCTGGAATGTGTCCCATGTCATTCCACCAGCCCCACTTGACTGAAGGACACAGGTCTGAGACACATTACACATGAGCATCAGCTGGCAACCAAACCCCAGGGACCTCTCCTCTGCTCTGAGCTTGCTTTAGGGTGCAGGTACCTGTTCACCACACTGCTATGAAGTGGTTTGGGTAACAGGCATCTTCAATGCAAGGTGGCATCAGGTCACAATCTGCTTACTCCACTTGAGCGTGTGGTAGGACATCTCCTTGCTTGGCTTTGTTCCCACCAGGCTGATGCACTGCCAAAGGAGAGTTATTACCATGGCAGAAGGCACCAGATGTGATGAAATCTCTGACATGAGTATTTTGTTTCCTATCTGGAGTCCAGAAATTGAGGATTCTGTTGACAAATGAGAGTCAGAAGTGCAGTCAAAGCTGAGGAGGCAGGGGAAAGGTGTAAGGCTTGCATCTTACAAGGAAAGAACTTGTAATTTCCTTACAAGTTCTTAATTTCTTACAAGGAAATTACTAGGAAAATTTTTTTTATTTTGCTCAATTCAGATCTGCAATCACTTTGTGTTGCTCACTTGGCTGAAATTCTGAGTAGAAAAATGCAACAGCTTGCAACATGGCTAAAGGGAGTTTAATTGTTTTTCATTTCCCCTTTATGTAATTTCAAGGCTGGACTGTTTTAACAAGCCCTGGAAGTTTTGAGCACTTACACTGTCAGCTTTCTTCAACTTGAAGGCACATGTGTGAAAAATGAGATGCCTTTTATATTTTTAGATGGGCACTTGCAAGTCCCAGTAATAGACCAGTAGCGCCCCAAACGTCAACTTTCATTTGGATTCTGAACAGATCATAAATTACATTCAGGGCCAAAACAGTTTTAATTAATAATAGAGTGGCTTTTTCCATCAGAAGATCTGAAAGGTATTAACCTATAAGCTGGCTGAGTGCTACCTCCCACTTTCAGGCTGAGATACAAGGGACACATAGCCTGTGAAGCGTGATCCCTCCAGAGCAGAGCACACAACAGCACCACAGGATGGCTTGTGGCATAGACCAAGCAAAGACTGTGCTCATACCCTATGGAAAACTCCACGTGAATATGCAGGAACAGAACAGGCAAAATAAATCCCTCAGCTGGCTCCATCTCAGCAGAATTGTATCAATGTTTTGTAAACTGACAGGAGTTGCTATTTGACCAGGGCACTGAGTCCTGGACCTCACTGCTTGCCATATCTTACTGTTAATTGAGAAATCCTATCTCTAGTCTAACACTGCAGATCCTGGAAAGTCTTGGGAGCCTCTGAGAAAAGGCTTGACAATTAGGAAAGCAGCAATGCTTAATTAAATTCCCTTGTGCATTTAAAAGCTGTAGGGAACCAAGCCAAGATAATCCCCTTCCTCAGAAAAGCAGCTTTGGGTGGTATTCCTCTCTTCCAAGAGCCAACTTAATTTTTGCGTTCCCCACAGCAGATTGTTTTACAAAAGGAGATTTCCCCTACCATTTTTCTGGCTTTCTCATTACTCTGTATTTTCTTCCTACTCCAGCATTCCTGAATCTGCCTTCTCTAGTTTCCGGGTGAGGGAAAGGAGGGGTGTGTTCCACTTGATTTTCTGGCAGTGGTGCTGATTTCTGAAAATACTTATTATCTCTGTAACTTCAGACAGCCAATTTCCTGGGATATTTCTCCCCATCCTTTTGAGAAGCCGCTTATGCAATTACAGACAGCAGAGTCTGTGTTTCTGCCATCCCATGTGCTCCACAACCTGCCTCTCTCGTACCACCAGCCCCCCTTAATTACAGTCTCAACCATAGCCCAGCTAAATTATCTGTAGTGCCTAAAAAATGTAGCCTTTCCAAGCCCAATTTTCCAGCTCTCCTTTGGAAGAACTCCTTGGAAGCTCCCTTTGATAGGTTGGTGTTTACTTCTTTGCTGATAACATTTGTTTTCCCAGAGCAGGGATGCAGGGATCCAACTTTGACCTGATACTGTCAGTTAAAAATCCTGCGCAACTTCTATCAGATTTATTATCAAGAAGGGCAATGATATATTAAGTCAAAGGCCTAAATTATCTAATTCTACTTGAAAGGAAAAGAAAATCACCTACGTCTTTTTGTGATAAATTCTGCTCTTCTTAAGAAGGAAGAAGGCAGGAGCAGTGACTTCATGGAGGATTTCTTTTCTATTTCTCCATTATTTTAGAGATACTAGTGAGATATATAGGAAAGAGTGCCCAGACAGGCTCATCATCTCTGGCCCTTCTGCCGTCTTTCAGCACCGGAAGGGCTGCAAGGACTGAACTGCCCGTTTTCTTCACCTGTTCATTTGGAGGCAGGGTTGGATTTTCAGTGGATTTTCCTCTGCCTGACCCGTCTGGCAGCAGGGTATCACCTGTCATATCCGTGTCTCTCCATTACATGGTCTCTCTGTTATCTGATCTCCCTGCATCTCATCAATATTTTAGGCAGCATTTTAGCATATTTAGAGGAGGGAGGTTTTGTAAAACAAAATTTCTAGAGATCTCCCAAGAACAAAATTTCTTGTGTGCTCCTAAGTGGATCTTGCTCCTGCCTGGAGTGAGTACTGGGTGCGCACTTGTCCTTTCTCAATAGGCAGAGTGCTTCAAAATTGCAGATGGCTAAATAAATGTGTGTCTCTTACCTGTAGCTCAGCCATGCTGCTTGTCACTGCAGTGTGGGATCCCAGCGAACCCCAGGCAGCTGCAAATCCCTCTTTTGATCGTCAGGCAGACACAGGAAAGCTCTCCTGCGAGACATCGTGAGAGTCATCCCTGTCCTTCCCAGGAGCAGCAAATGAACAGCAGGAAAAGCAAGGGACTGTTGCTGCAGTGACAGAGGAAATTGCAGTCCTGCCTGCTTGCACCCGGAGCTGTGTTGCTTTCCCACACGATGTAGCCATCAGTGACATAATCTTTGTCAAATCAAAAGCGAAGAGCTGGAGGCAGCTCATGGAGGCACATCAGCGCAGCTTTACTGCATCAGAAGAGCTGCATCAGCTAAGACCCACGGCTCTCCTCCTTCAAAGGGAGAAATTAATCAAATTTCATCTTTTTTTTTTTTATTTAAAATGGGAGAATTGTGCAAACAAGAAGCAGAGTCCCCTTTGTGCTTTCCTTTTCAGTTAAGTAGCAATTACTGTTCTCTTTAAACTGCCCAGCAGTCTGCACCAAGAAGAACCCAGATGTAAATAGTACTTTGCAAAAGGTGAAGCATAAAATGAAAAAGAGAGATCTACAGGTCATGGTTTGACTTACTTCAAATGGGAGCAACTCTAGCACATGTTGACTATGCAAAATGTTACGCGTCTGAGCATGTTGCAATATTTGAGTAGTATTTATTCCTGAATGTAAGCATTTGTATGGTGCTGGGCTTCTTTGCGAAGTTTATTTTAGTGGATTTACCAGTGATGTATTTCAAGCCCATCTCCTCCTTTGTTAACCAAAGGACAAACTTTTCACCACCTTTTAAGGGAGGATGACCACTTTTCTCATTCTTTTGTTAATGAGAACTGCTATTTCCCACACAGGGAGATTGTTTTATCTCTCATGCAGAAGCTTATTTTATTTGTTTTGAAAATCTGATCACAGGCAGGAAGGGGAAGTCCTTGTCCTTACTGAAAAGGTGCTTACCATGCTTCATCTTCATGAGTGGCACAAAGCATCGCATAAGAGAAACAAGGGATTCAAAGGGAAATGTAATACAGCCAATGAAGTAAAATACCTACATGTAATGAGGACAAAACACGGGGATAAGAGACATTAAGCTGGTCTTACATGCAGAGGACCAGAAGTCCTGCACATAGGGAATACAGCAGCAACTCAGTGCTATCGTTTACTTAATAGAATTTTATTTGACAGAAGCTTGGGTTTTGTGAACAAAATGCTGCATGTGCTATTTGCTGTGGAATGTGTGTCAGCACACTGCATATCATTGTGGTAGATGACAGACCCCTCCAGGGCCAGGGGACTTCGCTGATTAGCCTTCTTCATGCCGCGGAAACTAAATCCAGCAGTTCAGCATCAGGATCCAGAGAACATTTAAAGCTGTGGTTTGTAAACTACAAATAAGTGTTCAAGGTCTGTTGGATTTTATTTATGACTTATGAATGCGATCCTGCTGACGTAAATACTACTTATTTCTAGCTTTCCTTCATATGAGTGTGGTAAGAAAGAGGAAGCCAAATTCACTCCCGCTTTTCAAAAAGTGGGCTAAAAGCAACAATGGTGGTAAGGACAGATGTTGTTGAAGAGCTAAAAGAAGCCCATTTTCCGCTGCCTCCCCAATGCTAGAAGAAAAGGCCGGGAATGCCCAGGAAGTGTCCCAGGAAGGCTGTCCGGTGCTCAGGCCCCTCCTGCCCTAGATGTAGGAAGAAGAGGGCCAGGGGAGCTGTAAACCAGCCCTTTGGTGGACCCGTGTCTGATCACCCACAAAACCTGCAGCACACTGCTAACCACAGCCTGCTGTGCGGGGGGGGGGGGGGGGGGGGGGGGGGGGGGGGG
>JAOTQQ010000023.1:20159566-20178265 GCA_026546715.1 Gallinago undulata | reverse complement strand
GGGCCCCCCCCCCCCCCCCCCCCCCCAGCTCTACTCAACAAATCTGTCAGTAGCTCTGTGCTGCATGTAACTATAGTTGAAAACAGAAACTGATTCAGGCAGAATAGTGGGATTTGAGATTTCTGTTAAAAAAGAACCCATAATGAAGGGAACTAATCCATTCTCAGTGCCTCTGAAGTACTAATGTCTGAAAGGTCTGAGGGGGATTTTGTATTTATTGCTTTATGGCTGAATCAGGCTGTTGGAAATTAAACTCCCACCTGTAGATCTGTGGCTTTTGCAGACTCCTAAGCAAGCTGAATTCCTCTGCGCAGCAAAGGTGCACCTCTTCATCAGGCCACAACCCTTATTGAGCTTGAATTCATTTCAGGGTGGGCTGAATCAATTATCGTTACTTTGCAAGAAATAAGCATGGGCTTGTTTCAAAAGGGTTTTAGCTTTTAAAGAAAACCAACACAACAAAGGAGTGGGTTGCTGATTAATCTGACCATATATGCTGTAGGTTATGCATAAGTGCCTCAGTACAATTTTCCAAACTATATTTTAAAGTTGCAAGGAGGTTCCTGTTTAGCACCATACAAATGGCAATGCCTTTTAGGATAATGGCAACAGTGACATGAGGATGTCCAGGGCAACAGGAAAAACCACACAGGAACAGCCAACACACTCAGTAAAGCTGCATGAAGTGGGTAGTACCCAAACTGGCTCAGTAAAATGCAGCATGGTCTGTACAGGTGATATAAAGGTGAAAATAATATAAAAGAAGGGCTGTTCATAAAAGTTGCTGATGCATAGCTAATGCTTTGTCTGGGGAAAGTGTGGGGCTGGCAGTTATCTGCTCTGCTCTCCTCAGGTGATCTTCCTGCAAGCAGTGAAGCATGAATGTATTTGGCTAGGAATAGGAGGATATTTATGCAGTCAAAAACACCGGGTGTCCGAAAAATACTTCACTTAATAGGATTTGCTGATTGAATACAAATTCAGATATTGTTAAAAGCAAAATTACTAAAGTGGTGAACTGAATACACCTGGCTTTTTTTGCCGGGCACAGTACAATGAATGAAAATATAGCTGATGGGTTCCTTTTCTGTCATTATTTCGTGATGCTCTTCCTTTCATCTGTGGATGAGGTCTCAGTATTTCACCCGAACAACTCTCCTGAGCATTGATCTGCTGCTCTTAAATCCAGTCCTTAATGCAATTAAAGTTGCACAGAGAATCCATGTGGCTGTGAGTACCAAACAGTGAGGAGCTTTTAGCTGACCCAGCCTATGAAAGAGTAGTATTAGCCTATTTGAGAAAAAAGAATCATCAGGAAATAGCAAAAAGTGTCTGTAGGCAGAAGAGAAACAGTAAAATAGGAAGAATTCTGTAAGGGTGATAATAGGATACATACACCCTTACCCAGGTTATTGTTTGCAAGCATTTCCTCCATCTCCCTGGTGACTACTGTACTAACCAGGCTCCTCAGTTAATAGGCTCTCTCTGATTTCTCATTAGCCATAGCCACCCAGTTACACTCAGGAACAGAACTTTGTCCTACACTCATCAATGTTTCTTACCGAGTAGCCTCCATAGCTGCTCTCTTTCGTGGTTTTCTATGTTTTGTATGTTTAATTCATAGCCCCTGCATCATAGCTATGAAATTACATATTTCAGCACCTACATCTGTGTGTCCGCTCCTAAATGTTTTCGTGGACAATCTTTCATATTAGATGTATAGTAAATCTTGACCAAACTGGGTGTTCAGTGTAATGCAAAGAAAACAGCAGGATTCATTTAATGAGACCATTATATTAAAATAAAAGAAAAGAAGTGAAAAGCCTCTTGAGCCACAGTATTGGTGATTATTTATACTGATTAATATCCAATGCAACTAGTCTGTAATGTCCTAAATCAGGCTCAGGTTGTCTGCAGTTTGCAGACAAACCTTTCCTGGCTCTAGTTTCTTTCCTGGGTCATCACTACTTGAACTGTAGCACCTGCCAGTTGCAAGCATGTAGGAAAACAGACAAGAAGTACAGCATCCTTTTGGTTAGGAGCCCAACCTGCTCTGTCACCTAAAATATGGTAAGATAAAACTTCTGTCAAAAAATGTCACACTGTCAAAATGAAAACCTGAAGAGTTTATTGTTTCTGATGAAATTTCACTTTGAGGAAACGGAAGAAGAAATGGACTTTTTTTTCTTGTTGTCATCACAATGTGTTATTTTAACTAAGAAAAAAATATTTTGTTGAGTTTTTTTAACATTTGTTTCATAGAAAATTTATTTCAGCTGGGACTTGCGGTGGTAATATCACATTGGTATGTGCTGAAATGTTGGAGACAATCCTACCCTGGGGCATGTCTATAAAAGATAACAACTGCGCTAGCAAAGCAGCATTTCGTTCACACCTGTATTTAGTATTCATCACAGTGAAGGTCATGACAATGGTGCCCCATTTTGAGTGATTATTTTGTTACTATCTGGGTTAAACTGAAGTAGGACATTGCTCATTTGAAAGAAACCTCCCCATGGAGATATGTACCACAGTAATGAGATGAGAACTCAAACTAATTGAGTTATTTTACTTCCAGAGCATGCGCAGGCAGCCCTTATTCTTACGAAGTATTCCCACAAGTTAAAAGAAATGAACAAAATTTAGCAATTGATACTTCTTTTATAGTAGCTAGTATCTGTTTTGTAATTGGTTTAAATTTAGTAGGTTTAAAGAACACTTCACTGTTTTTAGAGACAAAATAAAAGATATAGAGGATCTTAAGTTCCTGATTTGTCTGTACAGATATTGCCTGTGTCTGTATCTCTTCTGTTTCTATATTTCTGTAATATCCTGCTATACCCTTACAAAAGCATGCTCCATTTCTAGTGGTAATAAACTAATTAAGAAACTAAAATCAGCCAGCTTTCTTTTAAAAAGGAATCAATTTAATTTAAAATTTAAAAAAATGCTAGCACTCTCTAGATATTGATATCGCACTCTTTTGTGTTCTTAATACATTTCAACAAGATCAAGTAGCAGCAACAACATATTCTATTTCCATGGAAATCAGTGTAGTTTTCTTTGCCTCTAATCAGACCACTTTGCTGAAAGCCAAAGTGTTTATTTTTAACCTCCCAAAAAGATGAAAGCTTGCCATGCCGCTTATGTCAGGAGTGTGGCTGTTCTTCTCTGTTCCATTAGGTCTTCTGGCTTCAGCCTCACCTGCAACTGAGAGCTGGCCTGTGGGACAGATGCATAGAGCATGCAAATGCCTCTGCCCTCTTTCCTTTGCTTTGCTGGCAGTTTCCAGCCCAGCGCAATGACTAACTCCCAGCCATTAAAAAAGGAGACCTGGACATAGGGCTGGGTCCTGTCTGGCTGCATGCTGGGACAGTGAGGAGCATTAGATCCAGGATCTAGGGGGTGAAAAGCAGAGTATACTCAAAGAGCTGGAATATCTCTTGCACATACGTGAAAAAAATTTGCTTGTCTTGTCATTAGTCTCGAAAGCAAAGGATCAGATTAGGGTGAACTCAGCACATGAGATAACCCATATACCACTTTCCAATCTAGACAATGCCATCCACAGTTCCTCCAGGAGCACACGTGTCCTGTACAAGTCAGTTTAAAAGAGAGTTTTCTCCCAATTACCATTGCAAGTGCGGCAGAGACATTGAGAAACAGGTGGGTGGCAGTCTGACAGTCTGGCTCTGAATCACCCCACAGTGCTTGTGCTCACACACCATTGCTGGTGATGAACGTTCGGAGGCTCGGTAACCTCCTATGCTAATGCCATCCAGTTCTGGCCTCAAAATCAGCCATACTCAGAAGGGCTCCTGTGCATTCTCCCTGGGATAAAAATGGTGTGAGTAGGAAAGGTGGAGCTGATGCACACTTTCAGCATTGTGAAAGCTCTCTTTGTACAATGCTTGTAGGTCACTTATTTTTATTTTTTAAAAAAATAAGCTGGTGAGTTTTAAAGCTTTGTTCTAAAACAGAAGCTGTTAAAGTAAATTGTCTTGGGTTTTTTTGAAGAAGCTCAGTTGCTGTAACCTAGCTGATCTTTATTTGCACTAATAGAAAAAAAACAGTGGCAGATAGTGTGCAGTCCCTTCAGTGCATGTGTGTGGTTAGAGTGCAGCTCTGCCTTTGAACATAAAGAAATTCCTGCCCTATAGAAGTGCCAGGGATAATACACTTATCACTGCTTGTATATCGTGACACGAGTTATCTTGGTGAGCAAAATAGCATGGTATGGCTAGGTAAGGAAGTCTGGAAAACCCTGAGAAAGAGGTAAGAAAAGGCAGCTCCCAACATCTGCAGGCAATGAAGTCTCTGTTAAGGTCCCTGAGGGTTACAGTCTCCTCTGTGGAGACTCAGTACTGCACCAAGGCTTTTTCTAGATGATTGATGTAGGAAGGAGCTAATGCTAAAAAGAGCATTCAGGTGGGGGAAGGAGCCCTCCTGAGAGGTGAATGGCCAGAGGGAAGCAACTGGCAGATGATGGCATAAATAAGACATAGGGCAAGGAAATAGGGGGATAGGAAAGTTGAAGTCTTTCTAAGGTTCATCCTTTTCCTGTCTACATCTACCACCCAGATCTCTTCTTTGTTGCAGGTATGTTAGCTTGGTGCTTGTGAGCAGGACAGCAGTGTCTGGCTGGTATGTCTTGAGGAGATGGTTTTGCTATTTAAAGTTTTCTGGCGGGACCTGAAGTTGGTGGTGGTTGCAGACCTCCTGCAGACTGAGCCTATGAGTTTTCTTGCCAACAAAACCAGCCCAACGGATTGCATCAAGATTGAGTGTATCAATCTGGTAAGACTGATTTATTGGTTTGGGTTTTTTCATTCTTGGCCTCAATAGAGATTAATTTTTTTATATATCTGTTTAAAATTAGTTTAATATAGTTGAAAATTAGCCATAGTGCTTTTGCTTTCTTTGTCTCATGTTGTTCTTGGCCTAAAAGTGTTAAAAGCTGTAGCAGGAATGGAGTAGAGGACAGGGCCTGAACCTCTGAGGGTAGGAATAAATATCAGCTTGTCAACTTAACCACCTGCGCAGTTTCCCCTAATTACTCTCTGGTTTTCACAGCAGAGATGCGTAGACTTTATTTACCTCTGCTCATGGCACACAAGAGGGAACTAGCTCCTGCTCCCCCTTTAATAGCTGTGAGGCTTCTGCGCAGGTAACAAGAGCAACCAGCAGTAAAATTACCTCTTTGCCAGTAAGGTCAGTAGCTGCAGTTCTAAATTCACAGGGGAAAATATGCAGGAAAATGCCACTTCTGTGCAGTTGCTCTTCACCCTCGAAGAGTCATTGAACTGCCTACATGGGGTCTCTGCCCGGTGGGGAGGAAGAAAATCTTTCTTATGACACCAAAAGCTTACTCTGACCCTTTCACCATGTACTTAAACAGCACCAAGGTTGAACTGGGGAGACAGCATGATCAGAATGACCTGATGTGAAGTAATCTCCTCTGCTTTACTTCATGGGTTTTGGTAGCATTCAGATAAGACTTTAATTAAGGTTTTCATTTATTACCTATTGATCTTTGATATTTACCCATGGTCTCTTTTGGGTTTTTTTTTGGATTGATTTGATCTTGCTACATAGGAATTAAATACACAATTAGTCTTGGCTTGCTGAAACAGAATAGTCCAGTTAATGAATGATTCACTGACAGTACTAATTGCTTGGTTTGCTGATATACTCCAGGAACCACTGCAAGACAAACTGATACTTATAACAGGTGTCTGGAGCTGGCAGATGTTTAGGGAGAAGAAGCAGATAGGCAGGATTAGGGAATTTCAAAAAAAGTTAACCTTTTTCCTTGCTGGGCTATGCATGCCTTGCCTGAGGCGTCATTGCTAGAAAAATGAGGCCATTGTAAGATTTATTGGCTCAGTGCAGCGTTTATTTAGTGACAGTCACAAAAGGTAATTGTGTGACTATGTGCAGCCTGGAGTGTTTAATTGCCTCTGCGCCAGGGCTCCCGTGCGTATATGGGGAAGTACTTCCCCAGATGTATTAAGTAGTGTCTTTCTTAATATATAAAACACTGAGACTATAGCATTATCGAGCCTGCAGCACTGCTGTGGCAAAACGATTGCGTGCGTGAGGGAAGCGATACAAGGGAAAGGGGCAGCGGAGCCCCAGTTTGGTTCTCATTTTAGCCCTACACAAAACATCTCCTGGGAGCATTGTTTCTGGTGACTCCATCCTGTGGAGCAACAGCCCTCAGCAGCAAAACAGGCACCTACGTGCCTGCCAGAAGGTGCAAGTCAGACAGGGCCAGGAAGAAAAAGGGGTGGGGTGGACGTGTGTGTCTGAGAAGAGGAAAGAAATTCAGTTATTTCAACCCCAGGTGATTTCCCTTTAAAAAAAATAATAATCACAACTTTACTTCTATTCTCTTCTTCCTGCCTGTTTTCCCTAGAGAAAGTTATCTTTTTTTTCCTGGTTTTCCTCCTTTACAAGAATGCTTTTTTTTCTTTTTGGCACTGAGAGAAGAGGAAGAAAACGTACGTAGGAGGAAATGAAGGAGAAAAGGAAAGCACAACGTGGAAAACCATTTACTTTCTTTATCGCTGCCTAAAAGCAGGGAATGGCTTTAAATTCATTTTTTTTTAATATAGAGGTCATTCAAAGCAATTTTTCAAAAAATGCCTACAAGTTCAAGCAATTGATTCTGCATGTGTTGTATGAGTGAGTAACAATGAGATAGTAAAAACTGGCTGCCATCATAATTTTTTTAAAAAGTAGTGATTCTCAGTCACATCATTTTTGCTTTTGTATAGCTTCTTGATTACACATTATGATGTCGAATACCAGCTTTAATGATGCCTTCTGCACTTTGGGTTTAGATGTGTGTTACTAGATTAAACTATTTGGTCCTGAAGGCGGAGCCAAGGAGCGGCAGGGGCTGTCTAACCCCACGAGGAAGCACCACCTGTTGATGGAAGCAAGTCAAACTATCACACTGCATCCTTGCCCTGCAAGGAGACAAAAAAGAAAAAAACAAAACAAAACAAAAAACCCAAACAAACAAACAAACAAAACAACAAAAAACCCCTACCAAAATAGAAACCAAACAAGAAAAAGGCTGGTGTTTTAATGTGTTTTGGTTTGGGTTGTTTGGTTGTGGTTTTTTTTTCTCCACAAGACTGTGGCAAGGATAGAGGAAGGGAGCAGGTTGAGATGTCAGGGCTGAGCTTCCTCTGCCACAGCCTGGCCAGGAGGCATGACTGGGGACCATGCCCAAAGGAAAAGTGAAGCTCAGCCAAGGGATTGTTAGCACCCAGGAGGCCTTCTGAGGATAGCCATCTCCATACTCTGTTCAGGGTGGAAATGGGAAAACACAGCATACTGATAATCAGAAAGGATTTGGATTAAGGGCTAAAATTGAAAGCTATGTATTGGTGTAAAATGCTGAGTCTCAATTTTCCTGTGACATGTAGGATTCGTTTCTGGGCCTTGCAGTTTATGAGATAATGGACTGTGTAACTGCTCCTCATCTCTGTGACTAACGGCTCCTTTTTGGCACACGTCCTGGAACTCAAAGCAGTGTAATTTTTAATTCTGGATATCGCAACTAATTACACTATTACAACTAGCTGTAATATTACAACTAACATTATTCATCTTAGCCTTGGTTGTCCTTCCCCTTTTATAAATCCTACTTCTTCTGCAAAGATTAAATTCTGAGGCTATTAATGCTTTGATTACGGTTTAGTCATATTAAATTTTCCCTTGGTAGTAAGGCTGTCCTGTCAACCACTGTGATACCCACAATTACTTGAAATGATAACTGGTAGTTTGATGTGAAGGCTGTGCCTGGGTAGGGTAGCAACCCCTGGGGAACCTGGTGCAGGCTCAGGTGTACCCTTCCTCCTTTCTTGCAATGAAGCTGGAGACAAAACAGTTAGGCTATAAATGGGAGCAGGATTTACACCCATAACAAGGTTGGGTGGCTGTATTAGGTATTTAAGGCCTCTTGGGTGACACAAGAGGAAGAAATATCAGGAACAGGGAATCGAGTTACTATAGGATATTCTGCTTAAAACTGAGTCACTAAATGTTTGAAGGGTCTGGGAAAAACCTTACAGCTTCAGGGAACAGAATTCATAGTGCCGCTGTGCTTCAGCTCTGATGTACGACACCACCCCCATCCTTGTATGTGGCCTTTCAGGGCACTTTATACTAGGGTGTTTTGGGGTCCCTGAGGGTTGTGTGCCACAGAGCCTCCTATTACCAGCAGAAGAGCTTTGGGGTAATTCCCAAATATATGACACCTCTGTATTGAACAACCCCAGGAGAACAGCTCAGTGCATAATTGCCTTTTTTGCAGCTGTTGCCTGTGGCTGGGAGATACCATGGAAGGGCTGCTCGCCATAGGCTCAGTGTGAACAGTGCCTGCGTTATTTATTTCTCTCCCCACTGATATAGACAATGAGCTACGATTTTCTTTTCCATAATTATTGATACAGTGACTGGTAAATGCTTCCTTGTCTTCTCACCAGTCTCAAAGGTTAGCTTGTTAACGAGGAGGTTTTCTGATACTCGCCACTGGTGTTTCCTTTGGGGGAGAGCAGGGTGTCTTTTAATAGCTGTTTGATGCTGTTCACATGGGCAGACAGCAAGATAACAAGGCAAATGATTGTCTGCTTCGCTGATCAGAGTCTGTAATAATCACTCGCTTGGTGCTACACGTTCAATTCCTGACAAACCAAAAGGCATTTGCCATTTTGGCTGACTCTATTTTTATCCCTGACACAGACCAGTTGAGTATGGTTTTGTTGCATCTAATTGCACATGATCTTTGATTTTCATTTCATTTTTTTCTTTTTACGTCTCCAGAGACATACATTTTGGAGTGCCAGCAGCAGGCAATATGATTTCAAAGCATTTGGGAATGCCAATTAAGCTTTATTTATGTGATGATTGAACTGCCTGAGAACTCAGTGCCCATCAGAAAGCACTGTGGCCTTAGAAGAAGGGAATTTTCTTCCCTGCCTACATCTGATAAGGAGGGAGGCTTGTATGATCATGGCTACTATTCTCTGTAGTTAAACACCTCGGCTCAAATTTTGGAACCTGCTAAAAGTAGTGTATTCTTCCTTACATGGAGGCTGATGCATTTTCATGTTGATTTTCTCTATACTGGTTTATGTTATTGCACATAGAATACATAAAAAAAAAAAAGGAAATTTCAAGTTTCTCCAAACCTTATTTTGTTTACTAATATCTAAATTTAATAGCATTAACTTAGGGTTATGCTGATTTATTACTTAGCTCCACTAAGCCAAACCGGGCAAAATTGATTTGTGGTGTGGCTGGCTTTTTTGTTGGGTTTAGTTGTTTGGGGTTTTTGTTGTTGTTTTGTTTTTTTACTATTTGAGCATTAGCAGTACTATATTTGACTGAAAAAGGTTAGGACTTAAGAGCTCTGTTTCCAACATTAAATGTTGTTCAGTCCTCAGGCACAGTTACCCCAGTGCATCTTCTGGGGCAAGGCAGGAACCCATTGTACATCTTTCCAAATTAAACGATACTTGCACGTGGCTGAAGGCTAGCTTCTGCTGCCGATGTCTTGGTATCTTCCCTCTACTCCCCTTCCTCAGGGCTGGGCCTGGAGCTTACTAAGTCTGCTAATTAGCTCCTTCTCTCCTATTCCTATTCTAGTTAGTTGTTACTATTCCCAGAAAACTTTTTGAATTTGGGTTTAGCTGGGTCCTGTTGCCCTCTCCTGTGTGGTAGGTGAGCAGAATGAGCCTTTTCTCTTGAAAGCCATGTGAAACTTTTGGCCACACTGTGCAAAACCAAGCAAGACTTCATCCTGAGGGATTTAGCCCACTGTATATGAAGCTCACGTCTTCTATAAATAAGCAGACTGCATGTGTTAGGGCACAAAAGTAGGAGGATAATGTCAGAAGATATTTACTGCTTGCCTGAGGAGCAGTCAGTTTAGATGAAAGCTTTGTGGCCAGACTTTTCCAAAGAGCTCACTTGCATGATTGAGGTCAACTCTCATTTAGCTGCTAAAATTAGTGTGGGGCTTTTAGGCAAACTGACTACTTTGGGTGCTAAACAGTTTTGACATCTGGCCATAAATGTCCCAGAAAGTGTTGTTGAGTGCTCCCCCCAAAAAAAATCTATTGTTTATGGAGTTTCTCCAACAAGAGTGGACCTCCTCTGGAAACACATCCCTCACAAGGTTTTGAAAATCTACTCCTGCCTTGCACGCAGGTAGTACAAAATTGGAGATATATACCAATACATACAGATAGATACGGATGTACAATGTACATACACAGCTGTAGAGCTCCTCAGTGGAGTGGTACTAGTGCTGTGGCTAAGATATAAGATTCAGTGCAAGTAGTCAATGCTGTACGCTGGTTCCCAGCCATAAAACAAGCAAATGCAACTACAGCACTGCATCCTCTGGTTGTCCCCAGGAATGGCAAATGCTTCATTAAAAAAAAAAAACCAAACAAAAACCATAAAAAATAAAAAAAACAAAGCCACTAAAAACCCACCAAAAAAACCAAAACCAAAACAACAAACCCAAACAAACAAAAAATCAATGTAGTAGCTTTTTTTCTCCCCTTCTCACTCCTGTTTTTGTTGTTCTTTGTCTTCTGTTTTTAGCTTTAAAAGCCTGAAGTTTTCCCTACAATGAGTTGGGTGAGATGTATTTTTAGAAGACAATAAGGGTCTCATGAGGCTAGAGCTGGATCTAATAAGGAAAAGACTAATTGGTGTAGGGCAAGAACCAAAGGATAATGTTTCAGTTATTATTATGAAAATTTCCCAGGAAGAGGAAACAGCTGGGATTAACATAAAGGTCTCACTTGCATTTTGACTTCTTGAAGTCAAACAGAACAAATGTTTGTTAAGAAATTAAAAATTGAAATACTATTTTTGAGTTTTTCATATAAAACACTTTAATCCTTTACATTAAATACCGATAAAATATTTTTTCTGTATGCCCTGCAGCAAGTTGGCCCTTTATAAAATATCTAACCTCTCTTTCTTTATCTGTGTCAGATACTTTAGTTTTAATGTAAAAATCACAATACCTGGTAATACAAGGAGCAGCAAATGAAACTAAAGTCCTTCACTGACCCACTCAGCAGTGAAGGATGCCCTGCTATATACTGCCTAGTTTGTTGTAGACTCATGCACAGCTATGCAGGATAGTACTGTGGATTTTTTAAATAAAATAATATTTAAAAAAAACAACTTTATACATGTTGAGATCACTGTATGCGCTAACCTAACCCAAGTTTGCATATGACTGCTTTTTGTAGAGTGTATTTTCCCATTTGAAGAATGGAGTCAAATGTGGCAAGCCAGGATATGGCATGTCATTCACGTGATAGCTTAATGTATTTATGCAAAATAGTACTAAATAAAGAGAGGTAGGTGGTTAATAGAGATTTTTAGGGGTATAATAGGGAAAGCTGTAATTAATTCTTATTTCCTGACTCGTTCAATAAGAAGGGAATTGTATGCAAAGTTGCTCCTTTATTGTGCACTCTTCCTTTTCTGGCTGGGTGGGGAAGCAGTTCAATGGACGCAGACCCCAGCTGATCCATCATACTCATGTATTTTGGGCATCTTCAACAAATGCTTTCTCAAAAACTGCCTCAAAATCATGCCCTTGTAGACGAGTGCAACAAGCCTGGGACCTGATGATCTGCAGGCTAATTCAAGATCTTGGTGGTGTTTAGATGGGAAAGTGATCAAAACAATGAAATCTGTACCTAATTGCCAGCTAATGTGGCTATCGTGTAAATAAGCAGTACTTGAAGCAGGACTTTTGGCAAAAAGGTCCCTGGAATGCTATTGACTCTATCTGCAGGAGAACCTGCAGGTTCATTAATCACTTATGAAAAGAAGTTTTCTTTTTTTCATGAGATAGAAGATATATTTATAATTAAGACAAATGAAGAAAGGATGGTTCTGCAGCTTGCTTTATGATGGAAAGTCAGAGCTTTATCTCAAGAGCGTACCCACCATCCGTTGGGAGCTGAAGCACGCACTGAGTGATAAGGCCATGGCCTTTGATCATTTGTCAAAATTAAACCTCGCTGAACATCTTCACTGGGTGAAATTCAGCCCTTGGATATACAGGTAGTTCTTATTAAAGACATGCATCTGAGAGCATAGCTATAGGAGTCCTAGCCAAAAAAATTTCATCAGGGTATAAAAGTGAATTTTCACTATCACAGTTATGTGGAGAGGCTGGTATTGTATCAGTGAATGAAGTCCTGCAGATCTCTGATAAAAATGATCTTTATGGAAACCATTAAATAGGGTTTGGCCATCTCAGGTTATTTTATTGTTATTATATCTTTGTCAGCGATCACCCAGAACAAAGTTTTCAGACTTTCCAGGAAATTAACTGATGATCAGTTACTGTGCTGTCTTCCAAATTTATGGCTCTGCAACTTACTACAGACCCAGACGTACAGTGATAAATAATTGCTCATGTCTTCTAGCCCATCAAATAGAAATCTGCTTCCTTGGGAGTAGGCAAAATGAAATTGGCGCATTACAAACAAATTTATTAAAAAGGTGCGTTCAATCTTTCATGGAACATGAGGAACCATCAGTGCTTAGTAGGGAATGAGATTATTATTTTTTTTCAGTATGAATGTATCTGAGAAACTCAATAAGAAAGCCAGCACGGAGTAAGTTTTCCTTCTGAATGTCAAAAGCAGAGGCTGAGCCTGAAGCTGATTAATGGCTGCATAATCTATCAGTTCAGAATCAAGGAGCTGTGAGTTGTAGCTAAATTATTTGTAAGGTAATTTGGCTTGGCCTTAATGAGGGTTAAGGTTCCACAGACCATGGAAGAGTCTATCAATCTCTCTGCCTCTGGAAGCAGTTGCATGTTTTTCCTGTTGTATCATTGCATTTGTTTGTGAAGTCTCAAGGCAGGAAAGATTTCTTATTATTTATTTTTTTTTAATAAATAAGACTGCAACAGCAATAATTCAACCTGGGATCTGATTTCTGTTTGTTGTACTGGCAGGTATTGTGCACCCCCAAGCCTTTTTCAATAGCAGGCAGTGAAGAGTAAGATGCTGAGGGGAGGTGAGCAGGATGATAGTGGCAGTGTTGCTGGATGGAATCCTCCCCAGCTTCTTCAGGTCACGGTCTAGGATATAGCTCTAGTGACTACGTGACTCTAGTTATTCTGGCTGGTTTGGGCCCACTGTGCTCTGACAAACCCAGTTTAAGTGGCAAAATGGGTGCCAGGGTACAGTGGTGAATTCCCTAAAGGAAGATGTAGAAAATCTTTTCATCCTCTCTAGTCTGCAACGGAAACAATCCAGTTTTTCCCTTTGCACAGACTTTTTGTTTAGCCAGTCCCTTTGTCTTGCAGCTTTTCTTGCTGCAGATAAGGACAGGTGCTACGATAGGGTGAGAAAAAAACTCCTGGTCACCTTAAACAGAAGGTACCTGAGGAAGGCTACTCATCTGAAAATTTTGCTTGTACACAATCAAACCGAAGCAGGGATGTTTCACTAACTAGTGGCTACCAAATAGTAAAAGTAATTCCTGCATGTTTCCAGCCTTCAACAATACAGCACTGCATTGGTATTTCATCTGCCCCAACCCTTTAAAATTTTATCAGTTTTTCCTGACCCTCCTGTCAGCAGTTGCCAAGTAGCTCATCTATCAGTTGCCTGGTTTGTACAAGCGTTTACTAGAGATGTAACAAAATTAAAATACATCCCCCCATCACCACAGTGCCAGACAGGTCCAGACACCTGGATTTCTCTAAGGTTTCCCATCCCTGCAACAAGTCTTGTTGTTTGTATAGGTGTTGGTTCCGAGATTCCAACTCTTAATTTCCTGAGTACAGAGTAGGTTTGGGCCAGATTTCTTCGTGTGAGTAAACGTGGTAATTACGAGGTGTGATTGATGCATCTTAAATTGCCCTTTGTGGATTGTTTTTTGCATTTCTAAAAATGGCATAAGAGCATCCCGTGACTGTTTGCACACCTGGATTATCCCACAATTATTTGCTCAAAGGCTGAGGATCTGGTATAGTGTCTATTTACAATGATGCAAAAGTTTCCAGGGGTTTCAGTGAGTGTTGTTCTCAATTGAAATTGCTTTTGTCAACAGTTTTTGCCACTTTTCTTCAGAAAAATGTTATCATTTTTTAATATGGGGGATCATCTGTGGTTTTTTGCTATAGCACTGCCTGTGTTTACTCTGTTGATTTGCTTGCAGTATTTTCTTACCAATATTTAGTTGGCTCACATTTCCAATAGATTCCTCCAGGACCTGCTCTTTAGGGGCTAGTTTTCAGTCTGTTTTCTTATGCCTTTCTCACCCAGCAAATCCAGATGCTTTTTTCTAGTCAGTTATTCTGTCTCATACTATTTCCCCAGGTTTTCTCCTCCTTTGTCCTCACTCCATGCAGAACAGTGCAGGAGCCCAAAGCACAGGTGTGATCCATGCTGTGCCTTTGCTCCTTCTCCCTCTCTACTTTCTTCATCATTTCTTCCTGATAGCCCCTTGGAAATGAAATAATAAACAGAGAAGGAGCCAGGGAAGGAGGCAGTACGGCCACACTGTACCAGCAAAGGTACTGGGTGATGAATGGCAGTTTGACACAACTCCTTATCTGTTTTGTTGGTTTGTGCTAGGCATAACTGCCATACTGTCTCTATTTTGAAGATGGACAAAGGGGTTCACACAGAAAAACCAGCCAGTCCTAGCTTTTATGTCCACAAAGCAAGACTTGAAAATGTAAATCAAAACTTTAGAGACCTCTGGACAGTGCAGGCTAAATGAGACAGCAATAGCAAGCTCCTGGGCTTCCCTCAGGGGCACTGGAGAAATCTGGGGCTCCTGTCCCAGAAACAAGAAGTTGAGAAACAGACTTAAATTCAAGATGTGTATTCTGTCATTCACTTTAACAGGTTGGGGTTCTAAAACAGTTTTGGGGTTTTTTTTTTATGCTATTGTTCTGAATTTTCTTTTAATGGTAGTGTTATTACTTACTCTGGAAAGGTATTTTAGCTATTTAGACACCTCAATATTTCCGGGAGCTGTCTTTTTTCAGGAGGAAACTAATTCAGTGTTTAACTCATAGAGGTATCTTTTGCAACCTGTTTTTAATGGGAAAAGCAAAGATAAATTCAATATAGTGCAAATCAGAAGAATAATATACAGTGTCTTCTTTCATCCCTTTTCAGGCCAGACCTGCCAGCTAATGTTACATAGAGCTCTCTGGTGGGAAAAAGAGATGCAGAAAGTGCTGCCATCAGTCTTTGCCTGCACTTACCTAGACCCGTTGACATTCACAGAGTGTAATGGCAGGAAAGCTTTCCAAAGCCATTTGACTCCAAAAATTTGAATTATCATCATTGTCATGTCTCACTCTGACAGGGAAAATGATTTGTCGGTCAAAACGTCTCCTAAACATGCACATTTGATTCAATTTAATCAGAGGCAGTCCCTCACTCTGAATCCGGAAGGCTCCTCCACAAGTGAAGGAGGAATGAAATAGCAGGTAATACGCTTACTCCTACACCACCATCCCATTGGCTCTGGATTGGTGGAATGGATCAGTGCAAATACCAGTTTCTCTGGGAAAGGGAAACTCTCCCAGGCTTTGGGAGCAGGTCCCCATTTTGGCTCAGTGCAGCCATCCAGGCACGGACCAGGCTTAGCTAAGACTTCAGGTTTGTGTTTCTACATGGGGCTGCACTAGGGTAGTTGGTTTCAAGCTCATGAGGTGCCTTCACCGTGGGGGTCAGTATAGGAACCTGCTGGGAAGGGGGAAAATTGCAAGTAGCGTTTTTGCCTGTATAACACTGGTCAGGGATGGGGCTGGCCCAGTGCCAGCTGACTATAAGCAGGATCTCATTCTGCAAGCACTTATGGGCCTGAGTAAATCTACTTGTGCTAAATGGCCTTATTAAGATCAAGCCTGTATACATTACAAATCTACACAAAGAGAAATCAGAGCCCAGATTAGATTAGTTGCTAAAGGCTGTGAACATACAGCTGTTTGCCAAATTGCACACTGAATTTCCTTTTTGCATAGACTTCTACTGATAGCAATTTGAAGGCAGTCATTAGAGCCATCAGCCTTTGAATGAGAAATTTCAAGGGACACTTCAGTATAAATCTGCACCTCTGCTGTAAGAAATTATTCCTGATTTGCTTTGGGCTATGGAATCCAATTACATGAATTTTGCACAATAACCTGTTTCTCCCAAACAGGGGTAGCACTTCTGACCATAAACAGACATACTTTTACTTCCAATTAACTGTGTGGGTGTGTAAACATATGGAAAACTGCTTTTTCAACTTGAATTTAATAACCAGAAAATAGTTGGAAGAAAGAGTCATCATTTACTGTTAGAATATGAGACTCTGGCCATCCTTATTCCCTTCCTGTGCAAGCCAGCTGGATTTGTGAAAACAGACATACCACTTCCCATTAAATCGTAAATAGTGCAGGCTTTCTTCCTTACCAGCTCCCAGACTCCAAGATTTAGGAAAGGGTGTGATACTAATTTTCAAAGCTAAACTTGACATAACTCACGGTGCTCTAGTTTTTCTTTTTCTTTTACACTTAAGCTGTGTTTTTCTTTTATTCCAGACACTTCAGAGCTGCCGTGTAATCCCTGAACCCTGCTGAATTCACACCCTGGTGATATATCAATGTTAAAGGTATGCACCTGGTAATTCTGCCTGGCTGTTTAACTGCCTAGTGTCAACCTATTTCTAATTGCTGCTATCAATGTATGTGGTTTGCCTCTTCCAAGGTACAGTGAAAATGCTTTAATCTTATTATTAGTATAGAAGTCATTAGCAATGTTTAAAGCAATTGTTATCTCCTCTTCCTGCCAGCGCATTCTATTATGTTAATATTAGTATTTCTAAAATGAACCTTCGTACATATGAGTTGGGCCTCCTATGTCATTTGTTCAAAAATCCTGAGAGCATTTTTCTAAATAAAAATTGCCCAGGGAAGGAAGAGGGTCTTCTTATTTACCTTCAGTTTTCCATCCTTCAGGACTTTTTTTGCTGAGTGTTCTCAGGTTGCAGCTGCAGTTAGAAGACTTAATTGGTTTTAAATGAAAGCTGAGATTCCTCCATTCCCCAAGAGCTGGAGTTTTCATTAAAACCACCACCCAATATCATGAGAATTGCAATTAAATTCCTGAGCTGCCAACACAGTTGCAAAATGGTTTGTAAAGGCAGGGTGAGATAAACGCATTTTTAATTGGGCGAGCCAGCTCTCGGGTGGTGTAAGCTGCTGCAACTGCTTCTGCTTTAGCTGAGTTCTGGGTATTTACTGAGAAGCATAGCACTGCTGAAACCAGATCTAGCCAAGCCTTTAACCAAGCTGGGGCCAGGGCAGATGCAGCTACAGTGTGTGTATTTGCATGTTGCCTGTGTGAAGGAAAAGCCATATAATTACTGCATGAGGACCTCTGTTAATCTCTGCGTATGTAAGAGCCTGGCTGGGAGGTAAAAGAATGGACTGTGAAAGCTTCAGTTGCATCTTCTGGGACTCTTGCAAAGATTAATGCCACTGCAAAGCTTTTCTTTCCAAGAAGTAGTAGCGTTGGGAAGGCAAAACTAATAATACATGCTGTGTCTCTGCTCTCCAAAGTCAGCTGAGTAGAAAAGGAATGCATTGTATCAGCTTTTCTCCCAGTTGCTTGGCTTAGTTCAGTGAACTCAGACCAACATGAGAGAAGTTGTGCCCTACCAGTTTGGGATGTGAACTGATAGCTAACTAGTAGGAAAGAGCTTAGGATTTGGCAGAGAGGTTTTCCTTTAACTGACCTTGCATGCTGCACTGAGAAGAGCATCAAAGTTTAAAAGAGCAGCCTAGCAGAAAAGTGCTGGTATGTCAATAATGTAGATGCATGAATCTGTGACACAGGTGGCCAAATGCATCTTCCCTTGATGTGCTACTGAAGGGTTCCAGCACAACCAGAGATTCATTTGAAATTGTGACAGTCAGAAGTGAGGACTATTTGTAGGCCAGAAGGAAGAGCCATCAGGAATCAAAATTAATTGCAAAATACACACACAGGTTTTGCTATTTTGGGCTGTCTCCTCTCTCAGTACCTTAAAAAAGAGAATACAATGTAGAACTAATAGCTCTTATATAAGTCTTTAGCCCTGGCTGAGAAGGTGCTCAGGCAGGTCCCTGTCCTTTCCTCCAGATGCTGTCTGCTTAGCTCCCGTCTTCCCATGGGCAGTGGTCCTTGCAGCCTTACCATACAGAAACTTCAGAAAGGTGAGTGTCTGCCCCCCAGGTAGTTGCTATTTTCCTGCTTTTGAGTGCTGGAGAGAGAAGAGAGAAAATTTTTTTAAGACCAGTATTTGGAATAACTCGTGATTTCAATTGTAAATAAGCCTGGTGTGATTATGGTAGTGGCTGCTGCTGGAAAACATAAAGCAATTTATCCAACAGGCCCTATCTCTAGGTCTAGCAGGCTTAGAGACAAAGCTTTCCTGGGAAGAGCCACCACTGGAAGAGCAGCCAGGATTTTTCTTTTTTTCTATTTTTTTTTGTAGCAGCAGTGCTACTTTTCCAACATAAAAGCAAAACCTGTTCCTTTGCTTCGCATCGTGCGAGTCTGCAGAGACAGTGCGCAGGAAGATGGGCAGAGGCAGGGAGCACTTTCATCTTAATGGGCCTCTTCGTGTGTGCGAATATCT
>JAOTQQ010000023.1:20114028-20159466 GCA_026546715.1 Gallinago undulata | reverse complement strand
GAGACAGTGCGCAGGAAGATGGGCAGAGGCAGGGAGCACTTTCATCTTAATGGGCCTCTTCGTGTGTGCGAATATCTGAATATCTCGGGGGGAGCCCTCTTGGGGGGAAGAGCTTCAGAGCCCGCGGCAGTGTGCAGTGCCGATAAGGAGATGAAACAATAGCTGCGACACCGAGAGCCTTCGCACAATTACTTGGTGAGGATGTTACAGAGTCAAGTGCTTTGCCCGTTTGCTGCACAGAGCAAATCCGCTCTGTGGTTAACTCTTTCTCTTCCTTCACCTTGTAATTTAATGCACAGCTTTTAAGGGCATCCAAATTTGTCAATGCTATGGAAATAGCACTTGTGTTTCTTGTTACTTAAAATGCTTTACATTTCCCTGCTTCCAGGGCCACTGTGAGACTTCTAGAACACTGCAGTGGAGCCCAAGCCCTGAGCCTCTGTGAAGATTTAGTGATGCACGAGCCGTACTCTGGCAGAGATGGGAAACCTGATATGTCCTTGCTTGAGATCCAGAAGTGGAACTAAGGAACCATTCCCAAACTTCTTGTATTATTGATGCCTTGTTTCCTCATTAATGCCACAAAGATTTATGTGAACGGACTTCCACAGTGCTAATGGAATTACCCACCTAAATCTCCTCTGCAACGATGGCAGGGAACGCTCCGGCTCTTTGCCCTCATGTTAGTGCTGGGTGAGTAATTGAATTATTTGTTAGCAAGCAGAAGTAAAAATCCTTTCCTTTTAGTTTTGATCTATTTATTTATTTATTTTTGTTCATAGTGTTTAGGGCTTTTCAGTGCTTTTTACTTAAGCTTGAGCTATAATTTGAAATACAAATTGAAAACATTTTTGATCGTTTTTCCTATTTCAGTGTCAGTGATGGTCAGTGGTTTGGGTCAATCAGCTCCGATTAATAAAATACTGTCTTGCAACATTTCACGTACCTCTATTTAATGCACAAAATCTGTCTAAAAGAGCATCTTTGAAATAGATACATTTCCCATTAGCAATAATAGCAATTACACATTTGCACTGGTGAAGTCCTTAATCCACTGTTCCTCTGTAGGATCTGCATCCCTAGTTGAAAGCAAGGAGGACATTTACCAAGGTGAGAAAAGCCCAGCAATCTAATCCTTTAGGATCAGGTAGACACGGTGTTTCTTGAGGCTGTAACAAAGTGCATGAAAAGACCCTCCAAAGAGGAGACAAGTCTCCAAAGGCACAGAGGTCATGTAGTCACAGGGTCAGAGGCTGTATCAGAGCGATGCAGGCCATTTTGGGGGCATCCTTTCCACAGACTGAGCAAGGTGGCATAGGCATGGGTGGGCGGTCATGGCTGTGCACTCCTTCCCTCCCTTGCCTTGTGGGAACTTGGGCAGAGTCTGTGTCAAGTTGAATGAACGTGGCAGGAGCTGCTGCAACTTCTGTATGCCTGTGCCTGCTCCTGCTGGGACTTCCACATTGCTTCAGATCTGCTTGTGATTTTGCTGAAAATCCTTACCCATAGCCTCACTGCTGCCAGTAAATTTCCTAAAGTCCCCCTTGCATTTGATATCTGTGTCAGTGCACAGATACTGCACTGGTTGAGCTCAGGGAGGATAAAAGGAGCAGCACAATTGCTTGTGCTGAGCAGGACTGACTTCCGGTCTAACGAAAATGACTGTAAAAGAGTAGGAATAAATCTGAAAGGAGCCACTCTTAAACCAAAATGGGAGGATACAGCTGGGGCTGGGTAGCCTATTGTGTGAAAGCCCTTTTACTAATCTTGTTCAAGGGTGTGCACAGCCATCTGGGAGTGATTTACTCATTGTCATGGGCCTGATCCTGTGAAGCTGTGAGTGTTGCCAGCAAAGGTGACCAGATCGGCTGCTCTGTGCAATAGGAGGAGAGGTTGTATCTATCAGAAAGAGAAATACAAGTTCAGGACACCAGAATTGTGAGACTCTGGAGATTAATGATAGAAAACTACCATGTGTTTGGGGAAAGAAAAGTAAGCAGGAAACAGGAACCTAAATTAGACTGCAGCTGCCATGGCAAAACACTCAGGATATAAATATTCTGATTGCACTTAGAGCAGGGCTGGCTGTGCTGATTGTTCTTCACTGTCCTTTAGTATCAGTGTGTTATCCATGCTCATATTCTGCTTTGCTGACAAAACCACACAGAGCATCTCAGGGGTGTGGGAGGAGGCTGTGTGGGGATTTGGTGGCATGGCTTCTGAATATGCCAGTGAATGAGGAGGCTGTGCCCTGATTGCCACCACAGCCGGCAGCGCTGCAGGACAGAAGAGTGGGGAGTTGGGTTGTGAGCATTTAATTGCTCAGCTGGTGCCAGGGATGCTGGTTTTAAAGCGTGTCTTGTCAAAGGAGCCAAACCTTTACACAGGATCACTGACTCAGCTTGACCTTTGTGATCAAGCTGGCACAAGGGCTTGAAAAGAGTCACCGCCACTCCTCCCCAGCCCCAAAGCTGGCAGGCAAGGGAAAGCAAGGCACGAAGAGGAAAACATGGGGTGCTGAGGTCCCAGCTTTGGGAGCAAAGCAACAAAATGCTTCTCGTTGTTAGGGTTAAAAGCACAACAGATTTTCAGCCTCCAAAATCCCAGAGCAATTCTTTCACAGGAGCAAAATAGTTATTGCTCCAGGGAGTTGGTGCCTGTGGTGAGTTCCACCATTCCCTCCTTCTTTGTCATGGCCCTTTCCTGAGGAGGACCGAGGTGTAAGTAGAAGTCACCAGCTCCTGCAGTTTGTGATAAACTGGTCAGGGTTTCCTAGGCTGTAATTTATGGGGTCACTGGGAATTGCTGCATTGCTGAATGCAGTCAATCCACTTAACAGCGCAGCATTGCTTCTGCAGGATCCCAGTCGGCTGCTCCTCTCTGCTATGGTGTACAGAAATGAAAAGTGCAATCCAGCCTTTGGTTTAAATGAAAATTCTCTCTAATCTGGAATAGCTCTACCCCAGGAGATGCCTCAAAATATGATAGCAGGGCTGCCATGCTGGGGAGTATTCTTTTTTTGTTTGTAATGAAAAGAACTCTGTTCCTATCATAAAAAAGTTTAGTGCAGAAAGTTAACTAAGGTAATGATTTCAGAAGCTGAAAATATCAGGAACTGAAATAAAAGGCAACAGGGATTTTTTTAATTTTTTTTTTTCTTCTCCTTCTCTTTTAAAGCCCTTGGGAATTCATTTCCTGGTGTCATTGTGGTAACTTCAGACCTAAGTAATTCATTTCTATTCGTGTCATTCCCATGTATGCTTCCATAAGTATTGCATGCAATTTAAACTAAATGGCCAGTTAAACTCAAGATGGTACTGAGCAAACCAGACTGAAAACCATACGTATAGGCAGAAATACAGCCCTCTGCAAGAGCTCCACTGTGCTATCAGTTCTTCTCTGCCTGGCTGCAATGTCTTTCTTGGCTCATGTATCCACAGAGGCCACTTTGATTTTTGTTTCCATACATGACATATTGTAAGACCAGTGATGATGTCCCAGTGGTGTCAGTTTAAGTTGTGCCTCTTTCTGTAGATGATATATTGGGCTGATATATTTGCCTTGTAGGAAAGATACCTGGAGCTAGGACATGCAGCACAGACTCCAGCCCTGAAATCTTCGGGCACTTGCTCTGAGCTTAAATGTGTAGGGTAATGACAGCCAGAGAGGGAGCATGGCTGGTCAGCCATGTCTGATGTGCTGGTGTCACTGTTGTGGCTAATGTCTATACTGAGCATGTAACCTTAATGTCATTCGAAAGTAAGACTTTTCATGTTAAACTCTAGGATTTGGCTTAATAAATCGATAGCCTTTCAACTAATCCCATTGATTAGCCAATCAGAACTTTAAAACAGGCTATTTCTGTAAAGGAGTCAATGTTTTCTGGACATGTCTCTTTTCAAGATGATACAGGAGTTACTGTATGGTTGTAGTTGAGTTACAGTTATTTTCAGAGTTAGGGTTTGTGCTGGGAGAACAAGAAAGAGGCTAAAGCATGGTTGGAGTGGGGCTGTGAGGGGGCTCCCAAGGGAAGTGTGGGCTGCAAATGTGCCTGGGCTATGAGAAACTTGCAGGTTGGTGTGTTGCAGTTGTCTTGGCCAGGGTTGGGGAAGAAAAACCCAAACAAATGTCTCTGACTCCCTCTTAATCACAGTTGTTTTGAGGGGCAGATGCATCCCTCTCCCGGCGCACAATTTCCAGCTCCAAGGAAACCATTAGCAATTTTACTTTGAAATGTCATCTATTCATTATTACCTTATTTTTAAGGAAATGGGCCATTCATGATTTTGAAATCACAAGTTGTAATGATTTCTCTCTCCCTGAGAATTCATTAGGCTTTATTTCATCAGCTACTTAATGCACACAATGATCTTTCCAAACAGCAATTTCAATTGCACAACAAGAAAAACAGACTCTGTGGACATGAGGAAAAACACCCTGGATAGCAGTCTAGACAGTTCAATTCTGCAAAATCAAAAATCGGATACCAATAGTTTAGGTAAATTGGAGCTGAAAGAAAGCAAAATCACTCTGCAGACCCAGGATAAATGAAAAGCCAATCTAAATATCAAATTGACCCTGCTCCAGGGGAGAATAATTTGGCATGATGTATTTGCCATCTCTGAATGTGTTGCTTACAGACAAACTAAGTGGTGTGCCCTGAAAAAAAGAACAGGAGGTGAATGTAAAGTCAGGAGGAAATAAGGATCTTGATCCAAATGCGACCCTGAGATCATTTTGGAGCCAATAAACTTGTAAGGGAAAGCAGTGCTGGAAGCTGCAAGGTTTGTCTTGGAGTGTTCCTTTCTGCAGAAATTATACAGCTATTGACAGCAATTTTAGCGCTGCAGCTTGGGAACAGCATTTATGAACACAGGGCAAGTAGTAATGAGTGTATGAGAAGTGAAGAAGAAATACCCAGCAGAGGGACTGGGGAGTGGTTGGTAAGAGGCAGATCCTGGCCTCAGTGAAGTTATTGGAAATTTTGTCATGAATATCCAAAAAAGTAGTCTTTTTTTTTTTTTCCCCTCTTTTTCTTTTTTAAAAAATAGCGATCTTGTTAAAGTGCTTCTGAAGCCAAGCAGCCTCCCTCAAATGTTTGGAGTGGATTCATCACTGAACCCACCACCCTGAGAGCCTGAACAGGAGTGGTTTCATTCATGATGTCTTGCTGCCAGGTCTCATTAGTGAAGCAAGTGTTCTCTCTTCTTATAATTACCGTGTGCAGACATCCCCAGTGCTGTTCAGCTTCAGTTCATGGTCCCTTCAAGCTAAGTGCAGCTTCATAAAAAGCCAGCCTGTTTTGTAAGACGTGGAAGGTAAGAAGGCACAGACCTGCTGAGTGGGTGCAGAGCGTAAATGCGAGGGCTAAATGAGAAGGCAGGATGGCAGGAACAAGAAAGTGAGATTGTACCTGTTTGTTACCGTTGGGTCTCAGGGGGGTTTTGCCACCAAATTCCATTAAAATGAGAGTTTCAACCTCTAAAAGTAGAATTCAGTGGCTTGTTTTGTTAAATAATCTAGCAAAGATTGTATATTAGTCTCAGACAGGGCTACATTTGGGTGAAAACCGTGCTGAATTATTTATTTTGTCATTAATGTCACACAAACCGCAGTAAGGGGAATTATATGGGCTGCAAAAGTGAGCAGCGCTAAGTCAGATTCAAACAAATGGAATTGTTATTCTTCAATACCGGTCGCGGGTTGCAGCTGCATAATGGATCCAGGAGAGGATGAGAAGTGAATGGTAAATCAATGGAAAGGTTCACACCTGACTGACAGCCTTTAAATAATGTAAAGGGTCCCTCAGCACACAGCCAGGTTATAGAATACATTCGCATTTAAGACCAGTGGAAAGACATGCAGGGAAGCATTTCAGAAGTTTTGTCCTTGTAACTGCAAAGCTCAACAAGCCGGAGAGGAGCATACCTGGGAAATGGGGTGGAAGGCTCAAGCCATGCCTGGAGAACGAGCAAAGAAATCTTAATTTGGCCAGACTAAGTTTTGCCAACATTGGCCTTTGGTAAGCCCAAAAGGGGTCTTGTGCTGTGCCTTGTGCAGAGGACTCAAGGGAATGGTGCTCTGTTGCAAAGACTCGAGTCTAGGAGATGAACCTGAGGCCGGTTTGGGAGTGGGGGCTCAGCTCTGTTGTGGCACACAAGAGGACATCTCTGTAAGCCACACTGTAAGAGTTTCTAGGGCTCAGATGCTCTACCTCTCAGCAGCTGTGGACGTACCACTCAGGGTATCCTGGATCTTTACAGCTGTGTTCCATGGAATAAACATCTCTGCAAAAGTAAACAGAAGGGTGTCAAGCAGTAGGCATTGGAAGTCATTGGTTGCAGATTACAGTCACATTCTCCCTCTGGTTCTGCAAG
Source organism: Gallinago undulata (assembly GCA_026546715.1). Taxonomy (NCBI): domain Eukaryota; kingdom Metazoa; phylum Chordata; class Aves; order Charadriiformes; family Scolopacidae; genus Gallinago; species Gallinago undulata. The sequence goes on along the minus strand of JAOTQQ010000023.1, from coordinate 20,153,089 downwards.
TCTGTGCATTATTCTATATTCTCTTTGGACATGTGCACTTGCTGTCTTGTGTGCACGCTCTCCCTTTCTGAATTATGGAAGGTCTGAACTTTACATTTCTGATCCCAGAAATGGGTCATAAATTGGCCATTGATTTGTAGCTGTTTGGTGTGCTCGGAAAGAGAGCTGCAAGGGGAAGCGTATGAATGTCTGTGAGCAGACAGATGCACATACCTTATTTCTGATCCCTCTGAGCATGCTTTTTAATTATATCTGCTAGATGATGACCAACAATGTAGGGAAATTCTTGATCTGGCTTTAACCCTGGTGGCAATTTCACAGGCTTGATTATAAAGAATGAGAACTTTTTCATTTATAGAGAAGCTGCCCTCAGAAAGTGACCCATGAAGATGTTTTATTTTTGTGGCTTGCCATTAAATATGAAAATCTAGATAAAGAGAAAGCCTGCATGTATGTGTGTGTGTATATGTGTGTATATATATACAAAAAAAAAGCACATGGCTGATACTCTCTTCACTACTCTGCTTTCATATTGTTGTTGGGCACAGTTGAATGTACACAGCCTCCCCAGCACCCCATGCTTACCCAAAAGCGGTGAGGGTGAGGCACATCAGCTGCAACCCCTGCCCTCCCTCTGCAATTGTCTACACACATATCAGGCTGGGAGAAATTGGGACTTGGCAGGGATGGGATTTGATTTCTGATTAAGTGGCAGACTTTTTGTGGGACATTAGGTATACAGTGATTTATGCAGCTACGTAAACTGTTCAGTTTTCTGGTTTGTCATCTATGAAATCAAGAGAACTTTTTATGTAGCTATGATAAATACTTTAGTGACTGTATTGTGCTGAGGCACAACTGTAATAAGGTAACAAGACTGAAATTTTGGTGTATTAAATTATTTCCTACTTGAACCATTAAAGTTTATGGCTACAGTATCAGAAATACATCTGGTTTTCTTAAGAAGCTGAGGCATCGTTTATTCTACAGTAAGAAACATCAGCCAGTAGGAAGACAAAATTAACTTTTCATGCAACAGACATGAGGATTTGCCTGTCCGTTCATGAAGGTTGAGAGGATTTGGTTTTTGCACATTGGATAGCCTGCAGCAGACTGGGGGGAGTTATATGGAAGATTTAATGGAATCAGCTGTGTGCTGTAATGATTGGATGCAATCTTTAAACAGGCACATCAATTGGAAGTGACTTCTGACAGCCAGCAATGGGGTAATGAAATTAATTGTATGTATTTTCTCAATGATAGAAAAAGTTTTCATTTAAAAGTACGATGGACAAAATTCTGCTTTTTGTTCATACTAAACAACCCCCTAATCTGATCACACCATTTGCTTTAGTATCTTTAGACGTAATTCTGACTTTGTGATGGAGCTATGAAAAGTCTCTCCTCTCTTCCCAGGCTTTCTTCTCTTTTATCTACCACCCACCAGTCTCCTCACTTGATCCTGTTCTCCCAGCTGAATGCTCTGAAGTTCACACTTGGTTTTGGTGCCTCCAGGCCATGGGATAGAAGGTAAGCACAGCACCAGCAGCGCGGAGAGCTGAGTCTCTTGACCTTTCCAGCAGCCCTGTGTTTGATGAGAAGAGTCAGCAGACAGGAGAAGTAGAAGGGTTGCTTTGCAGCTACCTGGCTTGAAATCCAGAGCAGCTCCCTTTAACTATTAATTCAGTGCAGCAACTTAAAACCTCTCTCCACTAACAGTTGCCTTTTACTGGATTTATTTGACTGGGCTTTGTTGTTATTTATTGTCCTACTAATTTCTCTCTCACTGCGTGCATGTGTGTCATACATCATGTGTGACACATCACTAGTAGTTATTTTGATGTGTTCTTTTTTTCCCAAAAAAATCATGGACAGAGATACTGAGCAGCAGGGGGCCGAGATACAGCCCACAGGGACCTGTCAGAAATACTCTAGGAGATAAGGATTTCACAACTTGCCATCCTTTTTGAATAGCTGTCATTTAGTCATTTTTTTGTTGAGAAATACAGTATGCGCTGATGTAATTCTGCTCCATGAACTTATGTTCAGATAAGGTATGATGAAGGAAAAAATCTCCAAGTAGCAAGCAGAAAACTGTCTCCACTCAATAGTCACATATATGTCACACTGTTATGAGCCACTAAATTGAGTAAAAATGTTTGAAAGGTCATCTAGGTAGTTGGCTGGAAAGTTTGGTGTCTTGAAAATGCTGGAGTGGCTTTATTGCATTCAGGTAAAACCATTTTTTTAGACAAACAACTTTAAAAATAGATTGAAATGGCTTTTATATCCTGGGGTCTTCAGACACAACTCCCTGAACTTGAAAAAATCTGGCTGTGAAGGTGTAAGACGTGTTTGGGTCTAGTAACATCCAGGAAAGTTGTCCAAGCATGCTGCTGTGGTGAGGTGGCGTGCAGTGAAGAGAATGGTTATGGTCCGGATTAAGGCAGTCAGAATAGTATCACTGAAGTCACTCAAATTATTTTGTATTTACACCAATGACAGTGAAAGCACAGTTTGCATTTAAGCCTAGAAGGGTAGCTAATGAAAAAAAAAAGGAATATGCTGCACTCACAGATCACCATTAACTGTAGAAAGGGGCTTAGCTGCATTACCCTGGATGAAGCTACTACAGGTTTTGATCTTACTCTAGCATTGTTATTTCCATGAGTAATAACTCAGTATTTATACAGCACTTTATTTTCCTGACCGATAGAAAAGCTTGTTTGCCATAGCAACCCCAGTGATGACTCTGCTTCACAGGTACAAAGCACCTTCCAGCAGATACGCACCAGTACGTAACATTAACTTTGGAAATTGTTGGTGTTTTAGAGCAAGAATGATCTGCTGTATAATAAGATGCCAAACAGAAAACAAGCTCATTAACTTAGATTCCTTTGTAATCATCTTCAGTAATGCTTTTGTTTCCCCTGTTGTTTTTGCTTTCTTTTGTCTATGCATGCACTTTAAAAAGATAAAAAAAAATTAAAGATTTTCCTGAAAAAGAAAATAATACAGATGCAGGTGGGTAGATGTTGAAGGATATTTTTAGCTTACTGTTTGACAAATAGTTTTTTAGCACTGCCAAAAACAATTGAAGGTGAGAGCAGATCCATTTCCCTCAAAGGAAGCTGCTCTGGTGTTGTGGTGATCCAGACCAAGAGGCTGCTGGATGCTTGCTGGGGCTGGCTGCAGAATTTGCAATCAATTACTTAGTTTCCTTCTCAAGCTGAGTGTGTTCAGAGGAAGGCAAGGAATCCTTTATCTTTTTGCTTACCTGTTTTTTGTCTTTCACAAAAAAGTCGCTGCTGTTACAGAAGGCACGAAGGTTGCTGCTTCCTGACACGTCAGTGCACAGGGAAGGGCTGAGAGTAACCTCTGCCTTCACCGGCAGATCCCGAATGCATTGTCCTGGCTCAGAGTTAGCCTGGCTGTTGAATGATAGATTGGAGTGATTTGCTCACTCTGAGAAAACAGACCTTTCTCTTGCAGGTGTCCAACTCTTCTGACTGGAACTGCTATGCAGGCATCAGCAGCGGGCAGCTCTGCCTCTCCTGTGTAATTTCAGTGAGGGAAGTGGAGAACACTGAATATTTTTCCAGTCTTACCATGTAATAGCCAGCTTGTAAATCATAAAGGGGGGAGGGCTGTTCTAGAAATGAAGAAGATGCAGGAAAGCAGGGAATTACGTATCACTTCACACAGCCACAACATCCTCAGGTCTGATCATGCTCTTCTTGAGATCTGTTGAGGTATCCCCATCATTTATGCGGGTACCCCTCAATGTGCTTGTCTATTTTCCTGGCAAGCTGTTGAGCTATTCCTAGGCTGTATGCAGCTGCAGCACCTGGGGAAGGTTAGTGGCTGTATAGGTAGATTTGCAGCAGTCTTTTGGGGTAAAGCATGCCAGACCCAAAAGCTCTTGGGCTTGGTAACAACTGCCATGATGCCCAGAGCTCCGGATTGAGCCCTAGAAATACTGATAACCAGCTGAAACTGGAAACAAACCCAGCTCGTAAAAATGAATATCCAAACAGACCTGATGCCTTTTGCTTAAAATTTGACCAATTGTCAATGTTTTGACTGGACAAAGTTTTTCATAATATTATTAGAATTTTCTCATTCCTTTGGGGTTAACTAAGGGCAGAAAGGACGTGATTCATTTAAATAAACTTTCAGATGAGAAAATTTGAGATAGGACTATATGACCTTTTGTTTATAACAAACAAATTTAAAAAAAAATACCCAAAAGAACAAAAGAGAAAAGCCTAAGTTACAATGCCTTCATGGAAGGCTTGGCCAGCAAAGCTCCAAAGCAAATCATAATCCAGTAATTGGTGGTTTTCTGCACCACCAGTTCTGTTTCTTGAAGCAGTAAATTCATCTTTGCATCTCTGTTTAGAGAAAACCTCAGGGTCCTGCCTACCTTTACTAAAGGATAAGTAACAGCAACAGGGGATGGCAATGCAATGGCATCTCCTCGGGCAGCACAGGCCATGCAAGGTCTTCTGGGTTGTTCTGCTGAAAAAAAAAAAAAAAAAGAAAAAAAAATCCCGTTATTTCTGCTTCATTTGTTGTCAGCACATAAAGATAAGTAGGTGTAAGGCAGTGTTCAGAAGGAGTTAGCTTGCTGGTGTGAGCACATCGCAGTTACCCTTGATGCACTAAAGCAAAGGTCAGAGTAAGATTTAAGTGGAGATTGAGAGGAAAGGAGAACCAGCTAAGCCCTGCTTAGTGGAGAGCCATCTTCCCTGTACGGGGGATTGACAGCAATACATTTCATTTTACAGGTATTGGGAGTAGTAAAAAGGAAGGCAAGGTTTGGGAGAAAGGATCAGCCCGACCTTAATCTGGAATTCATGGAGACTAGTGGTCTGGGTTAGGGCTTGCTCTTAGAAGTGTATCTTAGCTTTAGCAAGACCTGTGCTGCTAGAGTATATCTAACTGTATTTGATGTTGCGAGTGTTTGAGATTGCAGGAATGAGGTTAAGAATAATTTCAAAGTTAGTGTTGGGTTGAAGGCTGGATAACACTTCAGCATAGCTTTTTCTTTTGGTAAAGAGCAAGACAGAGAAGCATGTGCGGGAGAGATTGAAATAAAATAAAAAAAAACAACACAAACCAACGTCTTAGAAAGCAATGAAACAAAACCCAGGCACAGTATTTCATTTGCACAGTGAATCCTCCAAATCAATTTCTGACTGAATTGAACAGCTTCATCTTGTAGTTGAAACTATTTAGAAATCCACTCTATCTCTGCTGCTGCTAGGGTCCCAACTGTGTAATGATGGCTGGTTTTAATCTGCATGATTTTGGGAGTTCTCTGCAGCTTATTACTGGATAGGATGCCTACAGACAGTGCTCTTCATTTTTATTCCAAAATCAGCTACCCCAGCTGTGATCTTCTGCTCTGGAGTTGACACTTGTGAAAGAAAAACAAGTTGTAGCTTTTGATTTAGCCATTGATTTAATCATTATTTTCTCTGCGTAATTGTGTTCCCTGGAAGACATGCAAAGTGTTTGGTCTTTCCTGCCTGTCCCGATATGGTTATATTTTAAAGAGAAATTTAAGAAGTGAGAGATCCCCCAACTTCCATGCTTCTTCTGCAGATCTCCAGGAAAACCAAGACACTAAATGGGTGTTTGCTTGTGCTGGAGTTCCCTGCTGCATTTTGTAAAGCCTGCTTTCCTCTAAAGAGAGATCTTAAATGCTGTTTGTCCTGCTGATAACCCTTCCTTTCCTTCCCCCCACCTTTGGCAATACCTACCCTGAGGAAGTGGCAGAACTCTGGAACCTTTAGTTTGGTGTGAGCTGTGGAAGATTCTGCTTGTCCACCGCCTGGTATCTCCATCCATGGGGTCAGGCTCGGTTGGGGTTGGGCTCAGAGTCAGGTCCCCTGGCTCCTCAGGGGTGGCTGTAGCCACTGCTTCCCCAGGACAGAAGAGTCCTGCTAGAGCTGGGGTGGGGGCTGAAAGATGCCCCCGTACTTGCATATGATGTGCTGTAGGTCACACCAGACACCCTGCTGCGGTAGTTGAGTTTTTCTTGTATCTTCCAAGAAATGCAATGAAGGCATCTGCCTGCTGAGGAGACTGTAGCTAATATTGGACCTGTGCTGATAAAAGCTGTGCTGCTCTGCTCCTGCAGCAGCTCGGAGGCCATGCCACAGGCCAGCATCTCCTGCTGCTTCCCCCATGCCAGCAAAGCGCACAGCCCCGCTGAAAGCTGGGCTGGGGCTGCAGCAGCCTTTTTTTGGCCCTATACTGTTCCAGAAGGTTCTGTGCCACTGCCCTATACTGTAGCAGAAGGTTCTGTGCCACTGCCCAGGGCAGAGCGGGGCTGCTGCCTGCACCCATTCTTGTCTGTGATCCCGTGGTCCCTCCTCACGCTGCTGCACTATTTATTTTCCTGATGGGAAGAGTAATATTTTGTGACAAAGGTAGAGCTTCATGACAACAGAAACCGAAATTACTCTCCTTTCTGACTAGTCCTTCAAGGAAAATCTTTCAGGTCTGACTCTCAGGGGGCTGAAATCAATGCAGGCGTTAAGCAACGTGGCTTGGCTATTTGGATAAAATAGCCTAGTTTTGATTAGGTAGGGAATCGGAGGATAAAGGGATTTCTTTTTCTCAGAATTGGGCAAAGAATAGCAATGTAAAAAGCCGGATCAAATAGCTAAAGCCAGTATCTTCCCCCTGAGGCTTTATTTCGGTTTCTTTGTAGCACATCAACTTAAAAGAGCTGTAAACTCCAGTTTCTGAAGGTTGCTGAGTGGGAGGGTGAAAAATAAAAGAAAAAGGGAGTTCACAGCTGCAGCCTCCTAGGAAATTGTGGTAACAACCTGTCATCCTTGGAGTCGTGGCTGATAATGCTTCTGTGTGTCCTTGTGCCTGTTGGTCTTTATCTAAATTATCTGCTGGCACATCTGAAATTTAATGATGCCACATGACACGGTCTCTTTAGTGTGTTCCCCTTCTCCTGGTACTCAGGAAGGCAAGATAGACAGGAGGAAAAAACCTCTTTTTCACTACATTTTGCTCCTGATGTGTTAATCCTCCCCAGCCCACTGAGCTGCTCAGTCTGTTGGCTACGTTTGGACACTGCAGACTGAAAAGCTGATGCATACACTTTCACACGCCTGCAAGCCTACTTGTCCTTCTTGTGTATTCTTATAACTTTTTATATCAAACTATATTTGATGTAAGAAGGAGAGGACAGATACCAAAATGCTTATTTTAACACCTTGCATGTTACGGAGCTATTTCTGTTGAATTTTCGTAGGGATATGTGCTGCAGTTTCTTCCAAAAAGGTGATCTTTCCCATTAAATACCTGCAGTTTCCTTCCCAGAACAGGGCGCAGCCACTCACAAGAATCGCAGATGGCGCAAGACTTTTGGAGCCCCTTCCTCTGCCCTATTCCACTGCTCACACCCTGCTTTGCTGCTTTTATTCTTTATTTTTTTGTTTTAGCAGCCAGGCTGGGCCCAGAGGCTCTAGATGGGTAATGGGTTGGGCAGACAGAGCTGCTTGTGACACAGAGGGTGCTGAACCTGACCTCAGGCAAAGTAGGGGACCAGCGAAGTCCCCACCTTGCACTCACAGAGCTGCTCCCAGGCACAGGCACTGGCTCTGACCCCAGCTTCTCTTCCACTTCCCTGACTTGCAGTAACTTTTTAGCCCTTTATGCCTGCCTAATTTGATTTACAGTACACATGCTGCCAAGCTACCTAAAATATATTGAAAGAAACTACACAAATATCCTCACAGATGTGATAACAGAAGAGCAGAAAAAGAAAGAATTCCCTTAAAGGGGAGAAAAGGTTAAGAAAAACAAAAGACAAAGAAAGGACAAGAAAGATGACTCTGATATTTTGCCAGGTATATTTGATGCGATTTTTTTTCAAAGAGCTGCTTGTTTTAATGATGTTTTTGGTTAAATGGAAAAACTGTTTTATTAAGAGTACTTCTTTTCTGTAGAATTAATATCCATCCATTGAAAGATACAGCTTCTACTTTGCATGCTAATTTTGACTGCTTATTTCTGTTCCCTTTACTTTTTTTCTGAAATTATACCTGGGTCCCTGTAGTCCTAAATTAAAAATGACGAAGGAACCAGAATACTACTGCAAATCTCCTGCTCACTGATTTCCAAAATATTTTCTGCGGTATATGACTTGGAGAGAAGCCATGCTTCATTCAGTAAAAGAAAGAAAGATGAAAAAAGGACAAGTTGTCTTGACTCCCTGTTTCCAGAGAAAAGCTGGAACATACAAAATCTAAGGTTCCAGTAAGAGAAGATGCATAATAAGCGAATTAAAAAAAAAAATCTTACTGTATCTAAGTAACATTCTGGGCTTTAGCAACTTGTTTCATTATGTTTTGAGGTTTGTTGTTTTGTTGAGGTTGTTAATTTGGGGGGTTTTTAACATCAGCAGCTGGTGGCACTGAATTTTATCTATTCCGGAATTAGACTTTGCTGTCGGGAATGTTGCTACAACAGGAATGGGATTTCAGGGTGATGCGGGCTCCTTCTTTAGGGAATATTTTCCTACAGCTCATGTCAGTAGTTCACAGAGGATGGGGCTTATTGCAGGAAAGCTCTTGGTGAGAGCTGGGGACACCCACTGTCCTTAGCACAGTTGGAGGATATTCCTATCACGGGGTAGGTATAGCTCCGCATTTGTCAAGGAGTATGTTGATCTGTTTATTTATTAGCAGAGGACTGCACAAGAGGCACCAGGCCACCCTTGCCCACTTCCCAGGGTGTGATTTCTGTCCCTGGGGGTGTAACAGCCCTGGCTGGGAAGAGCAGCCAGATGTACATCGGTTGTGACATTGTGCTTGAATCAAAGCCGTGAGTCAAGAAGTATAAAGCAATCTCTGTGGCTCCCTTCCCTAGGAGAGAATTTCTCTCTCGTTTAACTGCCCCACTCCTTTGCAAACCTCTTCTCTCACTAGCATAATGCATCTTTAATGAGCTTTTCTACAAGGACTACAAGGTAACTCTGAAGCCTTAAGCAGAGGCCGTGAATTTTTTTATTATATCTCTAATATTTTTTTTTTCTTTTACTGCACAGAGAGAAATGCACTACAGCTCTGAGCATTAGTGACAGGATGATCCTGGGTGAACAGAACATGAATCAATGGGTAAGCAATTCCTTTAAGAGTAAGAAAGGTGTTAAATTAGTCAAGCCTTGTGCTGCTTTGAAGCTCACAGGCATGACATTTTTGGTGGGTTTATTTTTTTTGTTTGTTTGTTTGAGCTACTGTTTAGTCAAGTAGACAGTGTAAAATCCTCATAAAGTGAACTCCAACAACCTGAAGTCAAATCATGCTATAACACAACATGCACAAATTGTGAGCTTGAGTTTTTTTCCCTTCTTATTCACTTAAGGTATTTTTAAAAACATCTAAGAATTTAACCAGGTCCGACACTGCAGTTTAAAAACAAGCTAAGGTAGTTACTTATTTAATTCAAAATAATTCAAAAAGGTGAAGACAACTTGTGATTTCCAAAGCTCTGTTTATGCAAGACAGCCAGTATTGAAGAAATTGTGCTGTGATATTCTTCATCTTCTCCATGTTTTGATGGAAAAATCAAATGATTTTGATACTTAGTGTTTCAGATGAGATATTGCCTTTTCAGGTAGTGTAATTTCAGCTGTATATCACGCAGTGTAATGTTTTATCATTCTGTCTTGCTTAGAAAAATCTATTTTTGCCTAAATTATTTTTGTGCCAGATTATCATGAAGTATTTCAAAACAGAACAATGTGAAAAGCTCATCTTGAAGTGCTTGGCTGCTGCACTATAGGCTTCTGAGCTCTCATAGCTATGGGATCTGAGCACCTTCCAGCAGCACATTAAATACTACAAGTAACATCTGCCATGTTCTGTTTGCTTTCACATCCTCCTCTCTGGGGAAAATGCATGTGCAGTGGTATGCCTGGTTTTGGTCAGGTTTGTCTGTATAAAATTGGTTTGGGTTTGTTGTTTGTTTTTTTTTTTAAAGAAAGATGCATTCTTCTGAATTTTAGTGAGGAAAAGGCAGGATGGAAGAAACACATGTAGCACTTGGAGTATGTTTATAGAGATCCTTATGTGTGTGTGGAGGGTGTTGATCATCTTTCTCAGACTAATATGGAGGAATTGCTGACCATACTGGGATTTTTTGGTGGGACAAAAGCAGAGATGTACTTTCCTGAAAGCCAAGGGTGGGCGTGCTCATTGCTAGATCACAGTAAGTGCAGTTTGGTGGAGTCCAGCCACAAGTCAGGGACTGCCCCTCAGGACAAAGCGTCATGGCCTTGCTATAGCAGAGGATGAGCGGCAGGTTTACTTCTAGAAACTGCTGTGTGAGAGCTTGGGGCTTGGATTTACATTTGCAGAGATTTTTCTGGTTGAGAGGTGGCAAACATGATGCTGTTTCGGGACTGCTGATCCTTGTGCAGGAAAAGACTGAGTTCGGTTTTCAGGGAGCTTGAAACTTCAACTCTGATGCGCAAGCCTCATCCCCTTGCTAGCTCAGATGTTAGGCTTTATCTACATTGCTAACTATCATGACTGCTCACAGTTAACTCATCAAATGAGCGGAGAGGATCTCATTACAAGGAGCTGCACTATCTATTACCAATGTTGCTGTTTAAAATGTGGCTCATTTTGCATTGGAATTTAACAGCGCTCAACAGACTGGATGGAGGCACAAGTAGTTTAATTGCCCTGAAAGTCAACTTGATTTGTCAGACGAATGAGGAGCTTTAATAGAGTTGATGTTAAATCACTGTGTCTATTCATCTTTGCTCTGCATGAGAGGTGGCCAGTCCTCCAGCCACCGGCAAATGGATGCGCGGCTGCTCTCACCTCTACCAGCAACATCATTGCTCTCTTCTGTACAAGTCACAGCTCACTCCCTCGAAGGTGACACTCAGCCCTGGCTTTGCTGTCCTGTAGAATGGCATAATGCACAAATTAATTGGGGATCATTCCTAAATCCTCTGCTGCCTTACTAAATAAGCTGGGCATAAATTACAAAATCCCTTTGTCCTTTTCCAAATGTCAGGCAGAACCGCCAGTACTCGCTTCTTCTGGAATAACTAGTTCAGAGTTCAGACCAGCATTTTCTGTTCAGTTCTGCAAAAAAAGCAATGCATTAGGTAAAACAGCTCCCTGGTTCCTAAAACTGGGAGATCCCAGCTTCCTATATCCAATATCCAAAGCAAATATTTTCTCAGGATCATAAGTTCTATTAAATTATTTTATTTTTATTTATTTTATTTCTCATAAAGCATGTAATGACTGGATAGCCAGAAACGATGGGACAGAAGACTTATCAGCACAGTTACAAGGAATAATGTGAACATTTTTGGATAGGTACTGAAAAGAGGAAGAGACTGCCAAGGGCAGGGAACCCTTACAGACAGGGAGAAGAGGAGAGACAGGAGTGAACATAAAGGCTATGCAGGCACAGGCAGATTTTGGGATCAAACTTACCATAAGATTAGCAAGGATGCGTGCATTTATATTGCTGGTAATGCACAGATCAGGGTTGGTGGTTGGCAGCCTCCACAGGGAGGAGGAAAGGCGCCCTCTTGTTTTCTGTCTTCCATGTCAGGGGTCAGCTAAATGTTTCCAGGGATGCTTTATGATTTCCATCTGAAAAGCAAGTGCTGAGATTTAACTTATTCCCTAGGATTGACTCCCGCTGCCTCTCCTAAATACTTTAGTGTCTATTGCAGAGCTTTCTAGGCTGCACTATAAACAATAAACGGGTAAAAGCCAATGAGGAAGTAAATTGCTGTTTAACTCATCCTAATCAAAATTGCTTCTCAATAATGTGCAAACTCTGAGCCACCAGTAATGGGCATGAAATTCTCTTTCAAACTCAGCTTTAGGTGCTTTTTATTTGTCCTTCTTTTCAGTATTTTCATATGGCTGTTGTTTCTGCACTACTGCAGAGTCTGATTCTCCAGGTCAGGGGACAGTTTGTCACTGACTGCTGCATGGACAGGCGCAGGCTTTAAAACGTCGGTTTTGTTGTTTCTTTTAAAAAAAAAAAAATCCTTATTGGCAGAAAAAGAAGCTAAATTTGCAAACAGAAAATGGTAAGAGGAGAAGCACGTGTCTTCTGATCATGATTATCCTATCAGAAGCACATTGGCATAATGAAGGGGTAATTACTAACTATGCTGGGCTCTGTTTACACACGTTTATGACATTTAGGCATGGGAGCAGGCAGGTTGTCACTTATTTTAGGCAAAGCCCTTTAGCAGGCACAAAGGAGTTTAAACGTAGATGGGAAACAGTTCATTCTTTGCAGCCCACCTCTGCATTTCCAGCAGGATTAAACTCATTGTTCAGCAGCAAATGCACAGCGTGGAGTTCCACAAGCAACGTCCAGTCATTTTAGTTCTTCATGGTAGTAAAAGAGGCAAGATGGAAAGTGTTAAAGTACTGAGAGCCTCAAACCCACCAGCTGCAATATCAGACGGCTTTGCATCAACTTAGCTTCCTCTTGGACACACACATAGACTATGAAGGCTTTTGCCCAAATTTAACTTGTCTTTGCTTTGGGTCGTGAACAATGGTACCACACAGATCTGTAGTTCTTCATCAAAAACCTCCAGCCCATGATCTCCTGGCAGGATAACTTTGTCTGAGAGGCAACTCTGGGCAGCAATGCTTCCATGGAATAAAAGTCTTCCAGCAGTTGCTCTGGTTCCAACCCTCTAATGTGATTCTGAAAGGCCTGTCCGCATGCTGCCACTGAGCAGACTTGAAGGCCAGGGACCTCAAGCCAACACTTCCCTGCACAACCAGAACCTTAGTTTTCAGACCTGTCATTAGCATTGGACAGCCTCTTGGCACTCAACTTGAAATGCGTATTTTCTCCTTATATGGGTTAAAACCATTGAGGCTGACAATTTCAGTAATTCAAGGATGTACATCCCATGATCAGTCTTATGGATTTGCTCCAGATTTTGTGGTGCTAATTACCATTCCAGGTGGCTGTGAGTTAATTAGTAAGCTATGTGTTTCAGGGTGCACCATATCCATATATAAATAAATCACTACTGAATAAAGAGTGCGCAGATATAACATATTTGATGATGTGGCAGAAATGCTTTGGCTTCCACAGGACAATTGAAATGTATATATTATTAGTGACTATATGTGGTTCTTTATATTAATTGGCTTCATCTGGATTTGGGTTTTTGGAGGTCTGGGGATAAGGGGGTTGATCTGGAGCCATTGGTTGTTATTTATAATGGCCTGATTTTCATTTCTTTAGTCTTCAGGACAGCCTGTGCTTTGTGAGAGATAACGATCTTCCCTCGGATTCTAAAAGGCAACCTGTTTCGGTTTGGACATCTGGGAAAGATGATACAAAGCCAGCAAGATCTCCCATTGGTAAGGCACTACCAATATCTCCTGTCCTTGAGCAGCAGTCCAGTGTCTCTCAAGTGTTTTCTTCCTTTTTGTCACCCACGAACATCACCTTAGCAGACAGATGGCTCTTGTTCAATGAAGCATGGAGGAAAGCAGCCAGAACACGGGTGGCAGCCATCCCCAGCAGTGTGTGACAGATTGAGATTTTCGTGTCACCACTAAGCAGGAAGCAAAGCATGTGCTCTGTGCTCCCACCACTAACCCTGAAAGTCCCTTCACTCTGGGGTGCCTGTTCCCTCCATGGATAAGTCTGGGCCTGATTCTATTGGCTTTTCTGTTCCTCTTCTCTGTCCCCATGGGGCCAAGTTGCAGGGCTTTATCCTTCCCTTGCAGGGCAGTGCTGGTGTCAGGGAAAAAATGTGGCATGAAGGAGGCAGAGAGAATCAGCAGGGTGTGTGCAGCAAGTCTTAGAGAGGCAGTTTGGTGTGTCACTACCCATGGACACCCACCTTGGTGGGTTCAGGAGCTTGGTGGCACTGAATTTTATCTATACCTCATCAGTAGCATCCATCCCATCCCTGCAGCAAGATCTCTGTGATCACAGCAGTACGTTTCTAAAGAACTACAGAGGGCTTTCTGATGTTAAATTCTGTCTTGCTGATGTATTTGTTGAGTCAATGCCCCACTCAGCATCCAGAAAAACAGCCTGGGACTATTAGCACAGTTCATAATTTCAGCAGTGCTTATGAGCCTTCAGTTTGAGTCAGTTCTCTCACTGGAGTCATCGTTTACTTCAGCAACTCCTACCCCCGCATCCCTCATACCTCACAAAGATTTTCATGCATTTAAATGAAAAAGCTGAACAGTTCCCTTTTCTCATTCACATTATGCAGCATTGCCCTTCTCTGTACTTTATCCTATTTCAGAGCTGTCATGCAAACAAACCCAACTAAAAAGAAAATCATTAAATAAGTGTGCATCCTATCAGCCTTCTGTCTCGGCTCCTTCCCTCACTGTATGTATGTGAAGGGAGAAATCCCTTCTCCTGCTTGTCCTCCTCTTTCAGGTGTTTTCACTTCTTTCCTAGCTGTGATCTAATATTTCTGATTCCCCAGAGCGCTCTGATCTGCTCCAGTTGCCCACTAAACAAGCCCCGACTCCCTTCCCCACTCCTCCCCATGTAGTATTCACTATTCCAGGGCCATAAAACTACTATTTTCTAAAGCTTTTCTGTGGGTTTTTTTTTTTTTTCAAGTATTCCAGAAATGGAGAAATGGGAATTCTCCATTTCTGTAAAATCTGTCCTGTGAAGGACCCTGTGCTACTAGGACATCCCCTTCTCTTTATCCACTTGAGTATATCTGGATGAAGCAGTCATTGCATCTTTTTTCTCCATCACTGCAGTATCTGATTGGTTTTAATAAAATTTCTTCTTCCCTTTTCTATTCTGGAGTCAGTTTTTGAGGAAGACTCGGTGATAGGCCTTCAACATTTTTTAATTGCTAATATTATTCAAGTATGATTGCTAGAGTATCTTAACTTAGCCTTCTTCATTATGCCAAAAATATTACGCTCTGGTAAGCTTGCCCTTTTCACATCCCTGCCTTTTGATCATTTGGCTATGCTAAGCAGTCATTCTTTTGCAAGGTAACAGTATATCTTCCTTTGGGATTTTCATGTTGGCCACAGAAAAGAAGACCTCTTTAGCAGAGACTAGACATGGAGAAAGTTCATCCAGCTTTGGGTGTTCACTGGTGGACGTTTGCTGGTGGCAGGGGGCTGTCAGCAGGAAGCATCGTTTGTTCTTGCTCTCCGAATGAGTGCGTGGCACTTGTTATTGGCTCTCCTGGGCAACAACTGTAAACCCACCTCAAACATGTCAACCTCCCCCCCCATCCCCAGAAGGAGAAAACTCCAGGAAAATGAGAAAAAAAACCCTAATGAATATCCCGGGAAATGGAAATATGATGGTGTAAGGCTCAAAAGAACAAAATGCAAATTGTTCCTGTGGAACAAGTTAGTATCTTGTTCTTGCTGCAGCTGAAGGTTTTTGTGAGAAGAGGTGGAACTTAGCGTAGCTGTGGCAGGGAGTTTGCACCAATCACAGATGGAGAGAGCAAGAGACACTGGATCAGGTATAGGACAACAGATCAAGGCTTTCACCTGTAATCCTCTAGTCTCAGATATCCCACACAGACCACTGATGGCCAAGAGAGGAAAATGTTCTGGTAGGAAGACCTCTGGTTTGTGGTAAAAATAACTATTACTTACTTCACAGGCCCACAGAAAATCACCTGCCTGGACAGGAGGAGACCAGCAAATCATAGGTATAAAAGTGGATCTGCCAACTTGTGTGCAGAACAACTATTGGTGAATTTAGGCTGCCCCATCTTTATCTTCCTCCCTGGAAAAACTTTTGATTGGCCTGATTTTTATCCACACATAGAAGATGAAATGGTCTAAATCTTAATGATTCATGGGATGAGGGCTGCTTCTCAGTTTCAATAAATACATTAGGCTCTTTGTCAGTGGAAGCAAAGAGCTGTTTTGAATTCATGGTACATTTTTAAAGTTTCTTTCAAAGATTACTCTTTTTTACTCTTCTCATGTATCTCAGAAGAAACCAGCCTGCCAAACTGCTCCAGGAAGCTCTTCTGGGATAGAGACATCCATCTCTGTGTACGGTCTGTACTTGTGAAGCAGAGCACAAAGCCCTTTTTCCATTTAATCCATATTAATTATCTCTCTGCGGCTCCTCTATAGTTTCCACTCAGCCCTGGCACCAAAACATGTGTGACTGCATCTTGAACAAACTGGAGCCTTTCACTGCACACCTGGTAAGTCAAAACTCCAAAAATAAAAATAAATAAAAAGGTTTAGTGCTGAAGGATTGCAGTGCTCCATGCTTGAAAACTGAATGCCTTGGGACTGTGGACTAAGGCAGATATTTTTAGTGCCATCAATATCTCCTGGAGTTGATATCTCCCAAGACAGATGGTTGTTTCCCACAGAACGTTGTCAAATGTTTGCTCAGCCAAGATCAATTTTGTTCCAAGTCCTTTCCCACCTTCTGGTGAAATATATTTCACTTGCCAGACAAAAAATTAAAGAAACAGCATGAAACCATGTCACTCTAGAGGGTTCTCATTCCCATAGCTCTCCTCTGTCCTTTAGCCATGTGACTGACATCTCTTTTGGTGCCCATGGAAGAATAGATGCGCTCACAGTGGAAGTGTGATGCCAAAAAACAAGTGCTCACGTCTCATGTCAGAGGCTGATTTCCTCTGAGACCAATGACAAGTCACTTCTCAGACTGTCAAAGGGTCTTGCTGCCACAGTCGGCTGTTAGATCTCCCGAAACCAAAGAAATCCTGAGCACCTTGAATTGATCTCTTAAGAAAAGGAGGTGGAAGGAGGCACGGAAGTGGTGCTGAAGAGGAGGTTCTAAGAGGAGGCACAGAGAGGCTGAGTTGTGTCCACTGCTCAGCAACAACTGCAGCATTTCTTTTAATGACAAGCCCATGTGAGTCTGGAGACGTGGAGCCCATTCATGGTGTCTGCCAGGACACTGGACTGGGTGGATTTTCAGCTGAAATTGCAGAGAGGCAAAGGATTTTTTTAAAGAGTAGCATGGAATATATTTCCAGTGATGCCCTATTTGTAAAACTGACACCATAAAAAAAAATGCTTCATTTCTTTTCTTCTCTGGTTGCTATTTTTAGCAGAGCCTGGCTTGTCATAGTGTAAGGGACACAGAGTTGGTACTTTCCAAAGTACGAGCTCTCATGTAGTGTCTAATTGTTAAAAGTGAGAAATTGCAGCAGATGTGGCCAGTAGCAGTTTCTGAAATCTCATGATGATTACTTCCACAACTTTTGCTTGTTGTGGCTGTTTAGGCTGAAAATTGTTAATATAAGGTTGTTTTCTGGCAAGGACACTGGCAATCCAGGATCAGTAGTGTATCTTTCATCTTCATTACTTCATACATAGTAATAAGTTTGATGTAGTTTTGTAACTCTAAATTCTCTTGAAAATGTGAAAAAAAGTCAAATTCTTTCTTCTGCACATTGAAAGGTAAATTGGATCATCCAGAATATTCTTTCCATGTTAATCCATATTTTTTATATTACATTTTCAAAGGCAGGTCAGGCTCTCATTGGAAGGGAAATCAGTCCTTGATGCCCAAAAATATTTTTCATCCTTAATTTAGTTGTGAGACTGATCTATTCACACCAGCCTGACTTAAGCAACCCTATATCCTCAGACTACTTTTGTGAAAGAGGATTGTGAGTGGAAGAAAACTGCTAGTCTTGGTATTGTGCCTCTTATTAGGGATTTGCCAGGATTTCATTAGTATTTTCAGTCCCATGTTTTCTTAAGGATTAGAGGTTCCTGATCCTTAACTCATGTAGGAGGTGTTTTCAGCCTCCTCCTGCCAAATGGGCATCTTTTGCCATTTTCTAAATACTATGCATATATAAACATATATTATATACATATATGCCCAAATTATGATTAAATTGTTCACCTGCAGGCATGGCTTTCTGTTACCTGGGAAATTCATGTGCAAGTCTATGTATAAAGCCTTTTAACTGTCCTTATGAATTTTTTTTTGATGGAAGCAAAGTTTGCAGTGTCATATTAGCTCCTGGCAGCGACTAGATGTGACATAATCAGTCATTTGGGCTGCAAGTGGGTTTGTGACAACCTAGTCCCTATCTTCTTTTAAGAGGTGCACTGATACAAACAGAAATTAAGTAAATGCAACAATTCCATATACAGAAACCAGACAAAGAAAAAGCACACACATCCACAAACTGGGGGGGTGGGGGGTGATGGTGTTAATTATTAAACCTTATTTCATCTCTACTTAGTGGTCAGCTTCCATCTCGCTCTTTTTGGGAGTTTTCTGAGTTCCTTTGAGCTGTAAGGAGAAAAAGCTCCCTCCTTAAGAATATTCATGTGCAAAGGCCAAGCTCCCACTCTTACATCTTTGCTCTGGAGTTCATCTCCCTGATGCATTAATTCTCAGAACAGAGGTGGAATATCATCATCATTAAGATCCAAATCAAGCTGCCTATCCTGTAAAGGATCTCCCTGCCTGAAGCAAAACAGAACTGTTAATGCATTTTTTATAAACAATGCTGCTAAAGATGCATGAAAGATGTGTTGTAAATACTAAAGCAGAACTATCACTTTTTCTTTTTTCACTCCATAAAACATAGCACAAAAATCTCCAGGTCAAATTCCTTTTCATGCAAATTAATTCAGACCCTTTAATTTCATTTACTATAGTATTTGCTTTACTATAATGTTACAGTTTCTGTAAGAGCTCTGAAACAGCCCTGCTAGGGTGCTTACAAACGTGGCGAGTTCAGTTATGGAACTGCAATAGTCAAGTCATAAAAACACCTGAACGTGAGCAGAGCAGTTGCCAAGAACATTTATGAATCTTTAAAGGCATGTTGTATCCTCCTAAATCTGCTGTGCCAGGTTTCAGGCGTAGTGTGGTGCTTTACTTGCCCACCCCTTGTAAGCGATGCTGGCCCAAGGCCGGGTGCAGGCTCTGCCGTGCCCGCTAGGCTGTTATCCCACCTAGTGGCTGCAGTCTGCCTGCTCTCCCTTCGCACAAGATGGGTTTTTTCTTTTGTATTGGTGAAACAAGTCAAGGTCTGACTTCAGTTAGCAGTGAATGGGCTTTCAAATCGTTTAGTCAGATGGTCAAATGCATGCCCTTGCCTTAACTGCTTAACACCGGGGACAGGTTTCACACTCAGATGGGTATTCACATCACCTAAATTCACACATCAAACATAGATGCCTAATACAGTCAGTTTTCCAGTACTCTGTATCAGTCTTCTTACATTTGTACCTGGCCTCTAATTTGGGCACATCGGGATTACATGAATAAGCCTCTTCCTGTCCCTGCTTGTGGGACCAGCTCAAGTTCCCCTATGTTACTAATGGCAGTCACAGGAGTTAATTTTCCCTTCTCTGCTGTTGATACAGAGATGTCCACAATATACCTATACACTGTCCATCCACTTTGCCATCAGCCCAGCTGATGGTTCTGAGTGAAGCCAAAAATAAAAATGCCATTGCCTTCCAAAGGAGCAGGGTTCAGGCCAAAATTTTAAGTTTAATGGAAAGATTTTATTAAAATAAGGTGCTTTTTGAAAAAATTTCTACTACTTATCTCCTCAGATCACGGGAAAAGATCCACTGAAACATATTTTGATGACAACAAGGAAAAAAGAGGACTTGCCAAAGCACTGCAAGAACCTTCCTGCAGTTGAGCAGGAGTAGCATTTATGGTAAGCCTTCACTATGGACTTAGCCTGTGAAATCCTTTATTGTTTCCTTCCAGCCTTGCTCTTCACCCCTCTTTGACACGTTTTCCTCTGTTACAACATTAAGAGAAGTGAGATCTCTGCCCTCCTATTTCTTTAAGTCCCTGCAGTCCTTAAACACACCCATGAATTACATTGACTGGATGGTCCAACTCTTCAGGTTGTCTTCTGTACCCAGAAGAACCCATGAATTACATTGACTGGATGGTCCAACTCTTCAGGTTGTCTTCTGTACCCAGAAGAACCTCTTGATTCCTTGCATGATCTTTTTTCCCTTGTTTTGATGTCAGTCTTGCTTTGTGGAATTAAAGAACTCAAGTGTATTTAATAATGAAGGTCACTCCAGTAAATTAATGATGAATCTTTATCTTTTTGTATAGAATAAATGCCTCTTCTTCAAAATGCAGAACTGTAAGAATTGTTTTCATGTGTATCCAAAAAAAAAACCCCAAAACACATTGGCAGAAAACAAAAACATTGTCTTGACCATCATTTTTATTACACAAGTCTCAGTATTTAATTTCTTTTTTGTTAAAAAAAAAAAGTAAGAAAAGGAATTGCTTCGGCTTACTGACCTTTATTTAGGTGAAAGCATTCCCACGTTTGCTGTCTCTCCCTGTGTACTGAAATAATTTTTTTCTATGGAAGTCAAAAAAGGCACAAAGAGCTTGACACATACTTTGTTTTTCTTTCTCTCTACTGTATGTTTTTTAATATAATTTGGTGATGAAACACATTTACCATCGATACCATACTCAATTTAACAGTCAGCTGCTTCATGCAGGAAACCTATAGCTCCTCTCTGCATGAGCTGCTTGCTGCGTGCAGCCTGGGAAGCTGTTTCCCCAGGCTCCCAATTAGCTGCCTACCCTGGCTGTCTTTTCAAACCGGATCAGATATCCATGATTCCCTTCATTTGTCTCCCTGCTGCCTGCTACACTTTAATTTACATTTGCAGCACTATCCTTTAGAAGTCATCTGCCTGCTTGGTTATAGCAGGGAAAGGTTTGCCGGGCTGATGAGCCCATTGTGGGGTTCAGGCAACAAAGCTTCTGCAACCTCTGACCACTGCAACTTTTTGTCTCCAATTTTCCTAGGGCTGTGGGATGCTCAGGAAGTCCATGGCTGAGAGGGATTTTTGATGGTACGATGGTACCAGGTTCCAGTGGTGTGGCCAAGGCAGAGCTGAGTGTGGTGTCAGCTTCCCCACCCTGCTGCAGGTCAGTGTCAGGGCACAGGCATCCATGGGCAAAAAATTAAAAGACATAATTTCTCAAATTTCTACTACTATATTTCATAATTTTCATTACTTAATTCTTGTGGGCAGCCACTCAATATCTAAAACTTATTTCTAGACATTTTCTCCTAATTAACTCCCGCTTAGTTGATGATCAGCTTCTTAAAATAATCACTCTGGAATAAATGATGCAGGGTGGCTTTTTGTTTAATCGCACTATCTATATACTTAGGTACACCAGATTTATCAGATCAATTCTAACAGGATAAATTGCTGCCTCCTAATAATACTTTAGTCTGAGATCAAAATCCTCAGATTAAAATTTAAGCATCAGTTTAAACCTGCAGCAAAGAGCAGCTTCGTGCCTGTTGCAGCTGATGCTACCAGTGTAATAGCATATTTGGCCCTATATTTTGAAACATATTTTGACCTCTTGAATGTACCTGAAATGCAAAGAAATGGGCAAGAGGAGCAACTTTCCTCCTTTTGCTCAGCCTGGGAGGCAGAGGAGAATTTCTCTTTGCACTGAGCAGTTTCCGGTGCTGTAGAGAGTTCATTGTTATAGTTTCTCTCTAATAGTAACTGGATTATAAAAAAGGTATTTTTTGGTGCTTTTCATGTGCTTTCTTTAAGGAAAAAGTATTCGCAGGCTGTTTCACTTTCCAGTTCAAGCCAACACAGGGTCTAGGCAGAGGAGGTAGAGTCAAACACGTACATAATCAAGCTATCTGCATTTTCATTAACAGACAAGGAAAACCATTACATTTCTGAAGCACTCTGCTTTCATCTTTTGCATAGACCACATAGCTGGAGATAACTAGGGAGATGCCTGAGAAAAGGAGCAATTACAGTTAATCAATAATCCTCAAATGGCAGCAATTAAAATTCTGAAAAAAATATTAAAAGCAAAGCCAGCGAGGTAATGGCAAATCATCCATCAGCCATTCAGAGCGTTTTTGCAGATCTCAACTTGAAAAAAAGAGGAGTTTTTAATTAAATCATCATCTGAGGATACCATTGATCTTTCATGTAAGACAATTTAGAGTGCAAGAAACAGCTTTGAATGGCCATAATCATAAAAGATGCGTTTGTTTTCCCCCAAAATGAGCCCCTTGCTTGGCTATATAAAAAAGATTATTCTGGTGAAACAATATGGGAGAGCTCTCTGCTTTTAAATGATCTAATTTCCATCTCCTTAGCTGAGCTAATTTAGTGTGGTAACTTATATATTTGTTTCTACATAAAGACATTTGTGGCTAGCATCTTCTGTATAACTTTGTCCCCTGCCCCAGGAAGATAAAACCAGTGAATTAAGTTTCATCAGGGCTCGTGTTTCCAAGACATGAGGAACTCAAGCAGTTTGACTTAGAAAGTTATTTTCCTCAACTCCAACCAGGGCATAAATACTGTATTTAGTGATTTTTAACAGCTTTTTGGAGGCTTAGCCCTGAAGGTCCCTCTGACACCCCATGTGTCTTGATGGGGCATCTACTTTTTTTAGAAACGATGGCTGATTTGGGGTGTTCCCTTCTAAAGCTGCATAAGTGTTTGCTCCCAATCACTGATGATGATGAAGGGCTCCCAAATCACCCTGCAGCTGGCCAAGGCTGGGGGGAGGTGAAACTGGTGATGGACTCAAGGCTGCCCAAACTGCCTCGTTAAGAGACTCAAGTGGATGCAGGTGGTGAGCTGGAGTGTCTGCAGGTTTTTCTTTGGGTGGGAACGGTGTGGTATTTTGGCAGTCTGGAGACCCAACCATGTTGGAGGGAGCAAGCTTGAAAGGGGTAAGTTTTTTGGGTTTTTTGTTGTGGGGTTGGTTTGGTTTTGGTGGGTTTTTTTAGCATCTTTCCTTTTGTGGTAGTAGAGCTGGTGGCTTATTGGATCAGAGAGCATTAACTGCTGTGTCTGAGGCCTGAGATAAGGGGTGTTGTTTGCCATGAAACATGAGTGTAACCTTCTGTGTGTAAAGGACTCAGCTCTGACAGAGCCTTGTATAACTAAAAATGTTGTGGTGGTGGTGTTAATGTCAGGGTTGGTGCTAGAGATGTGCTGTAGGAGGCTGGTGCAAACCTCAGGTGGGTGACAGAGATCTCTGTCCCCTCAAATCCCCTTGGAGGCAGTCAGCGGGTTAGAAATCTTTTCTCTTCTTTATAAAATACCTACAGTTATGTTGAAACTGGTGATACTGCTCACAGGAGAGATATTGAGCATTCATGCCAGCATTTGCAAGGTGAGCCACTTGACCTTTCTCTGCCCAATTTCCCTGCCTGGCTGTACAGCAGAGCAGTTAACATGACCTGCTTGTGTCAGAAAGGAAAGATATTTGTGGTGTCTATCTGTAGCTGACTTGGGGCATCAAAAATAGGTACCTTTTGGGACACATATACCTCTTTTTCTTGTAATATGCATCGGCATTAGATGCCTTGGGCAGCCTGAAGGAGACATTATGAATTGCCACATCTGTCCCCCTCCTCCCCCAGTGACCAGAACTCACAGTTTCCAAGCTTTGGTTAGGGAACAGGTCCTGCTGTGAAGGGGTAGCAGGGATTACAAACCAAGTGCCTACCTTTCCTTCCCTTGTCAAGCTGCTAAACAGCTTCAGCAGCTCCTCCTGCACCATCCCATCCTGCAAGTGCTCAGGGCTTGAGCTGTGGAACTACGTCAAGGTCCAGATTTCACACCAAAATCAGGACACCTGAAACTCTCATTTGACCGGCCTGAAAGCTTTACATTTGATACATGCACTGGGATGATGGGTTCAAACATTGCTTTGCTATTGATTCTCTCCTTCTTTAAATGAAAACCTGTGAATAATTTCTTTGTTTGAAAGAATAAGATTATCCAGTTGGGAGAGGTGAGAGAGCAACTTCAGAGTAAGTTTAGTCTTGTTTTTCTGTAGCTTACTGTGTTGTTGCTTCAGTGGAGGTTATCTGTATCTGTGCTGTGACAACAGAGCAACAAACTAAACCTCCTGGTGCAACTGTGGTTGTTTAGTAAGAGTTGATAACAAGGCATCATCTTGCCTCAGAATGATATCCCTGTAATGGATATCAGGTCTTGGCCAGTGCTTAGTCTTCTGCAAGATATTTGAGCGAGGGAAAGCTCTGTAATAAAGCCAGGCTGGCTGGTGGTGGGGAGGTGTTGAAGAGGAGCATTCACCCATGTGCAGCTCAACCCCTGTAAGGAGAAACACCTCATCCTCCCTCGAGTATTTAGCACTGCAGATGTACAAATTATGAAGCATTTGTTTGTGCTTCTCTGCTTCTTGCTTTGCCAGCGCACACAGCTCTTGGCATTGACAGCCTGCATCCATCCAAAACAATAAACTTTAAACTAATTAGATGAGCTTTTTTCCCCTTCCTCCCTTCACCTGCCTGAAGTCCCATCAAATTTTGCTGCTGGCTGCCTGAAACCCTCTTGGGACTGTTCCAAGGCTGATGTGGAGTGAAGAGCTGGATCCAACCGATGTTGTGTCCTATATCATGCTTGCAGGCAAGAAAATATCTTCTCTGAAGGCCATGGCCAGTAGCACTTCAGAAAAAGACGCAAGATACTCTCTTTCTTGTTCTCTTTTGTTTTTCTTAATGTCTATGTGGGAGCCTCTCTAATTAATAACCACTAAATGCTCCCCTGTGCTCTTTGATGTTCTCCAGTTCCTGTTTGTGGGGAGGAGAAACAGAGCCACTTAGACAAACTGATAAAAAGGACTTCATTGTGACAGCTGATGCCCTCATTTTCTGATCTAGGTTGGACTAGCAATTAGAGGACAATTTTCTTTGTCCTCCTTTTAACCAAAAAGATGGTGCCAGTGTCTACATCCTGAAGAAGTAACAAGAGAAATGGGCCTGATAAAATCCCTGAGATTTTGAGTTTCGAATAAGTTTGTGACTTGCTTGATTATGAATTACTAACGGCAGTGAAGCAGGAAGGATGTGTAAGGGCTGGCTCTAACGCATCCATGGACTTGGCCTTGTTAGAGAAGCTGAGTCTGGACTAGAAACTCGGAAGCAGTGGTTAGTTGCAAAGAGGGATACCAAACAGGTAGATGAAGCCAAGAAAGCTCTGCTTTGCAAGTCTGATCCAGGAAATCTCTGGCACAAACATCTTTTTGGAGTCCTTTAAATGCCAGCCCCTTAGACCCTGACATAGCTGACTAGAGAAAAGCAAGAGAAGACCCAGGAAACATCAACAGCAGCAGGATGCAGTGTGTGTGTTCGTTTAATGCTTTCCAGGGCTTAGTCTTGCTGATATAAAATTGAAATATGAGAGGTTTTGTGGCTTCTAATTTAGCACTGAACAGATGTGGAGCTGTTGAATCTAAAATGCCCATTAAAATGACTATATTTCTAGTGATTCACCACAACAAGATTACTTCCCTTGCAGAGTGCTTGCTTCAGAAACACACCCAAGGAAGAAAAGCCACTGTAATAACCAGACTACAGCAAAGGAACTCACACTTGTTTCCTCAGTGCAGGCAAAGCAGCATTTCAAGACCTGCCTCGTGTCTCTGCTCTCCTTCCCTTGCAGCAGGACAGAGGCAGGCTGCTGTGGAGCTGCTAAATCTGCAGGTACCTTCTTTCTCAGTTCATCCTTCCCCTCTGGGGCCAAAAAGGGCATTTGGCTTAAAGGTCATCCATGATCTCCAGCTTGAATCTCCTGCAGAGGGAGAGAACCTCTCAGCATATATAACTCTCTCCAAGCTTGCACTGATCCAGTCCTCTGCAGCACAACTGTCCTCTGGTTTCTCCAGAGAAGCTCACAAAGGCCTAAAAGGCATCAGAAGAACAATGAAGTTTTCCACTGGGGGGAGGGGTGGGTTTATAATCTCTGGATGAAGCATGAGATACACTGAGAGTGTATCTGAGATGCTCCATCAGTGATGCTCCTGGGTTTCTCCTCTTCCTTTCTGCTTCAGTGCAAAGGTTAAAGCAGGCGCTGGTTTTGCTTATAACAGGTTTAAAAAGGAGAAAAACTCAAAGGGAGCCTTGCCAGCAAGCTTTGCTTTCCCACCCAGCAGGGATGAGCCGTGTGGCAAATTGTTTGTTAAATTGAATCTCGCATTCTGCACTCCAGCAGAAGCAAAACAAGAGGTGCCACAATTACAACTTCATTCCCTGATTACCTGCCTCAGCATGGCAGCAATAAGCATTCACAATTTGTTGCTGCATGGCCAATTCATCTTTAAACTAAAACGGCATCTTAATTGTATCCACTAATAGTCAGCTTCAATCAAAAATCACTCCGAGTCACTCCAGCTAGACTAGCTGTGGCTCCTAGCGCTTGCTTTTGCTGGTTAAAGGAATCACATGAGATCATTGTGGTTTTATTTATGTATACAATCAGTAGAGGGTGGGGGGTGGGGAGGGCACTGGCAGCCTTATAAACTCTGGGGTGTCTTTATCCCTTAGTATTAAGCTGAGGAGACAGGACAGCTAGGATTTATGGGTTGGTGTGCGTGGGTCCTTTTTATGGCTTTTGCATGATTTAGGCAGAGCTGGGCTTGTGGATGGCAAAACTGATGGAGGGAAGGGTCTTGGCTTTTAATTTTGCAGTTCCTGTTGATGACAATAGTTATAAATTTCAAGGTGTTTGTGGTGGGGCTTCAGCTTTCATTTATTGTTGAGAGAATGCAAATGTCAGCAAGTGGAGTAAGGCAACGTTTGGGTGTGAGAGTCTGCCAAATTGCCTGATGGGTGTCAGACCTCTTCCCAGTTTGTGGCAGACTGAGATTAAACTTGCAGACTTTCAGGTTCAGCAGCTGGGCACGGAATTGAACCATTCCCCCTTCTCACAAGTCCTGGGAACTTCCCTCTCTTGTGAGCAGCGCTGACTCCTGGAGGGCAGCCGACCTTCCCAGGGCACTAGCATGTGAAATGCCTGAGCTGGGGACCCACAACAGGGGTGTGGTGGAAGTGGGACCAAGGCCAGCGGAGCACGTAAGGATGAGGTGAGACTTCAGCAAGGTCTTCCCTAACCTAGAGAGGGACAGAGCATCTCTCCTGTACCTGCTTTTCCACCCCATTAAATCCCACCACTGATTGAGAGCAGACAAATGACTCTGGTGGCCAGTGGCTACTTCATGAGATTTTTCTTAATTACTGCTTTAGCTGAAGCACTACCACAGAGCAAGACGGGTGAGACAATATTGTCCTGGACAATAATTATCCTGGACAATAATTATGTAAACCCTGCTGCCAGATGTACATCTCCAAGTTTACCACTGTGAAAAACAGGGCTTTTTGGTTAAACTTCTGCTATCAGGGCACTTGGCCTCCCCTTGCAAACTCCTAACTGTAAGTACAGCTCAAGTTCTTCACCTCTATAGTAATTTTGAAGCCTTGAACAAAGGAATTAAAGAGAGGGTTTGCTGGAAGAGATGTCAGTGACTCTAAAAACTGCTGTATGGTACTGCAAGGCATAGAAAATGGCAAGTGCTGGGGGGCATGGGCAGCCGGCACTCAGCAGGAGGCAGGAAAAACTCCTAATTCCTGTAGAAACCTCAATGTCCTTTGATGTCACAAATAAGGTTTTAAGACCTACTGAAGGGTGTTTTCTTGCTTCTCGGCACACTGGAGGCCTTTCCCTAGCTGCTCTGTTGACCTCTAGAAGCAGGAAAGAAAGCCTGAAGTTAAAGCTGTTTTGCTTTAACTTGGATGTGGAAATTCCAGGGTGCACTTCGTGGCCTCCCCTTGACCAGGGATTCCTGCTGTAGCTCTTGTACAGCTGGGAAGTCAAAAGCACTTCCACCAAATAAATAAATCTGCTCTGAGATTTCCTCCTTCCTCTGCCTGCCAGCATCTACTGAGGACAGAAGACTTTTAATAGCTCTATTCTCTGCTATTAACTTCACTCCTCCCTTTTGTGTATTTGCATTGGTGTGCACTCCATTTTTCGCTATAGGAAACTCTCTTCCTTGCTTCTGCATGTGTGACCCCTTGCAGGTCTGCTTCCCTAGCACTGAGCAGCTGTATCCTCCCTCTCTGCTTTTTCTTCTTTTCCCTATGCTCATGAATTGCTTCAGACAGCACCCAACTCCCCACTCTCTCTGACCTGCCCATGGCCATAGACCTTCAGCCTGTGATCCTTGCTCCTTACCTCCTCCAGGCTTGTCTCCTGTTGCCTCCTATCCCTAAAACCCAGCCATTTATGAATGTGTTAGTGAGAACTGCCCCGCACCAAGCCAGTGAAATATAGTAATAGGCAGGCTTTCTGTTAGATGACTGACTGCAAGTACTGATATTGGCACAGATCCTGATCTTCCTCCTGATGACAGCATCAGTGGAATCAATGACCCTAAGGTGGTATCAATGGCTTCTCCAGTCTTAGGGTGTGATTTAGGCTCTAACTTCGCAAAACCACCTCCTTAAAGTTGATCAGAAGAGCAAGTCAGGCCCTTCAGTGGTCCCTTGCACTTCAGCGTGGGAGCTTGAAATGTGTGATGCTGCCTTGGGAACAACCAGGAGCCAGGAGTGCTGAGCTGCTGCCCCGTGCAGGGTACAGCAGGGTGCTTTGCTCCTCCCTGCTCGGAGGCAGCACCCGGCAGCTTGGAGATCCAGCCCAGCAGTAGTCTTCCCACAACTGCCTGACCCGTGCACTGGGCTAAGTGGAATTTTCCTTGCAGTATCCACAGGTTTACAGACTTGGGGCTGAGGTTCAGCCGCTGGTGCTTTTTCAAAGCAGACTAGATGAAGGCATGATGATATGCAGAAGGCAAAAGAATTCAGTCACCTTATCTGCATGTTTCTGATGCCAGACACACCAATAAACAGAAGAAATGTTGGATAAAGACCAGAGGAGTTTGCAATTAACACATTAAACAGATCTGCTGACTCTAGGATCAAAAACAGAGTAGGAAACGAAACACCCATGCAATGTGACCGGCTCTGCGTCAGTGATTTGATTTATGCTAACGTTAAAGGCCCATAGGAAGCTGATGTTGCCTTGTAAACTCCCTCTCCTTTCATGTAAACGACTTCCTACAGTCTGGCACCAAATAGATAATTTCTCTCTCCTTCTTGTCTTTTTATAACTGCATAATCTGCAGGATCTGATTCCTGCCTCTACTGTGTACTTGCTCACTGCTAAACAAACTTCTGTACGTGTGCCAGCCAGTATTTTGTTGATAAAAATCACTTTGTCACCAGAATTATGTGTATGCGCCTGATGAAATGCCTTTAACTGACAGAATGCTTTTAGTCACATGAATTTACTCGACTAAATGACATTAGATGGATTAAACCAAGAATTTTGTCGGACTCTTTGCTCTAAGGAAGGAATTTCACTGATCTTCTCTGAAGTTGGAGAGACCCATGCAGTCAAATGTATTTGTTCAATAAGCAAGTCTGCTATGGCCTTGAAATTGCTGTGGCAGGACACAAGGACACGGAGAAACTTGTATTAGGGCTGGACGAGCTCACTGATGCAGTGGGGGTCAGGACTGAAGTTTCTCTGTGAGATGTAGCACTATGTGAGACATGGTTTTCGGATGCCGTGTCTCTGTGATCATCCCTGCAAGGGATGAGATTTATTTCCCCATATGACTTTCATGACAGAAAATGTGCATCTGGCAAACAAATAATTTTTTTTCAGGCATTGTGAGGTGGATGTCACCAAAATGCAAAAAACAGATGACCAAATATTGCAAATATATTGGTTTTTCCACCTAGTCTTTGAGATTTTTCTGTTTCATGATCAGATAGACCTCTTGAATGTTTTCCTAATGCAGACTTTGCTGCTGCTGCTGCTCTGTGGGTAGTGATGCTAAAGCAGGTATGTGCTTAGCTTCTGCAGTACTTTTAACTTTCTTTGCTCGGTGGTAGAAGCAATTGGGCTTGGTAGAAGGAAGGAAGGAAAGAAGTTCTTGTTCTTTGTACCCAGAGAGGTCACAGAGAGGCTGAAAACACTGCTTGCTTTTGTGTATGGCAATGCCTAATGATATGCTCTCATCTTTTCTGCCATCAGGAAGCCTTGGTTTCACCTCTTGGGTCCTTCTACAGCTGGATGGTGGGTGAAAAGGAATCCCCTGGCATTAATCTCTGCTGGGAGCTTACATACAACTATAATAACAATGACCCAAATTATTATTCTTAGTGTGTCTATGGCTGTGTTCAGATGAGTCTCTGAAAGCCTTTTAGAGGGATAAGAACCGATCCCCCATTCAGTCCAAGTCTGTCTCACACCAGGGTAAGGCAGTTTATTTGAAGCATTACTCTGCTTTTTTCCCACGGCACAAAGTTCAGAGAAATCAAGGTGCATTATGCCCATTTTTCCTGGCTGCAGATCCAGGGCAAAACAGGGTAAATACATCTAAACAATTCTGCATGCCCTTTGCTGAAATTTCTGGCGTGTGACTTGCTGCAGCTACCTCTAACAAGATATTATTTTTCTAATTGCTTTTGTTTGGTGTTTTGGGGTGTGATTTTTTTGCAGCTCCCCCTGGATTCTTAGTGTGGCTTTTCACACCACTTCCATGAATGGGCTTCTGCTCATTTCCCCTGCATCCTTCTGTCTGGGATGTGCTCAGGGACTTTGCCCCATCTCTCTTCTCTACGCTGGTAGAACAGGAGATGTACTTCCATGGCCAAGGAGCGCGCAAGAAATTAATGCTGTGTTAGTTAGCTGTTCCCTCTCTGATCTGCAAGTCAGTATTTTTATATTAAAACATGGAAAATGCCACAAGATACGTTTGTGAAGTAAAAAGCCACTAATTTTAAGTCTACTATTGAGTAAAGACCGATGTATATGGTGTCAGAGCTGGTGCTGCTTTCTGTTAGGGTGGGTTTTTTTCCCCTTTGCCAACTGATTTATCTCTAAAATAAACAACCAGTGTTGAAATTAAGGCACATTAATGTAGCTGATTTGTAAATAAAAAGGAGAGTTAGCCAGATAGAGCGGAAACATAAATAGAGACCAAATGTTATATTATAATGAGAGACGATGATCCTGTTTAGAAAAAGACTATTATCCTTGCTCGTGGAAACAGCAGTGGGCACACGGGCTGGTGGTATAGAAGAAATGCCATTGCCTAATGCAGTAAATGCTGAGATAAATCTGTTATTTGAATACTCGGCAGTTATAAAAAACATTTGGAAGGTCCACAGCAATTACCCACTTGTAGGGTTTTCCTGGAAACACTACTCGGAAAAGTTTATTTTTCCAAATTGTGTTTTTTCTCCTGCCAGGCCCTGGGAGAGGGGAGAAGGGAGTCAAAAATCTCTGCTGCTCCCTCTGAAAAATATCCAAGTGTGTGGAGGTGGTTTGAGGTTTTAATAAGT
The DNA here is from genome assembly GCA_026546715.1 of Gallinago undulata. NCBI lineage: Eukaryota > Metazoa > Chordata > Aves > Charadriiformes > Scolopacidae > Gallinago > Gallinago undulata. The sequence goes on along the minus strand of JAOTQQ010000023.1, from coordinate 20,121,840 downwards.
CACACTACGTAACCGGAGAGGTTCTGGTCACAGTCATGTAATTTAGGGGATGTGGCTGAGTATTGCTGCTCCCCCTATAAGGAGAGCTTGTAGAAAGATATTAAGATAGAGATTATTCAGTACGATGCACTTGAGCTGCACATGGAAGAATTAATTGACACCTAGATGTATTGGGGGTAGGGACGGTGACAACATATGATAAATGAAACGCGCAGCAGTGAGAACAGATGTATGCTGGAAGGACAGCATGATAAATGTGCATCTTGATATTTACAGTGCCTGAGAAAACGCTCCCAATCTGATACAGGTTCAGTAACTACAGTCATGTTTGAGTACGGTGGTGGCTTGATTGATTTAATTAGCTCTCATTAATGGCATTGAAGATAGTTCAACAACAAGCAACGGAGAGTCTCACTGAAGTGTTGCATGTTAATTACTCGATGATTTGTGTTATGGGATGGCTCTTTTACATAAGTACAAATTAGATGGTGATTTGTTTGGAAACACTGATGTCTATCCTTGCTGGGAGAGATGAGACCGCTGCCCGTGCTGGCTGCATCATGCACCTTCCCCATGCCAGCACAGGCTCTCTGCGCCCCATAACCTCTAACAAGGCTCTATCTGCAGCCCACAGGGCTCCTTCTCCTGTCTCCCCCTCCTCGCTCACATGAATAGAAAGACCTTGCAAAATCAATATCCTCATTAAAGCTTATAAATTATTCTTTTGATCTACACTGACTCTGAGGAGTGAGCGAGTTAGCCCAAGGAAAATTAAAATTTTCCCAATGGCGAAATCTACTCAAATATTTGACTTTTGAGTATTTTGGGTTTTAATCTTTCTCAGTCTCTTCTCCCAAGTAACAAGCAATAAGAAAAGAGGAAATGGCCTCAAGTTGCACCAGTGGGTTTATATTAGGAAAAATTTCTTCACAGAAGGGGATATCAAACATTGGAACAGGCTGCCCAGGGAAGAGATTGAATCACTATCCCTGGAGGTATTTAAAAGGCAGGTAAATGTGGTGCTTGGGAACATAGTTTAGTGGTGAACTTGGCAGGGTTAGGTTAACGGTTGGACTCGATGATCTTAAAGGTCCCTTCCAACCTAGATGATTCCGTGATTCTCTAACAGCATTTTAAAATTCAGTTTGATGCTCTCAAACCAAGCGCAAAATAACAAAGTTTGATCAAACAAATGAATTTCCTTCCCAATTTTTTTTATTTCATTAAGGAGTAACTAAACTCGATATTGTCTGACTTAGGTGGCAGTCACCTGCCTCTACCCTGAACTTCACTGCAATTTATAACTTTCCATGTCTGACCTGGCATTTCCATGCCTAAAATCTGCCTCAGGCAGAGCTCTATGGAGATGTCCTTCCTGTCTTGGGGAACAAGATCAGGGCGAGAGAGAATAATAGTCTGGTTATAAGTATTTCTTTTCCCCTTGCCTGGGTAAGGAGGGAGAAGCAGGCTGAGGGTGGATGCAGAAGATGGAAATGTGGGATGGCCCAGAGAGGCAGCACTGTGGCAGTTGGACACGGGGAGCGGCAGCAGCCTAATCCTGCAGGGGAAAAAGCCAGGCCAGAGGTTTTTAAGGTGGTGGCTTATCCTTGCTGGGAGGTAATTACCAAGGGGTGCTGTAATTAAAAACTATTGGTTTTGAGTGGGTTAAACATATCCAAGCCAGTCATAATTCTGGCATTGTGTTTCTTTTGTAAACTTTGCTTTGGTAACCTTGTTGGTTGAAGGGGATTACTTGTGGGTGTTTTTCATATGCTACAAAGAGAAACCACGTTGGACACCAACCCCAGTGGGGTGATTCCCGTGCAAGGTGTGCATCACCAGATGTCTGTAACTTGGAGCAAGTGCTTGTGGAGATGCTATGTTTGTCATTTATAGGAAGGGTCATTCTGATCTTCAGGATGGTTTAAAAGAATAGGAATTAATAAATTCATCCTGTGTTTGCCATTTCTATGTGAAAGTCAACATACCAGGTCTGTGCATGCATGGAGGAGGTATGTCACCACACCTCCATCCTTTATCAGGAGCCGTGACGCTTGATAATGTTGCAGGCAGATGTACTTTTACAAGTGAAAGGCTACTTTTGCCTCCAGTTCTGCCAGCCACAGACTGCAAAGCCTCTGTCCGAGGGTCAGTTCCTTGGTCTGCCTCACTGCAAGCCAGAGGAGAGCAGAGAGATGTGCCTGCCTCCACCAGCGCTCTCTGAATGCAGAGGCACTGTGAGGTGGTCCATTCTCAAAGGCCAGAAAACACCCCAAAATGCCTTTTATGGATAAGGATTCAATCCCAGCTGAATTCAGCACGTTGGCTGAATATTGCAAGGGCAGAAATGCATAGGCTGGTTGGACCCGTCTTTCAGGACCAGATGAAGCCCAGAGATGCTGTGTGCTGGATTTCTGTGCTGAGTGGGGTCTTTCCTCTTGGAAGCAGTTTAGATACCATCCTTCACAACTGAGGTTTCAAGCGGTCTAGCCTTGGGGAACTTGGGAGCCACTCGTGGCCTGGGTTCAGCGTCCCTTCACCCACACCAGCCTCTGCCCTTCACAGGGAGGTAAGAAACCGCATGTGGTTACTTGCTTCCAACTGCAAGGCAGCACCGTATGCATGTTGGGAGTGATTCATGTGAAAAAATTAACTGTACAGATGTCCTGACTGCTGGAGGGATGCTTTAGAAATGAAAAGCAGTGCTTAGGAACTGGCTTGGCTGTTCCCTGGCAAAGCTGCTCCCTGTGAGTAGAACATGCTGCTGGAGAAATGCAAACTGTGCTTCCCAAAACAGCCATTTTTCCCAAACTTTTTTCTTCTTTCCACACCTGACAGACATTTCAGAGGTGGTGGGAGATGCCAGGTGTGTGTACTGGTGTGCCCTCTTCATGATCCTGCCGAGCCAGGGCTTTCTGGACTAGAGGTTGCATCATGTTCAAGTCTTGTCTCTCTTGTGCTTTTGACCCTGAAACTTTCTACATATATCATGGGAAGTATTTTGCTTTGTGAGAAACCGGCTTGTGTAGATGCTTTATTAGGGCCAAGCCAGGAAACCTGGCTACAGGGACAGAGCTGGTGCATGCTGGTGAGGGGCTCTTTGGAGACCCAAAGGGACGATGTCTCTACCTTTGCAGGGTTTGGGAGGTTTGGGGGGAAGACTGGTTGCCATCTCTGTGGGGCTGAAGGAGCGTAGCTATTTCTATGGGCAGGAAGAGATGCGAAATGGCACTTGGCTCAGTGGCAGAGAGAAACCAGGTTCTGTATTTATGGATGCATTGTGTAGTCGTAGCGTGTTCTGTAAGTTATACCTTCTGATTACACAGGTCACTGAACTTCATTTAACCTGTAGCTTTGGGAACGTGCTGGCATTAAGAAAGGACTGAGAAAAGATTATTTTTTTTTATTTTTTTTTTTCTCCTTCAAGAAATTCATAGATGTTGACCTTCTATTTTGCCCTGAAGTAAGGCAAACAAAGATGAAAATGATGATTTTTTTGCAAAGGCAAACCCTACTTTGTTTTCAATTTATTGTAGCTTTTTTTTATCCATCAGGTTGTTTTGATATTAAGATTAGAGTGACTTCAATAAAATAAATTCCACCATTATTTCCCAAAGGTTATTTCTGTTGAGTGTGCTTTTTCAGAGGGGAAATCCATGTTTCCCCTATGAAACTTCCCATTGGATCTAGAGACCATCAGGTTATCTGGGCTGGGAAGGACCATAATGCCACAGCACTGTTTCGTGGTGCCTTGATCCCCATAGCTGCCCTTACAGCAGGGCTCGGCAGCGTTCCTATGTAGCTGTGAGCTCAGGTCAGCTGAGGCTTGGGATAGTGAGGACAACAGACCAGCAGGAACTAGGAATCTCTCCCCTTTTACTGTTTCAAAGATTAAACGCTTTGGGTATTGTTAGAAGATTTTTGTATGTTTTTACCAATGTGCCCTTTCTTGTGCAAAACAGCAGGATTTCTCCACAAAATCCACTCTGGGAAAAAAAACCCTGGATCTTTATGAGTAACACTGCTGAGTTCCTGAGGTGTAACCCTTTTTCAAACAATCCTTTTCTAAAACACAGTCCCTCAGTTTATAGATTTGGTGAAGAGATAAAAGTACTACAGATGGCTGCTTTACACACTGTGCCCTTTCTACACCCAACATGAATGCTGTGCTTTTCCTGGGATTGTCTCCAGTCCCGTTCAAATTCTATGGAGAACTTGTTTTAACAATAACTTGTCTAAAGAAACAGATTTCATTATATGAGAACAAAAGGGATCCTAGCTTTTAAAATATACAACATGCCTGGGTGACACACAGAAGCAGGAAGCGTATGAATTTGAGAACGTCCTCGGCCTTTAAGAGTGTTCAAGTACTGGTATTAAAACCCCTGACTTGATGTTCCCAGCTTAGCAAAATTGTTATTGTTGTGGATGGAGGTGTTGCTCATCACATCATCAGCTGTATCTGGGGAGTTGTTAGCAGCTCTCATCAAAGCAGAATTTAGGATAAGCAAGTTGCTGTGGTCGAAACATAAATATCAAATAGAGGTTGTTTGAGAGCTGATACCATATTTTTTTTCTTGTTTGGATAGCTGCAATGACATAATTTCTGAAAGGGGTGTGCTGTAACTGATAGAAACTCAATGCACAAACTAGCATGGATGAACGATGCTCTTCGAATTAGTAAAGTCCTTCACCTGTGTGCAGATGAAAACCCATAAAAGAAACATGTCTGAGTAAAAACCCTTAATTTTGATTGTTATGCAGAAAAACGTCTTGGCCTGCTCTCTACTATAAATAGGAAGGTTCTATCTACAGCATGCTCTGTCCTTCAAAATATGTCAAGACCTTCTCTCTCTTCAGAGAAAGAAGGTAATTTCCCTTGTGAATGAAAGTGCCTTCTTCCAGGTTGTCACTCATCTAGTGCTGAGGCTCCCCTGCATTTTTTTCGCCTCTTTTATGGGATAATGAAAATATAAAATAAAAAAATGTCAGTAAACTATCTCTTGGGTTATGTGTGAATCTCGTTACAGTGAGGACTTTGCCCTGTAGGTATGTCTGGAATTTTTTTTTTTAAATGCTCTTATTTGAACACATTTTGTTGGGTTTTGGTTATTTCATATTTTTTTTCTCAAGTTCCTTGATTTAGATGAAGATGATGATGATGTGCTTTCACCATTTCCCAAGTGAATGGGTTCCTAACAGCTTTATGGAATTAATAATAGCCAAGTGTGGAGGCATACTCTCGGTGCAGCACAGAGGGAGACCAATTGCAGAGGGAAGAAAAGCTAAGAGCTGCAATTCTGCGAAATAGGTTCTCCATTTACATTGGACCCAATCTTCTCCCTGGGGCAAAGCTTTTCACTTACTACAGACACAAATCTCAGCTAACTCTAGTTGCTCTGCCACCAATTTTATTGCAGTGGCAGTACCGATGGAATTGCTCAGCAGCATGGCGCGTGGCTTCCCACCAGCTTCTCTGCCCCAACCATCAAATACGCTTTCCCCTTCCTCCTTCCAAGCATTGAGCCACTTTACAAGAGTCTAAAAGAAATTCATGTGGAGCTGAGCTTTAATAGCACCAAGGCTGCTCTACCCACCTAGTCCTTCCCTTGTGTGAGAGCTGTTTCTGACTATGGAGGAAGGGCAGCAAATTTTAGTCTGTCACTCCTAGTTTTCGCCTTTATCCCAGAGTTTTAGGAATAACCACAGATTCCCAGCAGGACTCTTGTGTCCATAGTACATTGCATGATGCCCTTGTGTCTATGCAGCTTCAAATGACTGAACCTGCCTTGTTTTGACAGTCTTGCTCCAGAGAATGTCTCGGCTTTAACTGTGGCCCATTAATAGATTTAGGGGATAAATTATTGCACCTAACTTATTCCACAGCTCCTGAGAAACTTAAAGATGAGTGCTTTTTACTAAGCCTTGTTGCAATGCCCCATAGATCAGAGCCGCTTGGCCCCTGGTTAAGTCTTGTTGGAGAAGTGCTCGATCAATGAGAGAAGTGGCTGGTGTCAGGGATGCTGACAGGTAAAGGCATCATGCTGTCATCCAATTTTTGACTGAGGAAAGACCCTTGCTAGGAGAGCTCTCTGAGAGCACTTACATGCTCATTGCCCACTGTCAAGAAGCCAGCTTCTGGATTAAAGAGGTGACAAAAAGCCAATTGAAAATCACCGCAGGGCCAGCCTGCAGTGGGGGAGTTGGATGGCGTTTGCTCAGTGCAGTGGTGATGTGCCTTCAGTGAAGAAGGGGAAAAGGCATCTGTTCTTGCTTTCACAGTGGGCTCTTTCTGAGTGTGGCAAAGCTCATAGCTTGTCATAATTAATGTATCATTAGTTTGTCATTACTCTGGTCACCTAAATGTCTCTGCTTCTACCCTGTCTGGGCTTTTGCATTTAGAGGAGCCTGGAGAATGTGAAATGAAACTTGGAGATGGATTACAGTAAAAATCTCAAGTCTGGGCAGAAGCTGGGCATTTATTTGAGGTGTGCCTAGAGATGGAGGATTGGTTGCTCCACCTAGGGAAATGCATGCTCAGATCTGCATCGAAAGAGGCAAGTAGGAATGCTTAATGTTGGTAACATGGCTTCATAAGGCAGATGGTTGTTCGCAGGTTGCGTGGCAAAATGAGTAGGCAGAAGAGAGGACTCCATCCGATCTGGCAGAGAAAGCAAAGCGACTCAATGCCAGGGCATGTGGAGGAAGCCCAAGCATTTTGCACAGCTGCAAAATCTTGGCTGTTGGGATCATGGGAACACGCAGCTTTGGCTCTGCTTGTTTATAGAGGCAGCAGCAAGAAGCATGTGACTTCTGCATGCTTTGGTGGCCAGCATAATTGAAATCTATGATAAAAAACATAAATTAACAGAGGGAAAGTGGTCCTTCTTGTTCCATCTGAGGTATTCGTTTCTATTTTATTATCCAAGATGATTGTGAAGAGTGTTTCTGTCACTTGAACATCCCTCTCCAATACCAAACATGGGGTGAGACTCCAGTATCCTGATAAACTGAAACCTCTGATGTTGTGGGGCCAGAAAAATGTTTCTGAAAAAGGACGATGTTTTTAATAATTGATGTGTGTGTGTGCGTGTATATATATATATATTTAAGTGGTAATTGTTTCCTCAGAACATGCAAAATTGTTCCAACAAATGGTATACAATATCGGCCTGGTTTTGCTTCTAATTAAGGAGCCCAATGCTGTTAATTGGACAGATAAGTGGGAGGTCCTGATTAGGCAGTGCACTTGTGAATCCCAGTGTGTGAGAAATTCCTGTGAAGCCACAAGGAGGGTGTTCCTTTGATTACAGAGGGATATAGAATCATAGAATCATTTCAGTTGGAAAAGACCCTTGGGATCATTGAGTCAAACCATCCACCCTACTCTACAAAGTTCTCCCATATCCCCAACACCACATCTAAACAACTCTTAAACATGTCTAGGGATGGTGACTCAACCACCTCCCTGGGCAGCCTATTCCAATGCCCGACTACTCTTTCTGTGAAAAATTCTTTCCTAATGTTTACTCCAGACCTACCCTGTTGGAGCTTGAAGCCATTCCCTCTCATTCTGTCACTAATTACCTGCGAGAAGAGACCAGCACTAGCCTCTCTACGGTGTCCTTTTAATTAGTTGTAGACAGTGATGAGGTCTCCCCTCAGCCTACTCTTCCTCAAACTAAACAGCCCCAGCTCCTTCAACCGCTCTTCATACACTTTGTTCTCCAGGCCATTCACCAGCTTCGTTGCCCTCCTCTGCACTCACTCCAGCACCTCGATGTCTCTCTTGTATTGAGGTGCCCAGAACTG
>JAOTQQ010000023.1:20079442-20113928 GCA_026546715.1 Gallinago undulata | reverse complement strand
GTCATCTGTGAACTTGCTGATGATACACCCTATGTCCTTATCTAGATCATCAATAAAGATGTTAAACAGAAATGGTCTCAACACTGAGCCCTGAGGCACACCACTTGTGACCAGCTGCCAGTTGGATTTAAATCCATTGAGCACCACTCTTTGGGACCTTCCAGCCAGCCAGTGCTTGATCCAGCAGATTTTATGCTCATCCAGGCTATGTGCAGCCAGTTTTTCCACAAGAATTCTAGGGGGGACAGTATCGAATGCTTTTCGAAAGTCCAGGTATACAATATCCACAGCCTTTCCCTCATCCAATATACTTAATACTATATACTTATACTATATACTTAAGTGCTTTTCTGTAGAGAGGCCATCAGGAGTCAGATGTATGGACTCACAGAAGCAAAGCTGTTAGAGCAGTAAAGCTGCTTTAGCTAATGGTCTTAGGGGAAGGAATCCTAATTTCATGAATAAAGACAAGAATGGGGAGCAGGATGCTTGCAGCCAAAGGAACAGGGCTCTGCGTGTTTCTCAGCAGAGACACAGGTCCAGGGTGATGGCATGTTTTTTTCTGTAATTAATTTTTTTTTAGCTGGCTGCATGTCTTAATCTTATGAGATAAAACAGTCTTGCGTGGCTCACTGCTGGTGGGCTCTCTGGGAGAGGTTAGAATTAAGCCTGTCCCAGGTTATTTACTGGAACAACAGGCACTTGTATTCTGTTATTCCAGCAGTTGTTGCCTTGTTATGAGGCTGAGGGAGGCTGTGAGCAGCATTCAAGAAACATGCTCTAAAGAAGGCTGTCTAATTTTATTGGTCCCCTTTGAAAAATTACATTCCCTTGTCTCCTCCAAAAAAAGAGCTGTGATCTCCATCTCTTCCCACTCATCGTTTGCAATATACCCAGCTTTGTACAGCATATAATCACAATACTGGAGCAGTAATATTTCATACAGACTTGCGACGGGCCTTCGGCTCCTTGGAAAAGCAGGGGAACTGCAGTCAGAGGTTTTCCACCTTCAGCAACATGCAAAGACAGGGCTATCTGGGTGCTCTGAGGCTTGGGGATTTCAGCCCCTCTGCTGAAATAAAGAGACTTCTGAGGGATTTTTCTTTCTCTTTTTTTTTTTTTAACCCCGCAGGCTGGAAGAAATGGCATCCACAGCTAGTTATCTCTGGGGGGTGGAGGGGGTGTATAAAGAGAGAAAGCTGAAAAATTGAGACAGGCATATGTGTCACTAAATTAATGTACCTGCTCTGCTGTGGGATAGTCACATCAGTGTCACTGCTGTCACCAGGCACCACCGCCGGCATTAAGTGAGAATGAGTCTGTCACACTTCGTTTACCAGGTATTGATGATGGATTTGGTGAAATTCTTGCCTGGGATGATGGACTCCTCTCTCTATAAATGATGCAGGAGCAGGAAATGGGTCCTGATGGCATCAGCATGGCAGTGCAAAGGGGGCAGCTATAATCCCTGGGTGAGAAGCAGAGTTGGATAGGGCTCCTGGCTGCAGTCAGAGAGGGCTGTGGAAAGTCTGCCAGCAGCTTGGTACAACATGTGGGTATTCCCCGCTGGGAATAACTCCAGTTACCAAAGGTCTGGTTTGAGAGAAGCCCAGAGAAGCCCAAAGTCACAGCAGTGCATCTCAGGGGCTTCACATTAATTTCTTAATTCATGGGTGGACCTTACTGCTTTCAGGGAGGAAGCACAGACTTTAAAACCCAGACATATCAAACATCCAGAGATGTATGCTGTTGGTATGCAAAATCTGACAGATAGGATATGACCCTGCAAAGTCAAGGTGTTTAAAAAGGGAGTCTCTTTTCCTTTGGTAGAGACTTTACATGTGTAGACTGTTACGAGCTTTTTCACGTTCTCCATAATGACAGTGCTTCCTAATCTAATACCAAAATTCATCTAGTCTGTAGCCCTTGGAAACTTAGCGAGTGATTTGGTGGGGTTGGGCTGAACAACTGGATTTTGATGCATTTGGATTTATGGCTTCCCCAACAATTGATGTCAAATGTACCCTTTGGCATCCAAAATACTTTTAAAATCTGGCCCTAAATGTGTTTGTCCTGGAGGAAGTGTCTGAGTATCAAAATTTGGAATTTATGACAAAAACTGTTCTGTGACAAAGCACTAATGCTGCCTACCTTGAAATTAATAGCAGATGTAAAACTGGTTATATCGCAGAGAGGACTGGGAAAAAAATATATATTAAGAGATTTTTTTTTTTTTTCCTGAATAAAATAGATAAGTATCCCAATCTCCATAGAAATTCTTTCTGGAGTATGTTGACAATAGAATTATATGGTCTTGAATAATCGGTTATCTCAAACTGTTTCATGATGCAGCATTTGGTTAGTGACCATGCATGTTGGGGCACAGCTATGGCTGGCTGTACCCCCGTTGTCCTGGGTCCTGACCGTTTCATTGTCACCCACAGCACCACAAGTTTTGTCTGAGATCCAAGACAAGCTGAGCTTTGTGGCTTGCCCCGGGACAGGCAGAGCAGGGCTTAGCGATGCCCTCGGTGTTGTCTTGCAAAACCTGGTGGGGCAGCGGCTCCCTGGTTTGTGTTCCCCTTCGCACCCTTCTCGCAGCCCCACCATGGCTCATGAGAGCTGTTCCCATCTCCAGCCTCTCACCACCAAGCAGCAGGACCCGCCTCTTCACCTTATTTTTGGTGCAGTGCCAGGAAAAGCTGCACTATTAAAACTAATTAGATAAATATATATGTATTTCGTAATCAGGCAGTTAATTATGGCTTAGGGAGCAGATGGCAATCCCTGGCATTTACTCTATCTATTCATAGCTGTTTTTAAATGAGGCATATATATTGCGGCTAATTATGACTCAATGTAAAGTATGTAGGCAATTGTGAACTTAGCCCTTGTCTAATTGCATGTTGTTTGCCTGAAGAATGCAAGTTGTTTTGAAAGAGCTGTAGGTAGACCCTCTGTGCGAACATCTCTCTTCTCCCTTCTCCATGGCTTGGGCAACAGTGCCCCTGACTTGTTACTAGTGCGAGAGCTCAGGCTGTCCTTTACTCTGTTTCTTTAAAATCTTATAAAATGTTTAACTCCTCCTTAAAATCCAGATGAGTGGTATAGAAATAATAAGAGCTCTACCACTGTTGGAAAAATACGGAGATAGGGACTCTTCAAAACATCTAAGAAACTTTTGGTTTCTTTACCATGTCACATGTAAAATAATTTTACTAACACCTGTGAAACATTATATCATCTTTTCACACACACCCCCAAGCTGGAGCTTCTGTTGGGGAAAAAATATCTGCAGAAATGTAGATTAGGAAAAGTTTGAAAACCAATCTGGAAAATGAAGAGACTGAGTTTTGGCTTCCAACGCCCAATGCACCCTCCATACACTTTTTAGGGTCTTTTCCTCAGCAGGAGAGGGCCATCCTAAGCATGGAGAATTTGTGCTCTCTTCAATGTCAGGCTAGCAGATCATCGGGTCTAATTTAATTTGAGAGTGTGAAGGGTGCTGATCTCACAAAGGGAGATATGAATGAAATGTCAGAGGGATATCAGCCCATGTGCCTGATGAGCTGTGGTGAGCTATTTTTCCTTAGCAATTAATTTCTAAAGCATTTCACTCCTCCTTGAATTAACGTTTTTGAGAAGGGAAGAAGGAAACCCACCACTGTATCCTGAGGAATATCATTGTTTCCAGTATTGGCCACAAACCTTGGAAAGACTAGAATAAATCCACAGATGTTTACCAGACCAAAACCACATTGTAAAGCTGCTTCTACTTAAGGAAGAAGATAGATCAGAGGCCACTGTTGTCTTCAGCTGATGTGCTAAGACCTAAAATGATGTGATCTAAATGTTTTGAGCTTATGACTGAGTTCAGGCCTGAAAGTATATATGTGAATAAGTTTACCTACAGATGTTGCAAGTAAAATCCCTGAAGTCTTGTAGGTTGTGGCTTTGAACAGATAAATGAAACTATTGCAGAAACAGTTCATGAAATTCATACTATTTTTGGTGAAATTATTCAGCCTATCCATTCCCAGGTCAGTGGTATTTCTGCCCGCCATTGCTCACTATATTTATGAAATGCTTTGTTTATCCAAAAAGCTTTAGAAATTTTATAACTGCTTGTATCAAGTTCTGAGAAATAAAGGAGAGGCCTCTTTCTTTTCTGTTCATATATTGTGGTTGAATAAGCAGAATATTTGGGAACACGTACTCCTTATCTATATGGTTGATTAGGTCCATGTGGATATATTCCTATTTTGATGGTAGGCTATCTTATAAATAAGAAGAATAATGGTGTTTTGTCCTATGCCAAATAAATGCTCAGATCTAAACAGTGCAACAACCCAATTCAATAGACCAAGATGTGTTTGGTTTGTTGATTGTTGTTTTTTTCCCCCAAAGAGCAGTAGTATTAAATTTAAAATGCTTCATTTCAAAGCGTGCACTTGAAAATGCTATTTTTTGTTTACATTCTCTTGATAGAGAAATAAAAATAATCAAAAATGGCATTTTCCCCATAGCTTGAAATTTTCTGAGGAACCCATTAGTTCTGATGGTAAAATTATATTAAAGAAAATGTTTGTTGTTTCCAGTAAAGAAGGTAAAAACAGAAGGATCTTGTAGTCACACAAGAACTCTTTTGTAGTTTAGGAGCATCTAACGAGGAGTAAAACAGGAAACTGGTTCCTGAAGAAGTCCACTATGCATTGCGTGCATTAAATGATAAAGATAAATAATTACAGGGAATCACCGTTGGCATAACCGTGCAAAGACTGCAAAACTAAACCCACGTTCCTTTGGCATTACTTTTACAGAGTGTTAGTAAGACAGATCTTTGCAGCCTCCGGGGACCCCTGTGTATGAGCACCCTCTATTAGCTCAAGCTTCTCCCCATTCCTCGCCCTTTCAGAGCTCTGCAGGGAGGGTGCTGCTCTCTTTCATTTTGCCCAGCTTTGTCCCTTGTAACCTTCTCGGAGGCATCGAGAAAATCAATTGAATTATACTTGTTTTGGGGGGATTGCAAGATAATGGAAGCAGCTCTTTTGGATGTGACACAGAGACTGCATCCACTCATCCCCGAGGCACGATGAATGGAGGTGCGAATTGATTTTGACTATGGTACCTCCAGAGCCAGGACTTCAGCAAGAACCTTACAAAATAAGACAAATTGCATTCTGTATTGTATAGAATTATATTCCTTGTTCTTTAAACAAATCTTGTGCTGAATAACATCCAGGCAAGTTATATGATTGGAGAACTCCTTGGGAATCCTGGTAGTTTCTGTTTCTCTGGAAGGGCATCAGGGAAATTGTACTCTGACATACGCTGTCAAATTTGCCTGCTGGGTGGTTTAGCAATGAGTCCAATGAGGTCAGCCTTCTTAATTTGTTAACTGTGGTGTGTAATATTTCTGACTTTGTGATCTATCTTTATTTTAAATTGTTTTTCTTCTTATTAAATCATAATTTAATTTTCATTTTATTAAACCAGAACACTTCTGCCATGGCATACAAAAATACAACGGACAACACCATTATTACGTAACCACACAATTATGCTGCAGGCTAGCAGGGACTTTACCTGTACAGGGATGCTCTAAACTCTCCTGCAGTGATTAATTACTTCATATCTTCCTAACTTTCTGATTGACTATTGTGTACATGTTGAAAATATATTAGCCTAATTTGTCTGAAGTTTTTGGCTGGCTGCCATCAATCATTCTATACTCTATAGCCTTTCTCTTTTGTCTTAAATTTTTATAAACATCATATAAGCAGATAAATATGTATTGAATTGACTTTTATATTGAATACTTATCCAATTTACAAGCATTTATTGTTCTCAATTTATCAAACATTAAAAACCACCTGTATTAAAATATCCAGTGTTCCCCAAACTATATGATATGAGAAAGTGAGGAGAAAAAACAAATCTAGAGTAAGATTAATCGGCTCCTAGCATAGCATATTGGCTTATTGCAAAGTATATGTAATGTTCTATTAAATTGTTTAATGAAACATAAACTTCTTTTAAAAGCAAAGATATATGTTACCTCTATAAATTGATGTGGTGCAACTTTTAAGCCCTTTAAGTGACACAGTGTAGCAGCAAGTGCTGAGGGCTCTTATAGCCATGAGTGAAACAGTTCCCAAGAATATGTGTATTCTCTATAGATTAATTAAAAAAATAATAATTTGAAGGCAATAGAAAGAAAGAAGAGCTAAAGCCCCAAATTCAAGTCCTAGAAGGACTTCCAACTCCTAGTAACATATTCCCTGAGTCATTTTTCTCTACAACTAAAATTTTGTCCTGCTAATCTAGCACTGGACCTCATAATTTGCTCTTCATTCTTAATTGGAAGGTAATTGCTATAACAGTACAAATAATAATAAAATTATTATACTGTAATGATCATGTCATAAACTCCAGGAGAAGGAAGCACTTAGGAAGGAAGAGCTCTGTACAACCTCTCACTAATCAAAATTGCTGTTGAATTTAGTGCTTCTGTGGCATTGTTAATAATAATAAATGCAAAACGATGTATCCTGCTCCAGTAGGTAATTATACTTGACCGAGCTGAATTGATTTGCTTTGTGTTCAGTTGAGCTGAACTGACATACAAGTGACATCGTGTAAGTTTATGGCACCTGTCACTCATCCTGAATAAATGACCTTTTCAGAGATACAGAATTAATTTTCTGAAATCCTCTGATATGGAAGGAAACTACCCTATTCACACTAGTTCAGGAAATGCAGAATTTTTTCCCTCGATTAGAAGGCTCAAGGAATGCATAAATAATATTTAATATATATTATATATTGAATCTTTGAAAATTTGAATGGCTTCATGAATCTTGAAGAAAGCCTATCCTCATAATTGTGATTTGTGAGATACTTTTATTCTCCCTTATCTTTGACATTGAATTGCCCAGTACTTGAAAATGCTTCCCGAAAGGGCTGATTTGTATCATCTAGCAAAAAAATTTAAAAACACAGACTTGTAGCTATGATGTGTCTAAACATCCCTTTTTTCACCATCAGCCTCTGGCTGGGAAGGTGGCACTCCCCTTAGTGGAAATCTGTTCCACTTGTTTTCCACCCAAGTGCAGTCAGTTCACTCTTAGTTTAAAGATGGCTATTGTAGGAGTCAATCATTTGCCAACCATTTCAGGTAGCTTAATTGTATTCACCCAGGTAATTTTTGTGCTCCTTGTTTAGTGAACACTTTTCTAAAGTCACTCTGTAAGGTTCCAGGGTGTTAGCTCCTGTAGAGGATGTCAGTCTATCCTTGCTCTGTGTGCTGTAACCTTCCACTAATAAGAAAATCAATATTTTAAGTCCCATCCTATTACAGTGTTCAAATTCATTCTGTTTAGATGTAAATTTTTTAATCTACTCTGGAACTAAAAGTGAGGGAAGAAACCTTAGCAATTCTGTAAATGGATTCAGATCTTGAAGGATGTGACTTACAGGACAACACATCTTGCCTCTTATGTTTAACGCTGAAAAAAATATATATACACAATATCCTGTTTGGTATTGAAGTGACACAGAAAGCAAGGACAGACTGTCACAAAGCCTGGTCCCATCTTCTCAGTGTCATAAGCAGACAGGGAAGGAGATGGTCCCTTTGGATTTTCCCTGACAATGTGGTTTTCTGCTGCAATGTGGTTTGCTTTCCACATGGAAGAAATCAATAGACAGTGAGGAAGGACAGTGGAAACTATTTGGGCAGCTTTAGTAGCCATTAATTCATGCAGCTTGTTTCACCATAGCAGTCTAAAGAAAAAGCTTAATTGTTTATTGGTGCCAGATCTTTCTAGACGGTGGATCATAGTCCTGTCATGAGGACTCTAGCACTGAGTTATTGTCCTCCTGTTTTCTGCTGCTTTCCTCCTCAAGCCACTGTTATGGTCTCTGTGGAGCAAGGAAACTTTATGGGCTGATGGACTAAATTCTGGCACCATGAGGAACACCATCTTTTTTTTTTTTTTTTCTCTGTTATGAAAAAAATAAAGGCGAAAAAAAAATTATGCTAGAATGCATTGTTCCCCCAAGGAGTGGAAAGAGGTAGATCGTGGTGTGGAACACAAAGCTCAGACAGGTGTGAGCTAGAGGCATCCCTTCTGCTCTGCAATGTAGCGGTTCTAGGAGGATATTGCTATTCTGCCAAAATCCACCTTGTCCCAGCCTGGCTGTATGAATTGAGGTACCTGGAACAAGGCACTCTGTGACTCCAGGGATGGCATTAAAAGCCAAGAAGGCAGTGCTGCCAGGTACCTGTCCATCACCTACTTGTTTCTGTTTCCCAACCAGGACAAGTTTTCTCCCGATACTGGCAGAGAGTGTCAGTAAATTAAATGGGTTTGGTGAACCATGCTCCCATTGAAGCATCGCTGCTCAGATCCTGTCCCTGAGCCCCCAGTGTGTTCCTTGGGCAGCATCGAGTAGGCTTTGTGTTTGCTGTGGTGTCTCTTTTCTGAAGTGGTGTGGGCAGAGGACAGTGACCCTACCCTGACTGTGGTTTGAATTAGGAGATGGCTTCCCTCCTCTGCTGCTGTTTGTTTGCAAAGAGGAGATGACAATACTTGTCTCTTCCCTTTCTACAAGTGCTTTCAGCATTTTGGAGCATGATTTTGAAAATCCTGAAGGTACAGTTCACAAAATTATAATTTGTGGGTAGGTGAAAACACAATGTTAATTATTATTAAGAACAATGTAATATATTGACTACTCCGTAAGTCTCCCAAGCTGATGTCTTCCTCCAGGTAGCTCTTGATGCTATAAGCTATATAATTAATATATTGTCATATATTGCATCAACCATCTATTTTAAGATGAGTTGAAATGTTCTTAAGAGAGCAATTCAAATAATGTTCAAAGAAATCACCCCTCAGCCTTCCCAGGCATTTAAATTGATATTTAATACATAATTACCATGAATACCTGATTTAACCCTTTTAGAGAGGGACACCTGGAAAAATGTTTCAGATAAAAACCTTTAAGTCCCATATTACCCATTGTAGTGTACCCATCAAGTGCCATCATAGCTGTACACCCTCACCAATGTGAGCAGTGGAGAGAAGACAAGGCCCTGAGACAATTCTTTCCATCAGCATTAGGCTTCCAAATTGTGAGCATGAACTAGATAGTAATTGGGAGGAAACTAATTTAGTAGCGAGTTCTATGAAGCCACTAGTCCCTGCCTCAATGCCCATTTAACTTAGCACAGTAGGGAGCCTGAAAATATAGACAGTAAAATTCTCCTTTCATAATGGATGAATTAATTTATCCAGCCTGGTTAATTCAAATGCAAATTATGTGTTGAAAATGTCCATTATTTATTGCTTCATCTAAGACTGTTTCTCTGTTTCTCTCCTTAATTTCTGAAGTGCATCAGAGAAGTGCTGAGCTACCAAACACTCTCTTAGACATCAGCCAATTTTAGTACGCTTTCAAATGATGTTTGATTTATATTTTTTTTTCTTCTCCTGTTTAAACCTAATTTTGGGATTGTTTATTTGCTTTTACTTGCTTGTGGTTTCCAGCTGTGGAACGTTTCCACTGCCAAGCGGCTCATTTTCAAGCGAGCGATTAGATACCAGCAGGAGGAACACCTCATCCCAGCTGGATGACCGCTGCCAATTGCACACTGTATTTCCCTTCAGGTCAGGTTGGAAAGTAGTTGTGTGGTCCTACTCTGTGTGTGCCCTTGCACATGTACTCATGTGTACACATACACACACATGTACTTGCATGTGTCGGAGTCCTCCTGGATACTTCCTTTGGGCAATAGTATGTGGTGTTCCTTCCCCCACCAATTAGTTTCATGACACTGGATCCTTTTGTAGCTGCATTTTGACTAAGGATGAGCACCACCTGAGATTTCCTAGCTTCACAGGAGGCTGATAGCCTCTCCAGGAGGTGCAGCAGCTCCCTGGAG
The DNA here is from genome assembly GCA_026546715.1 of Gallinago undulata. Lineage (NCBI taxonomy): Eukaryota > Metazoa > Chordata > Aves > Charadriiformes > Scolopacidae > Gallinago > Gallinago undulata. The sequence continues at coordinate 20,103,979 of JAOTQQ010000023.1, read as the reverse complement.
ATCCAGCAGTCCTGTAGGGCTAGTGCCAGAGTGACCTCTCTGCCTCTCGTTCCCCCAGGTACTGTTCATACAAGACCATCCACAATAATAAACATCTATTTTGAGAGAATCATAACAAAATGAAGGAAAGGGCAGAACAAAGCTAAAGAATGCAATATAGGAAGGAAGTTATCTTATTGTGGCATTTCTAGGGCTTTGTTTTTTGTGTATCTCTCTACTTCTTTGGGAATATTGCACCATAGTAACCGAGCGGAGCACAGCTCTTGTTTTACCAGGGTCCCCTCCAGAGCAGAAGTTTCCATTTGTGTTGTAGGAAGATGGCATTATTTGAACTGTCAGCCAATTGATCGGAGGGAATCCATAGCAAACCTCTAACAAAAAATGCTGGAGGACTCCCACCAAAAATAGATGGCAGCCAAGTAGGAAATCAGGCTGCAATTTTGTAGAGAGTAGTAGATGATTAAGGTGTTTTGTATTTAACAGCAAGGAAAATCCATTTCCATTCATACTGCACTCATAATTTTCTATTCCATGTAGAAGAGGGAAAATGCTGTTATTTCAGTTGGTCAAACAGGTGAAGCAGGATGGTCAGACACCCTTGCAAGGACAGTCAAATAGTTTCTTTTCATGTGAAGAATGACAAAGGGTAGATGTGGCTACCCTTGATGGTAACAGGATTTTGTTATATCCCCTACTGTTAATTTTCTAGCTGTTTCTTAAACCGGTTGATAATTGTGTTCCTACAATGCACGTAAAGAAAAAGGATCTCAAATGTTCACAGTCTTTTTTCTATATTCCAAACTCGCTTACTTATAAAATATTAAAAAATCCCACTTATTTTTCTTAGGTTTAAGTCCAGGTTAAAGTTTTCTTATTTAGGCTTTATACTGTAGCAGCACCCTTGCAGAAATACTACAGGTCCTTAAAAATTTAATATCTATACCAATTTAGCGCACCACATTGTTTGCAGAAATGTATCATCTGTTGCTTGCAGCTTTAACTCAGCTGGTGAGGCACAACGCAGAGAGAAGCATACAGAAGGGAAGGCTGCTGCTGTTCAGCCATCTGAAGGCTCGTCTGTGCATGGGGACACTTAGCAAGAGGTATCCCTGAGTCTTTTCCTATGCAGAGATCTCTTAGCTCAGGATGGGGCAAAGAAGCAACTGCTCTCTCTGTTTCAATTTGAGCCAAGTTCAAAGGCACTCTTATTCCAAAATAAATATTTTAATTTAGGTGGAATAGCTGCTGCAATTTAAATTTATATGCTTCCTCAAACCGAATTAATTTTCAAGTGTAGACAAGCTTTAAGCACTTGGAGGCTGACTTTTAATTAGTAGAGCTGACAGCACCACCATAGAGCTGGTTTATCTTAATGACAGAAGCTAAACTTCATTAAGTTTCCAAGCAGCCTAAGAAAATGCAAATAAGACAGAGCCCCTTAAAGGGCTCGTGACTACCCCTGTCATTTTTATTACTGATGTGATTTGCAGTCATAATCCCATCAGCTTCCCCTCGTTATTGTCTATGTTGGCTGCATTCCCAACTTGGTGCTGTACCCAAATATTGGAGTGGTACAGCAGTGCCTCTCTGTGCCAGTGGCAGAAGGTGACACTGTTGTTGGGAACCCTGTACAGCCCTGAGCAATCCTGTTGGGTTTTGCACCATGTCTATGCAAGGTGGTGCAAGCAGAGGAGAGTTTTGCTTTCCTGCTTTCCGAGCTGTGGACCCCAACGCGCCACCAAACCCTGAGAAGCAGAGTAGCTGCAGCTGGCATGGCCCTATCCCTCAGAAAACACGTATTTCTGAAAGATAAGTATGCTACCTTGGAGGATTTGTGTTATGTTAACATGTCATCTTCCCTCAGCAAGGAAAATGAACAAAATAAGCTTGTCTTTGCCCACAAATGGCAATGCAGTCTCAGACATCTTTGTTTTCTGTGTTAATCAGCAACCAGGGGCTGGTTTATTCAGTAGCCTGAAAAACAGAGTGGCTGCAGTGACCCAGGGAAGTACAAGGTAGCAAAGCACTCACAGCTGCAGCAAAAGCAGGGCATCACCCCAGCCTGAAGATTAAAAGCTGCTGGCAGCTTTCTGCAGCTCAGAGTCATAGCTTTTCTCTCTCATTCCTTATCTGGATCTGGCTGGTGACTTATTTCTCTTCTGCTTGTAGGCAACAGTTGTTGGGTAAAAAAAGCCATCAAGAAATATAGTGCCAAATATTTTTTTGATTTAATGGGAAGCAGCAGATTCTCACTGACATTTCTCCACCTCTCCTGTACTCCAGTTCACTCTCAGGACTGATGTAAAAGCCAGCATCAAACTTCTGGAGCTGGCCCGGCTCCAGGAAATACCACAGCCAGAAGACAAATCTGGTTTGGGGGGGGTGAGAAGAAAGAAGATGTAGAGGAAATATAGTAAGTTTGCTATTAAAAAAAGGGGGGGGAGGGAGTAAAAGAGGATAATATGTTGATGTTTAACAATTATTTTATTACAAATGCAATGTACAGTGACAGTAAGTTAAATTCCCTCGTCAACAGGGGACAATACAAAACAATTTGTGGCAAAAGGAAACAGATGCAATTCTATCTGCAGCTTCACACATCTGCACTGCAAGCCAGCGCTCCTCTTATAATTCTCTAGGAGGGATCCAATAAAAATGATATAAAATTTTATTGTGTTAGTGGCACTAGTTATTAGACTGAGGAGCTAGAAAGCTTACCCAGGGGCTGAACCGTTCCTATCTTTTAGTGCAGAGTAAATGACGAGTCTGTTGCTGGTAACAGCGATACTATAGTGGGAAAAAGGTAGAAATCATTTTGAAGCGCTTAGCATGCTGCAGTGGGTGCCCCTCCCTCAAAATCGGAGGGGCAAAGCTAATAAAAGAGTAATAGGCAACGACACATCAAGAAGGATGGAAATTAAATGGTGAAATGGTATTTAAAATAAAATTTAAAAATGAAAGGAAAACTCTAAGGTTATAGAAGAAATCTGTGTGATATATCAGCATCTGCCATACTGTTTGATGCTGTCAGTTATAATTTTCCATACAGGCTTTTACTCTGACTTTAAATGGCTTACAGCTTAGGAAGTGAAACAGTGAAATGAGGTAAAATAAATAATACCAGCTTTCATTCTGGATCAGAACATCTACAAAAGGATTGAAATGCAGTCTAACTGATCTCCATTAAAATCAAAACTTCAGCTTTTTTGGATTAAATCCCCGAAGTCTCCTTTTGTGGGCAAGGCCTGTGCAGGCCTTTTAGGTATCCTTGCACTGGGTAAGCCATGCTAGAGCCGACAGAGGGAAGTGAGATGTTATAACAGGGATGCCTGACCAGTCGTTTCTGTTTCATCTGTACATCTGAGCTGTAATCCCAGATTATTTCCACAATACGCTATCTTCAGGCAGCAGTCCAGCCCAAACAAGGAGAAAAAGGATTTATTTCTCAGCAGAAGCACAGCACGGCAATCCTCTGCTTAATCTATGAGAGTCGGAGCTTCGGAGAGGCAGCCATGGAAGAGCAATTATAGCGCATGGAGACTGAGGTGAACACTCAACAGCATTAGTGATTCATAGCTGTGAGCAGGAGGGATATAGATATATACTTCATTTCTACAAATTTTTTTCCTTGTGATTGTCTAAATTGCAAAGCCCCTGGTTTGATTTACAAAGCTGTTTGTTCAGAGTGTAGCTGCTCTGCACTGCTCAGGGTGCTCCAGGTGAGACACCTAAAACTGAGAGCTCACAATGTCCTCATCCTCCCTAAAACCCTTGACCTTCATGCTGCAACCTCTGAGGTGAGGGATTCCAACTCCCCAAGTCCAGCTCCCCTGAGCAGTGACTCGGCTACCTCTCCTTAGCATGGCTGTCCCTCAACACGGGGCACACGTCCTCAGTCCCAGAGAAGGTTTTCACCAGTTCTCTGAGGTATTTTGCTGCCTGCCAGCCACCCTAAGGTATCAGAGCTAATGAGGGAATGAAAGGGGGGCAGTAGAGGAAGGGAAGGGGGGAGCCGCCATGTTGGGGAGTTGAGGAAGCCTTGCCATGAAGGGCTTGACACAAAATGGCCGCCACCTCTTTCCCTCACATCACTTCATGTGGCCTTGCTCTCTCCAAAGCCACCACTGCTGGTTTTGGGTCATATCCTTACACACTAAAGCAGCAGGTTTTGCTATCTGTGTGCTGTGGCGCTTCCTAGTGTTTAATAACCAAGTTTTTAATAACGACAGCACCTGCGCTTTTATTGTGTTTGGTGGGCAGATCTGGGACTGACCAGCATTATTCCATCTCTCCTGCTTTCCCTGGGTGTTTATAGAGCTGAGGTGCTCTATAAAAACTTCTTGGGCAGCCTGGGCATAGGCCTTAACTGTGTCTTTGAATATGTTATTTTTATGAGCAGCGAAGGAAGTTCAAAGCGCTGACTGAATGATGCCTCTCACCTCAGTAAAGATGCTGCAAGTAAAAACAACACGTTTTCCTTTCTGGTCACGTATCCTTCATGACATGTAAGTAAATACTAGGCTATCAAGCATGTACTTTTGCAGAATATGATGTTATTTAGAAATTCAAATACTTTTGCCAGGTAAAGCAAAGGGCAGATTCTTTTTTTTTTTCTCCAGCAACTAAATATTGCATTAAATTGTATCAGGTTGGTTAAAGCAGTGTGAGTTAGTATTAAAGACAGTCAAACCAGTTTGCCTTATGTTTAAGCTAGTTTAGTTTATTGGATTATTATAAACAGATTCAGATACTAGAAATAAAAAAAAAATATTTTACACGGGAAGATTATTGCATTTGAAAAAATCCACGCTAAAACATGACAAATGTTAATCTTAAATACAGAACCGAAGTTCAAAAAATATTTTAAAGAGGGGAACATCCAAATACTACCTTTCAGAACTTTAACTGAAGTGATTTAATATTTTTCAAATAAAACTTAATTTCTTTTTGCAGAACCACACTGAAACATTTTATCCTGGCTTATGTTACTGAATTGTTTGCAGGGACCTGCAGGAAGGGCTGTTCCCCTATGCAGGCTGAGGTGTTTTGTCAGAGTTGCATGTTAGTTCTATAATGATACTAATATTTTGACTCTGTTTCACAAACCAAATATTGCAATACCAGTTTACTTAGCCTGAGGCAAAAATATTTTGATTTTGCTTCCTAAATAAAAACCCAAGCATTTTAGAAGGAACACAGCTTTTCATTCCAAGAATCTCTTTTCTAGCATAAATGTATTTCAGTGGAATCCTCCTGAGCCATTTCAATTTCCAGCCACAATTTCAAAAAGTACAAACTTTTACAACTTTGCTTGCTTGATAAGACCAAACCTTTCTGTGTGTTTTTTCTGAATAAACAAACCATTAGTTAGAGCTGTAATGCAGAAAGCAAACCTTTCAACATTGATCTTTTACTGGCCAGTTAGAAAATGTTTGAGGAAATGTTTTGCCAGGTAAATACATTATTGATTATTTTAGAATAAAATGAGCCAAGAGGATAACTATCAAATAGAATGGGTCAATATTTAAGAATAGTTTTATGAGTTCTGTAGAACTGCACAGGCAAAAACCAATGGAAACGAGATTGTGTTGGCAAACATGCTTAACAAGTATGGTGTTTCTGATGCTGATGTGACCCATTCCCTTATCTTCTCAGCATATTGCACAATAAAGTAAGATTAATGGCTGGCATGGCCCCTGGAAACCAGCTGGCTTGAAAGGCTACCTTAAAAACCACAGAACTTAAATGAGAATGACAGAGTAAGGAGCCAAAATAACTGACTGCTTAAGGTTTTGAGCCTTAAAACAGCAAAAATAAAATGGCCACTGGAATCTTAAATTTGTAAGATTTAAGCAGCTCAACATTTCAAACATCTTGTGTTAGCAACATGGTAACCTGAGACTGGGATTTAGCCTACTCTGACAAAGGTTCTGTTTGCTGATTGGTGAGGTTGATGCAACCGGAGCATTTGAATGCCCTCAGCACACCTGGGTATGCAGCCTGTTCAGAAATCTGGAATAGATTTCTGGAAGGGTACAGCTTCATATAAACATAACAGGCATAATTTTCTGCTAGCATAAACTTCTGTAACCCTACTTAAGTGAGAATAACTGAGTCAGTGGATTTCTATGAAGTGATGATTATTTATTTTCACTTCTTGTTAAAAAATTAAGCTGGAAAACTGGGTTAATACTGAACGGGTGTGTTTTCCCACTTCAAGTCACATTCATTCAGTCCTGGACGAGCAATTTGTTTTCCTTGATTAAAGGACTGCAGACAGTGTCAGAACAAAATGCACTTTTTGCGTATTTGCTTTACCTATGGTGCTGAAATCACTCCTGTGTCAGTTTTCTGGTATTTTTCATGGTTCAAAGACCCCCACAAAAAAAATACTTGAAAGGGGCATCTTGCCGAAATCCTGTTAGCAGAAAGCAATGTAATGAACAAGCCTGTTGTGAAAACCATGAAGTGCTATCATCCGTAAGAATAATCCTGAATAAACTTGTCTGATAGCCTGAAGCCCAGACTGTTCTTTGTGGACTTGTGGGTAATTGCCACAGTGAAGAACATGCATATATTAAATTAAAGATATGATTTTTTTTAAAAAATTTTAATGCATTTAACTGAGTAAATCTCATACTTGCTTCACTTACTGTCAGTATAAGGTTTCAGGCATGCTTATAATTTAATAACCGATGGAGTTATACACACAGCCTCTGTTCTGTGGCAGGTGACAGCACAGCTTTGCATTAATATTAGGATATTATTAATAACACTAATATATATTCACTTGTAGAGACAGCGCATCTTACAAAAGCATTATTATTTTTGAATTGTGTAGTCTGGCTGTTTTTCTACACTTCATTGACTAATGCCATATTTGGAAACAGCTGGCCATGGGTGTGTCACCTATAAAAACAAACATCTTATGACTGTATTAAGTTCAACCCTTGATTTTCTCTGCTTGGGTTCTGAACCATGGCTGCTACCACCAGGCAAATTAATAACCATGGGATTAATGGCAAATACATTGTGTAATTGTGCTGCAGATGATACGGCTGATTTTTAGATGACTACAAAATAAACTCATTTATGCTTCAAGAGTAGCAAAATGGCCTCATATATCAGAAAACCTTTCCATCCTATTTTATAGAATTACGTTGTATTCAGTTAGTATGTTAAATTATATTATCTATAATATAAGGTCATATTACAGGAGCTTGGTGGCTTATGTGAACAGCAAATCACTGCCCTGGTAGAAGAGCTTTGCAAAGAGCATAAAAATCACCCAAACTGAAAGAGGCAATGGAAGAAACTATGCTTTGAAATATAGAGTAGCTCATATCACAAGCCAGCTGGCTGAGAATAAACAGTTTACCATTTTTAATCAGTGGTTATTTCTACGTGATATTTCTCTTTGTATCATGCAGTCACTATGAGAGAGAACATTAATTCCCAGAATATTTGTACACTAATGTTTTACACAAAGTACACAAAGGACAAGAAGGAGAATTTTCTAAAAGCAGCTACGGACCTAACCTAAGACAACGCGATTGCAAGCCTTTTTAGGAGCTTTTGAAAAATCACAGCCAAAGGGGTTTGGTTTGTTTTGCTCTAAGCACGGGCAGGAGCATGGACCTGCTGGGGTGTGTAGGAGATGTCCCCTGAGCACATTACTGGAGTGAAATCTCAGAGGTTGCCATGGTGGCTGCCTGGTTGTGGTACTAGCATGCCCTGCTCTGCCAAGGGATGCAGCTTCTGGTCACCTTGTACGACCCAGGGACGGCCCCAGGCCTTCCCTCCACCAGCTGATCCACCTGTCTCTTGTTCCTAGTCAGTTCACTTATCTACCTCTTTGGTTATCAGTGTCCACCAGGATGGGCACTGATACAGGAAACCAGAAAGACAGGCAGGTATTTTGGGTAGCACACTAGAGAATGAGACGTAAGTGGTAAGCCTGGTGCTTCGGGGTGGGTGTGATTTACAGATAGGACATTACACACAAATAATTTGCAAATTTTTTCTTAAAAATCCCCTATGTAAAATTGTAAGATCTCTCAAAGTTCCCTGGGATTTATAGCAGCCTAATAATCATAATAAATGACTGTATTAGCACAGAGAGAACATGCATGGAGCGATTAATAGGTTTTTCTCAAAGTCATAGATGAAAATGAACAGCAGAGGAAAGGAAAACCTTCATATTAACTCTGTGGGAGCTCCTGTATTAATTGGCAGATAATCAGGTACAGCTGCTAATAATCATGCAGCTCTTTAAACCAACACACAGAGCACTGCCAATACAGCCTTAAGAGCTAGAGATTAGAAAGTGTGCAAATTTTCTTTGAAATTCAGGTCGCTAGATGAAAGTCACGTTTTCTTACAAGCTTACAGATCACTGATCCTGGGTTCTGCTTATGCCAAGATGTGACAATGTGGGATTTCCTCATGTCGTAAACCATTGCCTTCCCTACTGAATAGTTATCTGTCAGAAGATATATATATATAGCAGCTCACTGAATAGTATCTGTCAGAAGATTTTGTTGTTGTTGTGTCCTGTATCTTGATAATACCAGTCTTCAGAGCACCCTGTCTTCTTGGTGGACATTGTGCAGGTTCTTTGTGGGTTCTCCTTCTACTGGATATTGTCCTCTGGGGAAACTGCATATCCCAGCTTCCCAGAGCCACCACTGTGTCACACAACACCAGGCAAGTCTAAATATGGATTGTATAGCCACAAAGGATAGAGCTCTTGCTTACAGTCTTGGAAGCAGCCCAGCAAAAAAATCCCCAAACATTTAAAAAACCTACAGTGACTCTAACAGCCTTTTGTTCTAGTTGCTACTTGGGGTTTTCCCTCTCAGCTATCAAAGTCAAGGGGCAACTTCTGCAGAATTCCTTCTCCATAGGGCTGGGTTTCTGAGTACTATCATCCTGGGGTTTCCGTTAACCTTAATACTGAAGGGTTTTCTTCTTGCTATTGAATGTAAACTAAGCTTCAAGGACTTCTCTGGTTTTTTACTCACTTTGGGTATCTTTCCCTCTTGCAGCTTTGGCGTGGCTGATACCTCATTAATACTTACATGAACATGTATCTTTGACATGGAGCATGACAGCTCTGCTTTGTGGAGAGGGTCACTGGAGTGCTGAACTGTTCCTGTTCTCCTTAGAAGGTCAGCTGAATTGTATTTAGATGTGTTTATGTAATGTTTTGTTGATCCCATAAGTCTGCTTGTGCAACATTTATGTCTTTTGGCTTCATGGCACTTTTACAGTGACCATTCCAGCCATTTTGCTATATGCTAGTCATTTTAGGATTTGTTCTGCCAAACAGAGGTATCCCAGGGTTTGTATTAAGTTGCTTTAAGAATGGCTTTTGGTACATGTGAAACGCAACAAGCTGTGACAGTTTTCACGTGTGTCTTTACAAAGCTAGCCACCACTGCATTTGTTTCTTCTCTTCAAAATACCATTCTCTGTCTAGACCTAAATGTTCTTCTTAAGAATATTCATAAATGTAATATGAGTTAAGCGTGAGAGATGTGCTTTCTTACCTTGCTTGAGGTGCTTCCTTCTGTTGTCTGCAGCATGCTGATTTATGAACCTCCCCCCAAAAAAGCAAAAGGATAAATAAGAAAATACAGACACTCCTGCAAAAGCTAGTGCTGGGTGTTGCCTGGCGACTAATAGCTGTTAGAGCCAAATTAACTAAGCTGCTGTGGAGACACAAGTAATTAGCAAATAGGGACCTCAGAAACAGGAAAAAACATGAAGGGAGATTAACTGAGTTTAGAAAATGAGGCAAAGGTGAAACAGTAAGATGTGGGTTAAAGTCCTCAAGGTAATCCTTGCCAGTTTTATTTGTTGCTGTCTTTTTCACCACAATGATGATAGAATTTCTTTCCTTTCTTTTTTTAAATAACCTCATTTTCTTCTTGGGTAGACCCTAAGGTTTGTTTTTTCTGATAGAAGCATGAAGGGTTTGGATGTAGGTTTTGTAATTTTGTTCCAAATGTGTTATTTTCTTGAGTAGAGCTTGCCCTATTTTTAGCATTTCAAAGTACAATAAAGATCAAAACCATTATTGTATTATTCTTTCAGTGTTTGTGTTTGTTTTTTTTTTTAAAAAACTTTATTCAGGGGGTGGGGGAGGAGCAGAATCCCTAAATATTGCTGCTTTTTGCTCTTTTAGAATTAGCAAGGACTTAAAGCCTGACTGCTTTGGGATTTTTGGATACTTCAGAAGATGTACGCTGGGAGCTGTCATGCCTTTTCTGAAGGTAAGAATTGTTTCTGTGCTTCCTTAGGAGTAGAGGGAGAACCAATGAGCTTTAGCTGACACTAAGCAGTTTCCCTAAGTCAGTGGTTTGTGTGCATCCACGATTTTTTGTAGGAAAAAGGACTGCAATCACTCAAAAGACATTTGATGTCACCCTGAAGAAAATAAGCCTTTTTACCTCTTTGAACTGCAAGAGCAGTTTTGAAAGTATCTTAGTATTACTGTGATGAAATACGCTATAATTTGAGCGAAGAACGAAGGGGCTTTTTCTCAATAACTTAATATACTTGCTGAAGGTATGTGCCATAGTTTAGATAGTAGACAATGCTATGAAGAGATGAGGAGCTGGTGTATTTAAGACCTTTATAATTCATATCTCTCAGGAGTATGCTCAGAAATAGAAAGCATACTGAAGACAGGTAATTTCAGTCCTGTCATAGGATCTTGAGATAGCAATATTGAACATCAAAGCAATAGAGATGAAATAAACCCAAAACTTCATTGGAAGCAACTGAAATAATTTTGTTCGATGTGGTTTTCCTATCAGATGTTATAAAATCTCCCCTGTTGGAACATGTGTGTCTGGGTCAGATCCTTGGGTAACTCTGACAGAGATCCTTGGTGTTTCTAGTTTCCTCAGGTTCTTGGAATCCAATAAGTTAGAGCTTTATTTTTCTAGTGGAAAAAAAGTATAAATGATAATAATTTGCATTAATTGTATGTAATACTTTGCTTATGCCCTTTCCAAATGTAGAAGTGTAGCTGTTACATCTATTCATGGACAACTTGCTTGTTTCAAACTGCCCATTATGCCTGCAAGGGAAGATACGAGGTATAAGACTAGAAATTTTCTCTGACTGATATTGTGGGATGGTTATTATTTTCCTTCAATTTTAAGTCTCATTACCCTCTTCCTGCTCTGGCTTTCCATCCAAAAAGAGCCTTGAAATGAGTTCACGTTCTATAAACACATTTCTGTAAACCATGAAAAAGGAATCTTTCCATTTGCTCTGTCCTTGTCTTGCTACCCAGGAACTGTATTTCTGATTAAGTTTTGAATCACCATAAGAGGCATAGGTAAGTTACACCGTTCTTATACCCATTCATGAAAACCTCAATATAAATCCACCTGGGAGTTACAGGGGCAGAGAGGAGAAGAAACTCTTGTCTCCAGTGCTGCAGGTGCTGGCTGGGACAGGAAGCAGACAAGGTTAGCTGTTGCCTGCCACCCTGGAGCTTTTTCTTTGCAAATGTCCTACTAAGTCAAGCTGGGGTCATGCAGAGACACATGAGTGCATGGGGAACTTGGGAAGGGCCCTCAAGTGTCACAAGGAAACCTGAAGCTGGACACTGGGCTCACCTGGGATGAGAAGCAGAATGAAATGTCTAACACTATGTGACCTCATTCTGGTAATGAGATTGTGAAGAGAGAAAAGTGCTACATGACACACATTGAAAGGAAAACTCTTTGCATCTGCAGCTTCAGCCCAGGAATGATGAAATGATGGTGATAAATGTACTGCTCGTGGGGAGGCCCAAATAAAAAGCCTGCAAGCTGAAATTACAGACTTGTGGTCAACTACCTATGGCATATAAAATAAGTTTTATAAGACTTTCTGAAAGATATGTTTAACTGAGAGATGTTCTTGATGGTAGGAAAATGGCAAAGCAACTTTATTGTCTTTTCTTTTGCTTTCTTCTTCTTGTCTCGGTTCCACGTCATCTAACACTTCCCTTTTGTTAATCACCCAGACAGTACCGTTTTCCTAGCACCTACCAACCCATAAGTCTCTCTCTCTTTCCATCTGCTTCCTTAAAGATTAGTTTCATGTTATGATCCACCAAAATAGTCCATCTAACACCTAGCTGCAGAGATTGCAGTAGCAGTTTCACATCACCAACAAAATCCCATCAAAGCTGGAAATTGTTTTCTTTATGTGAGTGGCAAGGCAATTACTGAGCTGAGTGACATGGGCAGAGGAGTGCATTTACACTAGAAGCTATTGCTATGGCAGAAACTTCTGGCAGGAAAGCAGTGACTGACTGACATCCTTTGGCTTATTATTATGGGCCTTGTGTAAATGAAGTAGAAGCAATGACTGTTACTGTGTTTCTAATCACCAAAGTGTTATGCCAGTAATTAGGTTTCAACTGACTTGCACCTCCTTTCTAGGCATTAATTGGAGGAAGATATGCAGATTGCTGGTTAATAATAGAACAGTTATAGTTCTATAATCACTTTCTTCATGTTCATCAATTTGTTTGATTACTTGTGTGGCAAACATTTGATCCTGCATGTGTCTATTTAGCTATCAGACTGTTTTATAAACCTCATTGTTTATCAAGTTAGTGACATCTTAAAGTGCTGTAACTTGCAGAGCCTAATAGCAGCAAATGTAGAACTTTATTTTGCAAAGTAGACAGAGCGAGACCTTTCAAAGAAAGCTCCAGATTGTCCAAACCACATATGGATGTCAGAGATGGGAACAGTGGGAGCTGTATGCTGAACCTATTTTAAACTCCCACTCATGATTTCCAAATGCAGCACTCTGACAGAGAGCAGGCTTGGAGAATTTTGGGAACTATAGTGCTTGTGTAAATAAAGGCTCCAGAAATCTGTTTTGGCAAAAGTGTTAATAATTATCATATTAGCTGTTTATGGTTGTGCAACTAACACTGGAACCTAATGGATACATGCATAGATTATTGCTAACTGCAGAACACAAGCACAGTATCTACCACCCAAAGAAAACAAAAAGTTTGCAAAGGTCTTTTCATTGTTTTGTAAATAGTGATACAGGCCTCCAGAAGGGGAGGAAATAGCCATGTATTGCATAGAGGCAGATGCACGCTTCATCTAATGACCCTCATCAGCTATTTTGTGGCCCTTGTGGCCACAAAAGCCAAATCCAAATGCGTTTTCCCATATCTTTCAGTAGGTGTTGCTCACAGGAGATAGGCTTGCATTAGTGCAGGTTTCAGTCTGTTCTCCGCCCACTCATTTGCAGCTGTCTGGAATATACCATCTGGCCACATATCACGAATTGTCAAGTGTGTTAGTGAACTAGGAACCAAACACCCGTCCCCTCTGCCTGGGCTTTAGTCAGTGTATCAGCCCTCCATAGATGAAGTCCTGTCCTTGGGATTTCTCTAGGGTGTGTTCTACTTCCTCTTTGCTAGTGGCTCAAAGATAAAGTATTTGGGCAGAGACAAAGCAACCAATCTTTTTATAAAAGAAACTGCTATTAGGCTTAGCTAAGCTACTTTCTTATACCTCTCGGGGAAAGAGAAAACTGCTTGGGAACAATCATGGCATAGGAGTGTGAACAAAGAATTCAGCAGAAATCCAGATGTATGTTTTATTTATATTAAAGTGAAATACTCTTTCTTATAACAGCTGATTTGAGGTTTATACATGAAGCCTCTGGACAGTTCTTTATTCACTAAGTGACCATCATACACAGGATGGTTTGAAGTTTTGTGCCTTTGTGATTGCGTAGGACTACTGAGTGCTGCCCTCCAGCCTCCTTAACTAGCAGGAAAAAGGGAACTTGCTTAATTCTGGTTTTCCCCCTGTTACATCTTTATACAAGTGACTCTCCGTAAACTTGCAACTTGTTTCTAATCCGTTTCTTGCAATATTGCTTTGAGAGAAAACATCAAGTAGCTCTAGAGAGAAGGCTTGCTTGGAAGTAAAAAGCCTTGATGCTCTTCTGTGTCCATTTCTTCCTAGTCCCCATTTCTATGACTTTCCAGCGAGTAGATTTATTTTATATTTGAATTGCTGCTGGAATTCACACCATTGGGCAAAGTCTGGATATACCTGGCTTGGGAGTGGCTTCAGAGAGGCGGCTCTTCCTTGAAGACCAGCTGCTTGCCAGTAGCTCACAGTAAAGCTCGCAGCCAATGTAGGCGCTTGCTGACATCTCTTCTTCCTTTTGGAGGTACAAAGCTGGGTACATTTAATTAGATTTAAATGATACCAAATGGTGCTTATTAGGTTTGTTTTCATCATCATTCTTGTAAGAACACAGTGTTTGAATGTGTGTGATCTCTAAAGTTATATCCTCAAAGGTAGGAAAGCCCTGTTATACCCATGGAGGTGAAGCTTCAGCTTCTCATTTAACTTTAAAGATACAAAAGTCAGTTTCCAGTATTGCCAGAGGGGAGACCACTACCTTAAGAGCATCCTTAAGAGGACAGTTCAGCCTGCTCTCCCTTGCATGTAAAAGGAGCCTTGCAGAATTATAGACCTAACTGAAGTCTACCTGTTATCTTAAAGAAAGATGAAGATAAATGAGGACACCAGACTCTCAATACCTCAATTATATAGAAAAGCTGCAGCCCAAGTCACCAGACTATCTTTCTTGCTCTAAATCAAAGTGAACTGTGATTTAAACAACAATCTTTGTACGTAGTGATGCTCTATAAAATGGCTACAGAAAATGAAAAGAATCTAGTCTAATGCTGAAAGACAAGAAAATGAGTGGTGTGGTAGTTCTGCTGGGTATTGCAGACCCTCCTTACCTCAGAGGAGATTTGTGTTTTAGAAGAAATTGTTAAAACTGTCTTGGGCAGGACTGGGGATTTTCATTATAATGAAAGACACTATACTGAAAGCACTGGGCATTTAAGGTTCTTATTCACTGCACACACAATTGCAGAAAATTTAAAGATAAATAAATAAATGATTGTTGACTGGTAACAGCTGGCCATAACTTTTTGAGCCAACAGGCCTGAGCATCTTCTCTCTGTTTCTTCGTGGTCATTGCTTTTAGTTGCTAACATACAGTCTATTTGTCATGGAGCCAACCCAACCTCCCATATGCTTAAAATGTCTTTTCCCACTCATCTCTCTGGTACAAGCACAAGCTGCTTGCGCCGTGTTCTGGTAGAGGTAGGAAACACCCTCAGGAAATGTATGTGCAAAGACAGAACAGACTGTTGAGTAAAACGCCAACATTGACTTCAAAATGCTTGCTTTGACATTTCTGGTATATCCAGTTTATGCCAAAACACCATCACATCCTTCCAGATATAACATGATCTGCAAATATTAACTATGTGATTTATTAAACGCTAATAAAAAGATGTATCTTTTCATCTACAGGCTTTCTACTTTCTTCTTGTTTATCTGGATTACTTTCCTCTGTCCCCTGCGACAGTTTGTTATCCTGTAACTTCATTGCAGTTCAAAAGGAAGAAGGTGGCCAGTTCAAACATTAAAACTTTTGCTGAGACCAGATATTGTGGCCAGAATGGAAATATGAGGAAATTATTGTAATATTATTTTAATACTAGATTTTTAAAGAAAATAAGCTTTCTTGTTCTACTTAGAACAATACCTCAGAACCACTGGGGAAAAAAAGCCCCCACATTTTCCCCAGATCTTTACCCTCCTTTGCACTTTGGTGTGCTGAGCTGCTGACACAAATAAATGTGTGAATACGTGCCACTTATTACTTTTATTCCGAAAGGATGTCTTGTTTTAGCAGATGATTTTGGTCTTCTGTTGTGTATGCATGTGCATATTTTCCTGTCACAATGCTCAGGTATCCTGGGTATAGTTTTGATGGCTGATATATTTTAGTCCAAACTTTGGCTTTCAATGAAATTGTAATTCTGTTTTATGCCAGTTGCTGAGCATCCCAGAAGTAAAATTTTCTGACTTTTGGTCATCTAAGTAACTCTGAGGGTTTAGTGATGTATAGGACTAGTGCAGGGTCTCTGCACAGGCAGGAATAGATTCAGACGATGTGATTCTGTAGACAAGACTGCATTAAAAAGGTACTGTATCATAGGCTGGATATAATGCTTTC
Organism: Gallinago undulata; assembly: GCA_026546715.1. NCBI lineage: Eukaryota > Metazoa > Chordata > Aves > Charadriiformes > Scolopacidae > Gallinago > Gallinago undulata. The sequence goes on along the minus strand of JAOTQQ010000023.1, from coordinate 20,087,884 downwards.
TTACTCTCTATTGGAGTATATGTTGAATGTTTCATATCTGTTTGATGTTTCATATCTTCTGATCTGTGGACAAAAACCTGAAATCTCTAGCCATTTTTCTAGAAAGTAACTTCACTTTTCATATATACTGAGGAGTTTCCTGAGGCTGCAGTTCAGTAGGAAGCTGCTTTTCAACTTCAAGATGGCTACAAATCCAGGGATGGGGGGGGGGGGAAGCTAAGTATTTCTTGAGAGCAAAGGGAATAAATTGATTTGCCTCTTAGACTTGTCCACTAGTCATTCCCTGGATCTCCCTGACAGCAAACTACAAAACTAAGTAGTTTTCCTGATACCAAGAGAAAATGCAATATCGAAGAGCATTAGTTTACGTTTTGCTATTGTTGCTTAAGTATAAAGATATAGATTGGCGTGGAAGGTGCTCAGAAGAGAAGATTCTCTGTCCATCACTCAAAGTAATCAGTCTTAGTCTTTAACAGAGTATGTGAATTTGGTTGAAATGACTGAACATGAATCAAATAACTGTTCATCAAATGACAGTTCTGAATCAAATGAGTTTAAGCCCTTTTGCAAAAGGATACTTCCCAGCCTACTCAGTGTCTTCAAGACCTCTGAGGAATGAGGCATCTTTCTTTTTGAGGTCACATAAGTTAATCAAGGAAACTTGTTATAGCAGCTTGTTTTTGTGAGGGTTTTCATTCCTGAAATCACAAAATGTACTGTAGCAGTTACCTCTTTAACCTATTTTTTCCTTGCAACCCTAAATAACTCTGTCATTCACATTGGATCTTTGCAAATGTGGTAACTCTTTGAATATTTACTATTCTGCATTGAGAGAGGACAATGATTTCATGAGCAGAAGTTTAGTAATACCACTGCAGAATGACATAGTAACTTCTAACTGGCAATTAGTATTTATTAGAATTGCATCTATATTTTTTTCATTTATATGAAATGTCATGGATGTCATGTATATGAGATGCCCCAGTGACAGGGCTGGGAAATTCAGGTGTGGATACTACTTGGGGTGTGAGGAGGAGGGGTTCTTATGTCTAGACTCTACAATCAGAGGACAGTTTCCATTGACATCAGTAGTCATCACTATAATTAATTCCACTTTTAGTTAAAGCTTTTTGTCCCAGAAGTCTGTATGACCCTTTGTGCGCTTGTAAACAGCTGCATTTCAGTGGTGTGTACCAGGCCTCCTTTCGTTGAGATGGACTAGTTGTGCCCTCAGTTTCAATGGAGTGACACAATTTTCTTTCAGGGGTGTTGCATACAGGATGCCTCAGGCATCCTAAACTTTGTCAATATAAAGGGGAAAAGAGGAAGGAGAAATCAGGCACCTCTAAATAGAACTAAATAGTAAGAGGATAGATGCATGCTCTTTTACAGTGTTTCTATTTACTGTTAATATTCTTTTTGTCTAAAGTACCTTGTGGTACTTGAAAATAAAAAATAGTAGCTTACCTGGATTATTTTTCCAGTTAACAGGCTTATAAATCTCCTTACAATTACTTCACTGTCTTTTCTGTCCCATTTGATTTACCCATGACTTCCTGACCATATTTTTAGCTTGTACTTGATCTCACATTGATGTCTCTATGTGAATTAACTGATTAAATTCTGGCTTTCAGAACAAATATTTGTTTTAGGCTTAGCTTTTCCCTTCCTGCCTGTGTCTCCAAACAAATGTAGCCTTTCTCCTACTAATTGAAGAATATAATTCCAAAAGAAAAAAATAAGAATGGAAATCAAATTATACCTTCATTTAAAAAAAAAAGTTATTTTCTGGAGTTCTAGTTATCCTTTTGTTTGCATATATGCAGTGTGTTTAAATGGTAGGAAACCCCAGGATTTATAGATTAACCACTGCCCATTGCTTACACCAGCAGTGCTACATTGTTCTGAGTGTACTGGTCCTTTGCTTTCTGGAAGTAAAAAAAAAAAAGAGATAAAGATACTTTTTTCCCTCTAGAGTCAATCTGTGCCACTCACTATTTCTGAGTCCTCATCATCATTCCCACTAGCCTTATTGGTGGGACTGTGTTCAAGAACAGGCTTAGCTGGCTTTATGGTGTGCACATCAACTCTAAACTCTGTGCATTGAAATGCCTTGTTTATATAGAATGTGACATAAGGAATGGCAGATTCTGCCCTTTTTGACTACAATAATATATACATAGTGTATAAATCCAGCTTTTTCTGTGGTGTGAACTGTAACGTAACTAAAGAGCTATAATGCAACTAAAAAAAAAACATTGAATGGAGCTGAAATATATGAAACACCTTATCACGTTAAGTAAATGGTAGTGAAGTGCAAAAATGTTATGTAGCACTGTGTTTGTCAGTAAAGTATATCTGGAGGGCAAGCAAGGGCTGTCTTTTTCTCTTTTTCTTTCCTTCTCTGCTACCTCATTAATATCAGGAGTCTTAGACTCTGAATTAACTTTTCATAAACTTGTTACCGTTGCCTGGTTAAGAGGAAGTAACTAGGCAGTCATCAGTCAGGTGGGGAAGGACTGGCCTCTGTTCCTCTTTGGAACAGAGATGCTTGTTTGGTTGATTGTTTTTGTTTGGTGTTTTTTTTTTTTTCCCCTGTAGGGCATTGTACATTTTCATGTTGGTGGCTTTTTTATCTCAAGTCCTTGAGCTGCTAACTCTCGTATCTCAACAAATTTACCTTTGCCTACAATTTTACTTTTCTTATCTTGGATGACTCCACTCTATTTGTTTTTCACAGCTCATTCTCACAACATAGTGATTTTCTCAAAAGTTTTAGTCAAGGTTACACAGCTGTGCTGTATCAGCTGGCCTTGGATCACAGACAGCTGAACCCTTGAGATTATGACCAGCAAAATGAAGACAAGAAGTTAATTCAGCTGTCTTAGTTCTAATAAAAAACAAATGGTTTGGGATGAAGCAGTAGAGCGATTGCTTCTTTACTAGTCATGTAGCACCAAAGTTCTAGTCTAAATAAGTGTAGGTCATTTGACCAAGGATCTTTTAACTAGGTTAATTAGTCCTGAGAAGTAAAAATAGGTCTGAGGTAATAGTTGTCTGACCCTTGTTCTAGTCCTTCTGTTGGTGATGCTTGAAGAGAGGTTCTAGCCCAGCCTTGCTCAGAGCTGCTAATGGGGATGCCTGTAGTGGCACACAAAAGTGATGATGATGATGGACTCATGAGAATCCCATTGCTTTTTGTCCCACTATCATGGTTGTTTTCTCTGGGAACAACATCTCTTCTTTACAGAACTGAAATGGGAAATGCAATTCTTTTTCACTCAAGCTCTTTGGTAAGTTTGGGCTAAGATACAAAGGGTCCTGCAGCAATATTTAGACACAGCCACATCTTCAGATTAATTTACAGAATTTAACTAATTACAATGACAGCTTTTTTACTTGCTTTTTTCCTGTAGCTTCTGTTTGCAGTACTTTATGGCTAATAAAACTGTCAATTTTCTTTTACTTCAATAAAAGGTCACCCCTCAACAACAGCCCTGTGCCTTCTAACAGCTACTGCCTTTATTAATATTTAAAATGTACACAGTGATATTTCCAAAAGGTCAGACTTTTAAAAGACATAAAATGTCATGGCTAATTCTTCTCCCTCACAGCCTTTTTCTCTGCCTCCTCTTCCCCATCCACCATTTAAATGTTCCGTTTCAGATACAGTATTTAGCATGGCTTGTGTTAAATCCAATAAACATCAAGTGTTTCCCTATTGCACTACTACAGAGAGGCACAGGATAAATTTGTCATTGATTCACAGTCCAACAACTTGTGTACATAGTTTCCAATTCTGACTGTACCATAGATTCCCTTGAGTTAAATGAGTCATTTGTTATGTCAGTTCATGATTCAAGAATACATTTAAGCCAGCGCCTACCTTTAGGTAGGGAGGGTCACGAGAGTATTGAGGCTTCAGCTGTAAATAAGACCTTACAATTTTTCTTCCCTAAGGCTTCCATTCTTTCGATCTAACAGCCAGTCTACAAAATGGAGAAGGTAATACTTACTTCCTCCTGTCCTCAGCCCTCTTTAGTTGGCAAAATCTATATAGAGGGGCAGTTTCTCCAACTGTATTTATATAAAGCAGCAGTCTCCTCTGCCTGAAAGAGAAATGAGAAGGGAAAGCATGGATATGCTGACCTGGCCTGGAGTAGACAGAGGAATTTTGCCATAGAAAACATTATCACTAGGGCCTCAGAAGGTCTTTTGATCCATCTTTTGCCTGAAGACACGATTGAACAAGTCTCTTTCTTATTCCTGGCAGAAGCTTGCTCATCCTGGTCTTAAAAACCTCTGGGCAGGATGACAGCCTTCCCTGACAGAAGCTGAAGTCACTAACTGTATGTTGTGGGTTGGTTGTTCGCTGTACCTCATAGATGTTACCTTTTAAATTTTTATTTTTTTTTTTAATAACCTCTTGCATTGAAACTAGCTTGATAGTCACAAAGTTATTTGTCCCTCTGCCCCAGTAAGGTGAAGGTCAATTGGCTGGAACTATGGGGTGCTGATAGCACTGATTTTCATACAGGGGCTAAGGCTGTCGGTATTTCCTTTAAAAAAAAAAAAAAAAAAAAAAAAGGCATGGTGGGGAGGTGAAAGACAGGTCACCCACCTTGAGTGTAATATCAGATCAGTCCACCTGGTGATCATGAAGTAGGAGGACTGGATTAATAATCTCTTCAGCTGAAAGAGATTCAAACTTGCATTTCTTAGTTCCCAAGGGAATGCCCTATTTCAGTTTACAATGAGGTGATCAGAGTCACCTGCAGATGCAGAGATGGAAGGAGGAGTAAACAGAGCATGGGTCTCTCAAAACCTCAGATCAGCACAGTAAATGTTGCTTAAAAGAAAGGAATGGCTGTCTGGAGCAGTTAAATGCAGAAAGGGTCTGTGGGACTCCGTCCGGCACGTGCATCTACTTCAGGCCACATGTAAGTTAATCATGGTTGCGGTGTGGGGAGGATGGTGTCATTGAATTTTAAATATTCATTTCTTTTTCAGTTTATTAGATGGTTATGTAGCTGTCTGCAACATCTTCCTCCAGTGTACTGACTAATTCATATTTAGGTGCTAAAGTCTCCTTGCGTTTTGTACAGGGTTATTAGACAACTAACCTGAGTTGTAAGTTTTCCTGGTTGTCCCTCATGAATCTGAGTCAAAGCACTGATGCAGTACTTATGTTTCATCTAAGGATAGAGTGGTGAAGTGTACTTTGGAAGCAATATAGAAAACTATTGATCGTGATCTAGGATATAAAGAAGTTACACTCAATGTTAAGAATCACTGGAGCTTTGAAAACTTTTTGTGGTGTTGTCGACAGTAATGTATTCACAGGATAATTTGTAGAAAGAAATGCTTTATCTGCCTGGATTTTGCCCTACATGTGCTCAGGACCCAGTATTAGGGAACTGTTCTCCCTAGTTCTCCCTAGTACTCCTTATTGATGTTATAAATACCAGTGTTAGAATTTCAGTCCCTAAAATCTTCAAAAAAGGGAACTGGTGATGAATAGTGAGTAATGAGCACAGTTGGAACTGTTTGAAATCAGGAGCATAGTGATGTTTGATTGTGATTTTACTGAATGTAATCTACTATTTGTGAGCTTTGCAATTTTAACTCCCTTGGGTTTTACAGCTCTACTGATTTATCTTTAACTACTTTGCTAGTAGTACAGTTGAAAATGTATCTGTAGTGATGCTGGTATAATATATTCTTAATGAAAGCATAAATATCTGAGTGAATGGAGCTGGTGTGTTCCAGTCAGGAAGAGCCTTTGTACAGCCCAGTAAAAGGTATCAGTGACTAGAACAAAGCAAATTAGTGATCAGCAATTTTTTTTTTATCAGAACTTCTTGAAGTAACTAATCTGGTGAGAGTAGTGCTTTTTGCAAATGTAATTGTTATTCCACCAGCCTCTTCATTTTAGGGAAGGAAACAAGAAAAAAAAATGGTAACAGTCTAAATAGTTTATGATTTATTTTTTGTTCTCAAACTATTACTTGGATTTCTCTTAAGTGAACTAACTTTCTTGAAGATTTTCTTTAACGAAGTGTGGAGTGTAGAATTGTAATGAAGTGCTTGATTTAGAATTACTATTTATTTATGTGTAATTTCTCAAATTTTAGGTTTGCTTATCACTGTAAGGGTTTGTCCTTTGTGTTAGGTAAACTGTATTTCTTCTCCCCTCCCAATGCACAGTAAACCAAAGTATTAAATGCTTTTTTGGACAAATCAGGTGAGCTTATCACATCAATACTCCAAAACTGCTCAAAATTAATAATTAAATGGGATAAACAGTGTAATCACTGTAGCATGGCAGTGACAAACATATTCACAAGACTTCATAGCCTGATCCAGAGTTACAACATGGCTCTCAGTTGTCGCAGCTAAATATCTGTTGCACCATCATTTGTGCTAAAGTCTTGCCTAAGCATAAATTAATGACAGCTCTGGTTTAAGCTGTCTCTTTTCTTAGTCTTCAGGAGATCTTTAATTCATAATGCATGAGGCAGAAAATGGTAAAGTAATAAATAGTATCAGAAAACAAGCAACTCCTTTGTTTTCAAGTCATGTAAGAGTAATATATAGATAGAAATTATTTCCCTACTTGTTTTTTTCTCATGCTGGTGCTTCTAAAGAAACACACAGAAAACCTTAACAAAAATGCACCATCTTTCAATTAAATCTACTGAGTGATAACCCATCTTAAATAATGTGTTTCTTTTTTGCGGAAGTGAGGTTTAGTGAAAGCTAAGGCCATCTGCATAAACAGAATATTTGAGACCACTCGACCTGAGGGCAGATGTGGTCCTTCTGCTACAGAGCTCAACGCTGTATTTACTAGCTTGCTCACAAAGCAAATTTATCTTGCAACTACGCTCATTGCTACATAATCAAAATTATTATAAGCGAATATAGTTATTGCAGGGCTCCAACAAAGGAAGGGCATACTTGTTCCCGTTTTCCACTTTTTAATTACTAATATTTTTTTTAAGATAAACAGAACTCTTGTCAGCAGAAGCAGTTTTCTTACATGAGTAGTAAAAGAGAGCGAGCTAAGGTAAGCAGACCTGAATCAACAGAACTGAAAGGTTACTGGAAGCACACATGCTCCTGTTTTTGAAACCGAAGTCAAAATTTATTTTAGTCAATCCATCTCAATCGGAGTCTCCTTTCTTTAGAGATTAAATTAATACTAGAAGGGAGTCAGTTAATTTTCCTCCATTCTTTTATTCTGCTTAGCTGTGTTTCTTATAAGAAACTGTGACCAGCAGAACAGCCAAGGGCAGTTGTAGGGGAGAAAGATTGGTGCATTGATCAAAGGCTGAGGAAACAATAGTTTAGTAGGAAAAGAAGCAAAGCCAGGTAATAGTTCTGCAGGGCTTGCCCAGAACTGGAAATCCCAAAGTTTGTGTTATTGCTAAGTTGTAATAACCTGACTGAAGGGACCCTAGAACCAATTTGAAGCTTCTCCAGAGAATAAAATCCCTCCCTCTCTAGTGAAACCTCCTGTGCTGTAAAGGATATCTGAGGAAGGAGCTTGCTCCTGATGGCAAAGTGCTATATCATAGACTCCAGTAACTTAGGACAGTTTGCGATGGGAAGACCAGAGTGAGAGGACTTTAAAGGTTGCTTATCTACAAAATATGTGCTTGTGTTTTGGTTTCCTTTGTATCCCTTGCCTGAAAACTGATCAAAATGTTATCTTAAATAATGATTGGATGTATAATGTATTTTTTTACTTTTGGTACTTCTTACTTTTTCCAATATTTCCAGTTTTTCAAGGTGATAGAACCTTGTGGATGATAGAGGATTGTGGTTTTATTTATGTGACTAAAATGGCAACTCTCTAGGACTAATTCTCTGAAATTGATGACTTCAGCTGAGTAGAGCCACAGTCAAAGAGATCCTTTATGCGATATTGTTGTGGTGTTTTCTCCAGTTATAATACTTCAGTCTTCAGCTAATGTGTCTCATCATCAGTGATTCAACCTAAACTTCACTGGCAAGAATTACAATGCAATTCCTGGATTGTGATGCACCTTGCCATAAAGGTATTTACATTACTGTTACAGGATAATTCTCGTTCTGTTATATATTTTGCATTTCCTAGTATAGGTGAATCTTGGTTACTATCAGCATATTCTATTTTATTGTTGTTCTGCCTCATGTTTTGGGGGGGGGGGTTGTTTGTTTTTTTTAATAATCAGCAGTTTAGTTGTGCCTGCAGTGTTGCCAGTAGTTCCCAGATTTTATTTTTCTTTTAATCCCTTGATGTATAACAATATACTTATTTTCTTGGAAGGAGATCAGCTTTACTCCTTAGTGTATCAGGGAAAATCACTGTGAAAATATATGAAACAGTCATTGTGTACCACAGTATATAGAAAAGGATTCTTCAACAAATTTCTGTCTAGAGACTGTGAGCTGCTC
>JAOTQQ010000023.1:20063275-20079342 GCA_026546715.1 Gallinago undulata | reverse complement strand
TGAAACAGTCATTGTGTACCACAGTATATAGAAAAGGATTCTTCAACAAATTTCTGTCTAGAGACTGTGAGCTGCTCACTGATAGTTTGCCGATCTCTGTATTATACCAGCATCTGGGAGTTGGCATTTCAGTAGCTGTGAGGGAAAAAGATCTGTGTGGAGACTGTCACCAGAAACAATCTAAACCAAAGGGAAAAGTACAGAACCACAATGTATCATTGGAAGGAGATATAATCATAGAATGGCTTGGGTTGGAAGGGACGTTTAAAGGTCATCTAGTCCAACCTTCCTGCAGTAAGCAGGGATACCTTCAAGTAGATCAGGTTGCTCAGAGCCCTGTCCAATCTTACCTTGGACATTTCCAGGGATGGGGCATCTACCACCTCTCTGGGCAAACTGTGCCAGTGTTTCACCTCCCTCCTTGTAAAAAAATTCTTTTTATATCTAGTCCAAATTGTCCCTCTTTTACTTTAAAACTATTACCCCTTGTCCTATCACAACTGGCCCTGCTAATAAGTTTGTCCCCATCTTTCTTATAAGCCCCCTTTTAAGTATACTGGAAAGTTGCAATAAGGCTTCCCAGGAGCCTTCTCTTCTCCAGGCTGAACAACCTCAACTCTCTCAGCCTTTCATCATAGGAGAGGTGCTCCAGCCCTCTGATCATCTTTGTGGCCTTCCTCTGGACCAACTCCAATAGGTCCATGTCCTTCTTATGTTGGGGGCTCCAGAGCTGGACACAGTACTCCAGGTAGGGTTTCACCAGAGCAGAGCAGGGGGGCAGAATCGCCTCCCTCAGCTTGCTGGCCACACCTCTTTTGATGCAACCCAGGATACAGTTGGATTTCTGGGCTGTGAGAGCGCATTGCTGACTCCAATCCAGCTTTTCATCCACCAGTACCCCCAAGTCCTTAGCAGAGCTACTCAGTCCCTTTATCCTCCAGCCTGTTTTGATACCAGGGGTTGCCCTGACCCCGGTGCAGGACCCTGCACTTGGCCTTGCTGAACCTCATGAGGTTCATTATAAATAATGAACAACTGCATTTTGGGTAAACAAATATGCATCCTTTTCCTTTTTAGGCCTGTATTAATACTCCATAATGGCATCAGGGCCTATATGAATAGATTATAAATTTCAGATTAAATATAATGACAAGTATTACTTTACCGTGCTGAAAAGACAGTAATCTCCAAGGTGCCTGACAATTCAGAATATCTGAATTTAATTATGAGTTCTGTCATAACCTTAAAATGTTATTACCTCTACTATATGTTCTTCCCTTTCTGCGTTGCCCACCTGACTTCTCAAAAAGAATTTTGTGAAAATAAGTGTCAGTTTTAGTTTAGTAATAGTGTTGAAAGCTGGAAGGAAAACAAATGTTCTGTCTCAAAAAACAGTGCTTTGCATTTTTAAGAGAACTAAATGTTTAACAGAAGGATTTGAGGGTGACTAAGACCGTTTGTTCTCTAAAAACAAGGTACTAGGATTTTAAATGATAAGAAGTTTCAAAATATTACAAATCACAACACTGAAAAGGTTTTCCTTTCATGACTCTTCTTGACATTCTTACTCATGTAGAAATAGTGCTTCAGATTTCCTCAGAACTTTTTTTTTTTAGCTTGCAGGGAAAAAAAAAGCCAAATCCCATTATTTCCATTCAAAAAAAAAAATCAAAGAAGTCATATATTTTGTTTATGTTATGATGCCCAGTGTCATCACCCACTTTATATGATTCTCTGTGCTGCTGGTAGATTACAAATAATTGAGGTTTGTACTGGGAGGGACTTCGGCAAGTGAGGGTGAGCTTGGTGGGTATTCTTGCTCATTTTCTTTGTTTTCAGTTAAGCATTTTTAATAGTTAATCCAAATGCAGTGCTCAGAAAAGTAGTGGATCCCCATGGATCTGGAAGCTGGCAATTTTGAAAAGAGTTGTTTAAGTATCTGCATGTACTTCTGGTAAGGTGCTTCAAGGCTGACCTATGAAAACTTTTTTTTCAATCCTGACCTTTTCCAAAAAGATGATATTGGCACACATAGATAACAAACTGTGCAGATTGGCTTGGTTTTTCTTGAATAGACTGAGAGCAACAAGTCTAGTGAGTGGTATATTGAATTTTGATTTGAAACTGAAGCCCCAGGAGAGGGAAGGTTATTTGACTGCTTCAAACCCACTGAAATGCCAGCTTCCACAAGAAGATTAATTTGATGGAGGAAAAAATAAAATAAAAATCAAGAGCCGGTTATTATAGCTTGAAGATTGAACTGAGACAGGCCTTGTCATCTATAGCCAGCCAGGTTTCTTTCACGTTTGGATTTTGCTACTTGAAAATGCTGAATTAGTCCATCTGTTCACATTTAATTTTTCCTCTCTGCTGGGACTTCAGTTGGTCTTCTTGCATGTCACTCAGGCACATTTCCAAAGCACCTACGTGTAAAGTATTCATTGCTTTCTCCTAAAATAGCAAAAATGATGCCTGTTATCTTTAGCTAACAACAGCCTTATAAGATACTTCGTAGTAAAGGGAACATCTGTCCCTAGAATGTGTGCATGCTTCATCAGTGCAATGTCTTCAGTTGTGTTAGATTAATATTTTCTTAAGGAATTAACGGTAAACTCTGTACAGGGTACTGTTGGTACCCCAAATTGGTTTAGCTACACTGAAAGTGTTCATTCTTTGAGTAATACTTCATTTGAATGAAGAACAACAAGGATAATCAAGCGTGGCTTGTATATGCTTTAAAATAGAAGAATTTAAGTGGCTTATAGAGGATTGAATGAAGCATGGAAGAAGCCAAAAAAAAAACCAACCCACAAAACAAACAACAAGATAAAAAAAATCAAGAGCCAAATCTGCTGACCCATGAGAAATTTCCCTTAGTGTATAGTTGGACTGAGATGTTCTGCAGTTGTCACCATGATCTGAGGTCGTCTCACCACTTGAAGTAATTGTGGCTGTTAATTTTCCAGCAAAATATGGTCTATATGAGGAGTATGAAAACATAATGTGATGTTCATTTTACCTGGCTTTAGCAACCCTAAAGTCAGGACCTAGTTTTAACTGATTTACACAAAGAAGTAAACACTCCCAGAGAATGCTGCACTCTACCCTAATGTAGTATAAAATCCCCTCTGAAAGTGCTCACGTCTCTCCTGTTATTACAAAGAGTCCTCAGATGATAAGGTTGTGTTTGACCACTATCATAATCAAATGCAGTAAAGCTGAATCCATTTTTTCCCCTGACACTCATAACAACCTTTAAAGACAAGGACTAAAACTGAGTTACTTTTACTTCACTGCTGGCAGGCATTTAGGAAGCAGCTTTTTGCCATTTTTTTTTTTTTATTGTATATTAAATACACGCTGGTCCTCAGCACAGGAAGTACAGTAGCCAGCTAGAAGTTGGCGTTGGCCCCTGTCTCAAGTTAAAGTCAATTTATACCCTCTTATCAAGAAAAAAGTCAAGAGTTTGTCATGCATGTAGACATGTGAACATTTGTATTATCTGTAATCTCAAGAGCAGAAGCATTCCTTATTTTCATAATTAATAATTCAAAACCTTGCAAGACAATACAAGAAACTAGTAGAAATGCAAGAAACTATTTCACTAAAATGGCCTCTGTTAGCTTCAAGCTAAGATGTGATTAGCAGCAGTGTTTAAAATCAATATGTAAGAACTAGCTCTGTTCCTGGAAGCAGTCACTGTTTCAGATTGTGGGTTAGGAAGTCACTGCTTCAGGGATGTAACACTGACAGGCGTTGAACTTTACTAGCTGCCACTTGAAAGTTTTCTTCTCTGAACATGATACTCTGTAGTCAAGGCCAAGAAAGTTCAGCAACAGCCCGTTTCCCAGTTCTTAGAAAGAGCATAGAATTGGTGGCAGTAGAATACAGCACAAACAGGTTCTTTAAAACAGTGGTTAATATTTTATATAATTTAAAAAAAAAAAAAAATGTACCTGAATAGCCTGATAACCGTGAAATTGCTTCTGACTCTGAGTATACATTGCCCTTCACTGTTTTGATGCCTCTGCTCAACAAGAGCATTTGGTTAAGTCCCTAAAGTCACACATAGTAAAGCAGAACCTATGCAACTGGTAGGTCATGGTGACACCTACACTATATATCTTAGTGCTCTGAAAGAGGTACAGGAGCATATCTATGAGAGGTAGATTTGAGCATTTTCTATATATGTTTGTGTAGGCTGATGCACCCATCAGCACATACTTTGCTTCCATGAGAGATCAATCAGAATTTGACCTTGTGCACACGTACACTGTGAAAAGCAACAAGTGTGTATCTCATTGCTTTAGCCTTGTGGACTGTTAAATAAACTCTTAAATTCTTTATCTTTTATTCTGTCTTCCTTCTGCTCTCCACTCCCTATGAAATTCAGTCTAATGCTTCTTCCAGCCAGAAAGTGGATACTTTACAGAGATCTCAGAGAAGCAGTCAGGCAACTGCATAATTACTTTAATTATCTAACAACCACAATATCTGTCCTTCCTGTGGACTTTTTCTGTGAACCTATTCCTTCCTTGCTTGCTCTGTCTCTCCTTGAGAGTAGCATTCATTCTACAAGGTTTTTGTTTGGCTACAGCACACTGAAAACTCCCAGTTTCCCAGAAACTATTTATCCTTTTTACTGACTGACTCTCTGTGCTGGTTGACTATGATGCTGCTGTTTTTATATAAATGGAAATTAATAGCTATGGAGACCATTGCTGTGTAAGAGGTAGCAACAGAACCCAGGTCTAATGCCTCTTGCCAGTTAGATGACCTGAGCTGTTTCTCAGGGTCACCCAGTTAAGCAGCACCAGCAACTGTCCTGGCTGCTTTTCTTCAGAGCTGGTTCTGGCTGTGGTCTGGTGCTGGCGAGACCCCCAAGCCTTTGGAGCCTCAGTTGAATTCTCAGCTTCTGACTCACCTTCAAGGGACAGCTCAGTTGTGGAGTGAGAGCTACTCACTCCCCTGTGTTTTCAGCTTTTAGATCCATATCCTTCAGCAGTGCGTGCTTCTGGCCCCCCACCAATTGCAGTGTATCCTATTAGCACTCAGGGACTGCAAACATTTTGGTGACTGTTAGGAATTCTCCCCTGTAACTCTCTGCCTTGCTGGAATGACATAGTTACTTGTGTGGCAACCGCTGAACTGCTTTGCATCGTTATCTGTTATACTGAGAGAGATTAAAGCACTGCTTTATACCTGGGTAAGAGAGCTATGAGCTGCAGCAGCTGAGCTCACCAACAGCAGCAAGTTGGGAGAGAGGCCGGGGGGGGGCAGAAATGAGTACTTCAGTCCCATGGTAAGCTGTGTCCAGTTGCAAATCACACTGCTGAAGTGTCTAGGCTAAGTGTTGCCGCATCCCTGCCTTCTCTTCCTTGGGCTGCTTCCAGCCTGTTTTTAGAACTGGCTGCCTATTCACCAGGTCCCTTTGCCCTTAGAGTATTTTGCTATATGCTACTTTATGGATCCTTAGGTACCCTGTGGATAAGTCTGTACCCTCTGTCACCTCTGTGTTTTACATCTAGCCTCCCCTGGGGCAAGTAGACAGTAAGCTAGAACTGACAGATGTTCTTCTGCATTTTGAGATAAGTGTGGACATTGAGAACTGTGTGTATGTATACCTTAACACAGAATTATTTTGCTATTCCATATTCTTCCATGGCAGAGTGAATCACTAGGTTAACAAAAGAAGGGTAGGTTTTCCATTTGCTTAAATAACTGCACTATTAACTGTTCCATGATTATTGTCATCAGTTCAGGATCTGATTGCATCATCATTATCAATATAATACTAGTTCCTTTGACTGGGAATCATCTACTTCTCCTACTTCATTCTCGGTAATTGGAACAACCCCTTGGTAGGGCAACTGGTCTTTTTTTGCTGCTTTTTCCTGTGCTCAGGCAGAAGCTCAAAGCCTAGGCCTCACAGGGACAGTCACCCATGTTTTCAGAGCTGTGCCATCAGAAGGCTGTGTTGTGTGCAGTCTCCTGAACAGCCAGGTTCCCTTTTGGCACTGAACCAAGACCCTCCAAAACTGACAGCCATAATACAAGATGATGTATTACACCTACTAATTTCTGGATTACTGCACAGCAGTTTACCTATTCAAATTCTTCTGTGGGATTGGGGACTGCCATGGATTTCAAACAGCTGTTTTCAACCACTGACACTTTCAAAAGTTAATCATCTAACTGCAAATTGACCATTGAATAGCAGGGAGGAAAAAAAGGCAGAAAATCAACTGCTGCTGTTATACATACGGTAGCTCTGCATCCCCTGCTCTTAAGCGTGAAGTAACAGAAGTTTGGGTTGTTTTTTCTCTTTTCAGTGGGTCTGAATTTCTAACCTTCTCATGGGTGCCATAAACTGTAAATTGAATTTGAACTTCTTAACTCCAGATCTCCAAAGTATGCGAAGCAGAGAAGAAATCTTTCAGGCATAGAATAGTTTTCTTTCCTGACCCAAAGCACACTTGAATAAGTTATAACTAGGAAGGGGAATTTTTTTTTTCTTAAAACCAGAAAAGCACTCACGAACTGGGATTCAGCTGTGTATTGCTTTCCATTTTTGTTGCCATCGACAAAATGGGTCAATAGGTTTCTTTCTACCTTTTCTTCTTTCTCCTGGGAAATTTTTCATTTCTCATTCTCATTCTGCTTTTTTCTTCACATGACACTAAATGAAGGTGTTTGTGTGTTTTGTTTTTTGTTTAATGCTGAGGAAAGCTGAATTTTGTGTACCTTTTTATATATTTTGGATAGGCTTTATCCTGCTCATATAAACTACAGAAGTGTTCAGTTGTAGCTTTTGACAACTTCATTATTTTGTTACCAGTGACAATTCATTATAAACTTCCCAAGAAAAGCAATTCAAAGATCCCTGTATTGGTACACCACTGAGGGCCAGGCAAAGTAACTATGAAGAAATTAAGCTCCTTGCTGGTTATTTGTTTTCTTAGTAGGAATTAATGAGAGAATGGAAAAAGTTATATAGAAATTTGAAAAATGTATGCATCTTCTATTCATCCTAGTTTTATACATTAATTTTAGCTGAATCAGTGCATCCGTTCCTTGAAGACTGCAGAATCTTGTGGTCTATGAGAACAGTATTTCACTAGAGACATGAGTTTGCTTTGTAACTTCTCCCTTTTGTGGTAAAAAGCAAAACAAGACCTAGCTATATCTTTTACTGGTGTTGCTGATTTAAAAACCAGTCCTGGAGCAAGTCTTGTCAATATGATGAACGAGAGGCTAGAAAACAAGCATGTGCTAATCAAACAGGAGTGTGAGGGAGAAAAATGTTTGGTTTTGCCGGAAATTTTAAGCTAAATGACCAGTTAGGACTTACTGGATTGAAAATTTGGTGAGGGATAAAGCCCTAACTGCTGTGCCAAAGTGTTTTTATCTGAGTTCAGTGATCTGACACATTTTTTGACAATCTAGCCTAAAACTTGCAGAGTGTTTGCAGGGGCACAAGGGAGAAGGTTACAAAAGCAAATTTTAGCCTTTTAAAGGTTATGTGCCCAAGGCAGTCCTTCCAGTCATTGCAGAGAGATGCTCCAAATTCTGTAAGTTAGGCTCTGGGGAGAATAATGCAGGACAAGCATCTTCCTCCCTCTTCTCTCTCCTTTCCTCCCTTCCCCGGGTAACAGATGAACCTTAAAGAGATTAGCCTTCTTAATATAAAGCAGAGCATGGCAAACAGTCCTCAGAATATCAAACTAACAGAATCTTGAAAAAACATGGAATCCCCACAATTAAGCATGAGAAAGGTATACTGATAATAAGGTCTTCATGCCTGTATGCCTCATGGCTGCCCTCAGCCCTAATGCAAAAGATAATTTGCAGAAGCTAGTTTTCTGGCTCCTTTTCCAAAAAGGCCCATAAAAACACCAATTGGTTTTGCTGGTAATCTATTAGACTGCAACTGGACTGAAATCATTATTTTATTTCACACAGGCCATCAAATAGTTTTCTCCACATTAATTCTCAGTCACCAGTGACTCTGGTTACATCTGAATCACTGACCTGGAAAAGCTGTGAAAGTCGCTGCCAATTCCCCAGAGCAATCCAGATTCCCAGTGAGAGACAATTGCATGGGAGACCAATTAAAATAGCATCTGTGAATTAAATAAATCTATAAAAAAATCTATTTTCCCTGCACCAAGGAGCAATGTACATGAAAATTAGCAGAGCGTTTTTAAAATAAATGCCTGATGAACAAATAAGCCTCCTGGGGGAGGAGGGTGGGAGATAAACTTTATTCTATATAAGCTTGAAATAATGAAAGAGCAAATGAAGTCAAACAGTGCTTTGTGCAGGTAGGAGCCCTGTGCATGAGCGAGGTCTCTGCTTCTACCTTCTGTGCTGCTGCAGCTGTAACACTGCTGCTGTGTACATGAAAAGCAGGCCTGTACAGCACAGATCAAAGGGAAATTTGACATTAACTTGGTCTGTTTTCTCCTCCTTTCCAGGCTTCATTGCAGGTTGACAGTAGGAGAAATGGGAATGGGCAGGGTCTGTGGCTATGCCTTGATGTGATGAAGAAATGTGATTTCTGGGCTTCTGTGAGGCTCTCAAGGTAGAAGGGGATTGCAGATTCATAAGCAGTAGGTGCTTCTATCCCCTGTGAAACCTGGGGTACTTTATCTACAATTTTCTGGCAGTCCTCAAAAATACAACTGAGTGGGCAAACACTGAGGGAGTCTTTTTATTGAAATGATATCCAAAGCAAAAACGCATTTCAAAGTATTGCAAGTTTTATTTATTTTTCAGGAAGAAAGAAGAGCGGGAGACATTTTTGAAATGCCTGATTTATTATGTGCTTGTGTTTTTCTGAATTTAATATTTTTATTTGTTTAATGCTTATGATTGTATTGTTGATGTTGCTATTTGTTGTGATATGGGATTTTTGTGTCTGAGCTTCCTTTCAACTGTGATTTTTTTTTTTTTTTTTTTATATAGCAAAAGAAAAAAGCCAAGAGAGCCTGAATGGCTGAAGAACTAAACCAACTCTTTAAAATATCCCCTTTAGATACTTTTAATATAATTTTTGTCTTTTTCTCCAATTTGGACTGAAACCACATTCCATATCTCTCTCTTTCTTTTCAGGAACAAAAATTCCTGTTTCCCACACAGCACCAGAGATTTTGTTCCTATTTTCAGTCAAAAGAATGATTGATGGTGTCCCTACTGTTTGATAGTAGTCAAGGATTGATTAACCTCCAGTACTAAATCAAATTGTACAGATAGCTTAGGATAGGTGTAGTTTTTCCTGTTTCGTTTTCTTGTGGTGATGCCTTTTCATTGCTCTTCAGACCACGAGGACTTCTATGCATTGTGTATTTTTCACGTAAACTCATAAATGCATGTTTTCCGTTGTTTACCATTATTTTAGAGCTGACATGTTTATCATCAATAGTTTTGTTTTTTTATAAGTTTGATTAATGGCTTGTATCGCAGACATAAGCTTTAAGTATTTTCTACCCAAAATTGATTGGCATAGATAAAAGGGAGTTTTGATAGTTAAAAGAAATATCAATTTTTAATATAAACAGGCTTAGTCTTCCTAACAGGACTATTTTTACATAATTAAGTTGTGCAGTTTGCATTTTTTTCCTAGATCATATCAGTAATAATACAGGAGCAACTGAGAAATTTCTGAGGCTTTTAATATAGGTTAGTAATCACATAATTTCTCCTGGCTGCAGAATCAGCAAAGACAGATATGAGACACTGGCTTAATTTCTTTAATGATGCAGGGCTTTGTGGTTTGGTTTTTTTCACTTCAAAATAAATATAGAAGATATTGGGTTTTTTCTTTGATGGTTTTCCTTTTTAAAATAGCATCTAATAAAATTATTTTTTAGCGACTATAACTCTCGTTATTCCACAGAGTTTCAATAGGCAGTCATTGTGAAATTACTTGCTGTCTCAATTCTTTAACAACTCTGGAAAAGGAAGTAAGACCTTGCTTCAGTGTTTGGGCTTGCCAGAGTGTGGTATAGGGGTTAAGATGTGACTGTGCATTATCTGATGCATTATCTGTACGCAGGAGCAATGTCTGAGTGGTCAGTAACCAGTTGACATGTTTGATTTTTAGATGGTCTTCCAAGTTCTCTCACTGGGTAGGAAGAAGGAGATAATTTTTGTTTGTCTTCTGGGATTTTATTTTTTCCTCAGTCTGGCATCTCTGGGTTTTAGATATCAAATACATTTTGGTCGTTTGATACTTATTTTCCCACCATAGTAAATTACCGCCAAGAACCACTTGTAATCTTGAGGAGTAAAGTTAGAGTCTGGTCATTGCACAAATGGCTTTTCTCACTCTTTTTCTGTCTCCTGTTTTTCACTTCATGAAGTGCTCTGCACTTTGAAAGGTGAAGGATGAAAGCATCATCTAAAAACCTGTACAGTAGTGTCGCTGAGGCAAAATTAGATTAAAAGTCAGTCTTGGCTCATAACTCTTGATTGATTATCTGTGTGTTTCTTGGGTCCAGAATCACAGAAAAAAATATTGAACATAGAACTGGAAGTTTGACCCAAATGAGCAAAATTATTAATATCCTATTGTTTGCTTTCCTCACTTTCATTCATTCCAGTTTCTTGCATCAGGTTTGAAGGGGTTTTACAAGAAAATATTCAATATATCAAAGAACAAACCACATATTCTGATGCAGAACTGCGGGCATGGAAATGGACAGTTCGTAATGATTGGGAAGACAGTTGCTGAACGCAGGTGTTTCTGAAGCTGCTGCCTCTATAGTTATTTGTCTTGCAACAGGCATTTACCAGTAAGTCCATTTTGATGGTGCTCCTTTTGACCTCTAAATTTCTTTCCTGGTTTCCTGCCACTTGCCAAAGATGCTTAGCCACTGCTTGCCAAGAGAAACAACCCCCCACAATATGGCCATGTGTGTTACCCACCTAGAGCTAAAGCCGAAACAGGTCTGTGGCAGATTGTCCTGCTGCTTTTTGGGACCTCCAGAGCCTGCTGGGTGACAGATTTTCTAGAAGTTTGTCAGTGAACAGATTTGCCACCCACAAAAGTACAGACTGCCTCATGCATGTCAGGTTACTTAATGTCAGATTTTTTGCTAGACAAGATAAACTAACAGGTTTACCTTAAAAGCACAGTTTTGCAAAGGTGGAAAAAACTATTTTTAAAACAGAAACATGCCTTTTTTTTTTTTTTTCAATTGTTAAATTGTAACTGCTTTAAAGGCAGTTTTATTTTTTATTGGTTTTATTGCTAAAGACAAAATTGGAAAGTTCCAGGAGATGGCACAGGCAACCTTTTCAAGCTCACGTTTAATTCACTCGTCTTCCCTATTGTCGGATACTGATTCTGGTGCTATTATCTGCCAGAAAACATCACTGAAGCATACAGATGCTGCTACATACTTAGACTGTCATGTGGCCATTGATCTGCTAATGCTTATCTTTCTGGCATAATGTAATTTTATCTCTGTTTCATTGCTGCCACAGCGCAGACTCTGCTTTCATCAAGCTCTTTATGGTGCTCTTTAGCAAGTTCTTAACTGTAACAAACTCTGGGTCTTTTTTGTGCATCAGAACCCAAAGTCTTGGCACCTATTCAAGTACTGCACTGCACTGCACTCCTGGAAAGCTTTCCTCAAGTTTATCATACCAAGCTTCTTGCAGTCTGGCACTGCCATAGTGCTCTCTAGAGGTGTATGTTGGACTGTGAAGGCTGGCAGTGGAGGTAGGGTTCACTGTTGTGTTGCTCTCAGGGACCTGGATGTGTAAACTTGTCACCTTCTGTGGGATATGTTGTGTCTCTTTGATTCCATCCACCTTTGACTGAATTATTCATGAAAAATATAAAAATTGAATGCAATGTTCCAGTACCTTGCACCAAACAGTAACACATTTAACCAACTTCTTATTTGAACAGATTGTATCTCTAGAGTTTATTTGCTTTTTGCAGGCATGCTTTCGATCCTTTCTGGGTCTTATTAGCTATCATTTGAGGAGGGGGGTGTGTGTGTGGAATTAAACACATTTTGAGTACATGCATTTGTCTTGTAACTTAATCTTTGCTGCTCAGATACAGGTATGTCTTGCATAAGCCTTGGTGGTCACTGAAGATTCATGGAGTTTGAAAGGATTAACTTCATTAAGGATTAAGAGTTCAAAGCTCATGGTACTTTTTTTTTCTTTTATCCTCATTTAAGATTTAATCTATTCAATGGATGGACTAAAACTAGCTCCTTCAAGCACATTCTTAATAGCACATGTATAGAAATATATTTACTATCCTATTTACTCAGGGGTGAAATCATCTTAACATTATTACTTCATAAGCAAAAACATATTCTGTGCATAGATGATATGTTAGTGCCCTGAATGAAAGATATATATTTTTTCCTCTAAGTCTCCAAGCAAATTAAAGCTTGTCCATACTGACTGTTTCTGACTGATAGGAAGCTTATGATCTGTATTCTCTCCCCCCAATAAACAGATATTTTTACAGTATTTCCAAAAGAGTCCTTCATAAAGGATTATATATTCTGTAGGGGTTTACTACTTATTCTGCAGTATTGTTTATTATTTCTGACACTTCCTCCACCATTCCATCTGCTTCTGTAGAGGAAATGAGGAAATAGCTGGTTTTATGGAGAGCAGTGAGCAAGACATGGGTGGGCATGAAGAGGGGAAACACATTCATTTTGGCCCTCCCACTTAGCCTTGCCTTTGTCTAGTCCCCCTGTGTCTTTAGGATCCACAGAAAGATTCCTCGGGTCAGAGCTATCACAAGGCTACTTTTCATGAATAATCTTGCCTCCATCCATCCTTCGTGGGTCCATCAACCTTGATTCCTTCTGCAGCGGACCCACTACTTCTGTTCTCAAGTATCCATTTGTCAGGTTCTGACTAATATCAGTAGAAGTGATAAATCCACTTCTCAGCTGACCACAGAGAGCAGTGGATTTCTGACTGGAATACTCTTTTGGCTGCTTCTTCATGATTGCAGTCTTCAAGGAAACCTGATCCCAAGTGTTCCTAGGCTCTGAAGATCTCCATGTCAAAGGAAGTTGTGATACTTGCTCAACAAATCTCATACCTTTGCCTTTATAGCTAGATTTCAAATGTTCTTTTCTGTCCTATGCCAACATGGCCCTAAATAAGCTTAGCAACAGCCGTTGGGTTACACAACTAAGATGTAGAAGGCAAGAGTAAAGCCAGAGAGAATAAAAGAAAGAGTAAGGTAAACCCTTAGATACCATGACAACAAATACATTATGAGACCCTGAATAGAATCGCCAATTTCATTACATTTTCCCTTTTTGGCCTTCTAAAAGGAACTCAGATTTAACTGAAGACCCATACTCGTGAACGTGTGTTGCACTTGACACCTGATTGCTATAATCGCTATTCACTCTGCTATCTTCTAGCATTACTTTCTGCTTACTGGGATTAAGGTAAATTCAGTCACCTCCATCCATCCTGGGATGCTCTAATGACACTAGATTGGTTGAGTACTAATTTTCACCCTGAGTACAGTGCTACTCAGATTTTTCCTTTCTAATACTCCTTTCACTCTGATAGAGTGAATATCCTGTATAATGGACAGGGAAGGGAACAACCCTAACTAACCCCCGCCAGAGAAAGAAAATCATGCATAATAGCATAAAAGGAATGAAGGCTGTTCCTTTGCTTTTTCCCTAGTCACCTGGCCAGCATTTCCAAAGACTGTATTCCTGGTCTTTGTGAGATTGCCAGTCAACATGGCCATGGATTTGGAATAGAAACAAAGCTTCAACAAATCTAAAAAAAAAAAAACCCAAGAGGTGATCTGTTATGGTCTTTACTGCACTTCTTCCGTAAATATTAGGTTCTTGGGCGTAAGTCAAGAAGCATTAAGCAAAGTCCATCATAGGTGACTTGCTGAGCTAGAGCTACACTCAGTTGTTTTCCATAATAATCAACACTGGGCTTCGCTTCAAAAAGGGGAAAGACACTCACTGCTGCGGATGGTCCCCCAAAAGGCATGAGAATTCCTGTCCTATGGAGTGACAGCAGGATTCAGGATTACTCCAGCTCTCATTCAGCTGGTGAAAAATGCATGAATACAGATACTCATCCTGGTACTATTACAAATGTGATTCCCACTGAACCTGCATTGGCATTCTAGCATAACTCTCCTTGTGTTTATTGTTTATTAGCTCTGTCTATGATTGCTTGAATAGTTCTTTTGGATATGCATATACTCTTTTACAGCTTTCTACGCTATTAGAAACCCTTTTATGTGTCTAGGAATTTAAACAAATGTGACTGGTATGAATGAACTTTCCAATTTGGCAGAAGCCTTGTTAGTTTGGCTTTTCAGTTCTCATTAGCTGATCCAGTGAGGGAGCTTGGTTCCATATGGGATGTGTGGGGGACAGTGGCCCAGCTGTGGCCGGAAAACTCCTTCTATGTAGAGAAGTAGATTAACGTATGTACTTGTTGATGTACAGCTATAGGGCATGATTAATTAGTTTCCATACCATCTTCTATGTCTCCTTCCAGAAATAAATGTGACAACATACGCTAAAATACCCCCAAAATATCAGAGGAAACACTGAAAAAGAGAGGAGACAAGAAAATCTGTTGCTCTCAAAACTTGTGCTGTGTCAGGTGGACTGTTGTGAGAAATGTATGTGCCAATTAAGAAATACTGCAATGTTCTACTGCTTGAAGAAAAATGTTTTCAATTAGCATTTTTCTCCAGTATATTTCGAAAAGGCCGTATTTGAATATTCCAAACGATTCATATAGTTAAGTGCCTAGAGCCCTGACATGTTTAGAACTGATACTATAATCATATACAATTTAATCTCTTTGATTCCAAGTAATCGTTAAGGGATGTCATGCTTGTAAGGCCAGCAAATAATATTCTG
This sequence comes from Gallinago undulata, assembly GCA_026546715.1. Taxonomy (NCBI): domain Eukaryota; kingdom Metazoa; phylum Chordata; class Aves; order Charadriiformes; family Scolopacidae; genus Gallinago; species Gallinago undulata. The sequence continues at coordinate 20,064,433 of JAOTQQ010000023.1, read as the reverse complement.
CTGTGGTATGGGGTGGGTGGGAAGAAAAAGATTATAAATTTCATATATATGTGTATATATTTTTATATTATATAATAATATATGTCTATGAAAGAAATACATAAAAGATTTAGGGGGAACAACAGGAAGCTGACAATCACCCAGATGTGGTGAAAGTAAAAAGATACTAAGACTTGTTTGCCAGAGGTTGGAATTAGAATTATAGGCATGGATATCTTTGCAGTAGTTAGAAAATTTCATATTCAGTACTATACATTCCTGTCAAAAATGTTGCAAGATACAGGTTTATGTGCTAATAACATTTTTAATATTTGTGGTTCCTTTTTAGTTTGAAACTCCCAATCCGTAATTACTTTTCTTTAATTCAGTTTTTCAAGATTTGTTTTTTTTTAAATTAAAATTCCTACATGATTTACAGCTTATTCCTTGTCAGCTGGTCCTCAGAACTGATATAAAACCCAGTTAATTTGTTGTTCTATCTAAATAAGCAAAAGGGAATACAAAATGCATAGTTTCCTTAATGGTGTGAGCAGATTTTAAAACAAAACAAAACAACCCTACCAAATCTATAAACACTATTAATACTATCTCATTGCTTTTGATGGCCATACATCTCAGGCCCTTAAAGCTTTTTAGTTGCTCTTCTAAGCACTTTCACTGAATTTCACTCAATGTTTTAGAGTTGGAAGGGACCATAGAGATCATCTAGTCCAACTCCCCTGCTCAAGCAGAATTGCCTAGAGCATGTTAGAGCATGTTACTCAGGGTGGCATCCAGGCAGGTCTTGAAAACCTCCAAAGAAGAGGACTCCAAAACCTCTCTGGGCAGCCTGTTCCAGGGCTCTGTCACCCTCACCGTAAAGAAGTTTTTCCTCATATTTGAGTAGAACCTCCTATGTTCCAACTTGTGCCCCTGAAAAGGTGCTGAAAAGAGTCTGGCTCCCTCCTCCTTCAGCCCACCCTTTAGATACATATAAGCATTGATAAGGTCTCCCCTCAGCCTTCTCTTCTCCACACTAAAGAGTCCCAGTTCTCTCAGCCTTTCTTAATAAGGGAGATGCTCCAATCCTTGAATCATCTTTGTTGCCCTTTGCTGGACTCTCTCCAGTAGTTCCCTGTCCCTCTTGAACTGGGGAGCCCAGAACTGGATGCAGTATTC
>JAOTQQ010000023.1:19790708-20063175 GCA_026546715.1 Gallinago undulata | reverse complement strand
GACTTCCCTCGACCTACTGGCCACACTCTTCCCTATGCAGCCCAGGATTCCATTGGCCTTCCTGGCCACAAGAGCACGCTGCTTGCTCATTGTCATTTTGCTGTCTACCAGGACCCCCAGATCTTTCTCTTCGGAACTTAAGCTCACTTTGCCACATGGGCTTAATTTCCATGTTCAATCTGCAGCATTAACGTGAAAATCTTGACTTTTTCTTTTAAAATTATGTTTGTGTGATCATGCTAGTCACCAGAAATCCTACCTCCCATTCTGCTTGACTCCACTTCTTCTTCTCCATACCTTTCTGAGAGTTTTGAGTAGCAAAGGCTTTCTGTCCAGGACACATCCTAATGCAGAGGCAGATGTCCATGCTCTAAAATCACAGATGTTTTTGTAACAAAAAATGTTTGACTAGCCTCCAACACAAGGCATTCCATCTATTTGCCTTCTTTAATAGAAATGCTATGCCTACACAAGATAATTTTTGTATTTGTTTGTTTACCTTCTGAGTGTTGCCAGGGATTTTTTTTTCAATACCCATTATGTTTGTGTTCAGATTGTATAATGCTTCTTTTTGCTGTTCAATTACAGCAGGAACACAACAGCCATACAGGGTAACAATAAAGAGATTTTTACGATGTGGGTGAAATATATGACAAGAAAAATTATTTTTCTTTTTAGCAGCCTTTTATAATGCCAGAAATTTTGTCTGGGGAATAGATGAAGGAGATCTTCACTCTCAGTGTACATTAGCTGGTTTGGTTCATCTTTCATTTTGAACTAGCTGTGGATGCAAATTGAAACCCTTCCAACCGCCTGGAATCTTTCAAGCCTCCCAAGACCTGAGCCTCCATCTGCAACTGATCTTACACATGATTCATCTCTTGTCTGCAAAGAAGATATGGGTGCAAATTATAATCATAGTAAGCCATCTCAAACTTTTGAGGTGTTCAGCTGAATGTAAATTTGCATCTGTTTTCTTTACAACAGCCTGAACCGAAACTTTAACACTTAATCCCCTGAGCTTTTAGAGCACTGGGGGCTCTCTAGTTGTGGAAATCAGACCGGTCATTTCTACGTTTATCCATTACTTTTGGTGTCTATACCAAGTGCCAAGTTGATCACAGTCAGAATTTGTCATGGGGTACAGCATTTGCTAACACAGCGTGACATGCCAAGTGTTATGAGTCCCGCAACTGAGTTGCACACTGCAATGCAAAAGAGCATTTCAACAGGTGCCCAAATTACAGCAAAAACTGCAGCTCAGTCTCGCTGAATCATGTTGACCCTACTATCTATGGGCTAGTCGGTAAATCTTTATCTCACATTGGGGAAGAGCTTGCTGCTCAACTAGACCCTGAGAAAGTTCCTTTCCTACGAGGGGAAAAAAGGTGTTTGCAGCCTGGTCTGTGGTACACTGCCCTTCCTAACCCTGCCTTTCTACCACTGTTCAAGTATTCCCTTTAGTATCTAGTTATCAAACTACTTTTGGTTTTGTTACCACATTAAGACCAAGCTCTTAGGGCATTTAGACTGAAAAGTTATTGCTTTGATATTTTTCAGCTGTTGAGCTGCTGTCTCACATTTTGAATGAGCCATTCTTATCCCCGGTTATTCATTTACAGTAAATCATCAAAAGTCATTGGAAAGAAACAGATCTGCATGGAAACTACATGATCTGAGTTTGATACTAACCTTTTCTGTACAGTCAGCCACAAAACTAGCATACTGGTAGTATCTCAGCCTCACCACCTCATAAACTGTCACCTTCAAATGATCCAAAAAACTTTGAATTTCAGGTGTATTTGTGTGTTTCTTTGTTTTATATATATAGATGTTCTATACCTTACACATAAGTTAGAATGTGTCAAAAAAATTGCTGCTTTTCTAATAATACCATGTATGAAGTATGGAAAATATACTAATTTCAGATACATGCTAGTGCTTTCAGGCTGTAAGCTTTGTACAGAACTACAAAGGTAACAGTGAAATCAGAATGCAGAACTGAAACATTTTGTATTAACTTGTAGATTAAATTTGTTGGATAGCAAATGTATTGCTGAGCACTACGTGTATTTGTGTTTCTGAAGTACAATATAACTTCTTAATTCACCATGCCTTTGAGTAACTGTGGGATGCCTCATTCTACAGGAAAAAACAGAGCACTGGGTGGTCTGGAATCTGTTCTTATGCCCAGGTTTTACTGAGCGCAGTTCTGTACCTTTCCAGTAAGATTTCTGCTCATATTTAGTTAGATTATGTGATAAAGTCTCATTTCCCCAAACATGAAGGAGCACAGAGGCACCATAATATTTGGGGGACCCCAATATCCCAGTTGGAGACCAAGACCCTACTGAGGCTGCCTCAAGGGCGCCTCAGTCTCAGGGGCTGGAGGGCCACCAGCACTGAGGGACAAAGGGAGATGGTCTCTGGAGCACCTTACAGACAAGGGGGGGCTACCACCAGAGGTGTGGGTCTCATTATGGGATGCAGGTAGGAAGATCTTGGGATCTTTAGATTTATTGGCTTAAGGGAGGAGACAATAGCAGGGAAAGGAGAGGTATCAAGGTGGTTTGGGAAGAAACAAGCATGAAAAAATAGAAAAAGTGTAAAAAGGACCAGTCTCCTGATCACCACAGTTTCTGTCTTGCTCAATTTCTGTCTTGCTCAATTTCTGTCTTGCTGGCTGAGGGGGACTCCCTGTTCTGAGTGCATTTGTGTGTGTACGGGGCTCTCATCGCCAGCCACTGGAGTTGCACCATAGATCATAGGGTCTCATGTGCCTGTGGTGCCAGCAAAAGGAGCAAGCAACAGTGGGTACATCAGTATGCAATTGCAAGTGTGAGGACCTGTGAGGATGGTAAAAGGCCTGGGAGCCAGGCATCAAGGCTTGGCCAGATACCAGGGAGACCCAAAGGTCTGTAAGTTGGCTACAACAGGGACTCAGAAGTCTAAGACAACCACTAGGGAGACCATAAGGTCTCTAGCTCTGTGGGGTTGACTGTGTGCAATCCATTTGCATGTGTATGTCTCTGTATGAGGCAAAGAGAAATGAGAGGATTCAGGGCCAGTTACTGGACAGGCTGAGGGCTTAAGACCTGTTGCTGGAGGCATATCTAGGGTGCATGCAAAGTCCACCAAGTTGGACCAGCAGCTGGAGTGGGACTGCTGGTCCTGAGGTGCCTGCAGCTGGGGAGAGCAAGAACTGAGAGCAAGCCATTGGGTAGACTAAGTATCTGAGGCCAGTTACTTAGGTCATCCACACAGTGTGTGCTCAGATATATGTATTTATATGCGTGGGGGTTGTGTGTATGTTTTCCACTAACAGGCTTTTATCCTGCTCAGCCAGGGAGGAAAACAGGAGGAGGCTGTTGGTGCTGTTTGTTTGTGTGAGTGCTTAGTGTTTCCATTTGCAGTCAGCCATGTAGTTGGCTGTGTGTCTGTGTATATATTTGTTGTATATCTGTGTTTGTGTGGGTACCTATTAGGAATAGATGCTCAGCTTCACTACTCACTGGACGTGGGAACATGGAGCTGCAGTAGCCTTGCCTCTATCTGGCTACCGAATTTGGCAACTGCTAGTGTGTTTGTTGCAAGCTCTATGAATGCTAAAAAGCAAGAAGGTATTCAGTATATATTTTTCTGTTATGACTGCTGAGAAATAACAGCAAGTCTTCATGAGCAAAATATTGCATAAACTGCTTTAGACCTCCTGCAGCAATAATTTGCTACTCTGTTTGGTGATCACTGAAAGATTAAGCCAGAGAGCAACATTCTGTTCTGTACAGACAGGAGCAGACTGGATTTTTTGTGTGTCATAACATCAATTCTGTAACTGACTGGAGAAGTCTGCTGGAAAAAAAAATCTGATGAGAGAGAAAAGTTAGTTGGCTGAAAACATTTTACAGAACTAATGCACGCTCCATTTCTAAGTGAGTTCTTGTGCAGATGATATACTGCCCTCAATTGGTACATCTAACTTCTGCTGAAAGAAGTCCTGCTGCAGCTTGCTTATAAAACATAGCGACAGAAGGCTCAGAACAGTCTTCCATATTAACCCTAGTGAGTACGTGATGAAACCCCACTAAATCAGTGTGGTGTCATTGAATCTGCACTCTCTATTCATTTGTACCTTGGGTGAAACAGAACTTATTTGAGGGAAACGCTCCCAAACATCTTAAAAAATCTAGACAGCAGCTCTTGAAATATGACCATGAATGTTCCTCTCAGGGCTCCATTCCATTCATTGAATTATTTCGAGATTTTTTTGTTTGGTTCCCTTTTGAGTAAAAAGAAAAGATAATTTAATATTTAGAAACCACCAAGAGGTTTAATCACAGGAAAAAAAATAAAATGCGATGTTGCCCTCAGAAGATAAACATCTCACTGAGCTCACTTCAGGACTTCACCTTGACATCTTCTAGAGAAGCGTTTGAAAACTATGAGATGAGCTACAGTTTATGCGAGATCTGAAACTCCTTCTCCTACCTGCTGTCAGTCTGTTCAAGCAAAGATAAAGTTGCCATCAGGTGTTGCCTACAAGTGGGTGGAGGGTCAGTAAATTGGCTCTTCTTGCACTGGAATACATTCAGTTGTGATCTGTTTCGAGTATTACTCGTTTTCAGGGAAAGGGCCATGTGTAGTTGTAGGTTAGGTAATAATTTTCTGACAGACTGCCTCTCAGAATAATCCAAAATTATGTTTTTCTTGGCCTAACTGATGTCTCAGTAACTACTGTCAAGACCAGCCTTAGGTAGACAAATCACTGCTGTTGCGCCATTGAAACCAGTTCAAGTAATACCAGTGTCACACCCACAGCCTCCAAATGATGGTATACTCATATGGCTGAGTAGGAAATTTGCATTCAGGAATGATTTGTTGCTGCTTTTCAGGAGGGTCAGTGGCTACACAGATCCATTCTCTTCCTCAGGCCTAAATTCAACATATCCACATTGAAATGCTCATTTAGCAACATTTCAGTGGCTGCAGCTGAGTTTCTTTTCTACATTTCCAGTGTGTTTTTTCATCTGACACTTCTCAGAAAAATCTTTTCCACTCATCCAAATCAAGACTAGAGCTAAAGGGAATCCCCACCTGTCATAACCTCAAATCCCAGCGTAGGCTTCTCACTCCTGCTGTCTCAAAGTGGGAAAAGTAACTCTACAGATAGTTGACTGTTGCTCCAGGTGTTCCAACCATTCCCAACAAAATAGCTTATGGTGGACAAACCCAAGAGCTCTTCTTATGTTGGAAATTACTTGGTTGCCTGCAGTCATGCAGGAAAGTAGGTTTCAGGGGAAGAGATCATAATTTAGTTTGATGTGGACCACTTGAAGAGGGGAAAGGAAAACTGCAGTTCACCTATGCCATCAGCCTTGGAGGGAGATAGTCAAGTTCCTTTCTTTGTAGCCTCTGTAATGTAGAGAAACACTGGATAAAGCAAGATGTACAGCAATGGAGTATCCAACTTTAAAATACTGTCTTTAAAAAGACAGATTATGCATCCACGTTATGCTTTTAATGTTTTCATTTAGTACAAAATTGGCAGGCTTATACCACTACTGTGCTTTCGTCTGTTACTGAGAAAACACCGATATTAACTATGATCAGGCAATAGTGGTTATTTCAGCACGGCAACCTCATCTTTAGACTCTGAGGAAACTGTTGTAAAAGAAGTCTACAACTTTTTTTTTTTTTCTTTTCTTTGCTCAATACTACCCTTTCAGGTAAACTCTTGTTCTGATCTGATGGCAATAATCAGTAATGATGAATAAGCTGGTATGTACATAATCCTTCCACTTTGCAGCATAGGTCTGTCCTCTTCTTTCAGTATGTTTTCTCATCTGACATTTCTGAGAAACGTCTCTTTCAGTCATCTAAATCCAGTTGGGAGCTATTATATGATAGACAGATTACAGTGTTCGTGTGGTCCCATACTGAACCAAGCTACAAATGAAAAATAAATCTTGCCTGATCTTGTGATGTGGTAGAAATGTAGCTATTTCCAACTGTCTTAAGCAACAACTTTTACTTTTTTAAGTGTGTCTTCTCTGTTCTGTTTAGAACTTTCTACACTGTTTGTCTCCAAAATGGAGACAAAGAAGGAAGTGACAATAAATGTGAAATTTGTAAGCACGCAAAGACAATGTCTACCCTTGAAACCCTACAGTCTAGGATAATGAACAGTATATACCAGAAAAGGAGTCAATGGGAATAAAAAATAATAGGTGTCTTTTCATTCATAATCACAGTATCAACCAAAGGCAAATGTTCAATTTTTATAATCTGCCTTCTACTGATCTTTGTCACGTGATAGCGGGAGAAATCAGATTCTGGAACCAAGGAGCGGTGTCCTTAATAGGTGACACTTAGCAAGACAGGCAGTAATCAGCGACAGGATCAGTGTCTTACCAATTCTTGGATGCAGCTTTGTCCCCGAGGAACAGCCACGAGGAAACCTCTCACCCACACCCTCATCCCTTGGCTGGGCTGGAACAGCATCAGATGCAGTAGTTACCACAATTAATGAAGTATACTGTGATCAAGACTCCTACTAAAGCTGCTTTATGCCACTTCAGGATTTTAACAGGTATAAAGCATGACTAATTTATACTTGCTACCTGTGGATACAAGTCTGTAAGTTGGCCTGTGTCTGCAAGAAGCCTACTGTTGATAAAAAATCAATAATAATTATTATAAATATTATTTTTCACTAATTCAAGAAAATGAACATATTTAACTCCAGACATCGCTGTGCAAAATAATAGCTGATCTAAATTCACGTGTTAATAGGATAGTTTCAGCATGACACAAGCATGGTATCAACATGAGTGATGTCAGCCCAGGAAAGCAGGGAAACGCATATGATGGGAGAAGTGCCAAGCTCCTCATTCCCAGCATGGGCCCTCCAAAACTGTGTCAGGGTCTGCTTGTGATCAGTGCAGGAAAGTTTGCCCCGATACCACTAGAGATCCTACTGTTTCATTACAAAGAATATTCCTCTTGCTTGAGCTGTCTTTTCAGACTGTGATTTATTACTATTATTTTAACATCTACAGGCCTGTTTGTGCTTGGTATAGTACAAACATCAGAAGTGACAGCTCTCGCCCTTCAAATCTGTTGTCAGAGACAAGATGTAGCAAATAGGCAGGAAAAACAAAAGGCAGGGGTTGAAAAGGCATAGGGTAGTAAAAATTAGGTGTTCAAATATACATTACTTAGCTGTTTATTGCCTAACTTTAATAGCTTTAATAACATTGCATATATGTTGACATGTATGAAGGCTTTGAGAAAAGGAAATGTACATGACTATTAATTTTATATATGCATTTGTGGCAATATTGAAGAACTGTAAGGATTTTCTAGCAATTGATCAGTATTGCCAGAATTCTTTGCACTTGTGGTGTCTCTGATAGCCACATGCAAAGTGACTTTTACTGTGACGTTAGTGTATTTCAACTCAGCTGTATTTTTGAGGCTGCTGTTAATCTGATCCTAAAAAAAAAAAGTGAGCAGTATTGCTCACTTTTGAAATTAGTTTTAAGCTTTCCAAATGCCTGGATCAGGAATGTTCCTTATCTAATTACCTGATGCCCTCTTTCAGTGTGTCATTGTATTACGTTTTTACTCTCTTTAATATTATGGAAATGTAAAATAACTTGACCTTGAATAGATACCTTGTGGGGATTCCTTTAATATATGCAGTGAATTATATGAACCCCTGTTGATAGCTAAAAGAATTTTACCTCTTCTATTTCATAACAGAGCTTTGCACTTCAGAAATAGTGAAGTTTCTGGCCTGAAAGACCATTTGGATTTGTTCATTCATTGCATTTTTATTAATTTGTGATATGTCAAATGAATACACGAACTCTCACTTCTGCTGATTTAAAAAGTTCTATTAAGAACGGAGATGATAAATATATATGATATGAAATGAACTGGGGTATAAATCCAAAATGGAGACATAATGTAATAAAACATCTTTTTCTCAATATCATACTCAATTTTTCTTATGTGTAGACAGCTATTGTCAGCATAATTATTTTAAGGTAAGATCAAACTTAATTAATCAAAGTAAAGTAAGACTGGCTTTGTAATATTTAAAAAAATAAAAGGCAAAATAATCATGTGCAAGGTTGATACAGTGTATGTATATTAAGATAAAAGAACACAAAAGGATATACTACTAAACTGAGTCATAGAAACGAACAATATAGTCCGAATTAATAGTTCACTGCCACAAATAGGAACAACTTGCTGTTTTCATCTCAGAAACAAGCATCATTGTGTTGGCTGTCAAATGCACCAAGTAGAAAGCCTACTGTAATTACCGTGTGCTAGGTTGACAGAGGAGAGGAATGCACCCTAAACCTGAAGAAAAATGAGCAGATGTCAAACTTATTACCAGTTTTTGAGTTATCTAATTCCTCTATAAAATGCCTCTAAAATTATCAGCCAAAACCAGTCACCATGTTTAAGCAGGCAGTAGCAGGGCATTAGAAGAAATGGAAAAGAAGTTTGCTTTTAAATAGCTCAGATTTTGCTTTAATTGTGGTGGGCTTGGTTTTGGTTTTTTCTTTACTGGATTCAATCTACGTTATCCCGGGTCTGTTTTCTGTAAGTGAGGGCTTTTAGGAAATAACTGTTAAGCTACAAGGTGAGTTTCATTCCTTTCTGTACAAGCGTATTTGCTACTGCTTCAGCTTTTGCAATTTCTCCATTGGGGTATGTGTTTTTTGCACCCTGTGTATTTGAGGCCCCTGCTTATCCCCGCAGGAATTGGGTCTCCTGAGGAGAAGCAGGATCCACGCCATGCCTGTGATGGTGAGCTGGCAACACCTTCATCTGAGAGCCAAAGTCAGCACTTTACCTGCTTGTCTTGAGCACCTGGGCAAGGGAAGAGCAGCCTCTGCAGAAGGGATGCAAGGGACCAGCAAGCCCCTAACACTGACTCTGCTCACACTTCATCAGCTCCAATGTGCGACACCGTTTGGGACATCAGGTAGGACTGGCAATGTCACCTTGATGTCTACCTCTTTGCTCAAGGGTAGTGTGATTACATAATGACCTTGAAAATTACCTTCTAGACCAAAAAACGAATCAGTTTAAAACCTAGGACTCATGGGACGTATCTCTCATTTCAGCTTTCTCTTTGTGTGTGTGTATATTTGAGGGGAAAGAGTGGGGGAAAAAGAGAAGAGGAAATTGAGAACCAAAGTGTTGGGGGTTGTCAGGATGCTAGTGCTGTTCATATGCCGGTGGTGCAGCTCCACTTCAGTCTCACTGCAAATCTGCCTGATTGGCTTTTCCTCAGACTGCAGCTTGATTTTTATTTATTTTTTTCCACACAGCTTTAGTACAGTGGTTTTGTGGCAATTATGCAAATTATATGTCACACTACTGCTTATTTTCCACGTCATTTGATTTGACCTTTAAAACTAATAAGAGAATTATCATTTTTACGGGTAATTTGTGTTTCATGGTATGAGACAGCAGGACAGGGACTGATGGGAGGAACATCAGAACATAGAAGTCATGTTGTAGGATAGTACTAGAGCCTGTAAGTAGGTATCCAGCATGCAATGGTGGCTTATGTGAGCTCCTAAGGAGTAAATTAGAAGATAAATTGTGGAATAAAATTCCCATGGGGGGGGAAATTTTCTTTCTAATAACCATCAGGGAGGTCTGGACTAGTCATTGGTCTTTGGGTTCCTAATTGTTTCTAATACAAGCATTGTTATCTCATTATAATCTGTAAGTAGATATGGATATGTGTATTTGTCCTGGTTTGGGGGGCAGCAGAGCCAACTTTCTGCTCAGGGAGGCTCTTGCTTACACTCGTTGCCATGGCAACCAGGGTCAGCTGACCTGCTTGTTTACCCCAGGGAGGGGTTACACCTGTGGGTGGGCGGGGACAGGTCAGGTGACCCAAACTGGCCAATAGGGGGTTCCATCCCATCTGCCATGCTCAGTAGAAGAGGTGAGGGCACAAAGGCACCAGGTTGGATCTTCTTCAGTGGATTCTTTCTGAATGGCTGCTTCTTTGGTGACTCTTTTTCTTTGATGCCTGAGGAGGACCCCGTGAGTTTGTCTCCCTTCAATCCCCCCATCAGTGTGTTCTAGAATCCAGTTCCTATTTGTCACTGAGACCAGTCTGGAGCTTTACCAGTGCCTGCCAGTGACATCTCCCTGGGAGCTTGATATGGTTTTGTATATATGAGAAACAACTCATAAATCTCTTTATCTTTCTTCTTCGTCTCCTTTGAGCAAGAAGTGGGGGAGAGCACCTGTCATCTTATTGTTGGCTAACTTGGCCCAAACCATGACAGGGAAAATAATAAAGGATATTACTCTTTCCATACAAAGGTTGATGGATTATACCTCATGTTATGTATACGTGTCTAATTCCACTTAATCTCACCAAATCTCTAGCTATGTTATCTTGAATTCTTCTGTTATTTTCAATTCTTTTGGTTAAGCATACACTGTATAACTTTTCAGTTATTTTTGACTAATTTTAAAGCTGCTGTATAGAAATTCTCTGTGCATCCACCTGTTAAGCTACTATGAAAATCAAAATGTTAGAAGCAAACAGAATTATCGGAGTATTTTCTTCCCCAAGTTGCACAGAACAAACATTATTGTTACCAGCCTCATCAACAGCACTGTAATACTCTTTTTTTCAGCTTCCTTCTGCCTCAAAAAGACCTATGGAAAGTTCAAAGCATCAAGAAAATTGTTGCAGAATTGTGATAAGACGTGACATTCGATCAGCAAAGATTTCCATAACACTAGCTAAATGCCTTATTAATCTTACATGTGTCAGATGAGGTTTTCTGTGTGTTTAGGATGGTGCCTGGCAGGAGTGTAAGATGTTCTGTGTGGGCTCTGGATCAGGGAGGAGGAGGACATCTGACTGAAACTTAATATTTAATATGCATTTAGCAGTAATGGGCACTACCCACATGTGGAGCCCTAGTGAGTGATGAGAAAGACTCCCAAATGGAATAACATACACCAGTATTTTTGGCCAAATATCTCTTCCCAGCTTCTCTCATGGCCAATTTTTATATGATGTTTTCTTCTCCTTATTGTTGAATTACTCATCAATAATTTTGTTTGGGCCTGTTCCCTTTTTGTCTCCCCATTCTTCAGTTCCTCTCTAGGCTTCTTTCCAACATACGTTTGCAATTCTTGTACATTCCACGTTGCTGGTAGGTGGTTCTCTGTCCCACCATAGCAGAGCCATGTGGCAGTTCAAGTACTTGAACAGGAGGTTCTGATCTAGGCTTATTATGCAACGGAAATGTATCTTACAGGTCAGTGTTGGGCCAGCAGATCTAAGGCACCCTGCTCAAAGCAGGAGGAATGTTTTTCTTCATTCAGTCTTTTTTGGCGGTGTTGTTGATGGCATTCTCTCTTAACTTGCTTGTACAGCTCTTCACCCCTGCACTTTCTCATGTGTACCCGTTTTGTGTCCACAGTTAAAATACATGAATGCTTGTACATCCCTCGGTTTGCTGATTTCACCTTTATGGAGTCCATTGAATAACCACACTGAAACCCAGGGATCTGACTCAAGCTACTATCCTGTACAAAAGGCTAGCATTGAAGTAAGTCATCGTTGTAAGATCTGAAACCAAAAGAAAGCAAAAAATCCCAAGGCCTTTTTTGCATAGCCTGATTAATTTTGCAGTTACATAAGACCTGTGAGCATCCTGTAAACACTCTTCCCACCTTGAAAAGAAGCTTGCACCTGTTTCTCCTCATTTTGCAATACATTTGGGTTTTTTTCCCACCTTCTGCTTCTGTCTTCAACTGAGTATGCTTTTTTCCTTTTCCTTGACACAGCATATCTTCAGGCTTTTCTTCACATAGAAAAAAATGTCTACGCAAATGTAACAAAAAATATGAAAACCATCTGACTTGAAGATAGAGGCACCCAAAAATTTCATGCCAAGTTCCAGCTTTTTCAAGACAAATTATGAAAATGCTAAAAGCTTGGTATCTATAGCAGCACAAACAACACCACTACAATATGCCGCAACAGATTGTTCATATGTCACTATTTTTCCAAAGTTCCTTGGCAAACATTTCCATCAGTAAACAAGTCAAGTGAGAGAATTGTAAAATGGCCAGCAAAAAAAAAATCAGTCTTCTCTGGCTATTGAAATCAAATTCTGGTACTTATCACTATTATTCTGTTCTTCAGCCCCTCTTCTTTCACCTGTGCTGACAGACTACAGTTGTCTCTGCTTCTGCTTTCATAACGAGGCTTTTGCCTGTCATACCACCAATCCTCTTTATATTGCAAGTTTATCAAAGCAATGTCATGTTGAAATGTTGGGTCAGATTCTCACCTGAGGGGAAAACTTATATAGATCCATTAACTTCATCAGAAAAATGGCTAATTACATGAGCTCGTGAGCTGGCACTGTGTGTTACTTGCAGCATGCTGCAAGTAACATGGAACTGAAAAAACATTAATAATGCCAGGCCACTAACACTCAGAGACAGATTGATAGCTCATTTTTTTTCTATTGTCTATTCTGCTTTGCTGCTCAATATGTAGGTATCATCAGAATTTATTGTTGAATTAATTGTCTGGAGATTAGGCCAATTCATGCTGTATGCTAATGATGGGTAAGTGCTACAAGTTTAGGAGTTCTTAGTTGATTGTTACTGGAATAATCACTTGAAGCTGCAAAATTCATATTCCTTCTGTACCAGTGCATGCAGCATCTGTAAAATTGGAATTGGAAAATCACTGGCTTTATGGAAAAAAGAACCTGATTGACCGACATTTGAAATCATCCTTCTGGGTGAAAAACAGAGGGGGTTTTGCCTGACATCCGTAATTACCTGTAATTTGAATGTTCGTTAAGTAAGACTAAAGTAGATTGAATAGTAGCATTTGTCTCTTCACATATTGAAATACCTGGGAAAAATCTTACCTGTACTGCAGCCAGTGGAAGCTTTGCCATGAGCTTCACCATGGAATGAATTTAACTCACAACTCTTAATGCCATCACTTTGCGAAAGGATGTTCTGGCTGTGCTCTGACTTTTGTATTGGCTGCAGTTCGAAGTTGCAGGGTTAGTTGAAAAAAATATGATGAAAAGAAATATTTAATCAAACACCCAATCAGGTAAAACCAATATGAAGCTAACTATAAATGTACCTTTTACTAATGAAAAGGAAAGGAGATATAACTGGTCACAGACCTGAAATGTTGTGAAAATATCCATAGTATGTATCTTTAAAAATAAAATTAAAAAAAAATAGAAAATTTAAGATTCTAGGGGGTCATATAGAAGAATGGAAAAAGGAATATTTTTATCTGGGCAATTCAGAAGGTGAGCAAAGTCCTAGATACTTAGCTACATTCAATCAAAATGCATGAGGAAGACTTAGGACAGGGACTGGAGCACAATATCCCTTGCTCCCTCTTTCTGGCCTCATCAGTGCTGAATTTTTCTTTCACAGGAGTGGTATGACTTCTTGGGAAGGGGCGGTGAGGGCCTGCGGAGCTGACTGCCAGGTGAGGAAGGCTTTTGGTTTTGGGAGAGTTGCATCCCTCTCCTTCCCTGTTCCAAGGACATCTATTTGTGTTCCATTCCTCAGGCAAGTGCCATTGTCTTATGTGTATACTGCAATGTTAAAGAAATAAGCAGTGTTGCTGAGAAATACATCTCATTGTAAAGCCTAGCTGTAGTTTTTAAAGAGCACAGGGAACTATACATTCCCATGAGCCATAATGTATATCAAGCCAGGTTAAAATGCATTTTATTTTATTCCCCTTTCTTGAAACAATTTTTTCTTACTCCAGAGTTCATCTCAACTCTGTCCCCTCCTTTGGCTGCATTGCAGCTGGATTAAAAAAGGGAGGGGGCTCACAGCATTTATTTTGTTGTTCCCATATGGCTAGTCACAGTGTTATATCGTACCAGTAGTATAATCAAAAGAAAAGTCACTTTTCCTATGCTGTCCCTCCTGTTGCACTTTTTAGCATTTTAACGCATTCATTACTTGCTTTTATGCCACCCATCCTCAACTTACCAAGTATGATGGACTGCACAGCCAGGCCTTTTTATCAGAGCTTTCAGAAAGCTACAGCCATATATCACCTTCCCTGTTTATTTCTCTGAGTGCCCTTTCACAGTGCTTGTTTCTCTTCATACAGCATAGCAATAGCTGTGGTAAATAAGTTTAACTATAGCTTACTTAACTGGTATCACAAACTGAGACTCCTGCTGTCGTTAGCCTGAGTTAATTATGACAATATTAGCAACAGGACTTTAAGATTAATTTATGTTTGAGAAGCCTACGCAATTCACACACAGTTCACATAATGAAAAAGTGTTAAACAGCATGGTTGGTTGCCTTTCCAGCGTTTATTCCTGTATAGCAAAGGAGTGAGTTCCCAACAGGCTTAAAGAGGCAAGCATACAATACAAAGCCATTTTTGACCTTCCTGTTGATTTATTCTCAACAGCCAACAGGTGCCTTATAGAGAATTCAAACTAATAAATGCAGAAAGACAAAACCAACAACCTTACAATGAATTATGTCAGGGACAACTTCTAATCCTCTTTTTTCATAGCACTGCTTATGTTGAAAAGATGAGAGGAAAAAAAGAAAGGACAAAAGGTGGTGGTGAAACACAGAGGAAAATCCTAAAAAAGCTAGTGCCCCAGAGAGCTGCATAATTAACGAATCTTTTTACACATGCTAAGCTTTTCCTTCTCAGTACTGGAAGACAGTAGTATCATAACTTCATCAAAATTACTTTGAATAGTGTCATTAATGACACATGGTCTTAGTTCATCCCTGCTTGAAAGCCCAATAACATTTTCATACCCACTATTGAATGTGCATTTAGCTTTGTCCTCCTCATTTGTACAATACACTCATACTTATCAGATCATCTGCTTTTGTACTTGGATGTTTAACAATTCAATAAAATGTTAACAATAAAGGGGAAGTTAAAGGGGGAGGGAGGATAAGATGAAGGTTGATTTTCAGTACCAGCAAACTAAACAATGGGAAGGAAAGTGTATTATATCGTATGTAGAAAGCAGCCTACTCCGTCCAATTCTAACCACAGAGGATATTTAGAAAGCACAGGCCTTAAATAAGATTTATTGAAGTACAGTCCTGCCTTCGTTGTATAGATTAGAGGCATTTTCTTCTAAAATAACTGATTAACAGAAGCAGCTCCCTTAAGAACAGTTGCACAGAGTATTCCTGTCAAGCCTCTACCTTGTATAAATATTTTTAATTAATGGATGCCTTCATCAAATATAAGAAAAAATTAAGCATTAGTGGTCACCAGAGACACTGCTATTAGAGTGATTATCTTAGATTTAATTTCATTTGCAGATGCCATTAATTTATTTTTAATAGAGCTCTAATTTAGTTTTATCTATTTCTTGTTCAGTTTTTGCAGATACTGGCAGGCTGCGCTTCCTTCAAAGCCCACCGGCTTTCCCCTCCTACCTCCTTCAGGCTCTCTGTTCTCCATAGAGTGTGTTTGTGTTTAAATTAGCTGGACCACTGCAGGCTGAGGTACTGATTAATCTTCAAATGTGCCGCAAGATAGAAGTTAAAGCTCTAGCTGAGGAACTTAAAGCAGGAAACAGTGTTACCACTGCAAGTCATCTGTTCTCTATGGAAAGGCAGTAGTTGTCTCACACAGGAGCAGGCTGCCCTTGAAGTAACTTCACTCCGAGTGAGTGGCAGTGGGTATTGTTGCACACTATATAAGCCTCCTTTTGTCAGCTTGCATTAACCACAGAATTGACTTGTAAGACATTTGCACTCAAAGAGAGATGAACCATGTCCTGCCTTTAACAAAGGATATGTCAGTGCTGCAGCATAGAGGGGAAATACCAGCGTTGTTTTCTTTGGAAAACTACATCAGTGTGTTCCAAGTTTTCTGGTGTCGCAGCTCAGCTGCTTCTGCTTCATAGGTGTTTAAATCAGGGGTTTCTGTGCAACTTCAAGAATGAGATGGCTCCTAGAGAAACGTGTCTGATTGTAGCCCTGTTAGCATGAGCTCCAACAGCCCTTTACTTGGTATTGGTCTCAGTTTGAGGTTTCTGCCCATGGGATTCAATGCATGCAAGAGCACTTCATGATTCCACTATGTTCCTACAAATATGGTGTTCAGAAAGGTAGGATATGGGGATAATTCTTCCTTATCCGATTTAGACTAAGAAAAGAAGTCAAGGGATAGAAGGCTTCTTTGCTCTGGTTTTGATCTGGCATCTCTGATACAGAGGCATGACATGACTATTTTTTCAGTCACACAGGAACTTTATGGTAGAGCTAGGAGATAAAACAAGATCTTCTGTGTCCCAGTCCAGGACTAAGCTGTAAATCTATCCTTTGTTGTTTTATTATAAGTGAGTGGTATTTGTAAAGATCAGCACTGCAGTTCAGTTGGGTTTGCTCCATTGTAGTCAATATGTACTTTATCACTGACTTCAGAAGAAGTGGAATACAGACTCAACCATTGGAAGTGACAAAACTGTTAATTTTACATTGATCTAGAGAATCAGCTTCTCCAGTAGTGTGTGTCAACTTCTAGCTAGGGTTATCTCTACATTTAATTTTAATCGGATCTCTTCTAAAAGGGATTAAAGGATGCTCGTTGTGATAAGGAGCATGGCATTTATTCCTCCTGGAAGTGTTTTTTTCACCTCAGCAAATTCATTTAATATGAATAGTGCTTCTATGGGGATAATTTTGACATTTTGACCCTTAGCCATTCTTAGACTGAATATGAACCAGCTCCTCAGATTCAAGGATCTGTGTTTCTTTGTCAAGCTCCTGACTCAGTCAGGAAGCTGAGAATATTCATTTGTAAACTTTTCCAGTAAGTGGCTGGATGGAGAAAGATATTAATAACTTTTTTTTTTTTTTTTAGAGACAGTTACTGTTCTTTATTTCTGTGAGTTTGTCTTTTGTCCATATCCTAATCTCAGCAACAAAATCCAAGTTCAAGTAGGGAAGATCAAATAATTTCAATATAAAAAGCTACTATCCCTCGTTGTCCTTTTATTGACTAGTTTAATAACAGTTGCATCTATAGACTTAAAACTATCCTAGTGTCTAGTCTGAAATTAGTCTGGAGATTGTTTAATCAAGTTAAGCTTGATAAAAGTCACAGCAGGCCTGGGAATAAGGAGATGCTACACTTGCAGGAGCAAAATCCAAGAGAGAACATGGCTTATATGTGAGAATATTTTTAGAAATTAATCTATGTATTTGGAACTGAACTGAATGGTAGGAGCGCAGGTTCCCATCTGATCAGCTGTATACGTGCATGCTCTGCTAGAAGACTGGAAATAATTAACGTTTATGGTGAATCTGGCATAGCAATGAAGCACGGACATCCTAAAATCACGGTCAATTTCTTATTGTTCACAGTCTTAAATGAAAACCTCTAGTGAGGTTTTAATAATTACTTTACCTACGGATTTATGAGACAATCCTCAGAGATGAGGATGGTCCACATGCTCTTCATATGTGCTGTTAAAATCGGGGCATGAGAGTCAAAAAGATAAATATTAATGCAAAGGAAAGAGGAAATTATGACAATGATTATTGCTACTGACCTAAACAAAAGAGTAGAATATAGTCTGTGTGATTTTTTTTCCATACCGTTTTTCTTCCTTATTTTAGTTCTTAGTGAAAGACAGAAAGTTAGTTCCTGAGCAGGCCTCTAAGTGACTTCAGAAACTCAAGAGCTCCAGGAGTGAGGAGCACTCTTTTGAAGACTTTACCATAGCACAAGCTATCTGTCCGTTTCTAAAAAGGCAATGCTGGTCTCTTTGCTTACCAGATCATCAGGTCTCTCTAGCTTCAACTCAGAAACATAAAAAGTTAGAGTATTCTGAAGCAGGAGGGAATTTGGTAAAAGAAAGGATGGAGACTGCAGGGAAGGAAACATAAGCTTTAGCCAAACTGAAGTGAGAGCAAATTAAAGTAACAAAAAAATGTTTGATAGCTCCATTAATGAATGCACTAGCTGTAAATATGAAATGCAGCCTGCTTAGAAGGAGCTATTGATAATATCCACCAAGACTGGAATGAATAAGTACGCATATTGATTCCTTTTATTGGCCACAAAAGATAGGGGCCCTGGCAACATCCCATAGTGCCTCTCTCCATAGTGCTTTCTTCAATGCACTCACAGGAAAGACTGGCAGAATGTCACTCTTCTCCGTAGCCAATGCCAGAAGTTATTTTTGACTGTTAGGGATTTCAAATTTCAGCTAAATGTTAAGGGAACCTTGGGGTATGTTAAGGCGACCTGGCTGTGATCATTGGTCTGTGGGTGATGGCCTGCTCGTGATGAGACACTGACTATCCATCGCTGTATCAGCCAGATATGGAGATGAGTGTCTGCAAAGAGGACATGCAGCTTCAGCAAGATCCAGCAGTCTGGACAATTCCCAGCATCTTGGCACTAGAAATCAGCCTTCTGTTTAAAAAATTAAAAAGTAAATAAATAAATAAAAAGTCATACAGGAAAGACATCTGCTTTATATGAGATAATGAGACCACAGATTTTAAGAATTGCTGAGAATCTGAAGAGAGATTGGTTCTCAAGAATGATTGTGTTTGTATTTGCTTTGTGAGTCCTCACTGTCCAAGGACTCATGTAAACCATAAAACTTCCACTTAGACTACAAGCTGTGTCAACTACTGAACCAGGAACAATTTACCTGTAGTTGTTTCACTTCCCAAATACGCTGTCTTTTAATATATTCCGCTGTCATAGAAATGCGGGCTAGATATTTTTCTAGTAAGAACTTGGCCATTGATTTCCTTTTAGTGCTGCACAAAAATATTTGGCCATTGATTATTGCAGATGAAAAACCTGCTGTGTGGTATAACCTTTCAAAAAACAAAAAAAACACAGGCATCACAGTAAAGGCAAGACTGTCTTCTTTTCATTTGCATGAGAAATGCGAGTTCAATTTAGGGGAGCATAAGAGGATAAAAATAGTTATGCTGCTTCGACCCAGGGGCTCGTTGTTCACTCTCCTGTTTCTGGTTGTTGTTTCAGGATGAAGTGCCAGGGTGCATGGAACAAAGGGACCTCAGGGATATCATGATGACTGCAATCAGTAGCACATCCCTGGTCTTCTGCCTGTCCTTGTTCACCAGTATGTGAATGTACTGCAAGCAACAGACTTTCTCTGGGTGACTGACCATCCTGGTGGGCTGTTGAGGTCTGTGCTCTTCATCATCTTCCTTACAATCTTTGGCAACTTAGGGAGATAGGACTCTGCTGAAATACTCCAGGCAAGGACATAGCACAAAATTGTCACCTGTCTCTTCCTCTCTGATTCTCACCTCATCCACTGGCCTTCTGTTCATGTTTAGCCTCTACAATGTCAAAAAAGACCCCCTATCAAAAGAGAAGGAAAAGGCAAGATGAGGAATTGATACCATGTGAACTCTCCCCAGAGTAAGTCACTGTAGATGTTTTTTTCCATTATGACAGGAAAAAATCAAGCTTTTTATGTATTGCTTTATCATCATCATTCTCTTTCCTCTGATAGCACAGTTTTGTAAGCCCAGCAACTGCATACTGAAGAATGGTGTGTTGTGGTAAGTAACAGCAGAAATTCTATTTGATAAATTTTCTTTTTCCATTCTGGTTTGAAACTAGCAGTTGGTTTTTTTTCCAAACATATTTGTGGTTTAGAATTATTAACTGAGTGACTTTGAGCTGTAAATTTCCTTTTGGCATTGGTTCAGAGGAGGTAATATTTGATTTGATTTGACATGTTAGTCATGTGATAGTGCTTTTTTTCTCTTAATGGCTGAGCCATGAAAATTTTAATCAGAATTCTAGTTCTTATCCTAGAATAGTGAATTTGTCACTAATTTTCTATGTGGATTGGTTGTGTTGTTTTCCACCAGAAGTATAAAAAGATTTTTGATTTAGATGGTCTACTTTCTGAGAGTAAGTTTGTGTAAAAAAATATAAATAACTGAAAATGGAATTACAATCCGTAACTGTTTTTCAGCTTTGGTCAATTAATCTCACCAGAACTATAAGCATTTTAATGACAAAATGCTGTCATATTGTCCTATGTCCTTATTTTTGTCTCTGGGTTCTCTTCCTGAAGTCTAAATTTCATATTGCATTATGTGCATTTCCTAAGAGGAGAAAGCACGCTATTTTTTGACACCAGCAAATAAAGGACTGTAAATTCCATGAAGTTCCAAGAATGTGTTTCAAATCCAAAATATTACTGGTTTTGGCTAAAACGTTTAGAATGGAGCAGGGAGTATTCTTCCACAAATTTTTCTGTGGGCAGAGGGTGATGAAGAAGAAATGTTGATATGTTTTCAAGTGACTGCTACAGAAATATTTACTGGTATACGTTTGATGTGCATGTTTTCTGTGGAATGCCAACCGCAAATGTGAATACAGACAAAACAGAATTAAAACTGGTATCCATGCAAATATCTGTAAGTGTTATGTTTCAGCTTGTCTTTAGTTCCTCAGTCCACTAATCTGAACAAAATACTCTTCCAAGTTCTGTTTATTATGTCTGTTGAACAATGGAGTTGTCTGGAATGCAGTCTAATTTAATTTAAATCCTAAAGAATAGAGGGGATTTTCCTTTGACAATGGTGATTAATTGTAAATCTTAAAATCCGTTATGGACTGGAAGTGTTCAGAATTATTCTTGATGAACTATTGAAATGACTAATTTTTTTTTCCTTTTGCCCTGTTCCTGAACTGATCGGGTTTTCTATGAATGTGTTAATTCATATAATCATAGAATCATCTAGGCTGGAAAAGACCCTTGGGATCATTGAGTCCAACCATCCACCCTACTCTACAGAGTTCTTCCCTACACCATAGCCCCCAACACCACATCTAAGCGACTCTTAAACTCATCCAAGCATGGTGACTCAAACACCTCCCTGGGCAGCCTATTCCAGTGTCTGACCACTCTTTCTGTGAAGAATTTCTTAGACTGTATGTCCAGTCTAACCCTACCCTGTTGCAGCTTGAATCCATTCCCTCCTGTTCTATCCCTAATTGCTTGTGAGAAGAGACCAGCACCAACCTACAAGGACCTACAATGTCCTTTCAAGTAGTTGTAGAGGGTGATGAGGTCACCCTCAGTCTCTTCTTCCTCAAACTAAACAATCCCAGCTCCCTCAATCATTCTTCATATAATTTATTCTCCAGGCCCTTCAACAGCTTCGTTGCCCTCCTCTGTACCTGCTCCATCATCTCGACATCTCTCTTGTATTGAGGTGCCCAAAACTGGATACAGTACTCCAGGTGTGGCCTCACCAGTGCTGAGTACAGGGGGACAATTAATTGCTCAAAAATTCTTCTAACTCTGGCCAATTAAAAAAAAAATTTTTTTTTAATTAACTATCCCCTGCTACTGTTTCTTTAAAAATCTGATATTTTTTCAGGCACTTGATTTGTCTGCTTAGGCAAGTCTTCTGTTTCTACACTATGGTTAGATAATTTAGTCTGTTAAAAGGAGAAAATAACCCAAAAGCATCTAAGCCATAATGACTTGCAATATTACTTTTCAGCATGGATAATTATTCACTGACTATTTGTGAAGTGTTTAGGATTCATAAACATCTTCAGGACTAAAAACATTTGTCATGCAGATATGCACATGCAGTTAATAAGCCACAAATAATAACTGAATGAGCTGACAGTGCTTCTAACAAAATTATTCACTATTTTTGTGGTACTTAGCCAAGTCTGCTTAGGATCTATAAATAATTGCTGACTCAAAGATTCTGAAGACGAGGTAGAACTGTTGGATCATTTTTCTGATTTCGTAGGTGTTGTAGACCGGGTAATCTTACCTAGTTATGCTGGATGATGATTGTATCTGTGTGCATTTGTTGTTTTAATTCTGCTGAGTGTAGATAGACTGAAAAGGCTTAAATAAAAGTAGAAAAAAAAATCTGGTATGGTAATTGATGAGATCCAATGAAAAAAAATGAATGTTTAGTATAGCAGTCTCATATTTAAACAGTGCAGCAGTCGTGTCATAGTTAAAATTCTTCCATATACAAGGTAGAAGGATTCAGGGATTTTCTTACTCCTTCTTTTTGCAAAATCATGTAGAATCATAATGGGAAATAGGTTCCAGAGAACAGTGACAGTTGTTTCTCCATAGCAAATGTGATTGTTAATGGAAAGAAATGCAAGACAGCCATCTGTTGGATTGAACAGCAACGTGCTTGGTCTCAGTGTGGGCTGCCAGTAGCCCAGAAAGGAACAAGTACAGTGCTCATTGCAAGGGCAGATGGTGTTTGTGGACAGTTTAAATTCAGGCTGAGCATAGGTCCACTATGAAGGAAATGTCCACATGTGAAAATAGGTCCTAGGAGTGCTGCAGACATCTGGGATGCAGGCAAGGCTTTATCATCAGCGTGTTACTGCTTGTACAGAGGTTTTCTGTGCCTTTTCACAAATAAATCCATAGTAAAGGACGATGTTGCCAGCTGCCATCAAAAATGGTAGATTCAGCACTGATGCACTACTTGGGGAGCACAAATATGCAGCTGATCTCCACACGTACGTCAGTGTAGAACAGAAGACTAGCTTGTCCCTGGACTTGCATGACACCATCATGTATATATTGTAAAGGACATTCTAGATCTGTGTTTGTGAAGTCAGATTTATCTTTAAAAAGTTGGGTTTAGTGTAAGGCTTGGATTAGATATCTTGGATTCTTATATTTTGTATATTATTGGCTCTTATTAAAAACCTTTTACATCACACTGATCATTAACTGACACAATAGCTGTGTCTTTTGTTGTCCCAGATGTACTGAGCCAGTGCATCTTTCCCATCTGAGGTATTCTGCCAGATCAGAATCAGAACTGATTTTGCACCTTTCTTAGATCTGGGGCGATTTAGATGGGCTTAGATCCCAGTACAAAGGAGGTAACTGCAATCTGCTGTCTGTCTCCAGATCTTTTTAGCAACAGAGACAAAATAGTGGAAATGCTGGCTTCCTCTCTTACCACAGTCTTCTGTGTAATGCTTGAGCACACGGCATTTCTCTTCCAGGTGACAGTAACACAAAGGAGAACTCTTGATATGGTACCACGGCTCTGGGTGTTTGGGCAGGGATTTTGTAAGCCTCTTGCATATTGCTGCTGTCATTAGCCCTTACAGCTGCATGCTGGTACTCAGGACTAAGCTATGAACCACAGTGAATTGAATGGAAATATTATCAGTGGTTTTATCTGGCACAAACCGTGCAATTTTTGAGAGATCCCTGGCTTGCCTTTTTTTTTTCTATCCCTGCTGAGCCCAATTACGCTTAAAGCCAGCAAAAATTGATCCAGTGCTGAAAATCACACCCTACATGTACCTCTGAGTACAAATAGATTGAATTTCAATTAAAAATTAGAGCAAAGTAAAAGGTCACTTTCTCATTCTAATGAAATTTAAATTAATTTTGTTTCTTTGTGTGTCTTCAAGTTCTGTCACGTGTTCTTCTGTAGGTCGGTGAAATCTCAGGGCTGGATAACAGCCAGTGGTTGTAAAAAGTAAAGGGGAAAGGGGTGAGGGTGTCTGAACCATAGGAAGGAATCCAGATAACTAGCTGTGCTAAATAATGGAGCAGAAGGCTATACTGGTTATCAGCGCTAATGTGATTTGTTTGCCGCATTCTGTGGCAGACATCCATTGTGGATATTTGACATGCGTGTTTGTTTTGGTGAAAATATTCAAGTTGTTTGCAAACACTGAGGATTTGACCACTGCATTCCATGTGATAATCATAAGTCTCATATTCTGAAATGCTGTGCTGTTTTTTTTTCCTCTGTAATTTGGCTTAGACTGTGACAGCTTCTGATTGTGGTGTGTTTATCCCATATGTTATCATCAGCAGATTATTATGTTCTAAATAAGTTTCAACTGATACCAAACTGATACAGCTGGAAGGACAAGGGTACCAGCTGGGGTAGGCCAGCTTGTTAACATCCCTACAGATTGTACTGTGAGCTGAATGGCTGCCATTCAGGTTGTAACTTTCTGAGAGTTTTAAAATTACACAGGCAGGATTTATTAAATGCAAATTCTATAGCTCCTAGCAGAGGATCAGAATTACTCTTTGATATGACCATGTGTCCTTGATATGCAAAAATGTTTGCAATATGTGTAGGAGACGAATCTTGTGGTATCAGTCCAAACTCAATGAACAATTCAGTTAGGAAGGCATTCCAGTCCCCTTAGGAGTAATGCTTATTTTCTATTTGCTAATAAAGAGTCTTACCTGAACACAAGGCCCTTAAAAGGATAGAAGAAAATGTTATTCAGATTCAGGGAAGATGCCTGACAGATTGTGCGCTGCTTTTAAGAGAAGCTGGCCTTGCTGCTATGTAAGGTTTTATTCTTGCTTAGTCAGTAAATTATAACAGAAAAGGTCTAGTCTGTTTCTGATTTCATGTTATATTTAATATGAATTTCATGACTCTGCCTCCATTTTAATCTATAAAGCCTGGATTTTTCCCTTTAATTTAAATGATCCATTTTTGTAATTGCTGACTGCTGCTGATTGGGGATATTCACTTCCAGAAGCTCCTGGGAAAGAGGGACTGATCCCTAACCTCAGAGGAAGGTACAGGTTCTATCCTGCATAAATAACTTCATTCTCAGAGACAATCTGGAGCAGGATACATAAATGGGAATTGATGTATCAGTTTGTGTTGAAGGCAAGGGAAAAGAAAAACAGCTTGAACAAAATAAGAGCTACATTATGATTACTGAAAGCAAATTAAAAAACCCAGAAACATGGGAGCAAGAAGAAACCATTTTTTTTTTTTTAAGAGAACAGAAAGGTTTCCCAGCAATTCTGAATATGTTTTTTTAATAACCTTCTCCAAACTTTGCCTTTGACCTCAAAACCAAAATAGAAGAAGGCTTTGCCTTCGTTGCTCAAGACAGATGAGTTTGAGCAAGATAACAAATGTGGATTATGTCACTACAAATACCGAACGGGAAGGTGACACTTCAGATAGTGGCCTCTAGCCAAGAATGTAAGGCCAGTGCTGATATTCTTATCTAGGCACAACCTTTCTGCTTACCTTACAATAAATTAAACTGACTACTTGTCTTGGCTATGGCTGAAGCAGCTTGTTTGGGTTGGGTTGGGTTTTTTCCTCTTAACCTTAGGGTAACTAATACACCTTAGCTTTCCTGAGGTAAAACATAGTGAAGGCGAGACACTTCAGTTTACAAGATCTATGCTATTTATCTGCCCAAGGCTGACTTAGCTAAATTTATCTTGCAGTAAAACTGAAGTACTCTGACATTGCTATCCTTTTTACGTCTTTTTTTTTTTTTTTTAAAACCTCGCACAACCTTGTGTGTGCCAATTGCCCCAGTTAAAACACAGCACATCTTTAGCAATGAATGAATCGTTTTAGCTGCAGCATTCCTAGGTTAGGCTAGCATGAAGATCACAATACAGATGGTACAATACTTATCTTGGAAGTAATTTATCTTTTCCCATAGGCAAGCAATCTTTCTCCTTCTCCTGGTTCATCACTCAGTTGTATATTTCAATTTGATTCACTGGTTTGTGGCATTCTGCTGTTTTCCTTAGCAGATGTACCTGCTCAGATTTAGCTACTTCTAAGTGCTTATCCAGCTGTGGGCTTCCTGTGCTGCTGTCTATTGAAGCAGGTGTAATATAGGAACAGCATTTGGTATCTCCACACAATTTATCCTTCCACCCCTGAGTCGCAGCCTGAGATTTTCTTACTTTCCTGCACTTACATAGACAAACTCAATTTCTCAGGCTTCTTATTTAATTGTTTCTATTCTCTGTCAAACATGAATTAATAGTTCAGGATCCTGACCCTATTCCTATGCCACTCAACTTCTCATTTCATTATGTAATGGCAAAAATCTGTCTAACGCTCTAAATAAAAGAAAAATACTTTGTATTCCCACTGCATCCAGAATTTCCTGACTTTACTATTGAAGAAATTATATTGGGTTATTTTAGGTGCTAACGCTGATTGATATATTCTACTGTATTGTGCTTCCCTCATTTGGAAACATCTCTTACCAGTTTTCTTAAAAGTTCATCCATCTACCCATTCCTTTCTTGAAATATCTCCCAATAACCACATTCCAATTAAGTAGCATCAAATGCCCTGAAGAGATCCATAGTATTATGAAGAACTTTCTAGTACATAGTGTCACTTAGCACAAAGGTTGACCATAATTTTGAGGTCAACAAAGTGCCTGAGGTGTTTCAGTTCAAATATTCTAGAAAATACATTATTAGCAAGATGTTTATTTCTACTAAAGAGGCTGAAGAATTAGATGAGTGTCTAATCCTTTCCAGTACAGATTAGAAAAGTCTACTGCCTTACCAGTCTGAAAAAATCTTCTGTTAACTGTGAATTTTGTTTTATTATCTCTGCTTAATGGTAAAAGAAAATTTTTCATCTTCTTTGAAGAAGTTTTAGGTGTAGATTTGATCATAGCCACTCTTGCAATGGCGTTAATCTGGGCTAACAGTGCAGTTCAGAAACTAAAGTTCAAGTAGAAGTTCGATTTAGTGTAATGCTCACAAACATAATCAAATTTTTGATAAATCAGCCAATTTTCCTGCTAATTGTATGATTATCCCAGATAATGAATTGTGAATTGTAGGTTCTGTCATACATTTGTGGTACTTCGCTGTAAAAGTCATTTGAACAGGCAGTTAATTTACACAAGATATTTATTAATTTTTTAGATTGTTCAAATAATTTTCAGTATTAAGGACATTCCAGTGATTGAAGACATACAGTTGAATTTCTGGTCTTAAGCCCCCATGCTCCACATTAATCCACTGTCCACCTGGCATAATCCAAGCCATGGCAGAAATTAAAATCAACACAGATCACGTATATAAATAATGTGTGTATATATGCTGTCTTTTATTTTAAAGTATGTAGATATAACCACTGTGTTCTCAGGACACTCTTAACGTGCCTTTATTATTAAAGTAAGCAATTAAATGGTTTTTGGATGTTGTACTGTATCTATGTGAGAGGAGGCTATGGTTCAAATGCTGGTAGCCATCGCTGCTTGCTGTCTGTGCAGCAGCAGGTCTGCAGGTGACACCCAGGCACCACATTTCAACAGTTCTCTAGCAAAAGGAATTGTGACTTGAGTCACCCACAATATTCTATTTCTTCACCTGCAAATGAGTACTTTTCCTGTTGATTTTAGATGTCACCCAAGGGCTGTGCTGTACTAAGCTAGCTGTATTTTCTCACTCAATTTATAGCACATAATACAATCTGCCTCTGAAAAATCTCAATAATCTCAATAGTGTAAGGTAAGAGCATGTTCTTTTATGACCACTGAACTCTATCCTTTCTTACGTGGAATCACATCTGCTTGTAATTAAAGCTTACAAGTAGTGATATTTCAGAAAGCTACAAAGGTCTCTGAAACACCAGACAAGGAAGGTTCTTGATTTTTGCCAAAGCCTGCTTCTCTGGCAGCTTAAAAAGTCTTGGAGAAGGTGTAAATGAGTGCAGAGAGGATGCTCTTACTCTGCTGCTGGGAGTTTTTCCTCCAGAGGTCGTCTTGTCTTTTTTTTTTTTTTTTGAATGACCATTTTAGGTGCTCTTGAATAAAAATGTTTTGTTCGGTATCAGGTTCCATCTAGCTGTGATTAGCGAGAGCTTTTAAAAAGGATTCAGATCCAGTCTGGCAAGTTCAGCCTTTAAAGTCCCTGTCTTCACGTGCAGTAATGAGACTCCTCTAATTTAAACCAAACACTGAAACAGTCTCTTAATTGTTGAAAATTGTTGCTTTATCAACAGGAAGAAGTTGACATAAAACTCTCCCCTCCCCTGCAGAGGAACTGAACCTCTGTAATTCAGGAAAGGCTTTTGGCAATGTCTAGGGTATCAGGGTTGCAGTGCCAAGACTGCTGCCTTCATATTTCCTTTGGAAAAGTGTAACTTCATCAAAATAATAATTCTTTGCAGGATTATTTCCATCCCAATTATACTATTGACAGATGCATTTGTAAATGTTTCAAAAAATTAATGAATTGATTCGTTTGCATTTTCTGATTTAGTTTTGACTTTCTCATTTCCTTTTCTTTAGACAGAATATTATGCTATATTTTGAGGTTTAATATCAAATTATTAAAGGCATTTCAGAATTGCCAGTCTGTTTAGTATTTCAAGATTATGAATTTTTCTCCAAAGTTAAAATTTTGAAAAGTCAGACTATCCAACAAGACGGAAATTCTGTAGTGGGTTTCATATTCCCAACTGTGCTTTTGAGCTCCAGGGACCTGATTGTGTGCCCACCAAAACAAACAGGAAGTTTCCTCTTGAATTTAATGACTTTGGACTCAACTTTAAGACCAAAGAATTTTCAAACTGATTATGGAGGCCAAGACTTTTTTTTTTTTTTTCTTTTAATTTTAAATATTCCTGGTGCTATCTACTGTGAAAACCCAACTGGCAGAAGGAAATGTGTGCTGAACATCCACATTTAACTCAGCATGAGAAAGTGAGAGGGCTTCCAGTTCCTACTGAATTCCAACTTTGCCAGAGCATTAGTTTAGTGGGATCAGTTATGAACCATTACTTGACTCCAATCCCTTATTACTGGATCTCTGCAAACACTGTGATTTGAATGTTCAGGAACAATGTTTTATAAATATTGAAGACTTTGATATAGATTGCTTTGCTGGTATTGCACAGATCTCTTGAGGCAGCTAATATGTATTGGGGTACTGAACGTGGAGTTGAGATGGAGCCCAGAACTGACACGGGGTCAGATGTCAATATCAAGTCTTCTACTTCGAGTGGTTCACGGTTGATTTGGAGCATTCTAACAAGCTCTTGATGCCACCAGAAGTACTTCAGGATAAGAGGCCAAATCACCTCCTCTATTACACTTGCATGAACCTCTCTGCCTATTCAAGGTAACACAGGTGGAAGTGATAAGAAATTATCATATACAAAGTGTTTATCTCATCACTGTCCATATGCCCCATCCTGTGCTGTAATGGAGGGTCTGCTGTTTCCTCAGCTTTATCTTGCTCAGTGCAGCATGGTGAACCAAGATGAAATAAAGTCTCTCACTCCTGAACCACTTAAGCTAAACAGAGAATCAGTCCTCACTTTTTAATTTATATCTCATGTCACCCAAACCAGCAAATGTGACTCTGAACATGTAGAAGGAGCAGATATCACTTTTTTAGAAAGGAACTGTATGCTCATAACTAAGTGATTTTCTTGAAAAATTAGTGGTATATTGTTGAAATAGGCAAAAGGGTTTTTGATGATATACATTGTGTTTCACTTCTGCCATTGTGCTTTTGTGAGATGTGATTGGTTTGGACCGACTCAAAATGTAGGTGGTTTCTTTGCTACAAGCTTTGGTAGGTAGTCAAGTAGATGTTTGCTTTGCAGGTTCTTCCTCCACACAGGAAACCTAGGCACTTGGTTCTTCCACTACAGAGGCTGAAAGTTGCTGCTAATAAGATTCCTGGATGAAGTTTTAGAAATTCTCAGACTTTGCCACAGGGACAAACCCTCGGGAGAAAAATCTTGCCAGAATGAAGGCAGTTCGTTCCCCTGCCCCGTCCAATCTTTTTGGTGCCCCAGGTGGGTCCATTCCAAAGATCACAAGACAGTTTTTGGCATCCTCACAGTGATTTAAGTTCACGTGCTTCTCCCAGCTTAGCAGTGCTAGGAATCAGGTCTTATGTCGTGTACTGTGAACACGAAAATTTTGACAGTAGTTTTTTCATGCTTCATATGTTTTCTGTCCTATGAGATAAACTCATTTATAAAGAAGTAATAAGGTGGATGTTTATTTTAATAAAACCTTCTTTTGAAATTTCCAACAACTGATAGAAAATCAGACTTTCAATTGGGAATAACTTTTTGGCAAACATTTGGCTTGTATACATTTTCACCATGCTTTCAAAAGAAAATGATGATGCAAAGCAAAAATAATCCTACAACTCCCTCATAAATCATTTTGTTTCCATCTCAAAAGACCTTTTTCTTGTCTTGTCAATGTTATTTTAATTAGAGCACTGGAGCTCCTAAGGCAGCACAAAAAATCCAGTACCATGTTTCATACACTTTCACAACCATCAGAGGTCAGTACAAGCTTATTCATCTGAGCAGTTTATTCCTCCAGTTCTACACAAGTTTTTGGTAAAGATGAAAATGAGCCGTAATGTCTGTGACATCTTACTAGATAAGAATGTTCTTGGGAACCGTAAAAAGCTGATGAACACAGAATATATGCTTACACTAATATCTTGATGCCATATAGTGTGGCGGGAAAACCTCCACTTCATCTTTGTTCTAGTTTTGGGATTATAACTCATCAAATGCCAAAGGGCTATGTCAAGTGCTCTTCCAGATTTTGGTTAATGCTTGTGCCATGTTGAGATCTATGTGACATTAATCCTACTGGTTATGAAGCTTTGGTTGCTAAGATTGAGCACCAGGACAGCTACAGCAAAGAGCCTACCCCTTGCAATGTGTTAATTCAGTGGCTCATTTGAGACCAATACTAATGGGCCACAGAGAAATGCCCTCCAAAAAAAAATCTAAATAATCTCCAGTTAAAGGGAATGAACTTTTGAATGCTACATTCTGTGGATTTAGAACTGATTTTACAATACACTATGTTTATTTTTTTAAAATATGCTATAAACTACTAAGAATGGAAAGTACAAAACTCTAAGGAATAGAAGGTTCAGGAAGTTCTAAATTTATTTTCCCGAAACAATACTTACTTCTGTATCCCTCTGCATCTGCTTCACTGAAGAATATTCCTAAGAGGAACATGAATAAAATTTTATTTGGCTGTAATGTGGGAGAGTGAAAGAAAGACAGTGAATCTAGTGGTTTAAGTACCTGCTACAGAAAAGGGCTGAGAATCTCTGTTATGAATCCAGTAGGGAAAGAATTTGAACTTCTGTCTCCCACTACAAAAATGGTCTGTCGGTTATGGGATCGTCTCCCTCTAGAGACAAATTCAAAAGGTAAACAAACAAAAAAGGTAACTAGAGTGGGTTTAAATAGGAAAAAACCCACTTCTAAACAGTTTTGGCTTTGACCCAAAAGAAATATTGAAACATAGAAACATTCTATGAAATATGATTTTAGTTCCCTGGACAGCAAAAATAGTAATGTGAAATGCTTCTTATCTGCAACTAAGCTATGAAAATAAAATTGAAGTGTAGAAGGTCAGTTCAAAATGTAAATGCAATTTATTAACTTGATTTTATTGGAAGAAACACTGAAACTCAGTCCCAGAGGATAATAGATATTACAAAGTGCTGCACAACCAGAATTGCCAAGGCTTCAGGTTCAACATGGATCTCACTCTATTGGTTGTTTATCTTGAAGCCTAGTTCCTACAGCCATTTGTCATTTGAAAATCTCAGCTTTCATTAAGACACCATGTTGTTGCCTTTGTGCCTGTACAGGAACACATGAAAACACAAAAAGCACTGACTCAAGTGTTCCTCTACTGTCATTAAACAAACAAACATATAAACAAAAGTATAAAGCTAATCTCACAAAATCTCATTGCTCCAGGAGTTAGAGCTACAGGAGAAAACATTAAATGTCATTAGACTATTGATAAAACTGTGTCAGTTGGCAATGCTGAGTGTGGGAAGAGAATCCTCTTAGTGTCTAGCTCAAATGTCAGTCCAGGAAACACGTATTAAGAGAAGCAGCTTTGAACTGACTAGTAAACCTTCATAGTCCTTGCCAATGATTTAGGATATCCCAGTATTTGATAAAATACACATTCCCATCAGGATCAAATATTGTCATATGTGCCCTGAGCTCTGATCAAAGACTGAACAAGGCAGTATCCTGATTTCTGTTGCCACATAGTGTTAACCCAAGAGTCTTTGCCTTTCACTAGTGCTAACTCAGTAATAATTATCTGTCTCATACCATTACAAGATAGCAAAACAACTTGAATTTTATGGACGGTGATGCTGATGGGGACGCTGTGTGGCCCTCGGAAGGCCATGACAACCCTTTAAAGATGACTCACTAGAATCCAAATTGTAACCACATTTAATAATCATGATTTGAGAAACGTTATAAGAAGGGTAAGGAATTTTTCTGTATCTTATAAACAGTTATTCTCAGCCTTACCTTTAAACTGTGAGCAGCTGCATTGATTTGATCAGGAATATTCAAAGTATGTATGTAACCATGTGAGGGCAGGGATGTTTGCAAGAAAAGCTTTGTCTAGTATTCTGGGAGTGACTGGTTAGATAAAAAAACTTAATTAAAAGGTGTTCTATGCTATCAAAAGGTTATGATACTGAACAGTAGTTTGAGTTCTTGTAAAGTCCACTGACAATTCTAATAAGCATATATGGAAAAGAGGAAGTACGTGCATTATTTGCTTGCTGTTCTGTACTGTATGAAATCTGGGATTTATTTTTAATTATATTGCTTCTTGAAGTTAAAGTATTGCCATAGGCATCATGTTGAAGGTGGGTTTTGTTTGAAACTTTTCATGCTTGATGTCAGGGTGGATAGCTAACTTTCTTGTCAAGGTTAACTAGGACACAATGAATCAAGCTAGTAAGAATACAAGCAATCTTAATCTAAATTTAAGCCTAGAAAGGCTCTGGTCTGAGTCTATCTGGGTGTAAATCTGAACCTGAACATCATGCCTATTATCAACAGAATTCTGTAGAGGCACATGTATCTTCTTAGGGAGAGGGCCATGACTAATTGCAGAGTTATCACAGGATTTGTTTTTTTCCTTTCTAGATTTTGTTTTTACATGGAACTACTAATTTTGTGTATGTGTTTGTGTCTTTCTCTTAAACATCAAATCTGGACTTGGGAAATGCTGCACGTATTGCTAACGTATTATGTTTTCCATTGTTGAGGAATTCAGGTTAAATCAGAGAATTTTCTTGAAAGATCCTTTAGACAAACCCAGTTCACTAATAGAGCACTAGACTATGAACTAGGAAAGCACCAAACTGACTGAAATTGTACTAATCTTGAATCTAGTGATTAGTACAAGATTGAATCTAGTGATTCAAGATTAGTGATGTCTCCTGGCCTTGGAAATCTAGAGATAAAGATGTAATCTTCACACTGCTTTAAAAGGCTTAAAAACAGTGTCAGAATTCTGAAGTTTTTATGTGACAAGAAGTAGCCCATACTCTAATAATGCTATTGATGTAAGTCAGTTGGTTCATAGGACTATAGAAACTAGTCTCCAAAAACAAGTGCTTCTGACAGATCTGCTTAATGACTGCCTTAAAGATCATGTGAAAGAGGCAGTTTACAGCAGCTGGGGCAGTAAAATGGCCATGGCTTAGCTGTCTCTGTTACCAGGACTAGAAATCTTAGGAGCTAAATCGGCTGTGGACCTGACAAGGGAAAGGTTGGGGTTTGAAGCATGATAGCTGCTATGAGAAGGAAGAGAAGAGTATGGCCTTTTTCTGCATATTTCTTTCACAGAAGTATGATAGTAAACCTCAATCTCCAGAATTTCTCCTGACAGTTCTCATTCCCTGCTCCACCTGTTTCCTCTATACACCTGTTTTCAATGAAAACAGAGTCTATTAAACTTCTCCCCACCCTCAGTCCTCTCCTTCCCTGCTGAGTATTCCATTTTTTCCTATCCCAGTCAGAATCTTGAGTCAGCTCTGTTCTATTTTTAGCATGATTTCCTCCAGCAAAGAAAAGGAAGATGAGGAAACCTTATGCGAAGAAACTACGTTAACGTTGCAGTGAATCTATGACACCAGCTGCTGTTTGCCAGCACAGTGAATAGCAGGTAAGGAAAAGAACTACTTAAGGTATAAGACTGTTTCAGATGTCTGTTAGCTACAGGGAAAGCACTGGAACTGAAGGACATCACTAGTGTCCGAGCAACTTGTAGCTGATCGCTTAATAGCTTGAAATTTTAGCAGCATTGAAAAAAGCAGCACAAGAACTCTGTCCTGGGTTATGGTCTCATGTATAGGAAAGGTTGCTTTGAAATCTACTGCAAGCAGTAGGGTGCTAAATATAGATGTAGTCACCTCCCATGCTAAGGGATGGATGCACCCAGCTAGGGAGCGGAGTGAAGTCTGGCTAAAAGTATTCTAGGGCCCAACTTGCCCAGCCTTCTCCAGTGAGATAAAATATGCTACTTTGTTTGACGTAGGAATTTGTTGCAAAAGAGACTGGAAAAACCAATCCTTGATGCCAGTTCCTTACTGAGGTCTCTCAAACTTACCTTGCTTAATATTAAAATTAGAGATTTCATGGAATCTGAAAATGACTAAACATCATAGGAAAGAAACTTTGGTTTTCTAGTGTCTTGGCATTGACAGTTAAAAGACTCCAATCATAAAGTAGTTTCCTGTAAGAATATGAGTGTGTTTAATGAAAATTTTGTGGCTCAAACTAATATAAGAATAACTAATGTTGACCATAGTAAAATATCATGAGGCATCTGAATGAAAAATTTTTAGGTAAGGCAACTTAGGACCAGCTCTTTACCATAGGAACTGATAATAAACAGAATTATTTTTTCTCTCTCTCAACCTGTATTTCCCTAAGAGATAGGATGCATAGAACTGATGAATAACAAAACTATAAACAATGAAAACAGGAAATGAGACTATGGATAACACACAGTAATCTAATTCTGTGTCATGTCTTGAAATTATTAGTTCATTGGTAATGGGGAAGGCAAATAATCTATTATATCATGTCATCAAATTTAGTAATGCTAATACAAATATGTTGGAGCATAACTACTACTTGGATGAGTTAGGGCTGTTGACCTCACTGTGGCTAATCACATGAAGTGCTTTACTGAATGAGTAAGAATTATAAAATGTAGCCACTGATTGTTAGATTAAAAAATGTATTTTGGGCATTTTGCAATGCTGCTTTTTTTTTTTTTTTTTAAACTGGATAGCATTACTAGTTCTCATCTGGGCTTGTATAAGTCTCACGCCTCGGAAGCATCAATTACGTTACAAGAACAATGAGCAATAACCTTTAAGCTTTGTGTGAAATCACTTCTTAGTTTCCTGTTCAGACACCAATATTTCATCATTAAACATAGGTTAAAGCTATGTCTTTTAGTTCAGTATTATTAATAATATTAAGGAAATTTGTCTTCCCAGTTAAGTATCATTTGTCTTAACGTTCCAGATGTTTGTAGCTAAGAATGACTTGTTTGAATTGATATGGTGATGACACAGAGAAGCAACAGATGGCACAGAGCTGTCCCTGCTCCATTCATCACGTCAATGACTGGAAACAATGACAATACCACACTGGCTCATTCCAAATTACGGAGCCCAGCAAACAAATTAGCCTGACTGGCAGGAGGTCTTGGAAAAATAGGCTGAAATCTGCCTTGGTCAGCTACAGAGGTTACGTGACTATGGATCACGTCGCTGGTGAAAGAGGTCAGAAGTAAAATGTCCCAAGAAAGTGGTTTTGTTTCTACCTGGTGCTTGCAAAATTCTTCCAGCCATTCGCTTGGGTGAGTAGTTGTGTTGATTTCTAGCTACGTGAAGAATTTTTTTATTTAAGGAGTGAGAATTGCAGATTTGACTTTATGATCAAATGCTAGATAAGATTACAGTAATGGTATGATACTTGTAAGTGGAAGAAGCTAGAGCAAAAGGGTTTACTAGACTTCTGCTCACTGCTGTATTTTTGCAGCACACTCATAGTTCCTGTGCTGTTATTCTTTTTGTCTAGGTCCAGTTTTCAGTTGGTTTTGTCTGACAAGGACATTCCAGTCAGATGTTTTTTATTTTTGTATCATAAGAACAAATCATATCAGCTGAGGTTTTTTCTATATGAAGACTCATATTTATTGGTGTGAATCTTTATTAAATTTATTCTGTGCCCTGCTGAACACCTTGGTTTTGTCTGAGGTATACATATAGTTAAGAAGGAATAGGAATACTCCCAATACTGGACTTAAAAAAAACAAAGCAATGAGAAAACAAACAACAAAGCCCACAACAAACAAACAAAAGCCACTAAAATAAGTAAAATTATTTGCTTGGTAAATAAAAAGTGAATAAAATTGTCTGTTTTAGCCAGATTGCAAAGTGAGATGTGTGTAAACTCCGATCACCCCTTTTACAAGTGATGAAATGTTTACCTCTTTCACTCTTGCCTGCTCCAGCAGTGTTGAAGTTATCTGCCTAAAACCTGTTTTGTACAGTGAGTGTAAAAAGGAAAACTTGTAATTCTTGTGCTAAGGATTTGAATAGTCCCTCAAATATGGAAGCTTGGAAATTCTCTGCTGTATTTTATTCTGCTTTTCAAGATAATTTATTTCCCATATTATAGAAGCACTTGGAGGTGTGATCGGAGCTCCATTGTGTTCAATATGTAAAATGAGAGCTTTGTTCTGAAGAGCCTACAACGAATTTGAAATTAAAAACATAGAGCTGGTGAGAAGCCTAATTCAGAACATGATCTGTGCCAGGGGTGTGCAAGCAGCACGAGTAGAGCATGTGTCCTCATCAGCGATGTTTGAGTTTCCCTTTGAAACCACCTATTTTCATGTAGGTGTGAGGAAACGTTCTCAAAACAAACAATTAGTAGAAATGTATCTTCATTTAAATTACTAGCACTTCATCCTTCTCTCAGCAGTGATTTTGTCAAAAAATCTTTTATTTCACTGACACTTCTTTTCAGTTGCTTAAGCCAACAGGTTCTGAGATAGGGAGGGTCATTTGTTCTTAAATAGTTTTCTGATCCCTTCATGACCATAGTTAGTGTAATCAAGTTGTTAAACTGAATTCACCTCTGTTTTCACAGGAGTTAAAAGCCTGAAGAAAAGTTTTTGAAAGCGTATGGGACTGCCAGCCTGGGTGGTCTAACAAGTGTTCATACAGGGCGCCTAGTTCTCCACATCTTTTTGATGAGTGTATTGATTTATGCCTGTGTACGGTAGATTTCATGCTCTGACCAGTTCAGTGACTTTACTCAACATCAAAGTAAACCTTTGATTCCCAACAAATACTCATATATACCATTACTTTGCTGCCAGCCTGTGATCGTAACTGGAAATCCCTTCCCTTCTTTTTACCCATGCAAGTGTTTTTTATCAGTGTTATTCAATTTGAATGCTCAAAATTTTCAGTGGCTATTTTGTGTGTGTTGGTGGTGGTTTGTTGTTTTTTCTGAGCCCACTGTCAATTTTGTGGGCAAGCAGAATGGGTGAAGGCCAAAAGCTCTTTATGTATTAGTGAGAGCCTATCCACAAAAATCTGTTGAAAGAGAGAAACAATCAATTGCTATGATAAAGCAATACAGATGAAATTCAGATAGAAAATATAAAAGATAAGTCTCTGCCTGCTTCATGCCATTTCCCAAGAGCTTCCCTTGAGCCACTCATCAAAGAAAGAACTGGAGAGAATTAATGAGGTGTGTCAAGTTTCAAAGGTGACACCTGTTTTGGGCTGCCCAGAGCTAGATTTTGGGGGGCTTATAGACTAGGTGATTTTTTTTTTCTTTTTAGACTCAGGGAAATCACATGGCGGGGAGGGTGCAGAAAGTGCCAACTGCTTGAAAAATGTGGAATTTCCTCTTTTCTTTGTGGAAGTGCTCTCTTCATGCATCTATGTGAATGCGACTTCTCACACAAACATACTGTTGTGCCACTTCTTTCAAGAAGTGGGTTAGTAATGTCTCTCCTCTGTGATTAAAAATCAGCAAATCCATCTGGGCTGTTGCTATAATAATAACAAATTTTCAAGGCCCATCAGGAAGCTCTTTTTCCATTGGGAAAAAAAAAATCAGTTAAAGTTTTTTCAATGCAAGACAGTTGTATGGAATACTGTAGCTTCATAATGCATCAAATGAAATTTTCCCTTGCTTTTAGACCCTTCAGCTGTGTGAATCCTGTGTAAAGACTGCAAGTTTGCACAATAGGCTTTCTTTACTTAGGTATCTATATCCGTGATCCCCAAGAAGTTCTTACATAGTTCACAAGCCAGAGTGAATGTTCTAAAAATGTCTCTGAGGGAAAAACAATGCAGTTGAGAAGTCTGGAATCACATTTCAAGCTATGAAGTGAGACTTCTCCATCCACTAGCCCTGAAAAAGGGCTCCATCCTTTCTAAGATGTAGTTTCAGACTGAGGTGTGGAGGAGGGACCTCTGCCAGCAGAATGGCAACCTCCATGTCCTGTAGAACAGGAGCAATGTTGAGGAAAACTCAAGGTGATACATACTTGTAGAGCAAAAGTTCAAGGAATTTATATAAGTAGGGGAAAAAAAGTTGCTTCCTAGCACGCAGTAGTCATTTGTACGTGCTGACAGGATAAAATTGTTAAACTGGTATTCTTGCTTCACCTAGAAAGTTTTTTATAAAAAGCAATCAAATGACTCTGTAAGTCTAATCTGTGTGTTCAACACTTGGATCCAACAGCAGGCTACGGTGTAGCAGCTGTAAGCATGTCACACTGTACCATCCCAGTCCTTGCCTGCTCCCCTGGCTCTTGGTTCCTAGGGCTACCTCAGCTTTTGTAGCTGGATGTGGCTTCTTGCACCTGTGCCCGCATCTCTGGCTAGGTTTTTCCTGCCAGGAAAAACCATTTTGCAGAAAATTCAAGGAAATTTATTTTTTAAGTGATGCAAGACCACCTTGTCGGCAGGATCTTCCTGTTGTGGAGATCTTGCAGCCACTCTTCTAGAATTTCATACGCCCAGCAAAACTAAAATGTACCCATTTTCCATGTGGTTGAGCTTCCCAGCCACTGGGAAGCTGATACGTGATGTAAAATTAAAATAGAGCATATAGCTCCCTCTACCTCAGCCCTGGGGGACCCCATTTGTGCCCTTCTGTCCCCTGCAGCTCCCAGACTGCAGAGGTGACAAAAGGCAGCTGTGCCAGCCCGGGGGTTTTGCAGGTGGTGCATGGACCTGCCAGAGCTGGAGGAGTCTCCTGCCTGTTGTACCATGTTCTCTCTGTTGCAACACTGGTTGCATTGGATCTGCCTGTGCCAGGGGTCTTGTTTCTTAGATGCTCTAGGATTATTTCCTGACCAATTTCAAATCATTTCAAATCAACTTCAAGGGGAAGTTGTCCAAGAGCACTTGGGGGGGGATCCATCCACGTTGATGTGCAGTTTTGTGTCAGGTATAGGGTGATATTCCTACTCTTTCCCACATATGTGTTGGCTAGATGGAGTTTAGAATAGCAAACATGGATTTAGGGGTTCTTCTATATGAACATTTAGGAACTTTAGCCTATAGCAAGTGCTGGTGGAGTCTGGATGAATCTGGAAAGACATCCAGGGAGGTGATTGGCCAGCTGATACCTGGCTGATAGCTGCTGTTGCTTATGTTGCTTTGTTACAGTATCTCCCTGTTTGTTTATGTTGCTGTATCATAAGTCATTTACACATCCAAGGCAGGAATTGTCTCCGATATCCATGTGTCCATAGGTACCAGACATACTGGGATCCTAATCAGAGAATAAATTATCACCGGTACACAGAATTTATAAGGGTGGACTTCCGTGGTAAGAGAAGTGATTGGCAGAGGAAGAGAGCTTTTTAACTGTAGTCCACTACTGCAACACGCTCTGCAGCTGATTAAAATATTATTAGAACCATAACTTTTAACAAAGGAATAGAGTTAGGCTCCCATTTTTTTCAGCTCTGGTTTGACACTGGTGTCTGTCCAATGAAAATAAGCATAAAGCTAGTAGGTGTCTTTGCTTAGATCCTTATTGTTTCATGTGGCATGTAAATTTGCATCTGTCATGAACTGAAGTTATCAAGATCTTGCAACTGGATTGCAAGACCATTTCACAACTATGCCGTAACTAACTGTTCTCTGGGATGAGCAGGAATCCTGTGGAAATCCATCTGGCTTATGACATGACAGGTTTCTGGGGATCAGCTCTCACGCTTTATTGCAACGTGTACTTTTTTTTTTTTATCAATAGGGAATCCAGTAATGCTATTATAGATGGGGACCCCGTAGCCACTCTAATGACACTAAATGTTCTGACTCAAAAGTCTAATGGAAGATTAGATGGTTTTGTCCCCATTTCTTGAGTGCATCAACAGAGGTCAGCCTTTTCAACTGTCCTGTGTAACCATGGGTGCGTGGTGCATGGCAGAAAATTTCTTTCAGATACTGAGAGACTGCTTAGACAGACCCCTACCCCTCCCTTTTCTCTCTGCTCTGTTGTTAACCTTGGCTAATTAACTATGTATTCGACTTTGCTTTTCACCACACTCCTCAGCAATTTGTCTCAGGGCATTTACAAAGGATTTAAACACTTTTATCCTGGTTTCAAGAGTTGAGTAAGCAAAGACCCAACGGCATTAACATCATAATGATAAAGCAAGAAATAAAACCTAGATCCTGGAAATTTATTGGTGGTTTTCCTACAGATTTATAGTAATAGTAGCCATGTTTTACAGACTTTACTAGCATCTGTGTAGAATGTGCTTTGTGGCCTCCTAGTAACCTTAGGAATTCACCATCTTCTTGCCAATGTATGAAGGGTAACTTTGTTACTTCTGACCAGCACCCAAGCCACTGAAGTGAAGCGCGCATATGATCTTAGTAGGATGGGGGTCCCCTGCTGTTAAATACACACAGTTCCTGTACAGTCAGCATAATATTTTTCCTCCTGCTTCCCAGAATGATAAAAAGAGGCAGCTGGTGATGATTTTGGTGTTGAAATGTACAAATTATTGAATCATTCCTCCAGTGTCCAGGCAGCGTAGATGCTTATATTTTTGAGTAATAGATTTAGATGCAGCTAATCAACAGCATTATAGATATGGATAGAGAAGCCTGACTAACGGATGGCTTTGAGTAAGATGAAGTTCTGAAGGGCACAATTCAACATCGGGGTTTTTTCTGCAGGAGAAATAGCACAGATCATCTGTGTGTATTTTGCCAGACTCATCCCTTCTATAAATCATTTTATCTGAATGGAATCAGAGCAGGAATTTTACTCAGCCCCTTGTGGTATTTGTTTTGTGAGCTCTGGCATTTAGAACGTGGTTAAAAGAAATCTGAAAGGACAGTTGTTCTCTGAGGGTTTTTGAATTGCTCATTTAAATCTATATTTAATGTAGTCTCTTTTTTTTAAGTGCTGCCTGTTTGTGATCTTAAATGTTAGAGACAATGAAAATTAAAATTAATATGATATCTTTAATTCACTGTTTTATTTGTATAAGGGCACTGGTGTTTTATTGGCCTTGAAATAGAGAACAAGTGTAGACTTTTACAGCCCGGCATTTTTGCATCTTCTGAACTATTCTTTAATCAGAGATTCCACTCCCCCATAAACCTAATGGAAAAAAAAAGAGTAAGACAGACTTGAGATGTTAATTGTATCACTTTGTGTCCTGAAAGGTGCTGAGTCTCTTGGGGAGCGTACCTGGCAGAGATGCTAGCTGAGACACTGCAAACTGTTACAGAGACGAATGCTACTCTGGTAAGTTTTCTTTTCCTACCTTTATCACAACAAGGTCAAGATAATGAGTAACTGACTGAGCAGATGGCATGTTTTTCAGATCTTTGATTTACTGTGACAATCAAGGAAATAATTCCCAAATGAAGTATACTTCTTGGTGGTAGGGGGCTGCCCTGCAGAGACCACACTGGGGCAGTATCTTGTTCCATAGGTGAAAAATACTCAGGGAAGCATTACTAACCGTTCTTTCCACCTACTTCTGGCTTGTCCTCATCTCAGTCTTTTCCTTGCAAACATAAATGCCTAGCCACTTATCATGACTAACAATTTATCTTACCACTATATATTCACAATTAATCTATAATTGAGTTACCTTTACAGATACTTTAATAAAGCTTAAAAAAGACTGATTCACACAGAAATGAGTCAACCAACACCCCCAAGTCCTTTTCTGCCAGGCAGCTCTCCAGCCATTCTTCCCCAAGCCAAGGAAAAATATCAGAAAGATAAAACTTTCAAAAAA
Source organism: Gallinago undulata (assembly GCA_026546715.1). NCBI lineage: Eukaryota > Metazoa > Chordata > Aves > Charadriiformes > Scolopacidae > Gallinago > Gallinago undulata. The sequence goes on along the minus strand of JAOTQQ010000023.1, from coordinate 20,021,156 downwards.
CTCTCAAAAAAATTGAGATCTGATGGTGAATCTGGTGTAATTGTGGAGCAAAACATTTTGGTCTTTTACTGTTTCTGTGTCATTTTAGTCAGTTAAGGGGATATTTTCTTGACCAAAACTACTACTGTCTGATTAATTGCTATACGTAAGTAAAAGGCTACTTTCCAGTGATATAAAAATCAAACTTAGTTAGATGGACTGCTTTTTCAGTTGTTCTACTCTACTCTACTTCATCATGGAGGTTTTCTACAGATCTTAATGGAAGTCTCTGCAGATCAGTGGGTGGTATGAAATTAGGTGAAATGTGGAAGGATAGATGCACAGATATTTCTTTTAAACATAGTTCAGTTCAGGTCTCTCTTAGGTAGGGATGAAAAGTTTTCCAGTATATTGAAGATATCCCACTTGGCAAATCACTTCAAAGGAGAAAATACATTTTAGCAAGACAAGTTTTCAAAACCAATGCAGTGTGTTTCCCTGTATATTTTCACAGTGGTTCATTTAACATTTAGTCTCCCGCATTCCAAATACTCAAGTTGTAGGCTGCTTTTTCTGTATATCACATTTCATTGCCAAGATGACAGTAATTTTTTCGAATTAGAACACTCCAAGTATTTTTATTCTACCAGCCTTTCATCCTTACTGTTTTCCAAAATGGATATTATAATATAGCTTTCCTTTAATCTGTCTCCACGTGAATTCTAATTATTTGGGGAAGAAGAGACTCTGTCAAATGCTGCCAGAAATGCTTATACTTTGTTTTGCCACTAAAATCTGAAATGTGAGAATTTGGTTCAGCAAAGACAATTTATATATTTCCACAATCAATAAACTCTTGACTTAAAGTAAGGATGTATGTTAGTGCTACTTAGTATTTTTGCAGGTATTTAAAGCCTGACTTGTTTTAAAACTAAATTAATCAACTTTATGAAAGTCCATTAATTATAATGGCATGCCATTACTGGCCAAACTGAGTTTAAAGGAACAGTTCACTCTAGTAAACACTTTTGCACATGTCTGTAGGATAGGGCCAAATGTATTGTTTCTAGCTCTAGCTAAAATTTCATTTTAATAGTAAAATGATTTCTGTTTCCATGCAGGGTTAATGTTGTATCTATTGTGCTACCTATATGAGAAAAGATACTAAAAAAAAAAAAAAAAAGGAAAAAAAAAAGTTGTTCTGTTCTACTCAGCAAAGTACTTTTTTCTTTTTTTTTCAGTCAGTATACTCTAGGAAGGTGACCCATGTAATTTTAAAGATTACTCTGTTTAAATTTTCAAAACATTTTATTACTTTAAATAGAGTAACGTAGCTCTACGTTAAGTGTAATCAGGAGGAAAAAAATGCAATGCTCCTCCCTGGGAGATATTTAAGAGGTAATATATCTTTAAGTGTCTCCGCCTCTGAATCCACCCACTTCTTGATAGCTGCAGCAGTCTTGTTGACTCATAGAAGCTGTGTTCATGCAATAGACAGCAATGAGCAGTATTTCTCCTAGATTTTAAGAGCACACCTCCTGCTATGTATTTCGCGTTCTAGCTTGCTGGGACTGAAGGTGTATGAAAGAAACAGTTTTAAGTTTCTAAGATATTGCAAAAGATAGTTCCTCCTCTCATCCCGGAAAATCCTGACGGACCAGTTGGATACCTTTCAGGCCTTAACCGAGGACTTTATCTGCTCGTCCTACTGTCTTTTTTAAAGTAGAAAGACCTGAGACACCCTTAAGAACTGAGAATCTGACTAATTTAAACAGATGGCTAATCCCAGTGCTGTCTGCAATGGACATCTACATCATCATCATCAGAAACAGAATAACCTCCTAAAAAGTGGAATCTATAAGAAAAATGGAATTACTAAAGGAGCAAAGGTAAGGTTTATTTGTTTACCTTAATTACCTCAATATTGAAAACAAATAGGTAGTTGCAACATTACTTATTAAGCTAGTTTTATGGCGGTCTTAGTCTCCATTGAACAGGTTGTATGTTCTATGGATTAGGCTGTGTGTTAAGTTTTATAATCTTGAGACCTGAAGCTGCTTTTTTTTTCTGTCATCCTAAACTGCAGTGAGAGTTATGAATGCTCACGCAAGATAGTGTTGGTCCCGTGAATTAACTAGCCTCTAGTTTGTATCGAACACATGCCCACTGAAATGTAGTAGTTCCCTTCTAAAGCTTACGTGATGGTGAAGTTGACTTTGTGATGTATTAATCACTAGTAGAAAGCTGTTTTATCAACTTAAAGTGTGTGTGCAATGGTTTTTAAAGTGTGATTTATTGCTGTAGAAGTACAACAACAACAAAAAAATGTGCACAGGGGAAGCTAACTTTTCTTGATGTTTACATTACTGCAAGGCTGGTTTAACTGATGGCTGCACTTTACTGATGCCTGCTCTCCAGCCTTGCACTGCTTAAAATCCAAGTCAGTTTATGTACTGTTTTCTCAAGCTGTTTTCTTTGAAACCAGCGCTTCTCATCTATGTGAACATTTTGTAGAAGAGTTGCCATGTAGCATCCTAAAGAATTAACCACAAACAAAAAGGTATACTTTTGCCAAAAAAGCCCAAATCTTAAATGTTGATTGCCCGTGATACCTGTTCTGAATGAGAGCATATTGTCTGTCTTGAAGTGTCCTAATTCTGGATCTTGATGTGATCATTAGTAGCAAATCTTGTAGTGACTAGAAAAAGGCTGGCTTTACAGTGCAGTGTGATGGCGGCAGGGGAATGGAGAAAGTCACCTTTGGAGCCTGAGCACTCACCTGACCGTCCCTGTTGAAAGCTTTAGACAAGGGCTGTGGCGGGCTCCAATGTTTTACAAATAAACTGCTATCTTATATCTTTGTCTAAGTGGGGCTGTCATGCACCTAGCACTCTAATGAAGGCACGCCCAGTGTCATGCTTAATGATTGTCTGGCTTTAGGTGTCTCCCTTGGTATGGGTGTTTCCCAATCATTGGCTTGTGTAGGATGAAGAAAGCGAAAAGCTTGTGCAATGATTGAAAAGGCCTTTCTTGGGATTTGCTTCCAGAAACCTACTCTAGCATCCTTTTATATATCGCGTATTTCATCATTTTCATCATTATCGTATGTCTCATCATTTTATATGTTAACTATTTGCCAAAATGACGTCTGAAATCTTTGCTTTCAGTTTGAGTGGCAAATTTCATTCAGTTGTTGTTAACCTGCTGCAAATAAGCAGGTCTTGAAAGCAGTAGACTCCCAAGAGGGGATTAAATAGAATTTTCTCCTTAATAGGAAAGACATGGCTAGAGAAATAACATAGATTTTACAGAGGGCAAGCAAAAAGGAAGTAAAAATTGACCTGAAAGTTGTGGCAAAGAAATGAAGGAAATGTTATTAGGTGTACCTGCTGGATTAGTGAAGTCTTACAAGCACTGTATGGTTGGAGGAGAAGCGTTTTACCCTACTGTGTAACAAGTGAAAGAAGCTCTGAACCAATACCATCCACAGCCGAGGAAGTGGTGAGGAAGTGAAGCCTTAGAAAGTTCAGAAGGCTTGTCAAAGGCAGATTTGATAAGTGCGGGTCTGAATTACATACCATTTCCCCTCTCTTCCTGCTTCAAACACAGATTGGGAAAGATGGAAACAATAAGAGACAAGAGTCCTGTATGAACCAGGAATCTCATTCCTGGTAGGAATCTCCCCATTCCTGTCTGGTCTGTTTCTCCGCCCAGCTGCCTCACCCTGTTCAGTACTTATGTTTTATGCTATTTTACAGGAACAGGTACTGTTCCTTCCTACCCGATCTGTTTACATGGTCTGCTGCTGTAGGTATTCGACTTCACACAGTCTTCCAGTGTGTTTGTATTCACAACACCTCACCAAGGTGTGCTTCTCGCTTTATTGCTGGGATCTGAGGAGCAGGGAATATGGCAGCCAGGTGCACAAGGAAGCTAGAGTCAGGCTTGTCATAATTCCAGTCATCCTTCTCCATTCCTCTTCTTGTGCTCTTTTCCACCTTGCCCTGATTTCTCCTAGCTTTCTGGCATACACACCCAGGTATATGTGCTTTACTACCTGTTCAGTAAATTAATTCACCATTAAACGTCTCACACAGGAGGGGAAATATAGTGCTAGGATATTCAGGGGATGTGACTGATGATGCTGGTCCTAGCACTTGAGACTTGTGGCAGTTCTGAAACTCTTGGGATTAGTTACAGCTGTGTTGCTTTGCAAAGGGAGGAAGGAGATGTGTTCTGTTTCGAGAGAGGCAACTGGTGATGCAGATGATGCCAGCGAGGGCATTGGCACAGTGCGAAGGCTACTAAGCCAGGAATATGTAGCAATAGTTGCACACAATTGACTGACTGGAACATCAGGCTTTGCAGAAATCAGTTCCATAAACTTTTTTTTTTTTCCTAGGGATCCCACAGGAAATGCTGGCTTCAGGAAGTGCTGGCTTTGGAAACACTGGTTTTGAAAACTCTGGCTTAGGATTAATGTGTTTTGCATCTTAATGATGTAAGAACATTTTGGGTGTCAGTGTGTGCATGGCAGAAATAGCAACTCTGATACAGCAAAACCCCCAGGTTTCCAAAGAAAGGGTTTTGTTTAATGAGTTTGGGAAAGTAATTAGGGATGACCAAATGTGGGGGAGTAGGGAGGCTCTCTTTGCCTCTAAGCGATCTGTGGCATACCAAGGACAGGAAAGAAGGTAGAGTGATAAAGAAGCACTGAAGCATTATCTACCAGAAGAGAAGCTGTTGCTTTTGGGGAAGAGATATGCCACTTTGGGGTGGGACTGCTCGTTTGAATATCTTCTGTGATTATTTAAAGTCTGACTCACTCAATTGTAGCTGATAGCATGGATTTCTATGTCTTAATGGATACCAGGACTAACCATGTTGCATTCATTGGAAGTTGAGCCATACACAGTAAGCCCTCAGCTTTGGGAGGGTGGGTCATGAGCCATGTCTTCCACTTCATCTGTGCATATAACACGAGCAGATATTTTATATTCTTCCAGAACCAATAACCTGGACCTGTCTTTATCCAAAGCACAATTCAGTAGCTAAGCTATTTATTTATGTAACTGGAGTAGCCAGGAGAAAGTGTGTACCAAGTAATGGTTTATTTTGCTGTTATATTGCTGTTGATTGGATGTCAATTGTAGGGGATGTTGGATTTTTAAAATAATTAATATGTTTGTCCAGTGGAAACATTTTTTTTCTCTATAGTGCACATGCAACAATTCTATTTCTTTGATAAATTATTTCTTTGGATGCCTTAGAGAGCTTCCAAGGCAGTATAAAGCTATTTGAGAATTTATTTTTTTCAGTTCTGTACTGAGAAAGGCAGTAGCTTGGAAGAAACTTGCAGTGAAAAAGACTACAGCCCTTTCTGGAGCTTTCAAGCTCCTTTCTCAAAGCAAAAAAGAGCCTGCGATGAGATCAAACCTAGTAACATCTGCCCCACTTATTTGATAGGCTCTGGCATCTGGGGCCTCTAAAATTAGGACGCTGGTTATATTTATGGTCTATCATGGACTTTCTCCTAACTGTTCTCCTCCACAATTGATTCAGTACTCCAGCAACCTGTCTCAGTTCCTTCCATGATTTTGGCTCCACTGGTTTTCTTACTCTCCTTTATGCACTATAGTGTCACTTATTCCCCAGTGAAATTCTTAGCGTATTTTTAAAGGGTTTTATGAAATGAATATGCCATGCAACTGTTCTCATAAGAATAACTTTATGGTATGTTGTAAATGCCTGCTGTAATTTCTTTGTGCTCTGTCCTCTCACGTATATAGATAGCACTTACTTCTTGTGCTTTTGCAGTAGTTAGTGTAACTGGGGCACTTTGGATGCAAACTCAATATAAATGTTAATGAATCCTGGGGTAAAAAAATACACTAATCCCCACAATTAGAGTCACGCGATAAGGTTCATTAATAAAAGAAGAGAAGAGAAAGGAGGGAGGTTTAAGGCTGGTCGGACTATATAGCCTTTCCAAATGTTTGCAGCCTCAGCTATGCAACCATAATGATCTACCAACAGAATCTTTTTTTTTCCTGAAGTATCTTCATTTTTTGGTGTTGCTGTGGGTAAAAGCAAACTCAAAGGGGACTTTATTAGCCCCAGCCTGTTTCACCTGCAACACCTAAAACTTTTGGACCTGTTTCATTGTGCATGTATTAGTGGAAAGTGCAATCCCCATGATCCCTCCGGGTTTCATAGTTGTAGTGACAACAGGAAGACACTGACAATAGATTTCCAGACAGAGTTCTCTACCAATTACTACACCTGTTGCTTCAGCTGCACCACAAACATGATCTCCTCATCCTCATTTCCTGTCTTCTCTTCTGCTTGGTTTCGAGCCCCAGAAATTCGTTGCTTTGCACCAGCACTCTCAGCTAATAATCACAGGTCTCTGATCCACACCCTTGTTTCTGTCATCTACCTTGCTATGCGATGAGCTCAATGCATTGGAAGCAGGAAACGTTGAAGACGTCTCTCTGCAAACTGAGATGTGACCATTGTGTAGGTACATGCAACAGTCAACACTTGTAGCAATGCTTTAACTGTGTTGCCTGAGACTTTGAATGCAAGACTAGAGATTTTTCACATAGCGCAATAAGTTTCCAGTAGGACTGGAGTCACTATCCTGTTAACACCTGGAAATCTCTAAATTCAGGTAGTTAAATTTTGGAATTACAATTTATAATATTACTGACAAAAATAGCATGTATTGATTTGCTTTGGCTTGAAAGACATAGCATGTCAGGTCTTTAAGGACAGCCTCCTCCTAGACAAAAACAGCTCATCCTTGTACTTGTGAAAACAACTAAGTGCATCAGGAGACTGGCTTAGCTAACGTAATAACCCATGACTGAGCTCCAGGGGGAAAAAAGCAGTATACAAAGAGATAGAAGCAGGAATGGGCTACAGAAGAGGAATTTTGAAACATTGCAGGGGCATGTAGGGATGGTGTTAGGAAAGCCAAAGCTCACCTGCAGTGACAAGTGACACTTGCAAGTGACATCAAGGGAAGCAAGAAGAGCTTTTGCTGCTACATTAATAGTAAATGGATAAACACTGAAAATATGACCCATTGCTGAATGGGGTGGGTCATCTAGTGACTGCAGACACAGGTGAAGCTGAGGTACTCCATGCTGTCTTTGCCTCAGTTTTCAACAACAAAGTCCTCCAAGCCTCTGTGTCATCAAACTACCAGTAATGGAAGAAGATTGAGCGATGGATCTCTTGTGAAATCTCAAGCCATACAAGTACATGGGACAAGAAGGGAAGCATCTGAGTGTGCTGGCTGGTGTCCTAGTGATATCACAAGCTATCATCTTTGAAAGGTCATGGATATCAAAGAAGATCCCTGATAACTTAAGAAAGGCAAATGGTTCCACCTGTCGTCAAAAGATAGATGATTTCTAGCAAAGGCTGTTTCTGGAAGCATAGAGAGGAAGGTGACTGGGAATAGCAAGCATGGGTGTACCAAAGATAAATGTTGTTTGACTGATTTTCTTCTGTGATGAAGTGACTATATTTGGGACTGAGGAGGGAGCGATGGATGTCATCTATCTTGACTTTAGCAGTACTGTCCTGACGGGCTACTTGGGACATTACGGTCTCAATGGGTAGACTACTATATGGGTTAATAACTGGCTGGGTCATTGGGCTCAAAAGGTAGTGATTAATGGTTCATACTTTGCCTGGAGGCTGGAGAGGTTTCATATATAGGGAAAAAACCCAGCAAAACCAAGATGCAGATAACAGCACAGGGATATGTTACTCTGGAGCCTCCATCCTGGAGACTTTCGGGACCCAGCTGGGCAAAACCCCAACCACACTGCTGGGAATTTGCTGTTGATCCTACTTGGAACATTAAAATGAACCAGAGACCAGCTGAGGGCCCATCCGGTCTAAGGGACTCTGTGATCCTTTAGTTTATGCAAGCAGAATTTTTTTGGTGAGAGTCAGCTGCAGTGATCTGAAAATGGACAGAACTGATGCAGAACCCCAGTGGGGCTTCTGTGGGTAATTACCTTGCAAGTAGCTTATTCTTGCTCAGTACAGGTAATTAGTAAAAAAAAAAGACATGAAGTGGCTAGTCCTACTGCCTGTGTACTAATGTCCCTTCAGCATGAGACTTACTTACCTTTGCAAGCCGTACGTGGCAGTCTAGCTTTCAGAAACAAATACAGTAATACTCGTTTTCTGTCTGCAGTGTCATCAAGGGATGTAGCTGGCTGTGTTCCACTGCAGAAGCAAGTTCATTAATATAATGGGCAGAATGATAAGATAATGGCTTAGGGACTGTCCAGGTCACTCTGTGACACAGTCTGAGGACACAAGAACAACAAAACCACAGATGAAATGCAAAGAGTAATTTTTTTTCGTTACCTCATCCACCAGCAGATCCCCGAAGCAGCACCTGGACACAGAGGCACACAAGCAGGGTTGCCGGCACTGTGGAGCTTCGTCCGACTTAGAGGATCACCAAACCTGCTTTTTTTTGGCCTGTATTTCAGGGATTCACACAGGCGTAGTTTACTATTATGCTTTGATCTTTCCCACAGCAGGGCAGGGATCTCAAGCATGTTCGATAGGGTGCTTCTAAGTCTGTCACAGGCCTGTGTTATTGAAACACAGAAGTTCTGCTTGTCCACTACACAACAATTAGTATGATGCATATGTTTTTCTACACCTCAGCTGCAGGTCACTTGAGCGTGTTTATAATCCTCCTTGCCAATCTTCCATTATTTTCCCACAGCTTCTATAAAACCTGACTTTTTGCCAGAAAAATGGTTAACATCATGCTGCCTCTTACAGCTTGCTGTTTGCAAGTATGCAGTGGCGATTCAAATCCTGTTTTATAGGGTACCAGACAACCATAAAGAGCCCTTAATTTATCATGATATGCAGGTTTGTTTTTGCTGCCAGCAGATATATGAACTCTCTCATGGATTATTATTTTTTAATTTCTTTTAAATGAGAATTAACTTTTGTTGTGGCTAGAACCGTGACATTAACCAGCAAAACAGGAAATTAAATTTCCTTACAATGACCAGTGCCTCAGCCAGAGAATTCCTGCCATTACTGGCAGCAGATTTTTCCACAGAAAAGACTTCTAGAAAGCAACCAAGCCAGAAGTTTTGTGAGACTATTGTTTGAGAGAGTTGTCATTGTGGGATGGATGTCAAATTGGGAGTCGTAGAATCATAGAATGGTTTGGGTTGGAAGGGACCTTAAAGATCATCTAGTTCCAACCCCCCTGCCATGGGCAGGGACACCTCCCATACGTCATTTAAGGAGAAGAGCAGGCAGCAAGAACCAGCAGTTTTGTGTACCGGACTGAAGAGGAGCTGGAGCGTTTTGAACTTCAGTATATATTAACTGAGTGAGATAGCTAGAGTGTTCAGCAAAATACCTTTAGTGTAAAACTGCAAGGTGAAGAGATGAATTTCGAGGGCAGGTGCCATTTATGTGCAGCACAGATGTGAAGACATATATGTCTTCAGCACAAAGTGACATTTAACCTGTTCTGGCCAGGTGACTTTCTCCCTCCCAAAGTATTTTGAATTTCTGAGAGAACATTCAGTGTAAATGTAACACAGCAAAGCCTTGTGTGTTCTCTGATCATCTCAGGTTTTTTTTTAAATTATTCAGCTGTATCCTTTTCTTTGTTCATTTGGCCAAGCACAGGCTTTAGCGCGTGCTCTCTAATTTCCCCTTCTTCCAAAAAATCTGGTGTTCCCCCTCAGCCTACCAAGAAGTGAGGATTTATTCACTTAGCAACAGGAATATGGAAAGACAAATTTGTGGTGAGGAGCTGAGACTCATAGCCATTTCAGCTGACATCACGCTGCACTCTGCTTCCTTCAGGAACTTCCATTTGAGTTTCTGTGTCCCTGTCGCTGATTTATGCGGTCTGAAGAGCTGCCATACATCCCTCTCTGTGATTCACATGTAGCTATCTGAGACTTCAAACTGGCTAATCTTCTCATCGTTGCAAAGCTGTCAGCCTACACATAGAATCACAGTGGCCCTTTGTATGTTCTTGAGCTTCTTAGGGCTCTTCTGTAAGAGAGCGCCTTAGTCTGTCCCTGTATTTCAGTTTCCTGTACGTTCCTTGTGTCTTCACAAAAATCTGTGTTTGTCTTCTGAAAGAAACTTTTCTCCCTTTGGTTACACTTCAGGAAGGCAAAGGTAACTGCAATCAGGCATTTGCACACTGTTGTGGGGGAGATCTGTAAAGATCCCAAGCCACTGCCCAAAGAGGGCAGGATAAGGATGTTTCCACCCAGTCCTGGCAGTCATGTGTCAGTGACTGTAGTGATTTAGATGGGAACCTTGGAGACCAGAGAATATAACCTGAGCAGTAAAATTAAGACCACTCATGCTTGTCACATTGTACCTCATTGTCAGCTGTTCCTTGAAAGAAACCCAGCCCTGTGATCTGATCAACTATGTCTCCTACTTGGGCCACCTGCTGATCAGCCACAAAGTTTCAGGTGTTACACAGATACTGACACCAAACAATAAAACAATGCAAAGAGAATGAGCTTTTGTTGAAAGCGTTTCATGGTCCAAGAAAGCATTTGAAAAATAAGTATATTTTCCTAGCTTTTTAAGATCATATTCATGTAAGTTCATGAGTTTGAGCTTTTGAAGTTACGGCAATCTCTTGATATCAGACATGCTCAAAGGGAACGTTTTCCTTTGTCTCTGGCACAAAAATGTGTCTGCATGTCTCTTGATGTTGAATCTTCTTTATATTAGGCATTGCTCACCTGTGCAATTTTTTCCTTGCATTATTGTTATATAAACAACTTTTTTGTTTGCATATGTGGGTGTTAAGATTGTTTGGGAGGTTCTAGCAGGTACCAGGATGTGTTAATCCTGAAGGGGGAAATCTTCTTGGGGTTTTGTTGTTTTGTTTTGATCACAAAGGAAACAAACCCTGTTCAAACTGTTTTGATGTAATCTCCACCCCTTTTCCTTTCTTTTTAATCCAAATCATTCTTCACCTAACGGCCATCATCCTTGATTTCTTTTCACTTGATTTAGGTTGTTAAAAAAATAAGTAATGAGATGTTTTTATAAAACCTTTAAGTATTGGACTGGTGCATCTGTGGGTGAGTGGGGCGGGGGGCATTACAAAGTAGATTATACTTTCTGTATATGTGAAGCTCAGTTTCATCACAGGTTAAGAAATATGAAATCACTTTATCAATATCCTTTCTCTGGAGACATTCAAAACCTGACTGGATGAGATCCTGTCCAACCTGCTCTCGGTGAACCTGCTTTAGCAGGGGGGCTGGACTAGAGGATCACCAGAGTTCCCTTCCAATCCCTACCATCCTGTGATTCTGTGAAATAATCTAGGAAGAATCCCATATGGGTGGACCTTGTCTGTTAGTAATTTTTGGATTTCAATACATTTCTTAACAGTTTCTTTTCAAGTTGAACTCAGAATCTTTGTTTCTAAAATCTAATTCGTGCCCATAACTTGGGAGGAACAAGTACAGATTCCGAAACAAAAACGAGCATTTGCAAAATCAACACCTTTTAAAGAAAAAAGATAACATTTTTGGTTTTCATTCTGTGACAAGTATGCTGTTGATATATGCTAAAAATATCTGCTTGTTTTTAAAATCTAAATGTTTTGAAGGGAAAGAAAACTTATCAATTCTGTACTCTGCCTTTATTTCCAGATGTATATTAATGGAACAAGTATGTTGACGTGCAGTAGTGTGAAATGCTGGATATGCTGTGTGCATTAGTAAGACTTTGCAAAGTAATTATGAGTAAGTTTGTGTCCTGGGACAGGAGACTTGTGCTTTGAGAACCGAGTAGCAGCTTTAATAAAATTCAGTTTCACTTTGGGTTAAACCTTTTGTCCCAGGAGAGGTGTAATTCATTGTATCCCTGAAAAGGAATTAATTGGCCTCCTCATATCTCTTGCTCACCAGTGAAAGCTGAAGAAATAAAATTCTGCAGAGGGTTATTGTCTTTAACCAGAGATATACAGGATCAAGAAGTGCTGCAAGGAGACTGTCCTTTTTTTGTATGTCTGTTTTAAGGATGGAGAGCTGAGCAGACTGGCCCCAAAGACCTGACCCTTGGGCATTGGTGCTCAGTGTAGAAACCTAGCAGAGCACTTGTTACAGCAGTAGGTTTCAGCATTAGAGTAATGTCTACAAGATTCTTACATCTCCCTCCATATACAGTGTCTTCCCAAGTATACAGGTTCATCTGTCCTATTTCCAGCAAGTTTTTCTCTGCACTTCATTAGCATCCTGGCTCTTCTGAAATTTCTGTTGTGAGAAGACAAATCTCTTATCTCTATTGTCTTACTATATATGGGAAATCATGTAATCGCCTCTTTGATTTGGTAAAGAAATCACTGCGGCTGCTGCTTTAGAGGTGTCCATCTCTGGAGGTTACGCAAGAGTGAAAGTGAGCAGACTCCCTACTAGTAATGAGCAAGACAGCATTACCAAGCATGACAGGTGAAAAATGGAGCTGTCAGCTTCTACCTCCCCCCCAGCAAAAAATATCAATTAATTGATGGTTTTGAAAATGTTGGCATGAACTTCTTTATGCTTTCAGCACAGCAGAATTAAATCAAGCAAATCAGAAGGTAAAAATCAGCTTTACCCATCAGTAGGTGGAAAATATTTTAAAATTTGCAGAGATAAATTACTATTAGTAGTTTTTTATATCTGTGATTCAGTATAACTGGACACCTTTTGGAAAGTTCTTGTGTGGGGGCTGAGAATTACATGGATTTAGTAAGTAAATCTGGTTTTATTTGATTTTGTCAGTAGTATTATCAGAGACTTTGGATTTTTTGACTGTTTCAGTATGTATCTAATGAGAAACAGTGTGTTGTAATCTTGTGATTTTTTTATAAAAATGTTAACATTTACAGGAAACAAAATTTAATGCAATGACAAGTTATGCAAATTCTTAAAGCATCAGGTAGGTATGCTTTTTTTATTCCCCGTCGAACACTATAGGTGTCCAAAATGTATGTGGTTGGGGAAGGGGAGTGATTTACAAGAGGAAAAAAAATCCACCTACATAGTTTGTTCTTTCAGCTTGGTAGCATTATACAGTCTCTGTTGGTTTTGGCCTCATTCCCTATAGAAATGAGACATATTTAGTGGTTCTGTCTGTCAGCTCCTTAACAACTTGTGAACTGGTTGGCCATTTTCAGTCAGATTTGACAAAGGCATATCATCCACTCTTTCCTTAAAGTCGGCAGCTGGGCACATTCCCTGTTGAAAGAGAAGTTGCTGTGTCAACTCATTCCCCCTGTACCCTGGACAATCTGCAGTAGAAAGGAGATTTTATCTACATCCCAAATGAACAGGAAGTTTCTGTCAGTGTGTTGCTTTATTTGACACCAAAGTTATTCGACATGAGACATGCATAGAAACCCAGAATTTATTATTCCCAGAGTTCACAGTGCTCTGTTTACTTCTGCTCTAACTCATTTCTGCATGGTGCATATCTTACTGTTGCACTTCTCTGGAAATTAATTAGTCTGTAAACTTTCTGAGATAAAGACTTTATTTTCTGTCCTTTTCTTGTAAAATACTTAGTACACATAGTAGTGGTACCTTCATTCACAGGAGTTTTCATCGAAGTCTTCCCGCTTTTTCAAATACCAGTGACTTGTTATCGTTATTTTGTAAAGTATTTTGCCACTAGTAAGTCAGGATAGAGAAGTGTATCTTGATCTTATTTCTCATGGGACATTTCTCCTCTACCAGCCTGTTTACAGACAAAACTGGAGTTCAAGTTAAATGCTGTTCATTTGCAGTAATTCAACTCTACTTCAGTCATGCCTCAGCTCTTCATCTTTAGAGGAGACTGTAATCACTGTCAGCTAGCTGGTGTTTACCCATTTCACAAAGGATGCATGGTTTCATTTCACCTCCTGCTGATCAAGCATCTCACCTACTCTGCAATGGCATTTTATTGGGAGCTGTATTTTGGGAAAAAAGCATAAGGACAGAATGGAATGGATGCAAACCTCTCACTTGGTGACAGGTACTTTCTGTAAGCTTGGACTGAAGATTGATGGTTAGGCATTTTAGAGATCTCTGACTACTTCTTCCTTGAGATTTAGGCAATCATAATGCAAGTATTTTGTTTTTTAGGGCCTACCCATAGAATAACTTGAATAGTGTGGAAAGCCTGCTAAAGAACTTTTGACTAGATATCCAAGAAGGGCTTCTGCCTAAAAATGTGGTGTAAAAGACTAGCAGAGGATGGTTTGAGGGTTCTTTAGTTTTCTTGTTATTTTGAGTGATGTTTTGCTGGGGAAGCTGATAAAATATCTCCACACCCTGACACTTCTCAGTAAGTAAGCACTATGGTTGACTGACAGTAATTTGTTTGCAGACTTCACTGTCTGTTGGCTGTCTGTTCCTATCTTCCTTTTTTCCAACCCTGTACATCTTCCTGGCTTATGGCTAACATTTCAGGGCTACATTTAGTCGCTATTGCACAGTATGTGGCATTTTTGGTTGTGCTACATGCCCACTTTAGCTGTGTTGCCAAAAAGCCCAGCCATTTGCCGCAGGACTTACACAGGGTTTGAAAATACAATATTTCAGCAGAGGTGTGAGAGGTGGGCATCAATCGTATGTAATGCAATCATATTTGGCAACTATACCTTTTTGGAATAGGAGACAGCTTTACATATGAGATCATGTTGATAAACAGAGTTAGCAAGTCTGATGATAAATCTTCTGGCACAATTTCTTGAAACTTGTAGTGAAGGCAAACAGAAACCACTATTGCTTTCTATGCTATTTGACCAAAAAAAATTTTCTTAACTTGAAATAACTGCTGGTTTTCTATAATCCTCATTTAGCGGTGGTTAAAACAAGAAAACACACCTGTGCTTTATCTGGTCTCATGTTCTGGCTGATCATTGCAAAACTGAACAGGAGTTTGTGATTTGGGGTGGTTTTTTCAGCCAATATTGTTCTACGTGTAAGATTTAGCAGAGCTCATAAACAACACTCTTTTGACAATTGAGTAGGTAAGAACATTGTCAGGACTTTGAAACTACCTGTGTTTTGAAAAGAGAATTAAGTTGGAAAAAACATAAATTAAAACTACACACATGCAAGACATCGCAAGGGACGTATGCCCCTAAGCTGCCAGAAACAGGTCTTTATATATGGATACCGGTCACTTTTGGAGTAGAAAAATTAATTCTTGAGCTACATATTATATAACTTATCTACTATTGCTTTGTTTCAGGTATTCACATTACTTATCAGTTAGATACAAACCCATGTGTGTCATAAGCCAAGCAGGTTACAATTATAAACAGTTTGGTTTAGATCCCGCTTTCACATCTGTTATGAGAAAAACATACTTGTGAGTAAGACCTACCTGCATGGCACAATTTCTAATTATTCAAGTGGCAATACCAGGCACAAGGAATCGTAGCTGAACTTCTGTAATTCCTCGCTTTCAAGTCAAGGGCAGTAAAATCGGTATTAGTCAACGGAAGGGACAAAGCTCTGTCCCAAGTGACAATTGGCCAGTCAGGTGGAAAGGGGGGGAGTGAGATAAAGCAATGGTTGAACTGGAGAGTCTGGCTTGCTTGGTTGTCCTGAGGAGTGAGGCAGAGCTCGGGTGGAGTGAGGTGGAGCTGCCCGAGGGAGCAAATTGCACTGTGAGAACTAGGTCAGGGGAGTGCCGAACTCGCTGGGGGTGCCGGCGTAGCCGCAGGTTAGAGAGAGAAAGCCAAGAGGAGGTGAAAGGTGGATGGGTTGAGTCTGTGGCAGGTGATTTCAGCCAGGGTGAAGACAAGCAACTAAGGGGAAGGAACGGCACAAGGAGGGGAAGATGTGGATCTGTAAGCAGCTGCAATGTCAGAGGAAGGGAGTTGGGTTTTGGGTGGGTTTTCTTTTCCTTCCTTTTTTTGCAAATAGCAAAGAAATAGAACTGGCCAGCGGGTAGCCACAGAAACATGAATCATTTCTTAGCCAGCATGTGTATTGACTAACACGTAGTACTCTGAAATGAAATACTTCAGTGCTGACTGAATGTTTAGTTAAAAGCAGCAGTGCTTGCCATGGCTGCTGCCACCAGCTTTTTACCATATTCCCATTAGGAGAATTCTAGCATAACCTTTTTTGTAACTGTTTGCAACATGCTTATTCTGTTCATCTGGGCTAGTAAGAGTGCCTTAACCCATTTTGTCATACATTCTTTAAGAATATTTAAATTTAACAATTTTCTTTCCAAATTCAAAATTGGGCTGTAATATTCTGGGAAAAAGTGGTCTCTTCTGAACTATGTCTCTTAAGATACCAGAAGCAGGTTTGAGGGCTGTGTGGGACCGAGACAGATCTTAGAAAATGAGGAGAGAATTGCAGTTTTTTGTGTAGGAATGCAAGCCTTCCACATTATTCTGCTGAGGTTTGTAACACAGGAAAAAGTTGGCAACGCTTAGCTCTCGTTCGCTCCAGAGACACAGGGACATATATGGAATTTCAAAATAATTCAGCTCTGCTTTGCAAACTAAGTGGTCAGATTTTTTGAATGGCTGCCAGAGAAGATAAAAATCTTTCATAATTCTGTGGTCTGTGATCCTTTCGCCTGACAGCACAGGAATGCCCATGTCACATATTTTCCATTCTTGGCGTTATGTTCTGTTTAAATGCAAATAATCTACATGGTGTGATGCACCTGAGCGAGGGTACTTTAAAGATTTGACATTCCATTGCAGTCAAGACATAAATGATAATCTGAGCTTTAAGCATAATTATATTATTATTTTCTATACCTTTCTGTGTATCTTCACTTACCATTGCTCTGACAGTTTACGTTTTCAGTTCTCTAAGCATGGTATAGGACCCATACAGTCTTACTACTTGGCTGTCATCAAGCAATTTCAGCAATCAGTGGACAGATCTGGCCAAGCTTACCTTTTTGAGCAATGGTTTGGTAGAATCCCAGTTTGGATACTCTTCCATTGTTCAGGGGTTTCCCTTTCCAAAAAAAACTTCTGATCTGTTTTGTTCATTAACAGATAACAGAGGATACTGGGTTTTACCCCTACGCTTTGGCTTATAGTCATTCTGTGAGCAATGCATTTGATTAGGCAAACCTGTAAGTAAACTACATGAACACAGAATTTTTGTCTTAGAGTACTTGACATGAAGTGATATAATCTCTCTGCATGCTTTTCTCTGTCTCTTTTGAAATGGGCATAACTTTTTGTTGTTACGTTTCGAAGTCCCTCAAGGAAGTGTACAGTGCCTTTCACTGTATGTTTCTGTATCATTTCCACACAACAGCTACATTGGACACAGCTGGACATATGGGGATATGAACTGCCATCTCCTTCTGTGTGGATGTAGGCAAGACTCAGGCCAGACCACTGCTCTGATTGAGCTGAATCCGATTCCAGAGCCACTACCTCTTTGCAGAGGGAAAGTTCTGCAAAGGTATCTTGCTTCCGTAAAACTCAGCGTCGGAAAGCAGTTGGCAGCTCCTGTACAAGCAGTGAGTCCCTGCATGTCACCAAGGCAAGACCTTGCCTTTGGGCCTTGCAGAAATCACCTGCCACATGGACTGACTTAGAGCAGAATAAGGCATGTAGCTTGGCAGCAGAGGGCATTATGTGCGATCTCCTGCCAGCCTGGAGCGGAAGCAGTGCTGGTTAAAGAGTGAGAGACATCATTGGAAACATCGAGTCCTCCCATAATTCAATTATTTAAACAGGTAACTCAAGCTAATTACATAGTTTAGCCTTTGCAGCTGACAGTTCTGTTTTCTGGAAGCAAGAATCATCTTTTTTAAAGGTTTCTCCAGAGTGTGCTGGTGCCCACAGCTGCATTTCCTGAGTATTGAGTTGTGCATTCTTTGGATCTCACAGTGCCTTAGCTGTTACTCCCCCACTGACAGACCCTGGATTCTGCCTTGTGAGTCCCTGCTGCTGGGCAACTCTACATCAGTTTTGTTCTAGGAGCTTCCACTTTCTTCCTCCTGAGCAGAATGAAGAAAAAAAAATAAGATGCAGGAACTGCAATTGGCGTTTTACTATACTTTTTATCTTCCAGCAGCTACTGTGCTCTGAGAGAGTAGTTTTGATCCGCAAAAATTAAGAAAAAAAAAAAAGGGGGGGGGAAGAGACAACCATACTATCTGGTATGAAATTCGTCCACAAAGGGAGATATTCTTGAATGATGATGGTTGTTCTGCATGTCCTTATTGTCATTCTTCATTTTCTATCAACTGATTTTTTTACACAGGCTGAAGTTATTCCGTTAGTCCACAAGGGAGCTGTCAGGATGGACACAGAAAAATTCTAAATTCAGTTTAGGATGATTAATTTTATATTTAAGAATGAGGGGAGCACAGAGCTTCATTCCCTGTGGAGTAGAAAGGACTGTAAAACAAGGAGTTATCAGAGTAAACTAGTATTGTTTCAGAATTAGCTGTGAAGCATTATGTCTGAAACATCTGAATATTTACCTACAGGAGTGTCTCCCTGAATAGTCTTTGTGAGGAGTTTATGTACATGAGACCTCAGGTACCGGGTGGGATTTTTTTTCCCCAGAGTAACTGAGCTATATTAACTCTTTATCAACTGATTTGTACCATAAGACACACTAGTGAGATCATGTTACTTTGCACATGTGGACATTCCTGAGAAGTAAATTGTATTTTTCTCTCCTAGATGGTAGGATGTAAGTATGTAGTTGCTGTAAGTCTCAGAGTAGTTACTGGTTGAACTGAAGTTGTCAAAACAAATCTGAGACCTCTCTTCACTGCAGTTGAGTAAGACACTGGCACCTTTTATCATTGCTCAGTATTTGCTTCATTGCATAAATGTATTTGTAGCAGCCATGATAGACAGGCACAACATTAATCTTAAGTTCAGGTTTGTAATTTTTTCTTTTTTTTTTGCAGATGTGGAAGGGTAGAGGTGAAACATAAGGTCTTCTGAAAAAGGTTTATTTATCTTCTATGTGAAATGTGAGACTATTTCTTTTACTAGTACTTTAAAATCTCTACTTTTTTTTTTTTTTTCACAGTGGTCAAGATTGAGAAATAAGATTGGTGTATAGCTATCTTCCGTCACTCTCAAAATATATCCAGTAGCTCAGGAGTGTGTATGGTTGATCAGAGTTTCAGCACATCCTTCTAGATGATCCTGCCCAGTCTTTGCTTTGCCACCTACTGTTGGTTTCAGTACTCCCCAAGTTTAGGAGCACAAGGACAGAAGTGTTATCCTAATGGAAAAGTCAGAGAAACACTATTGGATATCTCGGAGGATTGCTATACCAACAATGGTGCTACGTAAAGATGTTAATGAAATAAAAGTAACAGGGGGTCTTGTGTGGCCACAAAAGAACAACAGGGAAAAAAAAGTCTAGACAGTCTTTGTTAGCCAGACCTTCATTCACTGATTTGTAAGGTGTGCTGAACAGATTTAAGTTCTCCAAATACAGACAGTTGCCAAAAGCTGGTGTCACATTAAATTATTGTCAACAGAAGCTCAATTATATCTACTCCCTTCTTCCAGAATCCATGGTTTAGAGGTTCTCTAAACCACGCTTGAATTTTGATCTGTGTAAAATGTGTATCAGCTATTTTCAGAATGCTCGGTCTTTGCTGTTCCACATTTCATGTCATGATGAGGTTTCAGGACTTAAGGTAAATAGGAAAAATAGGTAATAAAGCTTAAAAGTATTTTGAGATATCATCTAGTCTGGTTTTCTACAAGGCAGACACAGTTTTATCTGGATCCAGTTGTATGCTAGAGTATCTTGTAGGCTGTTCTGGAGCCTCTTAGCCGATGTGCCACTGTTTTGGGGGATTTTGTTAAGAGGCAGCATTGCTTTCTGGTACCTCTTGCTGGACAATATTAGTTCAGACTATACACAAGATGTTACTGACATGGGTTTGTTTACACCCATCTTAAACACCACCATTGCTGTAGCTTCATGTTTAACTACTTTTATCAGCAGAAAATTCTTTCTAATGTCTGATTTAGATCACTTTGGCTGTGATTTATGTATGTTGATGCTTTCCAGAGCAAGGAGTATTCTCTTTCTCTTGAAGTTACCTTTCACATGTTTGAAGCCTCTTAGGCTGCCAGTCATTAGGGTTTTCTCTTCTCTTTAGACTAATTCAGATTCTTTCATTCTTTCCTCATAACTTACTTGACCAGACTTCATGCTTCCCTTCTCAGCTCTCTGTGTTTGGTTCACCTTTTCTTTCTAAAAAGCACTGCCCAAAGCTGGATGGAGTACTTCAGCCAAGACCTGCATACTGCTTAGTAGTGCTGGAGTGGTTTGTCCTTTTGCCCTTAATTTTCTTAAAAGATGGCTGGGTTTTCTTCTAGCTCCTTTTAGCTTTAATATTACTTCCTGTAGAGTTGCCTGCTATTTCTGAGTACAGTTGTGCTCTCCTGAAATCTGTTATTCTGCTGTTCCATTTCCTGCTTTTCCTAAGTCCCTTGATTTCTACCTTTTTATGATCAGTATAAATGAAAACTTTAAGTTAAGATACCCTAATGTCTACTTAAACTACATCCAAGGTGCAGCAATGTTTTGAGTATTGTTTTTTAATTTACGCCGTGGCAATATGGCAAGAAATAATATTGGAGGTAAGACAAAGGCTTGTGAAACGTCCACAGCTGTTTTTCCATTAGCAATGGGTCTAATGAAGCCTGATTTCATCTTGCTTTGTCCAGCATCTTCCACCACCCCAAGCTTGACTACCACATTCTCATTTTCCAGATGATCAAGAGACTGAATGTGCTGAACCTTGTTCAGAGCTATGTAGATGTTGGCTTCTGGGTCGTTACACTTGTACTTGTGTAATTCACTCCAAGAATGGCTAAAGAGCCAAGTTATTGCTGTCTTTCCTTCAGCACAATGATTTGGATCTCTTTGCTTTATCAAGATCAGATTTTCTTGAAGCTTTCAGGGTAGTTTTTATCTTGAAGACCTCTGTTCTTCCATCAGAATTGTTTGAAATTGGTCTATGAGCTCAAAAGCTACTAGAGGGTACTTGCAGACAGAGGGATGGCATGACGGCATAAGCCATTGCCTTCATAGAAAACAGGTTAAAATTGTTCAAATCCAAAGGCTAATTCAACTGACTTTTTGCTTCTTGCTATGCATTTGAAAAGATGCCCTCCTGTGCTGAACCAACAAAACATGCTTCAGCCACATCTTTCTCTCAGTGTTCTTGCACTTGACTACTGTCTCTCAGATTTATGGTGTGCTTCTTTTTCCTAATTGTTGTCTTTTCAGCCAAGAATGTGTTTGCATCTAGGTAGATGTGGACCTACTGATTGACATGGTGTATGGTGGGTTGAGGACTTTGCTTTTGTCTATATCTAGACTGCTATAAAACCTGAGGAAAGCATTTATTTAAGGGTGATTTCAGAAAACCTGGTAATTCCAGAAAATTCAGGGGAGAGAAAGCCAGCCATTTTCATGTTATGACTTACATAATTACTGGAACAACTTACAAAGAGTATTTTAATGTATGATGTAGTAAAAAGATAATCATGTAACAATTCATTTCTAGATTCTTTTTTATTAATCTTCCAGCAATTGAAGTAGAATTAAATTATTTTTTAACTCTAAAATTGAATTAGCCAATTTAATAATTGTTCATTAATATCATTACAACTAAATAGATATTAAGAAGCCATCAAGGCCCAGATCATCTTTTTCAGTTGTGCAAGGCAGAAATTGAAATCAGTGGGAAGAGACCACCTCTTGCAGAACTGTTGTACCACTTCTGGGATCCTGGAGGAGACCACTTGTGCATTCCTTATAGGTACAGAGGTGGGCATTACTTAATCGTAACAGGTTTAAACCACCTTTTCTTGATATTTCCAAAGCAAATATCGCTAGAGAAGGATGTTACTTTTCCTAGAGCATTTTAGGGGGGGAATCTAAAGTAATTAAATGGGGACATCTGTTAAAATATATAACCTTTCTGCATTAGTGCACAAGTTGATGAGTCTTAGGTTACTCTGTAAACCTTCTAAGGCTGTCGCAAGATAATTTGAGGGTGGGTGGGTTGCAGCCCTTGTCATGTAGTTAAATTAAATGGTGCACTGATTTGATCTCATGTATGCCAGTTCTGATGCGGGCTTTAGTATAGTCCATCTGACTAATTATGCCATGGCCACTGCTGTCAAGTTGCCTAACTATTATTTAAATGAATACCTATCTTCTTGCTTAAGACATCTTCTCTTGTGTTTGAAGGTGTCAAACTATTCATTTTCTCAACTTTATTCCCACTGTGATGTGCTGTGAGACTACTGGCACGTCTACTAGAGGTAGCATAAATCCAGCTAAGACTCTGATTGCATTAATAAAATTGGTAATTATTTTTCTGTCATCATCTTTCTTGAAATAGGATATGCTATTTCTTGCAATAGTAGAAATATCTTTGAGGGCACACTGTTTCAACTAACCCTGCGGAACTCTCAGAATAATTAGAATAACGTACAAATTATTCTAAGGATATGCAACTTTCAGGTAGGAAATGTGAATGCTCTAAATTACATTTGTGATCCTTTAACAAGAGACCTGATGTACTTTGCCTACCAGGATTCTTCATCAAAACCAGTGCTGTCATCTCAGGAACCAATGAGACTGCTTCTGAAATTTTAACAAATTAAGATTGAAGCTTCTGATACATTTGGCGTGATCCAGGAAAGTCCAGGGACACATCCCTTCTGATAGAGAATATATGTCTTGTTGTTAAACCGTTTCCATTTGTTCACATACGTAAAATCCTGGCCCTGTTTGGGGCTGTTGTACTATATAATGGAAAGAGCTCTGGGATCCAATGGTGATTCAGTTATGCAAGTTAAAGCATAAGATCTGTCTGTTCACCTATAGTGTTTCCTTCACAAGGGAATTTTGCAGGGAGAGCAATTTGATGCTAGTTAAAACATTTTCTTTGCAAAGTGTGGGAAATTGAGTTGGTGGATTGCTTCATTTAGATTTTAGCTCAGAATCCACACTCCACAAAATCACTAGCAAGCTGGTTAGATCGTTTCCAGTATCTCTCCATTCAGTTACAGTCTTGATCCCAACAAATATCAGTTTCTTATCAAAAATGTATATATAAGATCCATAGAATGAATTTCTAAATGGTAAATCACTTCTGTAAGAAATTTCCTGTATGAGTAGATCATCACCAGTGATGTGCAGAAACTGACAGCCTTTGAAGTGATACCACTTCATCATCATCTTTTTTGTTTATTTGCTTATTCTTGAAGCCATAGCCATGGAATTTGAATGCTCAGGAGGGTAGTATGATGTGGCCAGGCTGTGGATCTTGTAGCTTATTGTAAGCTTCAGTAAGAATAGCAAAAACTTGCTGCATCTTGACTCCATTTACTATGTCAGGATTGCTGTAACCCAGGCATTTCGTCCAGCTCTTTTGTCTGATTCAGCATGCCTGGCTTTCTACTCTGTAATTGCTGTAACATTAGGAAATACCTTCTGGTGTTTGTACGTATCTGTCTGCATAGTGAACTTCATTGTTTTGTCTCTAACAATTTGAAATTATTAAGCTCCGTCTTTGCCCTCATGCCTCCCTAATTATGTTGTGGTGAGTCCACTTTGAATTTTCTGGGGGTGATGGCAAACAAAGTAATAGCTGGATCAGGCATATATATTTCTTTTTCCTTTTAGTGTTTCTTGCTATTGTTTGCAATGTACAGATGTAAAGCCATTGGAAGAAGAGTTTATTATGCAGGAGTTTTTATCTCCTATGCACTTGTTTGATGTAAGTGCATTAGTTGGTTTTGGATAGTATCTGTTACGGTTTATATTGCAATTTCTGAAACTTATGGTTCAAAGTGGTGTTTTCTTAGATTTTTGTCTCTATCATCATATTGCATTTTCATGGTTCACTAGAGGCATTTGTCCTGAGTCTGAGTGTATGACTCTAAGCTTCTGTGTTGTGAAGAGATGTATGCGGCTTTTCTTTTGACAAACACTGTAGTATGGCCACTCCACAATGCACACTTCTACTTGCGGGACTAAATTCATACCAGATGAAAACATGTGCTGAGCTATAGGTTTTGTGAAAATTGCACACAGTAGACAGTTTACTTAACAGTTGCAAATAAACATTCATTGATGCCAGAATGCACATTACTTGTAACATATGCAGGGCTAGAAATTCACATCCTGTCATACTAGGCTAAAAAACTTCTTGAATTAATACAAATATCTGCATAAAATTTACAAAACTGATACAATGAGGTGTGCACCTTCCAAGTTTATGTTTTTTGTAGTTTGGACCTCTCACCACTTCTGTCTCTAGACTTTTGTCAGCCTCTTTTCTTCCTGAATGTTATTTACAAGTAAAGCTTCTGCATCCTTCCAACCTCCTATGTTGCACTCAAAAGTATCATTTTAGGATCAGAGTAAAGCGTTAGTCTGAAAATTATATAGCAAGGGTATTGTTTTCCTAATTATATAACAATGTTTTCTATTTAACAGTATATTTCTAATGTGCTTGTCATTCACATCTGTATTTTCATAGGATTAGTGTCATGGCATTGCAGGAAATGATTTCTGGTGCTGAATTTATTATGAGGTGAATATGTTACAGTTTCATTTGTGCCCAACTGAAAAAATGATGCAAGTCGGGAAGGTGAAGATCCTGCCTTTCCATACCTTTGTTGGTATTTGCCTGTCGTATGCTGTCATGAATTTGCGCAGAGAAGCTGCAAATTTTTAATCAGTAATTAGATGACAGCTGATTAACAAATCAAAATAATTTTCCTGGTGCTTGTGAAAAGTATAGTGAAAGCACCCAGTCTTCATACAAACTTCCAAGTAGCAGAACAGAACAAGTAGCAGTTAATACTGTTCACAGGGGGCAAATTTTTCAGAGTTCCTGAGTTGTTAAATTCTAAATCTCTGGACTGTTCAATAGCACATGGATTCCTAAGTTGTTCTGTAGGTGTCTTGTATTTTCTAAACCTTCTGTGCAGTCTTGGAAATTTTACCCTTAGTCCTTATTGATTGCCTTACTGCTAGGTATATATCTTTTCTTGGCAGATCAGCAGAAATCAATTATCAGTTTAAGTCTTGTCTGTATATCTCAGTAAGCTATGAATTCCCCCTGTAGCCATTTTAGAAACTTAAGCCTGTAAGGTCTGAAATGTAACAGAAAAAACCCCACATATTTAAAGGATATTGTTACCAGTAACTGAAGAGATTTGTGTCAATAGTATACTCATTATAAGAATATTCTAATTTTCATAATTTCAGTTTCCTTTTTTCTTTTCCTTGGGACTGCATGCAATCATTAAGAACCCCTCAGTGTCTTATGGATACCTTAGTATGATGATTTGGGGAAAGCATAATGATTATGGGAGTCAACCTGGTGGGCTCGCATAAAACCTAACAGTTTCATTCTTTGAGACCCAGCCTTCTGGTGACAGTGATCCATAAGAACAGAATTGCACACAGGTCGCTTCAAACTATGATTGTCCAATGGCAAGCCCTGAGTGGGATTCAGCTGGACCCTTCTCACAGCTAAAATGGGATCCTATAGTACCCAATCTTCAGCTTCTGCTGCAGAGGGATATGAGCCTGTATAGGTCCTGTCATCCTCATGTAGCTGTCTCGCATCCTAGGACATCTAAAATCACCTGCATTCAGGGTTTTGTCCCAGATGCTTTTCTTCCAATGTTAGTGAGGAAACATCTGCGTAGAACCAAACCATCTGCAAGCAATCAGATGTTGCATCAGTGATTATCAGTCTGTTCTTCTGTCAGTTGTCAGCTGTGGCAACGCACTGTCCTAATTTGCTCAAGATTTCAGTGTCGTCTTGAAATCTGGCAGATATTGAGCAAACATGGCTATCACTTGGTTTAGTTTTCAACACCTATCTATTCATGTACATATCTGTCTTGGAAGCTTTATGTAGATCAGTCAGCCTTCATAGCTTTGTTAATAGGCTGTATGCAACAACATGATAAATTTTGATCCATAAATAGAAGAAAGTTTCTTCTTAAAATGAGGGAGAGTAAAATTAAAGTTTCATCTGCTTTTGGGTCAGATTTTATTCCTAGAAGGGAACTTACATTTAAAGACAAAGACATTAGTATTCTCCCAGTAGTTTTATTTCAAGGATATAGCTGTCTGCACCTACTTCTGCTGTATTAGAAGTGGCCATAATAGCTCCAAAAAATTTAATTAAAGAGAGGTTTCAAAAAGTAGATTGGGATTTCTGGATTTCTTTAGAGTTTATATTGTCTTTACAAAACAGACTTGCATGAAAACATGAGTTCTCGGGTTTCAGTTTCCTTGATGCAACTCCACTCGCACAGGTTTACTTCTAATTTATGCCAGCATAAGTGGTTAACTATGCCAGTAAATTTACACAGGCCAGCACACAGGTTTAGTACCGGGACCCTCTGTCCATGCTGGTCAGTTCTTGGCTGTCCCCTTGGTACAAATCTGGCTCATGCCAACTAGTGCTATTCCAGAGGCTGCAGGACCTAATTGCAACAAAATATTCTCTTCTCACTTTAAGGGTATTGAACAAATATTTAAACATTATTTGTACTATTGCATAGTTATCTTTTATTTTTCTTTGCTACTGCAAATATCATGTTTTGTAACTATTTCTTACAAAGGTCTTGGCAGGAGTGGGCTTAATAGATTTCAAGATTAGTTTACCTTATTATTAAAGCAAGCTATTTTGATAAAGATTGTATGTCCATTGTAGTCAGTATTTTATACTGATGCCCATTCTAGTAGCACTGTTAAAACTGTTGTTAGTGACAATTTCTCAATTTTAAAAAGATGTTTAGGAGGGGATTCTTCATCAGGGGAGAGTTTCAAAATACTTTGCATAACTACAGAATATGGGGATCTAAGAGGTATTGCACTTAAAGCTGACTTCACTACGTTGATATCACTCCTGTTGACTTCCTTGGCATGAAAATCTTGCCCAGAAATTCACTTGCTGTGAGTGTCCCATTGGAAACCCATTTGCAGCTGTGGTATAAGGCTGCTGCCAGATCTGTTGACATGGTTTCTCTATAACTGTTCTCTATAACTATAAACCATGGATTAGCATATCGCAAAGGGTATTTACTCAAGATTTTTAAAGGAAGCCAGACATAAAATTGCTGAGTAACTCTGGACTGCTGCTTAAGTCTTTTTGCCAGAGAAATTGGGGGTTACAAATAAGATACCATTTTTGAAAAGCTAATTACGGAGATGCAGGGAATGGAGTCCCCCAGGAATCTCTTATTGGACCTGTGCT
The DNA here is from genome assembly GCA_026546715.1 of Gallinago undulata. NCBI lineage: Eukaryota > Metazoa > Chordata > Aves > Charadriiformes > Scolopacidae > Gallinago > Gallinago undulata. The sequence continues at coordinate 19,993,862 of JAOTQQ010000023.1, read as the reverse complement.
CTCTCACCCCTGACAAAAGGGGAGAAGTAGGTAACAATATCTGTTGACAATAGTGAACTCTTCAGGGCAGTGAAAAGTTAGCTCTGGACAACAAGCATTGCAGAAAGTTCTTACTGGTAGTGTGTAATGCTAATAAAACAGTAGACAAAATTGCAGGTCACTAAATAAAAAACAATGAATTAATCAGAGAGGGAAATGATCCTAAGAGTGCACAAATAGCAGAGTGCTCTAAATTAGGTATTTATTGCAACCGAGGAAGGATATATTGTAATCATAAGAGATTATTTCTGAAAATGTGAACTGTGGCAAGAAGACAAACAATGTTAATAATCTTTTAAAAAGCAACAGAAAACAAGACAAAGCATCATCTGCAGATGTATAAATCCATACTGTGCCCCCAAGTGTTGTATGCAATTCTAATTCCCTTTGCACCTCAAAAAGGTATTACTGAACTTTGCAGAGTGAAGAGAAATTTGAGCATTAAAATATATTACTCTTTTTAATTTTTTTAAGTCTATGTAAGGACAAGGACACTAGACTAGAATTAGATAGATTAAGATTCTTCAGCTTGAGAAGAGACAAGTGGAGAGGCAGAAGTCATTTCAGAAAATTATCAGTTGTATAATTGGTTGGGTAGAAAAGCTGAACACAACAATGATCAAAGTAAACTGTCACATGAAGTTATCATGCAATTTTACAATAAAAAAAAAAGGAAATACCTTTTTAACAAATTAATTATCAAAATTCACAATTCACTTCCACAGCATTTGTGGGTTCAAAAATTATAAACAAACTCATAGCTGTCTACTGAAGACTACCAGATGTGATAACACGACCACAAAATGCGATAAAACAATCTCAATCTTGTGAAATCGCAAAGCCAGCACCAGCAGTTGCTGGAAATTGGGAGAATATACTGAGGAAAGTATCATTCATTCTCTATTTTTGTTTTTAGAATCTTTGCCAAATCATCTGCTGCTTAGGATTGCTACAGTTGAGGAATGGAGCTAGAAAATGTACTGTCTAGTTACTACAGGTGCTATTACAGATAATAATATACTTATGACTGTACAAGTCAGCAGGGCACCAAGTGTATAACTACTATAACTAGTGATCTCTAAATCATTTCAGGCATTTGTAGGAGATCTGCTGTATTTGATTTTGCTGCCAGCAACAGCTTAATTATATCTGTCTTCACTGTCTAGTTGGTTAAAATGCACAGTCTCCAATTCCACCTCTTTTTCTAAAGTAAAACTATATGATGCCATGTAAAAAGTCAACAGTAATATAATGCAAAATGGCAATTAGTTGTTAATCCACTGACTGTTTTGGTTGACTGAAACTGTTGAACTTCCTCATGACTTTCAGTCAGTCACCTATACCCCAGTGCTTGGATTTGAAGTGCTGCACAAAAGCATCCATATTCCCACTCTCCGGAAGCAGAAAATCCACTTGTTTGGATTATTCCAATCCTAAGGTTCTTTCTCTACTTTTTTTTTTTTTTTTTGTGGGGCTTTAGGGATGGATGAAATGTTCTTTGTTGTCCTCACTTTAGTTTTTAGGCAAGATGTCGCTGTATTTTTCTGAATTTGTTTTCCCAGCCTTCTACTAACCTTGGAGTATTTGAAGACTTTTGATTTTCATCATTCACAGACTGGAGAATATAGGTCACAGTCTGACTCCACATTCTTAGTACTTCACTGCTATTGATGCCATTTACTACTAGCTCTTTGCATTAAGGATAGTAGGTGATGGTGGGTTACGTCTTTAAGAACGTATGTCATACTGACTGCATAAAACAGGAGCAGCTGAAATGAGAGTTTCACTACAGAATTTTTACATGGAAGAAGAGTCTTGCAACTCAGGAGTCTAACAGCAGCGTCCCCGTTTCTTTAACAATAAGATATATAACAACAAAGTGCTTCTTAATAAAAATTGATAAACAGAATCATCATGCTAGTTCTCTCCTCCAGGTTCAGGTGCATTATCACATCATCACAGCTTCACAAGCTACAATGTCAATTGAATTGCCAGATATAACCATAAGTATGCTCTTAGCCCATGGCAAATGTAAGGTAATACGACTGAGCTTAATCCTTGATGAAATACTTACTTTATCTTGTCACTGTGTGCACACAGCTGTTGTGGCTCATGTGAAATATAACTTGACCATGTATTTAACACATCCTTAAGACTGTTTTCACAGTAAGTATGTTGCCCTAAAAGAGCAATTAGCTTGAGGTAGGAGGTGAGGTAGCGTTGCTTCAAAGGTCTGCCATGACACGTTGGGAGCCACCCCTGCATTCCGTCTCCCTCACAGCCCGCGAAGTCTTTCCAAAGTCTAAATGTGTTTTCTGTTCAGTTTGACCAGCAACATCTCCCTTTTTTGGGTTTCCTTCAAAATCTTTATATTCTATCTTGCACCCAACACCTTTCTACACCTTTTTTCTTTTTTTTTTTTCTTTTTTGTTTTCCCCCCACACTCACTCTCCCAAGAAAACCTTGTGAATTCAGAGTTTGACAGCAAGTTACAACAGAAATGAAAATCTTTTGAGGCTAAAAGCATTTTAATGCAGTATGACTATCAATAATATTCTAGGTCTGACAAGTACCATGAATTTGGATTTGTTCCTTATATGATTATCCTATTTCAGCTTGCTACATTACATAAATAGATAGTCTACTTTTTTCAGTTCATCCATCCCACAGGCAGCTTTATATTATGCTCAAAAATGTGTGTTTCTGTCTTTTCTTTCTCGCAGAGCGCTTGACAAGTTGGCTGTTACTAGACAGTAACTGCAAATGCCATGATATTTTGCAGAAATAGGGGAGTTGACTCTCTTCCAAAAAATAATCTAATAAGTCTACTGAATAGAATGAAAAAACTTAGCTTCTTTAATTTGAAAATGGAGATTTTAGAATATTTTCAAAACAAAATATTTTGTCCACACATGGTTGTAAATTTCTAGAAGTTGCTCACAATAGCGCCACTAATTCCAACAAGCAGGGTGACTTGTGTGTGTCTTCTTTGTCTTCTTTTTTCTTCCCCCCCCCCCCTTTTTTTTTAAGTGGCCTTAGAAGTATGGAAGAGGTCACTAAAGTATGATTAAATGCATTTATGAAATCAGAATAGAAGTAGAAGGCTGGGATCATAGCTGTTTTGGATACTTTCTCAGGTCTGAAGAACATCATGGGAAAGGTGCCCTATGTTGGACAGGATTTGTTGTATATAGGTTAGTTGTTGCAATGGGTTACACAAGACTTGCAGAAGCACGGGTGCAGTGTAGGTGAGTTTTTAATACTGCCCTTCCCTTTTTATAACTCTGTCTTGCAAGAACAGAGTATCGTGGTTTCCATTTAATCACCTTTGAAATAATTGCCTAATTACACAATAATATGTGGCCAATCTTTCATAAGTTTCACATGTTTCAAAATAGACAAGGGAGTGGTGTTGAAGACACCTGCAACTGAGGGCATTGGTGGAGAGGAGAGAAAATAGAAGATACCTGTAGTGGTCAGTAACAACTGCAGTGTTGAAGGTTCTCCTCTTCAGGTACAGGTTGCATCAGCTGATGCAGTGTGAGGTCTAAATGTCTCTCCTAATTTGTGGTGTGTTAGAGAAAAAGATTTGCCTTGAGGCCTAAGGTCTGATGCTTTGATGAGATGAAATGTATTAATCACAAGTTTCTGTTCTATGTTTTCAGAAGAATGGCGTATCAAATGGAACTGTCTACAAAAAAAAATTTGTTGAGCACTTTGAACAGGCACCAATGTATGTTGCTGTTCTTACTTTCCTGGGTTTCGGAGTGGGAACGATATTTGGCTACCTGCGAGATTTTATGAGAGCCTGGGGACTAGAAAAACGCAACATTGCTGCAGAGAGAGAACAACAAAAAGTATGTATGAAAAAGACATGTATCCAAAGCTGAGTTTTCACCTGCTTGTGAGTTATGTACAATAACTTACCAAAGTAAGGCAGACAACTTTCATCTTAAGAGGAACATTGCGTAGGGATTGGAAGAACGACATACACTGCAGAATAAACACCTGTGTATGAATATATATATGCAAAATCATAATTTTCACCCAGAGAGATGTATACCTTGTTCTAAGAGTGTCAGAGTAGCCTCAGCAAAATCCTATTTGTAGTGTATAAGGTAAATCGACAGAAAAGAAAAACTCTGAGAAGTCTTATTGTTAAATCCCAATTTTAATTTGTCCTATCTGGCTGTCTTACTTTGTCCTTCATAGCGATAGGCAGTGCTAACATCTTTGTAGTTGCTGCTTTATGTTTGCTGAATTGCTGGTCACAGAGCACTCGGGAATCATTGTCCCAGCACAAAGTGAACATAGCCCAAATTCTTGTGAGTGAGTCCTGACTTAGAAATTTTTTTGTCCTGCATAGTTTAAGTGAAATTTACACCTCAGGAAGCTCAATTGCCTTCTAACTTTGTTTAGATTTTTTTGTTGCTCCTCCTTCTCTGTGTAGTTTGGGCCATCATTTACAATAACACCAGGCATAATAGAGGAAAAATGCGAATAGTGTTACTGTGCCTCTTGCAAATAAAATTCCTAAAACTGTTTCCTGTTCTAGCTTTTCCTACACTTAATGAACTTCTTCCATTACTTAATGAAATATCATGGGTGCAGTCTTTTTATCAGTATTCTCATGGAATATTGTTTCAATTCACTTCATGATTTGGCCATTTGTTGAGATATTTTGGTTCCAGACACGACAGTTAAATCTTTTTGCCATCCACCATGGATTACATGTTCATTTAATTCTCTAGTCTCCCACAAACATAACTGTTTTGCTGTGTTATTTTATCAGTTTATTGTATCCAGTGTCTAATATAGCTGTATTGCTGTTTCATATAAAACTTTGTTTAGATTCCATACTTTTATTTTAATTTAATTTCTAAGTAAATCCGTAGATAGAAATTAATTGTCAACCAAACTAGTTGTTTTAACTGGCTGTTTGCACGTCCAGTCTAGACCAGTAATTCCCAGATCAATTACACTGGACTAGCTTTAATCTAATGTATCTAGCATTTCATGAAATATGATGAGTTGTTTATCTTAGTTTTGCAATCTGCGCCACACATTGAAAAATGCTCAATTTGAGGCATTTGGTTTCTTCAAGTGAAAGAATCATGAGTTCTTGAGTTTCAAACTTTCCAAATATTGGACTAGAAAATTAGGCCAATTTGTTGACAATTTAAGAAACAAACAAACCAACAAACAAACAAAAAAAAAACACCCCCTAAAAAATACACTGTATTCCGAGTGAATTAAAGTAAGGTATTTCCTGACTGGAGTTGTTTGTGACATAAGGACACATAGCTGTTATAATTCTCTAATGAATCATTTTTTAATGGGAATGACTTGGGTACAGAAGCAGTCATTTTCCTAGCAACTTAACCCTGTGCATGTTTTCAAACCAGGATTTTGTGCCACTTTATCAAGATTTTGAGAACTTTTACACCAGAAACCTCTATATGAGAATAAGGGATAACTGGAATCGTCCAATTTGCAGTGTCCCAGGGCCACAGTTTGACCTCATGGAACGCGTTACAGATGATTACAACTGGACATTTAGGTGAGTCAGCTTATAGTCTGTAGCTGTCAGCTCTGTAACTCATGATACATCTTCAAAGCACAGAAAGCTGCATCTAGCCCCTCATGCTTTAATCCTCAACTAATATGCATCAGCACATTTTTCTCTGAAATCAGTACCGTGCTGACAATCTGTCACCTTTCTTCTGAGCGCTGTTTGGAAATGCAGTATGGAAGGGACTGAACTCTGAACCACAAATGGGTTTTATTTGTCTGTGTCAGCACAAGTAAGACTTCTTAATAATTTAAAATAATAAACTTTAAGTCAAAATATTACAATGAAATTTGTTGTATCCCTTGGTTAGGATTTAAATCAGAATTTCTTGCATTGCGTATAAACATTGCTTCTTCCTTACACAGTGAGTCTTTGGCAGTAGGTTTTAATCAGTTCACACCTTGAGGGTTTCGGCGTATTGCAACTGAATTAAATAGGTATGGAAACTCACCACATAGACAATGTGTAGGTTGCCCATATTTGAGCTTATTGAGGATGTATCATAGCATTTCCCACACCATTTTCCTGATGTAATTTCTCTCTGTGTGTCTGAGCACTCAGGACTTTCTGGAAGCTGTCGACAATTCACTGGAAAAAAAGTAGTGTCTATAAATTGTTTGCTATATAAAGTCCTAGCTTTGTTTGCATGTTTATTTTCATCCATAAAAACACCATTTCACCTAATACCAGTAAATTGCCATCTACAGCTTGGAATCTGGAAAACAATCTGAGCAGGATGTAGCATTTAGTCAGGAAAATAGAAAGGCTAGAAAAACTTTTAGGACAATAAAGTATGAGGATTGTAAATTCCCAAATAGGAATTCAACAGTGGAACAAAATTTGGTGGGAAAACTTTTGGAATTTTTCTGTGCTTTTTATTTGGGATTGGATGCCAAGTAGTACTATTCTTTAAAATTTGCTTTAATTATAGGTTTACAGGAAGGACTATCAAGAATGTAATCAATATGGGTTCTTATAACTACCTCGGCTTTGCAGAAACGGATGTTAATGCTTTGAAAACTGTGACCATAGAGTTACAAAAATATGGGACTGGAATCTGCAGTACCAGACAGGAAATGGGTAAGTAAACAGCTGGACGGCCACCAAAGTTTCTGTAACTATATGCTTTTCCTTACAGATATCTTGAAGGAATTGGATACTTAGAGAATTTTAGTCACATCAACAATTACTTGTTTCACTATTAGAAATGATGCTGTGTTTTATTCAGTATCACATGAGGATTTTTTTAAAAGGAAAAACATTACTGATTTTTGGAAAAGCACATCCAAACATGTCATCTAGTAGCCTGGGATTTTTAATGATGGAAGTAACAGGCTTATTTTTAAAAGAAGTAAAATAAACGTTAGGAATAGTTCTAAGGCAAATTTAATTGCATCATAGATTTATATCAGTTACCACATACTGAGCTTTTACATAATTTTCTTTTAATCCCACATTCTAAGAACATATTGTAATGTTTCATGAGACATTAGTGGGGCACAACATAGAAATTTGCAGTGTGGTTCTAATGAATGAATTCAGGAAGGCTCCATCTGATATTTTTGGTGTGTATGTGCTGTGTGATTTGTCTACTTTTTCAGTTTGTAGACTGTGTGTAGTCTTACCTTCAATTGTATATTTTTACACAAAGCCTTACATTCCTAATGGTGCAATCAGCCTGCATTTCAGAAAAACATAAATAGATTGAGCCATAGAATGCAAAAGGGAATTTCTCTTCAGGCTTTATCTTTCTTGGGAGCTACCAAAAAAAAAAAAGTTAGCATGGAGGAGTCTTCTGTAGACTTTCCCCACCACCACCAGCCAATCCAGCAACCTGAAAAATTTTATTTTTGTATCTCTCAAAGAAAACTCTTTTCCTCCATAAATCTTATGGGAAAAAAAAACATCATATTTAATTTGTGTTTATATTTAAAGTCTCATTTCCAGACAAAAAATAATGCAAACCTTGTCATCTGCTTCTTACCTTATCATCATAGTTTGACTTGCCAATAATAAATATTGGCAATAACAAATAAATAAACGACTTGGAGAGGGTTTACAGATTGACCCTGCTTTCCTTATAGGGTCACCATGTGGGTCCTTACAGGTGACCCGTATGGTGACTGCAATGTATTATTTAACCTTAAATGTATGTTTGAAAGTGGTCACCATTACAAGTCATCTAAGATATTGAAGGAACATTTCTCTGTGTCTTGGATTCTATTTTGCCTGAGAACATTTCATGTTGTTTTCAGCAGGTCAAGGAATATGCCTGGTATTCCTCACTCTTTCTGTCATGTAATTTTTTAAATGGAATAACTTGGATTTATTGTCCAAAAAAAAAAAACCTCTTATGAAAAGATTACGTCTTCAGATATTAAAATCTTATTAGTTACTTAGGCTAGAGAGCTGATGTATACAGATTTCTAGGACTTTCTCTTCATCTGAACTTTGTGCAGTATTCAAAGTTATCTTGAGAGAAGTTCTTTTGACAGACTGAGCAAAGTTTTAGATTCATTCTAATTGCTTCCACAACAAATAATCCCATGAACTTCATTCAGACTATTCTGCAAGAATGCAAGTGCAATAATGGGCTCCAAATAAAGAACATTGTACAAGTCTTGTTGGTATCAGTCTTCTAGGGAGCGAATTTCAGAGAGAAGCTTGAATATGAAGACTTATTAAAATAGGAAAGCAGGGTGTTAAGACCTAGCTTAGATGGTGTAATTGAGTAGTCGTAGCATTTTGTCCTAGGTAGCTAGCAGAGAGCCTGTATTTGTGTAGTCAGTGGGGAGAAAGGTTGCTCAATTCTGAGCAATTCTTATTTCATTGGCCCAGGCTCTGTTGGAATCTCTCTACCGCCGAGAACTGTATCAACAACCTAAGGAAAATAGCTTCTTATTCCTAGCGTGGACACCCTTGTTTCTTTTTCCTTTACCCTCTTGTGCTCCTTCAGCTCTATTCTGGTTCAGAATAGAGCAACAGATTTGAAAAATTCTATCTAGGTTTAATATATATACACGTATATTTTCAAGAGAGAGGTAGGGAAGGGTCTGTAGGAAGGGTGTTACCTTTTTTAATTATTATTTTCTATCTTCATTTTAGAAAAACAGAACAGAATGGTTTTGTTCTGGGCAGATAATGTTTAAAAACTTTTGTTGATATTATGTGGCTGAGCTAAACTGTTTGGAGGTAAAAATGCAGTGAGCTGTAGGAGCCAAGGCTGTAAATTGCCTGTGGGGTCCTAATGCAAGAGAGCACTTGGACAACAAGGAGACGTGCCATGCTGGACCTTGCTGCCACCAACAAGGAGGGGCTGGTGGGCCATGTGAAGCTCAAGGGCAGCCTTGACTGCAGTGACAATGGCATGTTGAAGTTCAGGATCCTTAGGGCAGCAACGAAGGCACACAGCAATCTTACTACCCTGGACTTCAGGAGAGAAGACTTCAGCCACTTCAGGGATCTGCTTGGAAGACTACCATGGGATAAAGCCCTGGAGAGAAGAGGGGCCCAAGAAAGCTGGTTAATTTTCAAGGATCACCTCCTCCAAGCTCAGTAGGGATGCATCCCGATAAAGAGGAAGTTGGACAAAACCACCAGGATGCCTGCTCCAAGAGCTCCTGGAGAAACTCAAATTCAAAAAGGAAGTGCAAAGAACTTGTGCAAAGCATTTGACACTGTCATACACAACATCCTTGTCTCTAAATTGGAGAGAAATGGTTTTGACAGATGGACTGTGATGGATTAGGAACTGGATGAATGGCCACACTCAAAGAGTTGTGGCCAATGGCTCAATGTCCAAGTGGCAACCACTGACAAGGAGGTCAGTACTGGAACTGGTACTGTCCATTGTCAGTGACGTGGACAGTGGGATTGAGTTTGTTGACAACACCAAGCTGCAAACCTCACGAAGTTCAACAAGGCCAAGTGCAAGGTTCGGCATGTGGGTCAGTACAATCCCAAGCTCAAATACAGGGTGAGCAGAGGTCAGAATGAGAGCAGCGCTGAGGAGAAGGACTTGGGGCTGTTGGTTGATGAGAAGCTCAACATGACCCAGAAATGTGTGCTGACAGCCCAGAAAGCCAACCGAAGCGTGGGCTGCATCAAAAGAAATGTGGTCAGCAGGTCAAGGAAGGTGATTCTTCCCCTCTACTCCACTCTAGTGAGACCCCACCTGGAGTACTGCATCCAGCTCTGGAGCCCCCAACATAAGAAGGGCATGGACCTGTTGGACCAGGTCCAGTGAAGGGCCACAAAGATGATTAGAGGCATGGAGCACTTTTTCTATGAAGACAGGCTGAGAGAGTTGGGGTTGTTCAGCCTGGAGAAGAGAAGGCTCTCTCCAGGGAGACCTTATAGCAACTTCCAGTACCTAAAGTGCACTCCTGTTTAAGCACAAAAGTATATGAAACCAATAAAAACACTATCTGGTCTTCCTAGATTTGTCCTCCATAAAAAGATATAAGGCTTTTAACTCCATTTTTAATTCCATGGTCTTTTTAAATTATAATAATAACGAATCAATTGCTTAGCATAACAGTGCCATTTACGACACATTCCTGAGGCTTTTGTGGGGCTTTCAATCTGAAAGAAAAGCATTTTGCTCTTTTTAAGACCAAGCTAGCTATTATCCCTTAGGAGCAAGATCTTGGGGTTATAAGTGGTAGTTCTATGAAAGCATTAGCTTATTGTTCAGTGGTCAGAAAGCAGATCAAATACTAGAAATTATTAGGAAGTGAACAGAAAGCCAACCATAGAACCTCAGAATGCTACTGCATAAAGCTGTGATTTGCTGTCATCTTCAGTACTTTGTGCAGTTCTGGTCAAAAACATTTAGCAGAACTGGATAGTGTCAGAGAAGGGCAACAAGGATCATCAAAGGCCTCAAGCAGCTTCTGGGTGGAGAAACGTTGAGCTCTCTATCTTCAGCTGTCAGAAATGCCCGTCATCCGGCTAGAAAAGACCCTCAAGGCTCTATAGAAATCTTCAAAATTATGTGTGGTTTGGAAGAGTGGTCAGGGTTGCCTGTTCATTGACTCTTCCACTGCAAGATCTACAGTGCATTGTATGAAGTTGGTAGAAGGTTCCCATCTAAATACAGGCGGTGACTCTTCGCTCTCAAAGCTGGCAGACCTGAGGAACTCATTGCAAAGAAAGTTGCAGACACTTAAACTTTACACTTTCTTGCATTCTAGGGGATACTGGCTACGTGCAGAGGAGAGGTCATTGATAATTACCAAAACTATTACGTGATTTAGGATGTCCTTATGCTGAAGTTAGTTGGAAACTGGGATACTACTATGTGTATGTTTGTCCTGCTTTCATTCTTCCCCAGACATCAATACAAGACCACTGTCAGGTGAAGGATTATTGGGAAAAGGGACCTTTTGGGTGGCTGAGTGCATCCAATACTATTTTTTTTAGCTTTATTTTATGTAATTAGTTGTTTAATATTAATTTGTATTATTACTTATATGCCTATGGCCATTGCAGTACAATCATTAACACTGGACCTATGGACTAGCAAATTATTGTAAAAATTTGGCTTACATCAGGAATATATACATACTTGTAGTTTTCTAAAGTTGGGCAGTATTTACAATAGAAGCAGCCTATTAAGGAGCTAATGAAGCAGTAACCTGGCTGTTTTCAGTACTTCAGAGGACACTAAATATAAGAAGACATTAAGAGAAGATACTTAAGAGAGATCCATAAGAAAGAGTTCCACGTATGCTTGGAGAATGTCTTCTAGGAGCAGTAGCTTGGGTGAATGTGTGAAAATGGTTGCTTGCAGACGGTAGGCAGAAGGCAGAAAATGCCAATATCATGGTCTCCTTAGAGGTGGAAGACTTTTCAGTTCTCTGTGGAACTTGGGACAGAAGTAGTTCCTCAAGGATATTGGCAGTAAAAATTTAAACATAAGTAAGATCATTCAAAAAATTTGGAGTAGCTGGAGATGTAGAATGAGGACCCTCTTAGTCAGAGGGACAGGCTGAGAGGAGCAATAGGACCATCCACCTTGAATGGCAAGAGCATTCTTAATGAATATGAGAATGGCAATGTTAAACTTACTGAAGCCAGAGGAAAAGATGCTGCATTAAGTGTGAGGGGTGTCAAGTGAGGACACAGAAAGACCTACAGCTACTTTATTTGACAAAATTGAGCATGGGTGTAAGTTAAATTAGAACAGCTTTTGTCAGCAGCACTCTTTCCTGCAGGTGCAGAAAAAATCAATCTTTTAATTTCTTTGGCTAGCTCATTATAAGTCAAGAAACTATTCAGGACATGAAAAAGCTGGAAGTTTTGTTTTCTAGGAATAAACATTGAGTCTGACACAATAATTCTTAAATGTTAAAGGATTCAAGTAACTGGAAACCATCTATTCAAGTAATTGAAGTATTTCTAATATTAGGGTATTTCTCCCCCCCCAAAAAAAAACCCTCTATGCTGTGTTTTATTTATGTTTCGTTTATTTTAATCTTCATCTCAAAAGTGTTATTCTTTAGCTTAATAAAAATGCTAACAAATTGGAATCTAACTAAATTTGAAATAGCGTGTGTTCCCTCTATATATGACAACTTCTCTCTATATATGACAACTTCAATGTAAAGTCCTTTTTTTTCCCATGCAAATCAACGTATTTTAATACCTGGAGTTGGCTCCTGTTGGAGGCAGGCTCATAACCCTTTTGTCCGAGCCCATCCTGTCATTCTTATGTTTATAGTCAGCCTTTTCTGAGCAACATAACTTCAAATTAGTAAGGAAGAAATATGCAAATAATTATTTAATACTGTTTCTTGCTTGCTGATTGCAGATGATAATAAAATCAGTGCTACAATTTTTTTAAGATAAGGCAGATTATCATGCCCTGAATGTTCCTAGGCTTAGCACTAGGGCGGTGACAGATGAGCAGCTGGTAGTTCCAATGCTCTATTTATCTAACTCGCCATTTTTCCTTATGGAGATGATCTACATGAGTAACAGGAGCAAATGTATCATTAGTGCTACTTAAGCAGCCAGGCAGGATTCCTGCCTTTTGAAATCCTTCTCCTGTGATTATGCCTTGGACCAAAAGACAAGCTGGAGCCTGCACAGAACACTTGCAGGGTGATTCACTCTGGAGGGCATGGTTAGGAGATTACATTTTAATGCCTCGTTTGCACTCAGTTGTAGGGCTTTTGGTTTGTTTGAGGATTTTTATATTTGATTGTGATCTGATTTCTGAAAAGCAGATCTGAAAACTTGTGCCAGCGTTTTAACTACAGAAGTAGTTCCATCCCCTTCATTTCCTTCTGTTAGGTTTTAAGGCCTAATATGAGTTTCTGGCAGCATTTCAAGAAGGTAAAAATAGTTATTTGGCTGTTCTTTCTTTTATACCATTTCAAAGCTTTGATTAAGGCCTGGGTTCATTTTAAACTCAGTACTGTACGAATACAGAAATAAATATATCATAACTTTGGCTACTTTCTGATAGGGTATGTTACGAAATTAGAAAACAGTTGAAGAGAGGAATTTTCCTTCTTTGTCATCTCCTACTAACATCATTTTCCATTTTGTACTCTCTCATAAATACCTGATCCAACTTATGATCAAAAGTTCAAGATTGTTCCCGGTATTTCACAATTGCAAAGTATGCATTAAGCTCTGGACGGTCTGTCTTCTGGCAGGTGGAACTGAAGGCATCAGAAATAACTCAGGGTTGTTTGACCTGTTAAAAACCTAAAATATCTCCATATCTCCAATTCATAATGTTATCTAAGTATCTGCAAATATTTAGACACTTAAGATACTGCCATCCAGGCTTTGGCATGAAGAGACTGGACTTCAAGCTGTAAATTGCAGCCTTGTGTTTTTGCAAAAGAGAAAAGCAAACAAAACTGGAAGATGTAAATGAAACTGAATTTAATCTACTCTTTTCTGAGAATCAGTACATTACACAGGTACACTATTGTATCTGTGACACCCACATTATCTTTGTGGTATGAAAGCCCTGTCAGCTGGTAGCAACATTAAGAAAGCTTAAGCATTTCCTATCTTTCAAATGCTTCCTCAATACCCACTGCTTTTAAGGCTCTTTTATGCGCATGCAGTGTTACATGAAGCAACTACATAACATTATCATGCATTTCTCTTCCTCTCTGCTAATATGTATCATTCTACACTTTTAGGCTTTGCTCTTGTGGGTTCTGTAGGACAACGATAACATCTGCATCATCCACTTGTAGAATATGTAAATAAATTATAATCTTTGTATGTCTTTTACTTCTTCATTCTTCTAGTAATAACTCATCCAATCTTGCTTTTGTAAATGTGTATATGTGTTTCATTAGTATTATTTTTTCATATCTGACAAATATCAGAGTGAGTTTGTGACCTTAACTTTCAAATGTGGTAGGGAAGTTTAGTTCTGTTCTGTTCCCCACCTCCTAAGGATACCTAAGGATGTCATTTTCATAGAGTAATGGTTCGTCACACCAGTGATCCATAGGATCCCTAGTTGCTATTCATATGTGGAAGTGGCTTTTATGGGAATCTGTTCTTTTTCTTTCAATGACTTGTTGCTTATGTTAGTTTAATCCTCCAGCTTTTGTTTAACTTGAAGCAAGCAGGTATTTTCGTGTCTTCTTTGGGTCTCAGAATTCCAAATAAAAAAATTCAATTAGAGGATACTCCTGCCAGTGTTGGCAGATAAACCAGTGCATGTCATTAGCACCTGCAAGACTGTATTGACAGACTAACCAGTGACATAAACCACCTTATCCAAGCTGAAAGCATCAAAGCTAAATAATGAACTGTGTGGATCATGGGAAGAGCATTTTCATCTGTCTGATAGACTGACAGTGACTTTCAACCCAAGAGCAGGAGTAAACTTATGAAACCCTGCCAAAGCACACTATACTTAATGTCCCCTGTCCCCATAGTGCAGTGGCTTGTTGATGGAGGAAACTGAGTCATCAGATTTTGAAAAGGAGGGGATTTGCTTTGAAAAGTGTGGGAATCTGTGGAGGTGGCTATTATTGTGAAAAACCACTTCTTGTAAGATCTTCAATTTCACTTTCTGTAACACCTATATAAACTTGAAACAGAGTAACACTTGTACTTTGTTGGATAGAACTGTTCAGCAGGGAGGAATAACTTTTCAAAGAAAGTATTCCACTTTGTTTCTTAAAGATGCGTGTAGCTTTCTCTCTTCCTTTTTGTCTTAAACCTTTCGCAGTAAGATTACATACATTCTTTAGCTATATCCTCATTTCTCAGGTCAAACCAAGCTGTAGTCAGCATAAACATCAGAGCAGGTAGAGTATGGGGAAGAATTCTAATGTCTGTGTATAGGACAAGTATAGAAGGTATCTAGGTATACAGTGTATTAATAAAAATATGTCTCATATATCACTTTTGATTCACCAGATCATGATGCTGGTCTGAATCCAGCACAATACAAGACATTTTAAGGGCCATGATAACCTGACTTGACACTGCTAAGGTTGATTTCATGAAGACCAGTGTAATTACTGCCTTTCTTATGTGGCTTGAGATGTAGCAGCTTGTGTCAGTGGAATTTCCTTTGGATCAAATTTACATCTGCGTGATAGTGCTGTTTGCGCCTGTTGAGGGGGTTGCTATGACCAGCTGGGAACACAAGCATCATTCCAGCAAAGCATATCTGACCCCCTGTTTTCTCCAGTGGAGAGAAGTGATATAATTTGTGCAGTTTATGTGGTGTCCAAGGACTGACCCATACTGGAGAAATCTTCTGATAGGAGTAAATAATTGCATAATTTATTCAATAAATACCCTTTTTACATTAAACCTGGGAAAATGCAAGCTGATGTGCTTTATCAGCTCTACTTGATGTATATCACTGTCACAAACCTCCCACTGTCAGTACTATGTGTATTGTATTGCTTCTGCAACACCTCACCTACCACCTACAATATTGTCATTATAATTAAAGTAGGGCTCATATTGCAAATCTTTGTCACTCAGGTTTTTGTTTTGCAAGCCGAACCCCCATTGATTCCAATTTATATTCCAGGATTTGTAGGCAATAGCAATATACAGGATCATCTGTATTCGCTCTTAAGATAAGTAAATAATAAGTAGGAATTTTCAGAGTGTCTTATTCTTCACCATCACAAAATCAAAACAATAACAACAACAAAAAGCCAAAAACGTGCTGCTCCTTTCTGGTTCATCTAATAGATGCTTGAACAGAATAATCTGTAGTGAGTCAGGCTTTTCTTGTTTGTAAAAACAGAAAACATATGATGCAACCCCAAAAAGCAATTTAACTCCACCCCAGTAGTGTCAGATTTACCCTTGGAAGAGTTGGGGACAATTTTCTCATGCCTTAAAATGTCTGCCTTGCAAAGCAGACTCTGCATGTTTCTCATGCTCTCACAAGCTTCCTTCTAATTCAAGCTGTGACCATAGTGTGTCTGGCTTCATGCTTCCATTTCAGACTTCTCTTTGTGTGCCAATAGCCCTCAAGTGACAAAATAACATCTGCGGGGAGCACAAGGGCAGCAGACCATGCTGAAACCCTCAGTTATCAATGAGTGCTGTAACCAGGTTAAATACTGAGCTCAAAAGGCAAAAAATACAGAACTAATCATAGAAAAACACTCAGAGACCTACTGGGCTTAGAACTTAAGACGTAGATTCTCAAATGCATCTTCAGTAAGCAGATCAATTCCAAAACACTACGTGGTTTTATATTTCATGGAGCTTGGCTACTAAGTGGTGGCTGTGTGGAGAGCCATCACATATCTGTGTGTATCTCGGGATCTACAAATGCAAAATGTAGCCATCCTCAAAGGGTTTCGTGCAGTTATCTCACATCTACTGGAGGTTCTCCAGAGCCAAATTTTCTGCATCGAGTTACCTGAGTTAGCACAGAGCTAGAGACAACACAGCTCAATGTACATCCAGTGTGATAAAATGAGTGGAGACACTCTTCAAGCCCTGCTGGAGTCAGCTCAAGTCTAGCAGAACCCAGGCAGGATCTGTGCAAAATCACAGCACTGCTGTTCTTTACTGTCCATGTAATCCAGTTTTTTCCAGAAACCCCATGATCCTTGCTCCTTGCCTCTCTGGCTATTGGAGAGTTACCTGCCTGCAAGATATTTTTCACATTTTCACAAGTGAATGCCAATCTTACTTTGAATATTCAACAAGAAAAAATAATCAAAACACTACCTCACTGTAGCCAGCTGAGTTAGTGCTGTTGGTGAAACTGTATTGCTGCCATTTTTATTTTTTTGATGAGCTTTCCTCCATGATGAAGGTAAGATCATCTTCCTGACTTGTACTTGTTGAGACGCTGTAGCCAAGCTTCTGCTTTCCTCCATTCATCTGCCCTTTGTCCATCACAGTGAACACAGATTTCTTGTTCCCATCAATTGAAATTCACTTTGTCTATATTATTGTGACATCAATTTGTGCAGTGCAAGCGAGGTGAGATGTTCGTTTCCCTGATTTTTTTCTTCTGCTTGCTGCTTACAACCTTATCAATAGGGGAAATGCACTGTCAGAATCCACAGGCCACTCTCTTTTCTTCCCCACAGATCATCCTGTAAGAGTTCCTTCTGCCTTGGTACCTGCAATGCTCAGCCAGGCAACCAAAGACTAGAGAGCTGGCAAGTTGAGATAATTCGTTACTGTTCAAAGTTATTTGTTATCTCAATCTCTTAACACCACTCTTTCGTTTGTTGCCTTTTGTATTTTGTTATCCTCTGTTATGAGTTAGATGGGAAAGATACTGCTTTTGTTGGGTAGTTGGAGCACCTTATTTGTTTGGAGACTCCAGGCACTAATAAGTAACGTGCCATAAAGAAGGCTCTCTAGTGTTGCCTTATCATTGATGTTTGACTTCGGAGAGGGAGGAAAGAGGAGAGTTATATAATTATAGAGAGTGGTATAGCCTTTACCTTCCAAAGCAGAAAAAGACGCTTTTGTTTGTCGATAAATATAAAATCATAATTAAGATTTTTGTACATGTAAAAAGAAAAAATGGAATAATTTTGTTGTCATCAGTTTTTGCTTCACATCCAGAAAAAATTCAAGAATGCCTAAGATGTTTGTCCCACATTTCCTATAAAAAGGAGGTATCTTTGTCCTCACTGCAGGGGGGAGAAAAAGGCACAAAATTACTCTTCAAAATAAACTATGTCACAAATTGTTCTTACAGAAAAAAAGGAAACCTTTTTCCCAAAGTAACTGCTTTGCTACCTTAACAGCAACAGTATTTGTTAGCATTAACATCCTTGCTTTTTCTTGCACTATCGCACATGCACACGATACAAATTTAACATTATATGGCTTAATGACACACTTCTACCTTGTTCTTTTTTATGTTTCACATCCTTAGAATTAAGAATTTTCACAGTTTAATGAGGTTTAAGATTCCCTGTGCTTGTTTCTGCAGGCACCCTAGACAAACATGTAGAACTAGAGAAACTTGTGGCCACGTTCCTTGGTGTGGAAGATGCTATGGTGTTTGGCATGGGTTTTGCAACTAACTCCATGAATATTCCAGCCCTTGTTGGGAAGGTGAGTACTTCCTTAAGGAATACATAGAGCAGTTATTTATTAATTGTTTTAATAACTGTTGCAGTATTCTATTAAGTGGAAAGGCTTGATTGAGGAACAAAGCTTGATATCAGGAATGCGCGAGTCATAAGACTGGTGACCTTGTGACCTTAAATATGCTCCTTCATCATTTTTCTATAGCTCTGGGTGCTGCTATCACACATCTAACATCTATTTAAGGATGAGTTATAAGGTTGTTTAGCTTCTTTTAATGAAGTTACTTCTCCCTAAAAAATCAGCAAATGTTGCATCCCATTACTCAGGTGTTTGGGGATCAAGTATTTGGGCTACTTGCAGAGATGCTGCCTGCAGTGAAAGATGATGATTAGGATATTTTTTACAGCACACTCAGAAAAGAGAAAGCACAGTGTGTTTCATCTGTTCATGTTGAACAGATCTCCACCCAGCCCTGCAAAGAAAGCTGGCAGCAAATGCAAGTCTGAGGTTGTGACCATATGACAAAAGTTAGGTTCTTATTTGGTGTTGAAGAGACTTCATCTCCAATTTGGGTTACCTGTCACAAAGGCATGAAAGATCCATCATCTGTTCAATCACAACTCCTGACATAATAAGCAGATACACTGCGCTGTTGGCTGAGAAACTGAGTAGCTTCTCTTTAGTTCATGCAAGTGTGAAACAGTATTTCCCTCTTGGTGGAGACGGAATTAACGCACTGTGTGGTGTGCAATCAAGATTTCTTCTGAAGCACCAGTGTAGAGGTGAAGTCACTTCTTCACTCACTATTGAAGATAGATCCATCTTTTGCAAGAGATTTCTAAGGTGCATGTATACAAGGGCTGGGCAGGGTCAATTGCTTCAGCTGCCCAGAACATGAACTTCAATCTGCAGTGATGCTGGAGAATTTGCCTGGAAATTTCAAAGGGAACAGATACACAGAATTAATAAAGGTGAATGGATGAAACTGCAGACATACATAAAAGTGTAAGATACTTGTCTGTTGCTTAGCTATAAAGGAATTTTCCCTCACGTAGCTGGCCTCATATGAAGACTCAGGCCTCTGTCTGAGATGGGATATTTAGATATAAGTGGCACAAATAAAGATATTGCTTTTTATATTATATAGGCAATAACTATAACAATTTAGTATATATTAATATTATGTAGTATTGTAATATTATATATTACAGATAATATGTAATTGCCCTATGTTGGGGAGATTTATTCCTAAATTTTTCTCTGTAATTAAGCCTAGCAGCTACGTTTTCTTGTCAAGTTGCATGCGGTCCAACTGTCAGTTCTGCGTAACAGTCTTTAGGCAGATTTGTCTGAGTATCTCTCAACCTAGGCATAATCTGTGTTTCCAAAATAAATATTTACTTAATGCTGAATTGCCCTTTGGATAATGAAACCACAGCATAAGATAAGATGTGTAATAGAAAGCAGAGCTAAATTAGGGTTCCAGTTTGAATTTCAACTGTGAATCTTGGCTCCTGTGAATATAATATACAAAGTTATTTCTCCTGCATTTCTATTTTAGATTCTTAAAATAAAATGAGTTTCCAACTAAGTTAATTAAAAATATACTACAGGTCAGTTGTATATGCATTTACCAGAGGACGACTCCTGGTGCCTAAGCTCCATTCACATCTTCACAGAAGTAGGATTTATGAGGCATCGATCTGTTCTGATCTCATTTCTGCAGCCCAAAGTGCTGATGTTAGTCCAGCCTCAGTATTACTCCTCTATACATTACTGTCATTCAGTCTTTATATATGAGGTGGTAACTGTATTTTCCTTGCAACACAAAGTAGACTGTAGACAGGTGATAGAGAAAGCAACATCACCTGATTTCACTATAAAGCAGTCAATCTCTACTATGGTTATTCACTACATTCCAGTTAGAGGAAATATTTGGCCCCTATGCACCAATGGGAATGCCTGAGAGTTTGATCCCACGGTATGTGCCTGCCTCTTGCAGTGCGTCCTGGCACCTTCAGAAAAGTGGTAGATAATCCAGTTCATGTTTAATATTTATGGCTTAATTGATGCAATGCTGTGTCATAGACACGTGTATGCTGACACACACACAGGCACACAGGTCAACAGCCTCCCAGTTCATGCAGATTCTTATTGTACTCCTTCTCCACAGGGCTGCCTCATTTTAAGTGATGAGTTGAACCACACTTCTCTCGTTCTCGGTGCGAGGCTTTCAGGTGCTACTATTAGAATCTTCAAGCATAATAGTGAGTATTGAAGTTGGAAATATTTAGAGACACAGTTGTTCATAGCTTAAAGGCAAGAATGCTTCCTTTCAATGCTTGCATTTCTGTCAGTTCCCAGATAATACCTTTGTCCAGACAAGGATTAACTGTTCAATATTATGAGTGATTTCTGATGGGGTGGAATCAATAGTGTAGTACTATAATTGCTGTTGTGTGTAATTTGTGTCATCAAGTTGGACCTTAATTTCAAAATCCAGAGCCTTAATTTCATTGCTCTCTTTTTGACATGCCTAATGACTGGGTGCTGTCTTAGAGGTTTCAGTGTTTTTGTCACTATAGCCAAAATAGTACAAACGTACTTATAGAAACATACTCCATATTTCCTGCCTCTGTTTCTAGCAGGTTCAGTGCAAACAGTGTTATATTAATGTGGCATTACTTTGAAACAATTACCCTGAATTCCTAGGGTATACCAAAGATGCAAATGGTTATACTAAAAGCATCATCCCAAATATTCTTTGAAGTATAATTTTAATGCATAAATCACACATTAACTTTGCAGTCGTATAATTATCTTCTAAAATACCCCTGTTTTTATACTTGTATTTAGTTAATGCAGCTGTGGTTATTGTCAGAGAAATTGTGACTGACTTTGATGATGAGCTTGTTTTTTTCCCTTATTCCCCATTATAACTCTCCTTTCCATCCCTATTGCTGCCACCAGGCAGTGATTGCAACAGAGGTTAAGAAGGTAGAGAAATGGTGAGGAATGAGAAAAGAGGTCTGTTCACCTTTGTTAATAGCTAATACAGTCCCTTCTTTTTATTAAGTGTTGTGTTTAGCCCTGAGGTGAGAAAAAATGAATTATGCATATGCTGTAAAAGGCCTAAGGATCTGTTGGAGTGAAAAGCACACAATAATTATTATATAAAGTGTTGTTATAATTAATATCTATTCACAATTTGGGCAAGAAGCAATTTTTGAAGATCATTCAAGAATTAAAGATCACATGAAGCCGAATGTTTTTAGAGAAGTGATTATTCATAGGTCAGCCTGTAGCATACCTCAGCTTGGTTGACTTCCACAAATCTAGATGTGCTAGGCATGGCTGCCATACCAGCCTTTTCTCAACTCATCCTTAGTTTGTTCCATGCCTTATCCCACTCAGACTTAGGTTTGTATCACATCTTGTGGCCTGACCTCTGCCCAAATCCAAATGTTCTCAGCCTCTATACCCTTCTATGCTGCATGCAGCTCAGCTGGCTTGTCGCTTCCCACAGAATTTCAAAGAACATTCCAGTTTGAGGAGTGGATTACTCTCAGCTGCTGGGGAAGCAGTGAAGACCTCACTTGGAGCTGTCATTCTCACTCCAAGGAGTTTGGCTTCTAACTTTCCCCCAATATTTCATTCTGCTCCCAAGGACCTGGTACCTAACCAACCTCTGCTTTTGCTTATGATAAATTAAAGATGATGTACTTTTGAATAATGTGTGAACCTAAAAATAATAGTGACCTGTCCAAAAAGCACTAATCCAGCACTGGAAAATGTGGACTGTCACTTTGAGGGTCTCAGCAACCATCAGTGGAAGCCCATCCAGGTTGTTTTGGGAAAACTCATTGCTTTCTAGATCAGAGATCTAATTTTGCCAAAGTCGGTCAGGCTTGTATGGCATTTCTGAGAGATCATCTTAACTTGTTTTCAAAATGAAATAGTGGAAACTTGTGCAAATACTGTTTGGAATTTGAGTGTCAGCTTTTGTCATCACAGTTTTATAGGCCTTGAGTCTTAACCTGAGTTGCATTTATAGAGCACCTCACGTCAAGAAGCTTCACACATTCATGCTCATGCCTGTCAGCACAGTGTGAGTCTCTTGGTGTGTTAGTTCCATGGTTAGAAAGTTCTTTCTTTTGAATATTTCCGTAATCATATCAATGAGTATGACTACTCATACATGGGGATGGGACATCACCAACAGCTTTTAAAATCACTTGTACAGAAACATACGTATGTGCCTTATGCTTTGGAGAAAATAGGATGTGAGTGGGGGGAGAATAGCAGTGGAAAGCATAATCCTGCAGAGCTGCCTTTGTAGGAAGCACAGTTTCACTCAAAATGAAGTAGAGAGCCCAAATTGTCAGAGTATGTCAGTGCTGTCACTGTCATGCCTGTGAACAGGGGAACTAAGCCATTATCCATGTCATTCTGCTTGATGCAAAAGAAAGGTTCCATATGCTGTATTGGCCCTGTGGATGAACAGAAAACTTTGCACCTTGAGTTACCACTTGAAGATCTTTGATAAACATTAATTTCAGCATCAAGTAGTGATGTGTTTTGTCTTACTTTTAAAAATCCTCCTCTGTATTCTAGTTGAAAAAGGCAACACCATCCACATCTTCTTTCCAAGTACAGGGGATTGATATATGTCATTTTGTATAAGGAAATGACTGATCCTTTAAAGAGCTTGGCCCTGGGCATCAACCTGAGGATTTTACTGTGTCTAAGGCTTGGCTAGGGCCTTTTGATGAACAGTTGGAACAATTCTCCAGCAAGATGCAGAAACAAAGAATAAATCTGGGTCCTATCCCAAAGAGGATTAGGGCTTGATGTGCATTTCATTCTTACTTGTACGTACAGAGCCAAGTTGTGTGTTGGCTGGAGCTGGCTCATCTCCTTTGGAGCTGTGCCAAGTTACACACAGACACACTGTTTGAACCCACTATTGCCCTGCACTAAAGACAATAAAAGAGCTGCCAAGTGATACCACCACTAGTACCTGAGACACGCTTTCTGTGCAGGACAATCATAAATTCCAATCAAGCAGCAAATTTTGAATTGCTATTTTTTTGCTATTAGAATGCACCTTCAGAAAGCAGCCGTCTTTCTGTGCTCCTTGTTGCTTACATCAACCTCTTTTGAAATGCTGTGTAATACCCTTGATAAAACTGCCTCGAACGTGTTTACTTTGGCTCCGACTTCCTCGGTTGCACATGTGTAGAGGAGACACTGGGAGAAGGGTGAGGTGTGACTGTTTGTTGCAGTTATTATAAATGGTTATCAAAATGAAGAGGAATAATTATATAGCAATTTAGTGAAGCAATGGTGCATTTTCTGAAATAGCTACTTCCTGAATATTATACAAAAAATATGCACAACTGTGTATGAGTAACCTCTCTTTCTAACAAGCTTGGCATTGTAAATATCTTTCCTCTCCCTTTTTCTCCCTGTTATGGAAAAACTACATTTAAAAGAAAAATTACAGGAAACATTCTTCTATGATAAAAATATTTCACTCAAAAGAGAGTAAAACTTGCTATTTTAAACTTGCTACTGAAGTACATTCATCTTTCAAAGGCTATGCTGTAGCTAATTCCGTAAAACTGTTATTCAAAGCATATAATCTGTGATACAGAATTTATTTGTCATTACACAAAAGTAAACAATTATGCTTACTCTATTAGTAAGCCAAGAAGTAATCACTACCTATTACCTCAATTATGTATAATATAATTCTTATTCTTTAAAAAGTTCATGAAATTCTATTTCAAGAAATGGGTAGCTGTCCTAGGCATTTCACTTTTCACAAAAAAAAAATCTGAATAGTTTTTCTAGAACAGATTAAATTATTACACCTTTATAGAATAAAATAGAATAAAAGGCATCTGGATGTTTCTCCTTTTTGACAAAAAAAACATTGCACAGGTGTATGAGAAGGTTTTCAAGCCTTAAGGTGAATAATAGAACAAAAATGTGCTGTTGACCTGTAAGTCCATTTTTATTTGGACGTAGGAATGTGCCCTGCATCCTACCTGCCAGTAAACAATCCCTTCCTTGTAAACAGACAGGAATTTACAGGCCTGAGCTGGGAGAAGTGCACAGGCACACACCTTCGGGTGATCTATGTGAGAAAAATTGAGGAGAATACTCCATTTCAACATTATAACTAAAAACTACTGAATTACCTTCCTGCACTACTGGTGTTCTTCACTCTGCCCCGGTCACACTAGTATGCCACAGGGTATTTGGCCTTTAAGGGACTTTTTGTCTTACAGAGACTTGTGAATTTTTGTGGATGCTAGCAGCAAAGCTCAGCTCCCTGTAGCCCCTGCTCTGAGGAATGGGTGTGCAGCCAGCAGCACAGCCCAACAACTAGTATGCAGTGGGAGGAAGGTGTGAGGCAAAGCATCTCCCAGCCTCTGTGTCAGCAGTGGCCTGGCCTTCGCTAGCTTTGTGCCAGACAGTGTGTGATGTTACCCTTCCCAGGGTTCCTCTATCATCCTCCCCAAGTGACCGTCATGGGGATCCTTCAGCTATATGGGGGCTACAGTCTTAAATGTTTTTATTTCCTGGCCCAGGGAGAGACTGATTTATCATCTGCCCTTTTTATTTCTAGGACAATCTTTGTTAATATAATGTATTTTTAAGCACTTTTTCAGAACCTCTGACCTTTATCTTGGTTAAATATTAGCCAAAATCCCCTGACCTTCCAATAAAACTTGAAAAGCAAAACCAAATGGCTAACCATTAAACAGTTTATGATTTTATCAAGGGTTTTCTGTCACATGAATTCTGAGTCTTATATTGGTATCAGGTGCAGTTTTGGGTCTCACGCTGGTATCAGGGGAGTCAATCTTTGTTTATTCAGTGGACAGATGAGTGTGTTAATGACTGACTACATCCAAGTGAGTTGTGTTCTTATCAGCCTGTATAAGAAGGTGTTGAACAAGGCTTAGAAGTTGCTTATTCTTTCTAGTTCTACCACATTTTTCCCTTATAGCATCAAGAAACTCAACAGCAGTCATGTTTCTAGGTGTAGATTTGCAATTGCACGAGCAGTCTGTGGGAATGTCATGACTGTGCACAGAAATCAGGCCACATGGAAGAAAAATTTCCAGTTCTATTCATTGCAAGGGCACTTCAACACGCAATCAGAAAAAGTGATACTGTGAAGAGGTTGGTTAGATGAAAATCTGGCCTCTAATCTGGTGCTTGAACCCACATCTGAAACAAGGATCACAGTAGTACATTCCTCACTCCTCCTTACTCGCCTTTTTGGAGTATTGTGAAAGTAGTAAGGGGTTTTGTGGGTTCTCACAAATCAGGTGAGTGATGACAGAAGTGTGTCATGGAGGTGTGAGCTGTTCAGGTTTCCATACAAAATGTAGTTTCCTGCTTGGACAACAGTTGTGAATTTGTGTTAATCCAACTTTGGCATTGCTCAGTCTACTTGGTCAAATTAATGCTTTGGAGTTCAGATTTATGTGCCATGAAGACGCTTTGAAGAGGAAACACAGCTACCTGGAGGAGTTGTAGTTAATACCGAAAGAGCTTTTAGGCAGCAGATGGCCCTCACCTTTCAGTGCAAACATATTCTCTAGTAAAAAGGAAGGAAAGAAGAGAAAAAAGAAGCGGAAAACCATTAGCACATGCCCTTAAGCCAGCAAGTGAATAAAGTGAGGGGAAACAAAAGAGATAAATTAATAGGTAAAAATTAATGAAAAATCTTTCATTGTGGAAACAAAAGAGTTTGCAGTGGCTTAGTACAAGATGGTTCCTTTATTTATTTTTTTCCAAAGGTGTAAGTGGCCTGTGAATTTAAGAAGGGAGGGCAGTTTTATAGTTGTTACAGACCAGGATGAAAGGTACATTACCCACTAAAGTTTTGTCCTCCTTGAAGCCTGTGGCCACTGTCAGAGACAAGATCACTGCACCAGATAGGTGGACCGCAGCCTAATCCAGTTTGGCGTGTATTTCCCTGTGACACATACAGACGCTGCCACAGAGAGGAGACTGGTATATCCTGCTCCTCACATGCTGTGTCTGCATTTGGCCTCTCTGATTTGAGAAAGCCATGTCTGACTTGCCAAGTGTGAATAGGAAGCTTTTCTGGTCAAGTGCTCTTTACTTTCACAGACATTTATATTTATCAAGGGGCAGGGAGGGGGGTCTCAGGCTGTTACTGTGGCTGCAGTAATCACCACTACCACCACCCCGTTCCAAACGAAGATGCTCAAAGTTGCCTTTTCAGGGAAATGACTCCAAAGATGCTTTTGCTGTTCAGAGCTGTGCCATCAGTCAGGGACTTTTCAAAGACTAGTTTTCACTAGAATGAAAACCACCACCTACAGTCTTACAGTTACTATTTAGATCAACAAAACCCTTGCAGTGCTTTCCCTTTGTTGCTTTAGGGATCTGCAAGGAAGGACAGCATTGAAGCCAGCCACTCGAGTCACCATGAAAGGACAGTAACCAGGAAAAGTACCAGTGAGGGAAGAGCAAGAGAGGACACGGGAAATGCTGCAGCCGGGTCAAGGTGGTTGCATGGGGGACTGAGAAGGGACAGGCAGCATGAACTTGCAGAAGAGTGCAAAATGGGAGAAACTGCAAACCAGAATGGCAAACACAAGGTGAAGGAAAGAAGGATGTAAGAGCAGTAATAGACTGTATATTTTAATTAAAAAGGATTCAGCTGACATCACAAAGGAGATTTTCAGCCCACGCAGAGGAATGGTGATGACATCCCCAGAGTTGCAATGTAAGGATGAGGGGTGGAGACACCGTGTCTCCCTGCCAGGAGGTACTGAGCGTGCCTGGGAGAGGGCACGGGCCCCTCCAGGAGCCTGGAGTCTCACCTGCACTGGAAGCAGCATGACACACAACTGCCTGCCCAGGTCCAGGCTCGCTTCGACCCACTGGCAGTTTGTGTTGTTAGTATTTCTGTTGAAGTAATTCTGAAGGATCCCAAAAAAAGGATTATGCAAGTCTATATTAAATTCTGAAAAACCTAAGAGATCCACTGTCCCCGCTTAGGAAACTTTATCCTCCGTATCTAGTCAATATGCCATTGGGAGAAGGTGGAGACAGGGAGATTTGGTTGTGCTTTGACTAATTAATGTAGTGAAATTCTTAACACCACCTCCTGGGCTGGTGACCAGTTGTTAGCCATTACCACTAAAAAGCCTAGGCTGGTGATGGTCGAACGAGGAAGGACAGTTATTCTCCCCATAACTGGTTCTTCAAGATGGACTTGTGCAACTCATCCTCTCAATGTCCTGGTGTTTCACAGTCTAACTATATTTAATGGGCAAATAATTTGGTATCCAGAAGTCACCTGGGGTTGCACTGTTGTTTTTCTTGCCATTCAGTATATCTGCTTTCTGCAGAGTCCAAGCACAAGCACGTAGAGGGCACTGCATCTTCACTTTGAGTAGCATAAACAGCTATTAGGGGGGAAGATTAAAGGTAACATTTTCTCTTCCTCCTGATTTCCATTTTCTAAATGAGGCACTACATGCAGAGTAGAAAGGTCAGTAAAATATATTTGCACCTAAAAAAATTATGTGTTAACTGTGACAGACCTAACACATCAGGTTCTTCAGAATGAGACATCAAAATGAAAGTGGGATAGCCCTGATCCTGCGAACAAGCATGTCCTTAGCCTGTACTTCAGCAGGACTATGTCAGTGTAAAGTCAGGTAAACTCATCCTTGGAGAGGTTTTTCCCTATCTGCAGTCTCATGTTCCACACTGGACAGAGGAGCTATTCGCATCTGTTCATTTTTTAAACAGCTCTATTAGCTCTATTATTCAGAGTTATATGTTTTTAACTTCTCCTTATCCTCTTCTTTTTCCTCTTTCAGTGATAAAACAACTGAATCTTGAAGCCATGCTTTTAGCTCGGAGGGTTGGGCAAACTGACTTTCCTGAAGTCCAGAACCAATCTGGACTGACATATAGACAGAATACTGAATAGACAAACCCTGTGTGATGTAGAGGAGAGTTTAAAAAGTCCCAAAAGGATTTAGATGACAGTGACATCAGTAGAGAAATAATTCAGTTGAGAAAAGGGGGCACCTAAATTTTACTTTGTCTAAATGAGCTTTCTTTTATCCTGGGGAGTCCATTAATGCTCAGAACTCAAAATAATTTCTGAATATTACCTACTCAAAAGAGAAGGTGAGCAGCTCTCTTCTGTGCAATATGCATGTGCTGCAAATGCTCAGCTAGGTTATAAATTCCCCTCTTAAAACACCAAGGAACTTTTATTTCCTTGATTGCCATCTAGTGGAAACTGTGCTGCCTGCATTGCATTATTCATAATGGCATTTCTGTCTTGGAGTTCACTGAGCTGTGCAGATAATTGCACTATTGAAAGGAGGAGCAGCTTGTCGTGCATGTTTTGTGCTTTGTAAATTATAGCAAGGTCTTGTCTAGGTCAAGAGATTACATGCTGACGTGCAGAGTGGCACAGGTGTTTCTGAGAAACTTATCTTTCACTGACACCAGTAAGTGGTACTAGCAAGAGGTGAGGTGTCAGGGTGGAAGGGTTCAGGTCATAACCTGGACATCTCTCAGATCATAGGTTATTCACGATGGACAGTTACTGTGCAAATGGCACAGTTCCAGTCAGGCAGAAACCATACTATAGGTCAATATTAATAGGTCAATATTAATATATCTAAGGTGCATTTTCTTCACTGTGGACAATTGTATTTTACAGATTAGCCTTGTACTATTTCAGAAGGTTATGACAACTGCATTAAGATGTGTTGCTGGAACAGTGGGATTATATCATGAAAAAATGCCATTTTCTAAACCTACAATTGGAGCTGAGCTGTAGCATTCCTTGGGGTATTACGAGTCTCTGTAAGATGTTCTTCAACAACACTTTGAAATGTCAATCCAAATTCCTGAAAAGTAGCAGAATAATTAATTTTGGAGAGTGTTTATTCATGTGAAGACACTGGAATTCTGTTTCAACAATGCTATGAGAGTCGCATTTGGTCTGATCCTTATTCCTGGGATCTTCCATGTTTTTCAAAACTTTAGCGGCTTTCCTTTGAGAATTTTGTTAGATTACCCACACTCAGCTCTTGAGAATGCAGCTAAGTTTCTAACATTGTTCCAGGCCTCCGTATATAGAAGTCCTGCCAGTGCCAGGCGTTTAGGCACCAAATTAACGTGTCCATGCCGCATGTGCTTGTATCCACTTGTCTCTCCCTCTCTCATCAACAATCTTTCACTCACTTTCTTTCTGGAGAATGACAGGATTTCTCTTGCTGCCATCCCAACATACTTCACATAGCCTGATCCAGACCTTTGCTGAAGCAATGCACGTTCCTGAGCTTGTGGTGATGTTGGAAAGCAACCAAAAACTTACTATTTGGAAGCCTTGAGACATTATGAATATCAACAGCCCATACAAAGAAATGCTGACGAGTAGCCTCAGTACTTAAGCAAAGTGGTTACCTCTTGCCTTTATATAAAAACGTATGCCAAGAATTTCTAGAAGGTTCCCAAATAAGGTGCATAGCTGGAAGCTTTTTGTAACTATCCTTGTCACTAGATTGCATTCAGGCAAAATAAATCAATCATTGGGTCTTGTCTACTAATAAAGGAAGCTTAACTTCAGGACACATTTTTTAATGTTGTCTTTTTCCATATAGGAGAAAATAGTGCCCCAGTAGAAAATCAAAAGTTCTTTAGAACAATCTTTGTTAATGTTTTCTTAAGTCCATTTTCTTTCTTTTTTTTTTTAATAAAGATATGCAGAGCCTTGAGAATTTGCTGAGGGATGCAATAATATATGGACAGCCTCGAAGCCGCAGAGCATGGAGAAAAATTATCATCCTCGTGGAGGGCATTTACAGGTATGTTTGTGTGTTAGAAATACAAGTACACTTTATCATTTCTGAGAACCGAATGATATATTGAGTGAAGCAAACGTTGACTCTATGTATCTGAGAGAAATCTTAATGAGAGTAGAGGTTAAAACAATATTCTGTGATCTTATAAAAATGTTGATTTCCGTTACATCACTCTGAGCCCTGGTGTAACTTGCTCCAGTTAGATCCTGTGCATTGTTCTGAATGTTGATTTAGCAAATCACAGTGAGGTGGGAGATGTCCAGTGAGAGGAAGACTATCAGCTGGTATATGTTGTCACAGATGCGATAAAATTCACGGAGCTATAATATAAGGAGTTTTGCTAAGTGAGTAAGCTGAGTTTTCTGGAGTTGTTTGTTATGCACAGGCAGATCAAAAGACAACTACACAGAACTGATTAAGTTCTGGATGCCCAGTTCTTACCTAGCTATTGGAATCTAAAACTGAAGCTAAATATAGCCCAAGTGATATCAGGACTTTTCTAGCAATTAGTGCTGGATCTAATAGCCTCCTACTTTAACAGGAAAAACAATTAAAAGACTGTCTTTCAAAGAATTGTATAGTGGTATTTCATGTAGCCCCAGTCCCTGGAGGAATTTGAATGAGAGGAGTGCCTTTGAGAATCTAGCAGATAAGATCAGCATCAATATTACCATGTAATTATAGAGCATCCTTGTCAGATACCTCTGGTTCGGTAGCCTGGTGCATCTTACACCCAACCAGAAAGACAAACTATCACTAGAGCTGAGAGCAAAGCAGACGTACCAGCCAGACTCACCATCCCAGGTTTCATCCTGGCAGCCACTCAAGTCAGGAGAAGTTTGCTGGGGAGGCAGCCATGGGGCAGGTGTACAGCAAGGAGCTGGAGCAAGGAGAGGTGGAGATCATGAAGAGGAGGAACAGGCTGAAGAAGCAGGGACAGTTAGAGGGTTTGCAGGTATCTAGGCAAGGCTTCTATGAGGATGACAAGGGGCAGTGGGGGAGAGTATGAGATGGATAATTTTGGGAGTAGTGACACCCACACCAAAGAGAAGGGAACCAGAACCACTTATGCACAGGACATGATGGGGTTTATGAAAGCAACATTAAACTTTATATGTAGGGATCATATCATGTGTTGCTGAAATGCAGCTAGTCTGGACAGGCAGTCGTTTATGCCATTTTGTTGAGAAATGCTAACACATCTGAACTGATTAGCCTTTTTTCATGGAGAATCTTTTATGATCTCATGTCATCACAACTTCATAGTTGTCAGTGCTTTCTTTTTACCTAACATTTTCCATCTGAGAATAGAACAAATCAGTTCTTATCTAAACACCTGTCACTCAGAGCTGAAACAGGTCGGCAGCAGATCAGCTGATCCAAAGCAGGCTGAACGTCTCCTTTCAACCAGAATAAACAGAGCAAAACTACAAATAAACATAGCTTGGCACTACTAAAAGAAACCTCAGACTTAAGGACTTTGATCATGCAGAACTTAAGTGGACCACCAACATTTTACTGACAAATATTCCCATAGGTCACATGGCCTGCAGAAAATGCTCCAGCTGCTGAGCTTTGTTCACTTTTAAATCCTTTACCCTAGATATCGACCACTAGGGAGCAAGAAGGTAGATTGGTGGTACAGAAGCATACATCGGTCCAAGCAGTGGGACAAACCCACTGTCAGATATTTGCAAGTATAATGACTACATTTCCAGATGTGTATTTGATGCAATGTTCTCTTTTCCTCTAGTTTTGCAGTTAATTTTCAAAGGAGATTCCATTCTCAAAAGTTAGAAGAACCTTCTGTTGGAATGCAAAATAAAAACATGTTAAAACTCAGAGAATCTCACTAAAAAGGAACCAGAAAGGCCTAGCCCCATAAGGGCTAAATAATGTTACGACTACTCTCATGCCCTGGGTTTCTCTGCTAGTGAAAAGCATAAAGTAAAAGAAATACAAAGCTCTCTAATAGTGTCTCATTGGAAACTAGCCCTAGCAGTAGCTAGGTTGGTTGCCTAGTTGTCTTCGTAGTCTAAGCAGATCAGAAAGTGAAGATTGTGGTTTGGTTGCAAAGCAAGTCTGCTCTGACTTGAGGGAGAATGGCACCACACCCCACCATGCTGTATCCCTGCCATCACTGCCAACCCCAGATGCACGCAGCTGATCTGTCCTTGCAGCACTGCTGGGAACAGACTCCCAGGCCATGCAGTCTAATCCAGTAAGTAGCTGATAACATTTCACATGCCAAAAAAAAGAAAGCTGGAAGAAGACGTATTAGAAATACTCTTACTTTTTTTGTGTGCATGTTCTTTCCTTTCTTGGCCCGTGATTTTTGAAAGAGACTAAAATTTTCCCACCCCATATTGGCTAATGTTAGTTTTCTTGAAGATTTGCCAGATGCCAAATTAACATTCAACTAGAGACTTTAAGAGGAGGTAGAGTGTTAATGTATTCTTCTTACAATAGTTAATGCTTCTTCCCCCCCCCCACCAAAAGACTTAAGTTATACTTCAGGGACAACTAATACAGAATTTAAATAACTTGGTCAGAGCCATTCTCCAAGTTAAAATATCTTGACTTCCAAGTTTGGCTTGGCAAATTTTTACAGAAATGCTTTTTCCAGAGATGCAAAAGAAACACTAAGCTTTCCTCCTTTAAAAAAAATATTGTTATATGGGACACCACCATAGTCTCAGTATGATGAAGTTGATGGTATGGAAAAAATATTTGCCTTCTTTTTCCATTAGGAGTATGTTAAAGTGTTTACACTGTGCACAAGCCTGGACTTACCAGCTGGCAAATTTTGAAAAGGGTTATTGTTAGCCACCATGAGCGTTTCTGGAAATCAGGCTTCTGTTTGAAACCATAAGCTGCAGATTTTGTTTGGTTACAACTGGAGGCGGAATGGACCCTTCAAGTTGGGAGGCATTCAAGATACCTTTCAAATAAATAGCAATAAGTATGTTTGTTTGCTTTTTTATGTCTCTGTTATCTTAAAAAGAAAAAAAATCATCAGCAGTAAATCTAACTGCTAATCAAAGCTGGTTCTTAACTTGGACTAGCTTAGGAGCAAATATGTTCCATTTGCATTCCAAACTGAGAGAGACCGTATCGACATCAATCTTCAGTACAAAAAGCATGTACAAGTTTTGGCAGCGTCCAGGGCACAAGTTAAACTGACTTGCTAAATCATATTTCTATTCCATGCTAAATTCCAGCTAATGTTTTCTTTGGCTTCTGCCATTTCCAGTTCAGGATTAATCAGTTACTGTATTCTTACATGGTTTGTGGTAGGCTTCTGCTCTCTTGCACACATATTTACCTACGAGTCAGATAGGCCAAGACCTGGGGCAGGAGTTACGGAGCACCAGAAACTGATCAAAGCAGATTGTTTTTCATTTGTTTTTTCCCTGCTTTTAATTTAATGTGGGTATTTTCCCTTCCAGCTCAGAAAATAGCTCTCTGATCAGTTAGATATTGTCCAGTGCCTTTTCATGTACATTAGAAGCTCCTTGGGATTCAATGCCAATACCGTAGGAAATTTATCAGGTTATTTTTTATTTCCTGGGATTAAGTGACTGGACTTCCAGAAAAGAATGGGCTAACATTTAATGTCTTTGGCCAGGGACCAGCACTAAAGGTTAACGTTTCTAACATATGGGGTCGTATCTGAGAACAGGGTTGGGGCGTTTCCATAAAACTATTGCTCTAAACTACAAAACAGGTATTGTTGCATGAATGTGCAAGTTTTATGTAAGAAAAAAATACCTAAAGTAAACATTAAAATGGAATGCATACATCTTGGGAGTAACAGTTCAGGAAAGGAGGGATTTTCCCAATTACAAACTAGCCTGAAAGGGGAACAGATCAAGCTTTCAAAAGTTGAAAGGATAGAGGTACTATATGGCATGTTTAGAGACATTGAATGATGCAATTATAGCTTGAATAGCAGTAAATTAATTTTCCTGACCAAAAAAAAGAAACCGTGGTACCATAGTAGGGTATAAGAAAACTCTTTTCCTGAGAAGTTTCAAAATAAACTGGTCAAAAACTGTCAGTACTTTG
This sequence comes from Gallinago undulata, assembly GCA_026546715.1. NCBI lineage: Eukaryota > Metazoa > Chordata > Aves > Charadriiformes > Scolopacidae > Gallinago > Gallinago undulata. The sequence goes on along the minus strand of JAOTQQ010000023.1, from coordinate 19,959,764 downwards.
TCAAGCGTGAGCCTGTGTTCCAAGCAAAGTAACCAGTGCAGATCTCCTGTCTCTCAAAGCATCTGGCTTCACAATTCATCAGCTTCAGCAGGAAGGATTCTCAGTGGTTTGGTAGGGATTTAATCCAGCTTCAAAATTCAGTGATCCCAAAATTTTGGATTAACTCCTCACATCTGGAAGTAGATTCAAACTGAGTGTGTACTGAAGTGAGTACTTTTGTGCTCACCCCCCAAACAAGGGAGATGAGGGTCAGCTGCAACCTAGAAGCTTTACATCCCTGCCACCAAGCTAATAGTTTTTGCTACAAGACAGGATGTAATACCACATAATGAGAATATCTGGCCTGGGCAGGGCCATTTTATGTTTGTCTGTATCCAGCTTTTTGATGTGCCCTGTGTGCTTGAGTAGATCTGGAAACTGATCGATAACTTTGTAAAAGTGACACAACCAGACTGAGACAGAATGATTACAGTTCACTTCTGGCTCTCTGGTTTAAACTCAGTTGACATCAATATTTATTGAAGGATTCAGTAAACTTTCCATTTGGACTACGCAAGGGGTTATGTGAAGTGAATATTACCTTGGAGCAATTCTAAACAGAGTGGTGTTCATACCACAAACCATCTCCCAGGGTCAAAAGAGACAACAGCAACTTTGTTGCTTTGTAGGCAACAAAGCAGTTGTCATCTCTGCCATCAGGAGGCTGAGGCCTCTTTGAATGGCAGCACAGAAAACACACACAAAACCAGAAGCACTTTATCTACTCCATGGACGTTTCAAGGCCGTGTTAGTATCTCTGTCAACTATTCTAACATTTATGTCAGCAAGCATCTTTCAAGAGCAGTAAATCAACACTGAAACTGAAAATAAGTGCTTTGTTTTGCTAAACAGCTTAGAGTTTGAAGATTAGTAAGAGAAGTTAGACTCAGACTAGTAAGAGAAGTTTTCATTAAATTCTCTTAATAGTTAAATTTTGCAACAGCCATGTACCAGCTCTATATTGGGATTCAGCAACAACTTTGCTTTCATTCTGCAATTATGCAGCAGTTCAACCTCTGTATTTTTAATGTATCATTTTTATCTTTGTCATTTTGAAGATAAATGCTGTCTCTCTGATCTGAATCTCCATGAGCCACTAAGCCTAATGAAGTCCATCTAAAGGTGGAAAAATTCTTATTGTCCTTTTCTGCCTAGCTGGACTGCCCAAGTATTGCTGGAAGGTGGAGGGTGGGATGTCTAATTTCTTCCCTCGGCAGAGGTGCTTCTTGGCACCACACTTGCCCTCTGACCATCTAGCCAACCTGCAGATGGACCAGACACAGGTGAGAGCTGCCGTCCCCAGCACATACGGATGCCCAAGGACACCCAGTGGCTCACTACAATTTTTAGCTGACTAATTCTTTGACTCTGGGCTATGTGAGAACTATGGGCTCTGCACCTTGTATTCATTAGGAAAATAACTGTGGTGGTTCAAGTTGCCTCTCCCCTAGCTGCCAAGTGCAATTTGGGAAAAGTGAGAAAGCCCGGCCTTCAGGAGCTTGCAGTACAAGCCCACTCTTCTTTGTTGCAAGAGACCGTGGTGCCAGTACACAGACCCACAGCTGCCTCTTCTGTTGCTGGGAAAGACAGAAGGCAAGATTTGCCAGCAGCCACCTGACAGCCAAAAATATGCCCCCAAAAATATGCACACAGCAGGCTCTCTGAACCTTCCTGTATGAACAGAACAGGCAGATCTTGCTCTTGGTGTTCCCCTGTGCTGTTCTTTCAAACTAATGGAGACATGCCTGTGGGTTGGTGTCCTTCAAAACTGGGGACCAAGCTGTTTCCAAGCTCTCTAAAGAGACCAAAGGATGAAGAGGGACTAAAATTGTCAGAAATTTCACATCCTGCACATCCTGTCCGTTCTGCCCCTGTGCAAGCCACTGGTCCAGGATCTAGAAATTGCCAAGAAGTTGCGTTGATTGCATTGCTCTTTTGTATGTGCTATTTGGGGACAAACTCGATGTTTCTGCTTACCTAAAACTCTTGTAGCATTTGCAGTTGGATACACCTTAGCTGCAGGCCTTAGCCATGGAGCACTGGTTTTCCTGGCACACAGCACACTCACTTTGGTTTTCAGAGGAAGTATTTAGCATTTAAAGACCTGCTCACTGGAGCTAGTGTAAAAGAAATGTTTAACTCATTATGAAATGAATACTGAGTGCATCAGAGCATATCCAAGCATAGTAGTCATCTCCCAAATGTTTTCAGGTCGTAATAATCTTCACAGCAATGCTACTGATAGTTAATCTTTATGGGATTAGAGTGCATTTCATATTTGTCTCTGTGGGCTTTCATTTTGCTGTACAGCACCTCTGCGCCTTCTAACTTACTGACATGATTACCAACAATACAAGAGAATCTCTACAAATCTCAGTACACCATTAGTGCAAGTTCCAAATATTTCCTTTCCGTGCATGGCTGTAGGAAAGTAAAAAGAGAAAGAATGGAAACTTTTTTCCTTTTGAGTACTAGGAAACGGGTTACATTTGCTAAAAGGTACGTATTAGGAGAACCAATTGGCAAAAGAGGGTTTGAGCTCCCTTTTCTAATCCCTGATTCTGTCCGCTCTGGAGACTAGGGCTGCTCTGAGTTACAGCACTATGTGTGCCTTTCAGGTGGCCTATCTCCTCTGTATGTTTGACCCAACTGCTTTGCACTAGGGTAATTTGCTCTGGAGCTGCTACACCCAAATACTGCCACAGTAGCTGATGATGAAGTAAGCAAAGATCAGACTGAATTACAGCAGCTCGCTATAATTCATTAAGATATTTGTTTTGTAGTGAGTAACATGCTGCGTTGGGTGAGTATCTCCCCCTCGCTTTTTACCTTTCCTTCTCCTTTTTGGCATGTTGAAAATTTGCAAAGACTCATTCAAAAACTTTTTGACTGGTTTTGATTGTTTGAATTTTAAAACTGTTTGACTGTTTTATAGTCACCTGCAGATGTGAAAGGGTTGCAATTTTTGTTGGAATTGTAAATGCAAATTGAAGTTCCAGAAGACCTTTCATGGAGTAAGGCAATTAATGCCTATATTTTCTGCCACTATCTTTGAGAGAAAGAGTACAATCCTGTACTTTTGTTCATTCATGAGAATACGTTTCATTCACGATTCTCTCCATCTGCAGCATGGAAGGGTCCATCGTGCGTCTGCCAGAGATAGTCTCCTTGAAGAAGAAATACAAAGCCTACCTCTACTTGGATGAAGCTCACAGCATCGGTGCGGTGGGCGCAACGGGCCGAGGAGTTGTGGAATACTTCGGCATGAGTCCTGATGATGTTGATGTATTAATGGGAACGTTCACAAAGAGCTTTGGCGCAGCTGGAGGATACATAGCTGGCAAAAAGGTAAAAGGAAAACACAAAAATTTTAACATTCAAGTGGGGGAACTATTATCTTATTATGTATGATATATTTCATTATCTTTTGGTATAGACTGCTTTGCAGGAATTCTATTCTAAAGTCAGTACCATTTTGTCTGGATCCCAAATGCACATCAAACAGTCAGGCTTTCTTATTTCTGTCTCATGTTGATATTATGTAATTTGCTTGGGTTGGGTATTTCTTTGCCACCCTGATGATTGTTATTTGTCTTGGAAATGTTTCAACCTGTTGTGGTTGGCTAAATACATTTCACTACATGAATTTGCATGCAGATTGCTCATTACTTTGTTTCACATTTGTAAACAGTGCGTGGAGCTTGAGAGATTAAAGCCACAGTTTCATCCACTGATAATAAAATTCCTACACAGTTGTGGATTGTCGTAGTTGCATTTTTAGGAGGATGGAGAAAGAGGGTTACTGAGGGCCTTTTGCAATAGTAAAATCCATGTCCTCAATTGCTCTGCCTACATTAACAAAACAGCAGCTTGCCAACAACAGATGTCAACAAAAAGTAGAGCTGAGCTTGCTTTAACTGTGAGTGTAGAAGAGAAAGCTTAACCAGCACCATTGTGAAATGTCATCAGGTTTGTTGCTTGACAGAGATATCAAGTGGTTGTTGATTATTTACCCTTTCCATACCCTGCTGAATGTATTTCGCAAGTAGTTTGCCGAATGAGTAGGAAGCCTGTTTAGACAGCCCATATGGTTGTTGTTGATAACATTAGTAAGAGTAGCACTTGAGTAGAATAACAGGGCTATAAGAAAATATGAAGTGTGTATGTCTTATTGGGCTTTTAGGAGTTGCCCCAAAGATCTTAAACCAGGCTGTCTTAATACATCAAGAATCGATTTTCTTTGTTTCCTTTGCCTTCTGAATTTTTATCTGAAGGTTTAATTTCTACCAAAGACAGCGTGGCAAAAGTACCTAGAAATTACAAGAAGCCTAGACATGTGAAAAGCTGTATAAAGTAATTTATCATCTAAACCCTGGAAGTTTTCTTAAATGAAAGTGGGTTGCTTTTTTCATGCCTGTGTGTATCACTAAGCTCAGGCTTCCAGGCTTTGGTGGCAGCTGCTCACCCAACACACTTAGGACACTAACATACATTTCTGCAGCCAAAAACTCCCTGTGGGACTGTTTATTCTGCATCAGCTAGAGCACAGAAGCCTGCTCAGTTATTTGATCAAACCTTTAGGATTACAATTACCATATAGCAACGCGTAACCAGTATGAGGTTAGGTAAATGTTTATCCTCAACATTGGAGTTACCGCATAGACTCATACAGCTTTTTTGGCAATAATTTGTGTACTCTCTTTGGGGTTTTTTTCTGGTGATATATTTTGTCAAAGGCACTTTTCAAGCAGGCCTCATCCCTTTCTCACTAACATGAATTCAGTGTTTGCTGTGGTAACAGTTAATCTGATGTTTTGCACTAGGAGGTATAAGCTGTCGTAACAGTAATGGTCTGAATCAAGTGCTGAATTCCTGCAGGGTCCCTGGGTTCAGGGGAGTTACTGGTGCCTTACACATGCCTACAGTATGTCAAGGCTTTTTTGAGGAGCACAGATTGTGCTCTAAGTTGTGCAAGGAAATGTTAAAGCAACTGTACCAACTCTTACATGATTGTCCCTGCCACAAGGATGGAGAATTTCAATTGAAAGAAATTTATATGCTGATAGCCAAAGATAGATCCCAGTAAGGTTGCTTTTACTGGATTAGGTCTTGTGGCAGAGGAACTATATCAATGTCATGTTGGCTTTGCTTCATTCCCAGAGAGGAACTGATCAGTATTTTAAGTGCAGCAGTTCATTGGTCTTTAAATGATTTTTGCTCCTTTATGTCTTAGCACAGAAATAAATATTATTCTATTCCAGACTTTTGTATCAGCTGTAATTGCCCTGCATATATGGTAAAGTATGTGCACTTGCCTGATGTTTCTTCAGGCCATATATTAACAGTAGCGGCCAAGAAAGCAAACCAGTAACTGGTGAAACATCCTCTTCCTTTTGCATGTTCTCACTCCTGCAGTAGTTAAGAGGGAGATCTGCTGTTTGGCCAGCTCAAAGCTCATTCATGCTTTGTTTTGCTTGTGTAAGGACCTTGTGGACTTTTTACGAACTCATTCTCACAGTGCTGTCTACGCCACATCTATGTGTCCACCTGTAGCAGAGCAAATCATCAGGGCAATGAAATGTCTCATGGGACTAGACGGGACAATGCAAGGTAAGCCACCTTCTTTAACTTCATTTATTTTAGTTACTGTTAAGCATCTTCTGTGTACAGGCATGCGCAAAATGTCATCTAGCAGCAAAGCAGTACGGTGATGCAATGCAAAGGAAATAATTCTTACTGTGAAATTAATATCCAAATCATCATACTTTTAAGTATTGTCAACTCAGTTGCTTTTTCCTCACTCATCCACATGCAGCAGGGATGTAAATATTCTGGAATTCTGCTCTGGTCCATAGTTGCCAACCCACTCCTCTTTGTAGCAACAAATAGAAGTACATGAATTGTCCTTGTAGAAGGGGTTCATAAGGACACGCCCCCATTTATGGGTCAGATGCCGTCAGTTCTGCTTCTTTGTAAGTGTGAGCCTTCAAAATGGCAAACTCAAGCATAGTGCAGAATTTTAAAGCAGGTAATGTATTTTAAATAGTAGTATGAGAGATGATTATGGTAATTCGTACCTCGCTCAGGCATTAATTATGGCGTCCTGAAGCTAGTTTTGAAGTACATTTTGTCCAAAAGAATTGACTACTTGATGTCCTTATGAAAAATTAGGTTTATTTATATTCCTCTCCTGAAGTTGCAGATGCAGCTACTGGCCAACCTTCTGTGTAATGTGCTTTCTATGCAGCAAGGGACAAAGCAACTTTGTGATTTATCTATCTGCTTGTTTCAAAGTTATATTGATATGTATTCAGAGTTCTAGGACTTACATCACAGCTCAGAGAGAAGGGGATGGTTTTTGAATTTGTATAGTTTTTGTTTTGACATGTCTGAGAAGCATGTCATTGCATGTTACAACATGCAGGTGAAGATGCTGATTCTGCTCCGCATTGCATTGTCTTTTATGCTGGTCCAGCAGCACCGTGCTGTGCTATTTTCTATTACCTGTGTAGGACCAATGGAGTAATTCTGTCTGAGTCCTCCCTGATGGATATGACTGGGGGAAGGTGGGAATGGAGAGGAAAGAGGGGATATGAGAGCAGGCAAGATACTGCTCTGCACTATTCTATTGCAGTGCCCTAGAGGCAGTTTCAAACCATGATAGACACGAGCCTATTAAGACATTTATCACAGCCCTTCAGTGAGGCCAGAATTTACAAGACCCCAATGTACAAAAGGAGGGATAGAGAATCCAATCCCAGTGCCAAATTCTGCTGAGTGATTCTACAATAACAACACACAGCAAAACTCCAGTGCGATGTGTAGACAGTGAGGAAATGATGCTTTTGTCATCTTGGCAGAGAAGTCAGAGTGTAACAACTGATTCCAACTTGAGATTTGAAAGGTCAAGGTTGCCTATGCTGATGCCTATATCCTGTTCGACATAAAGCCCAGCTCTGTCACGTTTCTTCTGCCTTGGAGACTGAGCGTGCAGCCGGTCCCGCTGCGCTGCTCCTTGTGCTGGCTGTAGGACTGGGTGCCGTCAGAGGGCGGTCTTACACTGAGCCTTCCCAGGACTTACATGATTGAGGCTCTCACAGATGCCGCGTGTAAAACAACATTAAACATGCCGAGCGCTTCCAAACCTTCAAAGCCTCTTAAAAATAATCTTCAGCTAGTGTGATCCTGCATGCAGCTCAGTGCAGGCTAATGCAAGAACTTGGAGGCTTTTAAGATGTGCATGTCTGGCTGTCATAGGGCTAAGAGTCTGCAGCGTTTTCTCTTCCAGAAGCAGTGTTATTTGATGACACGTTTGTATTTCTGCACAAAATAAGTTCCTATTAATATCTTCTATATCTTCTGCAAATCTTTTATGAAATAAGTTAGTGTTCTGTCACTTTTTTAAAAAATTGTCTTTTAATATGAAATGCAAATGAATAGCAAAACAAATTAATTAAAGAGTATTGCACAAAGGCTAGCAAACTGGCTATGATGTGTAAAAATGTCTCTTGTCCTTCTGAGCCAGACTCATTATTTTAGTCTATTGGTTTTTCTTTCATGTGGGCCTCCCTTCGTTAGGCTGTCTTGTGGACTACAAAAAAAAAAAACAAAAACAACCCACCACAACCCAAAACAGAGGAAAAAATGTTATGGTGGACCACACTGCAATGCTGCTTTGGCATCAGGGAGAGGAAGGTGGTGGCTTAGAAAGAAGGGGGGAACTGAAGGAAGAAAGCACTGTCTCTTAGAAATTTTTGTTTTTAAGGAGAACGGTGGCCTTAACTGAGTTCTTTTGGTCTGCTTGCATAGAAAATGGTGAATCCTGAATGAGCCATGTAGTAGAGACACCTGGTAGAGTAGTTTCAAGTGAACCAGAGTTGCCACAGGGTGGTACAAACTCTTTGTTTTCTGGAAGCCTGTTGAATCAGTAAAAGGAGTTTATTTTGCAATTTATTTCAAACAGTATTCTGTTTTCACAGTATGATTTGGGGAATTCTTTGTAAGGAGATCTCCACTGATAGCTGAGCCTCCAGAGGGCATTTCTATAGGGGAGGGAGCCTTGCAAAAAATATTGGAATGTTTTGGAAAAGAATGGAATTAAAGTTTGCTAAAAAGTTCCATGTTAACTAGAGGGTGCTTCTTGAAAAGAGGATGAAATAATGGGATGACGAATGTGTAAAACCAGCTTGTTGTTATGTCTGAACTTCATGACTTCCTCAGTAGGGAGGGAAGGACTAAGGGAAGGGAACTAAGAACTAAGGGAAAGAAGACCGAGTTAGTCATTTAAATTGCTGCTCTGAAAATTCTTTGTTCTATATTTTTTTAGCACTTCACACAGTTGTCTTCTATATTTTCCCAGGTATCATGCTTTTGCATTTCCTTCAATTTCTTGCTAGTTATTTTCCATTCATTTGTTAAGCAGCTGATCCAGAAAAGAGTAGCATAGGTGGAATTATATAGTGAGTAATGCCAGAGACCAGAAATGCAGTAAATACTGCTTGTGTTTATCCAAATGTGTGTCCAGATGATTGATCCTCCCATATTTTCTTCCTTTATTTTCAATTAGTAAGAATATGGTTGTTTGGGAAAGGAACCAGGGTGTGCGCTTCCAGGACAGCATCAGTATACTGGGTGCATGACTGCAGGATATAAATAAATGTGTTTGGATGCAGGAGGTACACCTTAATTACAAGGAAGGAACAGGGTAGCACTTTAAAAATGATTCTATGAAACCTAAACTGTTTAGCTGGAGATTATCCACAACAGGTGGTTTCAAGCTTCAGTTTTTTCATATCAACAAAAAGGGTTCAATCCTTCCTCAGAAGAAGGCTAGATATACATATGGGGTTTTGATAACCTAGGGGGGAAAAAAAGGGGGAATAATTTTTTAAAAAATCTTTTTTTCCCTGAAGAGCTTCCATTTCTCCAGGCTTTGGGATGAAGATTTGGATTGCAATAACTAAGCTTATAATTTTTGCCATGTCTATGAAATACCACCTGAGTCTTGTGATATGGCAAGTCTCTAAAATAAATCTGTACTTGAACATTAACAAATCTCAAGATCCACTGAATGAAGGAGAATCTTCCAGCTCAGGAGGATGGGGCTACTCCACTACCTGGAGCCTGGGCAGAGGACCGGGGCCCAAAGCACCTGAGTCCACCCTGCAGAGTCAGGCATTCCAGGAGGTGAGCAGGAAGATTAAAGAGAGGAGACTTTGACAAGCAAAAGAGACACAATGGGGAATAGAAAACAAATGGGTGATAAGGATGGAGACTGGGATGAAAATGAGATGCTGAGTAGACGGGCTGGAGAGGTTGTGAATAAAAAGGGCCTGCACACCACATGGGCAAGGAGAGGAAGAGGAAAAAATGTGTCTGCAAGAAACTATAGCAGACACATCCCTCCAAACCAATGTTGGTACCTCAGACACTCCTTGTTCTTGTCTGCCAGCAAACTGCTGTGGAAGCATGCTAGCGAGATGTGTTTACCTTCCTTTACAGCAGGACTCCAATTTGGCTGGGGAAGTTCTCATTTTAAAAGCCTTTCACTGCCATAAGCAAAAAGATACAGAGAAGACAGGGTAAATCCCACAGAAACCATCTAAAAATGTATGGGTATGTCCCATATCAATATTTGTAATAGTTGTGACACATTTATGTTATGATAATGTGACTGGGAGGATACTGCAGAGCCCACAGCCAGCTATTACAGTTTCCTTGTTTTGTTGTGTTTTCTGCTGTGACTTGAGAAAACGAAGCACAAGAAATGCTGAATTAGGAGAATATAGTAGTTCCCTCAAAACTGATTTGCATAGTTATTCCTGCCTTAGAGAGAAGGGTAAACTGGGGTCGCTATAACCAAGTCCTTTTTTTCCTGAGTGACTTGTATCAGAAGAGTCAGAATGACAACAAAAATTGCAAATGTATTTCCATTTTCACTTAAAATCATATTTTTATTAGAGTACAAGTCCTGGCCTTTTTCAATGCTGTGTTTTACAGGAGACTCTGAAAATTGATGGCTTGTAGAACAAGTCACATTTATTCTTGGTAACATGTCATAGGTTCTACAGTTCCTATAATAGAGTTGTTCAAAAGTGTATGAACTTCTGGCAGCTGTATTTCCTTTAGTAATGTCATAAAGCAGCAAGTTCCGCAGTTCAGTTCATATAGTCTATAAAAAAATCCCCTCATTTTATCCTTTAAGCCTTTGTGTCCTTTTCATCTCAAATACATCTCTCCTCATTTATTAGGAGATATGGGACACAGAAGTTCCTGTGGCATTTACTCTTTATAATTCATAATATAGATATTCTTGATGTGTTCTCCTCATGGCTTCTCATTACACCACTGGAGATAGCTCAGGAAACTCAGCAGCTGCCTTAGTGGTTTTATCCCCATGATGAGACTGTAGTTGACTCAGAGTGTTTGGACCCTGCACAAATTTTAAAGTACACTTACTTGCATGCAACACAGCCCCTCCAGCTGTGACCTTGGACCTTTTTTTTCCCCTTTCTGCCTGAGAATACCAAAAGTATATTTTTACACTTAAATTTGATAGGTAAAAGTAGAACCACTAGGCAGATAAAGAGTGCTAAAGACTCCAAAGCAATTTTCTTAATGACTAATAATAGATTATAACAGTGTAAAAAGCAAATCGCAGCATTTGCAAAAGCATTATTTTTCCTGTTTAATGCACAGCAAACAATAATTCAACAACAACAATAGTTTTTTCCATATGTTTTTATGGGATGCCAAAAAATGTAAAACCCTATCCTTAGGAATTGTTATGTTAAAAGATAGTTCCTTAGGTTGCTTAGATAGAAAATGTTTCTTTAAAATGTTAATTTACTTTGCTATTTGTGCCAATTGGTTTATCTTTTTGCAACTACTAGTTTTCTTTCTTGTTTTTAGCAAAGTTTGAGTTCTTGCGTTTGAGCTCATTCAGATTGTGAGAAGATGCAGAATGCTTTCTGTTTTGGCTTGGCATTAAAAAGATCTGTTTTTAAAGGGCTCCTTTTAAAAACATTTCTGCCTGCCTTAGATTTTTATATAACCGGAGGACCAGCTTCTTAAAATGCTCCAATTCCGGTATTTTCCACTGCTATCTGTGCTCACCAATCTTTTGAAAACATTAGTTTTGCCTGTCAGGGCCCTCTCTAAATTCAAAAACCTGAGTTTTACATCCACTTCAACCTAACATAAAACACCACCGGTGCAAGGGAAGGGAAATCTTGCCTTCCTTTTTGCCTCCCCTCTGCCTCCACCTATCCCCTTATTCGCACCCCTTTTCCTTACACCAGCATTAGTGTTTGGGGAACCGTGCAATGAAACGAATCGGAGAACTGATGTAGCTGAAAAATAACTCACCCACCCTCCCACAAATGGTTAGCCTACAGCCAGACTGGTTTCCTGAGCCAGTCTACCATGTGGCTATGTGAATCCCAGTACCAGGACTTGTTCAGCTGGAGCCGTGAGGAATGATTCCTTTTGCAGCAAAATAAATCTGCTGGACTGAACTGATCATGAAACTATAGCTGTAAGCTGCAAGCTTCTTAGTGACAGACCCTTGAACCTGCTCCTAACAGAATCATAATGAAGTATGGCTTTTTACTCTTCCCTCTCAAATTCTCATTTTGCTGCTCATTCTGAGATGATGATTGCTTCTCTCAGGCCCTCATCAAGCAGAATGCTTGAACCCTGGCTTACTTTTAAATAAGTTAATATTCCCAATAAGTATGTGTATGCATTTAAAGCACTTAAGCAAATTTATTCCCTGTTTGCACATCATTGGCTCCATGAGTAGGACTCCCAGTCACTGTGATGGTGAAGATGCTAATGCTGATAATATGCTGTCACAATTATTATTTGTCTGAGCTGAACATCACAAATGTTCTCCCAGCAGTGGATGATGAAACAGAGCCAAATTCTGCCATCTTTCTTTTCTCAAAATGAGTGAGACAGGCTGTTGCAGTGGAGCCACCTGCCATGCGGGCCGCCTCCTGAAGGGAGCCAAATGTATCTGTGGAGGGTCAGTTGATGTGAACAAGCAGGGGCTTTGGAGTAATAGTGTTCACAGTGATTTCCAAGACCTCTGAGGGCTGACCAAATTCTACGTCGTATGAAGTTACCTTTTCACAATCAAAGTTAAACCTGTGCTGTAGTCTTCCAGCAGACCCTACCCATGCAGAAGGTCTCCCGTGTATTTACAATGAAGTACTGACTGGAGGCAGAAGAGGGATGTGATCAGACCTTTATGTGACTCATAGCCTGTCCCCCAGCAAAGAAAGTTGCTCTTTACCCAGGGACAGAAACAGGCAGCTCCATGACATGGTCACCATTTAAGGGTGGCTTCACTGCCAGGAAAGAGCATGAGGAACACTCCACCATTCCAGATGCTGCTTGCTGTTGCCCAAGGAATCCATGCTGTTATCAGCCTGAGGAGCACAAAAGAGAGAAGTGCCTTTTCTAATGGTGTTTAGATCAGTGGCATTTCAGAAACACCTAATGTGATACAGATGGAGCATGTTGTGCACTGGCTGCCTTTCAGCAGGGGAACTGACATGCTTTGTGATTAATCACCTGTGCTGGGAGTAAATAAGGCTCAGCCAAGGCTGACTGCTCTGTCCCTGCTTTTGTGTAGGACGCTGAAAGCTTACATTATATATCTGAATATAGTTATGGTGCTGAGTAGGCATAGCTGCCTCATACAAGAAATAAGGTAAAAATGACAGAATTTGTACAATTTTTCTCCTTTCTGCTTCGGCTGAAATTGCCACTTTTTCTTCCCTTAATCTACTCTGGAAAGTGTTTTGCAGCAGTTCACAATTAAAATTGGACTGACTAAGTAAGGCCCTAAGGGCTTATTTAGCGGCTGAATTAAGTTGAAATTACTAGGTTTTTAGTTGGCATTAGATTGTAGAAGAAAATGTCTTCACTTCTCCCCAATTCATAGCAAAGTTATTTTTTATAAAGGCTTTTTATCTAAGAACATATTTCCTTTAGGCACCCCGGTTTTATAGCATTCTATTTGTGATTTAATGCATATGGAGGTACATGTGTGTTACTCTTATAATGGAACCAGAGGAAAAAAAGAAAATCTGTCCATCTGCAACAGTTTAGTGGGGAAGAGCTATTGTTTTCCAAATTTTTTTTCAGCCTATGAAAGTTTGCTTTCTACTATCTAGTTGTTAGTAGAGGAGAGCAGGGAGTAGAGTTCTCTATCCAAGGAACACAGATTGAAGAGACACACTGACACCGGTATGTAAAAGTTTGATTGTGTAACTAATTATCTACAAAGACCCTATGAAACAACAGCTGGAGAAGATTAAAGCAGGTGGATTTGTGTCTTGAAGAGTCCACTGCATGCCAAAAAAAAGTACAGTGTGGGATTATCTTTCCTGGAGCAGGTTCAGGAAAAATAGTTCTCCTTCAATTAAAATACACCTGAGATCTTGATATGAAAGGCTACAGGTTACTTATTTCTGTTTTCAATATACCAAGTCAGAATTTCCAAGGGAAGAAGCCTACAGGAAGAGTTCAAAGGTAGAATGTTTGTGCAGGAACTGAACATAGCCAGCTTCTCTGCTTATTAAAATCTTGCAGGAGTGAAAAGCAGACATCTCTGGAAGAAGAAAACAAACTTTTGTTTCAGAGAGCTGATAATTTTACTACTTCTTTCGCTGCCAGGATAAGGTCCTTAGCTGGCATAAGCAGCAAAGCTGTATTCAGTGTGCAGAGCTGTGCCAGGTAACACCTGCCTGCAATCATGCCCCTGTCATGGATGTGGAGTCAGGATGCCTTTCTGCTGTCAGACTCTAGAGCAGCTCCTCACTAGAAGCAGCTCTGAAGCCATAGCCTGCCCTGTGACAAAGCATCTACCAAGTCTCTTACTCCAAGTGGCTCTCTTAAAAAGCTTGTTGCTTCAAAGAAATTATGAGCAAGCCAGTATTTTTTATCGTTACTCTCTGTCTTGCCTTCTCTTTGTATTTTTGCTTAAACTAAACCATGTTAATTTTGATCTGTAAAACCTTCTAAAGGCCTTCAGAAATTAATGAGCTAGAACTGGCAAGATGCAATAATGCTTGTCAAATAAAAATATAATCAGCATTTTTCATAGAATTGCCAACACCTTAGAATTTTGCAGTAAACCAAATATTTTTAACACAATGCAACAAATATAAACTCTGAATTTCCCAGCAATAGGTGGATTGCAGATGCAGTAAATCCATTTCTGTAGTGCCATCCAGGTAATTGATCCTGTATTCAACAAAATGCTGTGCGTCACTGTATGTTCCAAGCAGCGTGAAGATAACTTGTGAAATTTAAGGATTCTTTATCATTCAGTTTTGTCTTTTTCTGTCCCATCCTAATTCAGCTACTAGAAAGATGTAAAGCTTTTAAGAAGGTCATGCTTAACCTTAGCTGAAAACTCTGGAGCATTAGTGGGCTTAGTTTTAATTAGCTAGGGGTCAGTTTTCCCTGTTCAGGCAGTTTTCTCCAAACATATGCTGTGTTGTGGTTCACATGTTTTATGGAATATAATTATCTGGATATCTGCATCCTGTGCTATAAACTATTTGAATAGACTGTAAATCCTCATGAATTTTGGAAACTAAGAATTTTTGAAGAAACATATTTACTAAGGACCTGATTCTCTAATTATTGCCATACTGGTAAATTCTTACACTCAAATAGAAGCAGCTATATCATTTTAGCTCAAGGGTCCAATTCTGCAGATTTTCACTCAATAAATAATAAAGGATGCAAGATCACAGCCTGAAAAATCAAAGAAAATAGTTTTTAAATGTGGTATCTTTGGTTAAACATACTGCAGTGAATTTAGACTAAGATCTGATTCTAAGCTGAATTCATCACTCTTGCCCTGACCTAATCTGCAGTATGGGGGAAAAAGTGGGCCAATGAGACCAAAATAAATATTTTGCTCAGATCAGCTTCCTTATCTGACGTTGAAGGGTCCCATACAGGAATGAAAAAGGGCATTGAAATACAGTTAGAAACTTGAGGGGTTTTACTGGTCTTATCAGGACAGCATATAAAATGGCAGTGTATATGATGTGTGCATGTGGTCTTTGACCACAAAACTTAACATGAGAAAGGAAAGTGTTGACACTTGGTAAAGAAATAGGTTCCTCCCAGCCACCCACCCACAAATACAGTGTGTGTAGCAATCGTCTCCCAATGTGCTTTTTCTCCCTCCAGATATATGTGAGTGCTCTGATCTTTTATTTGGCTCTTTAATGCATCCCTGCAATTGAAATGACTATTCTGGGATGTTGCTAAAACATTAAAGAGTCTCTTTTGCATCAGCACTGGCTGGCTTGAAATGAGTTCCATAGGGGGTCTCGAAAGGGGATCCGTCCCGTCACAAACTGGTTGAGGATATAGATTTAGCAAGGGAAGACTGGAAAAGGAAGAGGTGTTTGACTTTGAGGGGGTTGCCTGAAACTCCTCTTTCAGCTCTAATGTCTCCTTTGCTGGATTCCCCCTCTTGCCTTGGAGTCTAAATTTCCGGTACCTAAAATAAGTAGAGACAAACTGATCAACTCCGGGCATATGGTTTGATAAATACCGACGGGCCTGGACTTTTGCATGGCTGACTCTTTGTTTCCAGCTTTGTGGTAAACAGCTGAATAGAAAGGAGAAGGCAGCAAGTCATAACTGCACTCGCCAAGAACATCTGCATTTATGAAAACTTTCTCTAATTGAAAATCTAGTAGTTTCAAATGCTGTAGACTGAGAGTTTGGAAACGAGCTCAGGGGCTGCTAAGGTAGCAAGAAGCAGCAATGGTTCTGAGCCCACAGTTCAGGTTACTTCCCCACCCTCCTCCTTGTAATCTGGGCATTCAGGAGGTGCTATAATGACATTTTTACAAATTCTAACAAGGCAAAACTTTCTCTCTTTAGACTTCAGACACATTATTCTGCGGTTCTTCTCTAACTCCCTTGCCATCTCGCTTGCCCCCTTTTCTCCTCCGCCTCCTCAATATTTCCTCCTGGTTCTTTGAGATCTACTACACCAAAAATATTTTTGGAAATACCACAGACTATTGTTTTTATTAGTGACTGGAAAGCTTTGTAGTAGGATGCTTTTGTGTTTCATTTGTTTTCCTTGCTCTGGCACAGCTGTTTTTGTTTTAGCAGCATTAGAGAGATGGTTAAACTATTTGTGGCCTTTTCTAACCCAGCAGAGCTCTTCCACTGAATGGTTTAAACTGAATGACTGAAACTGTAACTAACAGGTTGTCTGCGTGGGCAGTTTTGTGCATAAAGTTACAAATGGACTGGTTTTATGAGATCTTTTAATTTGTTCAGCAAAACACTGATCACTGTGAAGCAGGTCCCAGTTTCCCTATAAATTTCCCAGCCAGAGCATTGACAGAACCTTGACTTGGGAAGATACAGAACAGATGAAGCAGTAGATCTTGTTCAAACCTACGTGTGCTCAGAAGCTATTAATGGAAAAGGAGTTTATGTAGTCGTGGTGATCCCCACTTCAGCCAAGAGGGAATAGGAAGAAAAGCTATAGCAGGTGGGGCAGAATGTGGTCTGAGGACAAATCTGCCGAAGGTGGTGTGTAGCAGCTACAAATGCCTAACTGGCCACTGTGGTTAAAAGGAGGAAGATAGGATATTAGGAAACAGGCATCCAGTCAGAGAAGGGCGACAGCAGAAAGTAGTAGGTGAAGAATGAAGCAAACAAAAAGTAAAGTAAAATGAAAAAGTGACTGGAGAATGAAAACGTAATACATCTGTGCATAGGCATCTTAAAAGCAAAGGGAAAAGAGGAAATGAGTTGTACTGAAGGCTTCAGTGTTCATGTCTGATGACATAATGTAAGTGATATTGAAAGTATGGGCTGATGAATGGCAGGAAAATGAAAGTTAAGAGTGTAGCTGAGATATGTCCTGCTCACTCCCAGTCTTACCACATGTTCCCACCACCTCAGCTGGGCAGGCACAAGCAGCTGCACAGCGATTAGGGTTAGAGAATCGATCTGTTTGACACTGGTTTGGCGGTTTTCTTTCTGCCGAGGTCAGGCTGATGATGGACCTGCCTTGATTCATCATGGGGCTGCGTGAACCCAGGACTGGTACCGAGTAGGCAGTGGTAAAGAGCAACGTGTGGGTACAGGGTAGGTGGCGTCATCCCTGTCAGCACCTTACAGCATTGGAAAAGAGGTGCATCTATCAGCTCGCTGATGAAATATAATGCAGGTGGAGTGGGGAAAGGACATACTGCATCTCCTACCTGCAGTAATGTTGAGTGTGGCTCTTCCTTTTTGTATGCAATGGGTGGGGAAGCAACTGCACTTGTCAGAAACCACCTCTGTAGTGACACTGCAAAAGAAAAGGCTAGGATGACTTTTCAAGCACATATTTTCTCTGGTGGTTTTTGTCTTTTTTCTTGATTAAAAATAATTGTTTTCACTCTTCTGTCAGTTTTTCTGGGGGACACATAAGTGGATTCATGACTGAATGAGGCCAGGGACAATGCAAGAACAAAACTTGTGCCTGAAAGTTTTGGATAACTAAAATCTGTTGTCAGATAATGATCCTGAGGTTGTAACAGCAAGTGAACAGAGAAACGGAGCAGAACTCAGCAAGGGATTACTAATGTAGATGCATGTTAAAGTAACTGGAGTTATGCTGAATGTTGGTAACAAACTTTACTGCATGCTTTTCCTGTCTAAAAAATTGCAAAAAAAAAAGCATTAGTTTTAACTGACTCAAAATGTAGAATTTTCTACTTTAAGCTTTATTACAGTAACAGAATAAAAAGCCCCTACAAACATGTATGCACAGAACTAGCTAAGGTATAAGAGGACCCCTATGGGATATTGTTAATGATAAAAGATATGCATATGCTGACACGTATATCAACATCTGTAGACATTGATTATTTCTGTTTATAGTGAATTATCTTGAGAAAGAACATACTCTAGTTACCTGGCCTGTATCCACAGAGACATTTAACTGCTTCTCTATAGGTGTGTGTCATTCAGTAGGCTTTATTCAGCACAATATAGTAAGGGGAATTGTTCACCTATCTGTGCTCAGAAGACCTGTAGTTTCTGCTGGTGGGAAGGTACCTCATAAGTACAGGAACATCAGCCATCTGTCCTGCAATGCCATAATAATCAATGTAGTTGCATTTAGCTCATTCCGTGTTTTTCTTCCGAGTCAAATAGGAAGATATACCTTTCAGCCAAACTTTTTTGAACTTTTACCCGCAGCCATGTTTATTGCCTGTTACTAGACTCCAGTTACTATCTTTGCACTGACTGTTTTCCTGATTCATTTCAGGGCTCCAAAGAGTGCGCCAGCTGGGGAAAAACACAAGATACTTCAGACGAAGATTGCATGAAATGGGCTTCATCATTTATGGCAATGATGATTCTCCTGTTGTCCCCTTACTCCTTTATATGCCTGGTAAGATAGGGTAAGTACTGAAAAAAAAAAACTGTTGGCAAAACAAATGCTATTCAGACTCATAGGTTATTCAGTATATGCTGTGAAAAATGTAGTTATGTCTGGTAGGTGCTTCACAAGAGAAACACACACTGTTAGGTGAATTTATTACTTAGTTATATTATGTTTTAAATTTGGCCCTAGACTTAATTTTGAGCTGTTCCAGTATTCAGAATTTTTTAGATTCCTCTTATACTTTTTTAACTTGCTCTGGAATAGTACTTTTGATAGCATTTTGAATTTGGATGTGGGTCTTTTTATTTGTAACCATAAGAAGAGGTACGTTGCCTTTGATGCATGAATTGTTTTGGATGGATGTTCTTTTTCCCCGTCTAATTTTGGAATGGTCTTTGCGTGTTTTATCACTCAGTACCTATCAAGCAGCACTTGTGCACTGACTTGGACATGCAGACCAGAAGTCAGTAGTAACATAATGTAAGGGTTGAGCTACAGGGAGTGTTTGCAAGTGGCTCAGGGTGGCTATGTGCTCTAGGTGTCTAGTACATACCACACAAAAGGTTCCTAAACTGGCAGAGTAATTGTGAGAGCAAAGAAACCATCATGTTGCCTGTTTTATTCCTGTTGATGTGCAGGAACCCAGCTCTCCTAACTTACAGAAGCCCAAATTCTTCCTTGCTTAGGGACTGTGAATGCCCACACATTTTGTTCTGCACTCAAAAGCCTTTCATTGACAAAAATGAATTATGTCCATTCTACAGTAATCTCTCTGCCATCACACGTCTAGTATTTGACACTCAGTTGGCTTCATGAGCTGTTAAGCAGCAAAGAATCTCAGTCCTACTGGTAAAATTCTGGCTCTTATTGAATTCAATGGGAATACTACCATCCGCTTCTATTGAAGACAGGGTTTTACCCATTGTTTTATTATACTTGAATGTTTTCTCTCTGTGGTCAGTTTATTTGGAGATAATTTACTTTTGTTTTTTTTTCTTCTTCTCTCCTTAGGGCTTTTGCAAGACGCATGTTAGAAAAAAATATTGGGGTCGTTGTGGTTGGATTTCCAGCTACTCCTATCACAGAATCCAGGGCTCGGTTTTGTGTGTCAGCTGCACATACACGGGAGATGTTAGACACGGTAAGCACAGCAGATGTCCTGCTGAAATTAACTTCAGATGCAAAGGAGGTTGGGAGAAGCTGTGTGTCAGTTACTTTGAATCTCAATAATTCATTTTTACATTTGTTTTTCTGGTCTCGTCACTTGATCTTTAAAGGCATTTTAGCCTTATATATTTTATTTTTTTTAAATAAATTACGGGACAGTTAACTTGTTATGTTCTTCTATTTCTAATAGTGACCAAATCTGTCATCACTAATAAAGACCTACATGAGGAGCACAGCAAGACTAAAGTTAAACATTAGGTCCAAACTATTGGAGTAGGAAACCTGAAACGATATGGAAATAATTGAAAACCAAGTTTTCCCTACCCTTATTTTTAGACCATATTTCCACGTGTTTCTTGAATTGCAGAAGTATATGGGACAGCCTTGGGGGTACAGGTGGAAATTGCAAACAGTATTTGGAACTGTTTGAACCTAATGAAGTTTAATCGGTGCTGTCTGGCCTATTTCAGTTCTGTATCTTTCTATGATATCAGAAATACTGTTAAGAATATGTTGAGATTTCCATCGTAAGCCCCTATTCCAACACAATCAGAAATGTGTTTAAAATAAACTCTTTGAAATTTTCCATCTCTCTTTCTTGCCGAAGGTGTTTTTGGCCTGGCTTGATAAATGTTCTTTCATTCTCAAAATAAGATGGCTTAAAGGAGGCTTAAAAGAAAATTTCAGGCTTTCTTTTTCCTCTCTTTGCACAAGTATGATGGTCAAAGCAAAAAAATGGAGGGCATTTGAGTTAAAGATGCCACTCCTTCACGCACCTGCTCTCTATTTGCATCCTGAGATTCATGTGGAGCTCGAAGCTGGAGCCCTGTGTGGCTAACCAGCTCCCACACCAGTGCAGACCCCCTCAAACAAGATTGAAAAATCTGTCTTACATGTGTGCGGTGTAAAATTCCTGCTGCTGTTAAAGGTGCAGTAGTTATTAACAAGGTATAATACCATAAAGAGAATATTGCATGGAACAGGTCATAGCTACATACTTGTGTTGGTCATTGTCAGCTTGATGTTTGCCTGTGTAGATTTTGGCCAACGTAACTAGTAATAGGTGATTAAGTTGATCTGAAGATTAATCCCTTGAAGTTGCTGCTTTGATTTTCTTCTTCTCTCCCTACCCCCAAATGGCCCGTTACATTTTTGGGCCATTGTTGCATGTTCACTTTCTGCTACTTGCACGTTGGTGCTTCCTTGTACAAGTGTGGGTCTGAAATGCTCCCCAGTCATCATTCTGGAACACGCTGTATCTTTGCCTTTGAAAGTGGGATCATTGCTGCGGTACTTGCAGCATTCTTTAAATGTCCTCACAGTATGAGGGAGTGGAAAAGCCCTGAGTTTAATTACTTGCAGATGGAAAGTTTTTAGGACAAACACTTTGTGAATATACCTAAAAACAGGGTAACAACAGGTAACAAGCACAATGAAAACTTCTCCCTTTGGCAAAATTTGCTTTGAATCTCAGCCTGGAACTAAAAAGAGGAAAGATCCATGAAAGGGCAAGCTCCCAAGAATAACTTCCTTAATGACCTTGAAGCTATCTCTCTGCATAAACCATTACTAAATTACTCCTTTCTGTTCTTGAGCTCATTTTAGTGGCTTAACAGAAACAGGCTTAAAATGAAAATTACTGCTTTCTTCTTTGATGCCAAAAGGTTGGCTGCTTTTGTATGTGGATCAGATGCTGCAAAACACTGAGCTGCTTCTCTACAGTATAGAGTTCCCTGGCTACTTTTTGAATCTACTGAGAGCTGAGGACACAACTCAGTAAATCGCATCGCTATATTAATGCATTATTAATTATGCCTGTAATGGAATGCACTAAAAATCTTAAATTGTTCAGATTGTTTATGACAACTCTGGTCAGCGCAGTGGGCTGAGTCCCATCTAAAAAAAATGCAGTGGGAATTCCAGTCCTTGAGATCTATAGGGAAATACTGAAGTATTGCCTTACACATCCCTTTTGCACAAGCAAAGATAGCTTTTTATCTAAATTATTATCTCCCTGTGCTTTTAGACAAAGGTCATTTTTTTCATCTGTGCTCAATTAATGTACTTACTAATAAACCATAACCTGCTGAAGGAGTCAATTCCGTTCTTGTAGATGCATCTATGACTGCATTGATGTTCACTACAGGAGAGTGACAGCAAAATTTGCCCATTTGCTCTTTGAACTTTCTTTAATTGATGCATTTATGGTCTTCTTGTTCTGCTGTAAAGTAGAGGTTAATAGAACTTTATTTCTTTTCCAAGAGAATTGACGCAGTATAATGGTCTTACAGGTTTTGAATGCTCTGGATGAACTGGGTGATTTTCTACATCTGAAATATTCCCGGTACTCCAAGTCATCTCATCCCGAACTGTATGAAGAAACTAGGCTTGAACTTGAAGACTAAGTTTTCCACACATGAAGAGAACATTATAATGCTATGAAAGGGGGGAAAACCCGAAAACTAAAAAATAAGAATGCATTTCTTCCCTTCTAAGGACAATTTTTGTTTCTCAGTTAATTGAAAGGAGGGGAAGTTCGGGTGTTGCATTTTATTGTATCAAATTTCTGTATTCAAGAGACTGAAATATTGATACAGATTTGCCTCCCCAGGAGATATGTCCTTCTTACGGAATTTTTGATGCAGAATGAATGCATCCATTGTTCGAGTTGCTAATGTACAGCTTTTGTTATGGCCCCTTTTTATGAAGAGGCTTCAGATAGTCTTAATTATGACTGAATTAATAAAGTTTAAAAACTGAATGTATTCCAGTGTAGTATGGTAACATAGCTCAGCTTCATCAGTAAGATTGACTTTTATCTGTTAAAGAGCATTGGTATGGACTGCTACAGAGGAACAAACAGAAAGTAACCTCTTTAAGTTGCCCTATCATGCATTTCTCCGAGGACAGAAAATGTTAGAAGGCGGTTAATGCTGAGATCAAGAAAAGTAGCCTGGTCGGATCATATATTTCTGATAGCAGATTATGGGTAAGGGAAAATGCTTCCTCCCGTTCACAGATCCTTTCTCAGCCACTTAAGTACACTATAAGCTTCATAATGTACAAAAATTTGGGGTTAGATATAAACAGAAATGCTTTTCTGCTAACGCGTTTGACCTACAGCCTTTCACATCTTATCACAGTGTAAGTTCTTCAGCAGACTTGCTCCCTTTTCATGTAGCAGTAGTAAATAATTTTAATAACCATTTAACTTTCCCGTAAAAACCTTGATCAAAACAGTCAGATACTTGCAGTTCACAAACTGCAGATGACATTTATAGGCCCATTCCTAAGTTTCTTGAACTACTTATGGGCTTAATAAATTCACTAACAAGTACATAATGCTGAAGCTGTTAGTTATACAGAATGTGAAGTTCAAGATACCATAAGCAGTTCTGCCACCTGTTAAATTGAAAACTCCACCATTTCTAAAGTCATTCTCTTAATAGCACTTCTTGAAATATTCTTGTCTGCTTTATGCATGTCAGGGGTTGTTTTACTTGTCTAGTTGCAGACTTCTTTGAGTGGTTTGTTTTTCAAATAATTGATTAGGTCATCTGAGGGGGATGATGTCCTTGTCCCCTTTTCCACTGCTCGAGTGACAAATGCTCAAAGATACTTGAAGGAATTGTTACAGCCAGCAGTTTCCCTGTGATGCCTGTAGCAGCATTATTGTCAAGCAATATTGAGTTGTTTGAAGGAGAATGGAGGCTTTTTCCCTTTTTTGCAGCGTTGAAAAGTGGTTCTGCAGCTTTAAGACTGAACTCCAAACCATTCCACGCTATCAAATGTCATTGTAAACACATCAGATGAGAGATGTTTAGCTTTCTGTTGCACAGATGTACCACACTTTCATGTTCTCTTGAAAGCTGTGGTGTAAACTTAACCCACAGCTGCAATATTAGATTTAAGAACAGAACAATTAAATTGCGGAGTACCAATTACGCTATATTACTCCCTGCTTGTTAAAGCAGCTTTCAGGATATAACAAGGCTGATTGGTTATGAGGGCCCATTTTTTGTTGGATTTTTTTTTTTGTTGTTATTGTGCAAGTTAATAAAAATCCAGTGGTGCTATAACTTTAAGAATTGATTACAACACATTCCATAATATCAAATGTCAGCTTTAGGAAACTTATATCAAGGGCTGGGGGAGGACTAAATGGTGTCATATGATTCTTCACTTCAGTAGTAGACAGACTTGAAAAACACTGCAGAGGTTCAAGGAAGCTTTGTTTGTGGATAAGAGCAAACCCACTGTATAAATATTAAAATACTCAAGCACAGACAGAGAAATTAGGAAATGCAAACTTTGTCTTTGAGTAACCTGGCACTTTGTGATATACAGCTTTGTTACGTGCAGGGTGAGCACACTTTCTGCAAAGGAGATGGGCTAAGAAATTTCTGCAACCTGTTCCTCGAGGAAAAGTACTGAATTTGATATATTGTGTCTTGATCTCGATTGCCGAACATCTGCGGCCAGATCCTCAGTTGACTTCTGACCTTCCATCTTGGGGTATACGGCCCTAGTTTATATTTCAGCAAACATTATTACATGTGCTGTTGCAGGCAACACACTATTTCCCTCAAAGAGAGGCCTGAGATTGATTAAGCTACAGAATGATCACTTTTTGTCCCCCTATAGGGGAATGTTTTCTGTCTGAAGCTGAATTCCTCCTGCCCTCAGAACATTACTCTCTCTCATATTAAGGAGACAGGACAGCTATTTTTCAGAGACTGTCAGTTGATTTATTATATGCTCTTTTCTGATTTCTTCCATCCCTTACACATTAGAGAAAGTACAGGCTGACTATCCCTGGGCTTGGGGAACATTTAGGGAGAAATCCCTGCTCCTCTGGTGCAATAATAAAACTCCCAGGAACTTCAGACTTTCAGACTTTCCCCATGAGGCATAGTTATGGTCTGGCACTGGCTTTTCCTTCAGCACAATTTCAGTGGAGTTTTTCCAGATTTACATCAATTTTAATAGATTTAGAGTTGATCAGCACTTGGAGACTCTATTTTAGCTAGCTTAAGAAGAAAGCTGATGGAGGACTTATTAAGGAATTAGCACATCTAGCATAAGGATCACATATTTCCTAGAATATACTCCATCTTCAGGCATGCATTTTCTTGGGAGATAGTTTTCTGTAATTGTTTTAGAAGGTTTTGAAGAAGAACTGCCTTCAATAAATAAAAATTGCTCAAGTTGTCTTATTTTAATCCAATGGAAATGTAAGTATGAATACACTAACTTTTTGGTGTCAAGCTGCAATTCTAGCATCTTGTTATCTTGCGTAAGATCCTGATTGACCCTCATGCTATGGGAAGACTCAAGAGCTGTCTGTTTGACAAAGTATCTGAATTGTTTGCCCTTTCCTGTACCTTTATCCCACCTCGTCTTTTAGAAAGCCTTCATTTCCTGAGCTTATCTAACTTCTCAAGGTGGTTTCTCCACCCACTTCTCCTGCCTGTTTACATTGTTCTCGCTGTTCTGCGTGGTTTCTGTCCTCTGGGTCTAGGGAAAAGCACACTGGCAGCTGCAGAGGACTTGACATGTAACAGTTGGCTTTTTAGGCATTGCCTCACTGGCTGCTTTTCCTGGTATCCTCATCAGCTCCTGCGGGCTTTAATGTTTCCTTTTCAAATAAAATTTTCCTACTGATGGTGCTAAGTTTCGAAGCTGAACCGAATCTGAACTGCCCAAGCTGTTGAACCAAGAATGGGCTTGATCTATCACTCATGCAAGTGTAGATCGGGTTAAATCTTGCTTTGAAGTCAATACTGTTGGTTTAAAACTAGTGCAACTATGAGAGCAACCTGTCTGTGTGAGGTGAGCTGCCTGCATTTATTTCAGAGGGGTTTGAATGCTGATGTCTCTGGACTATTCCACAGCCGCTGCACTTCACAGTGAACCAAGGTATGGGAGTGCATTTGTTTAAGGTAGGATTTCAATTGTCTTTTTCTTTCCTTTTTTTTTTTTTTTTCCAAAATGTGGTTGAAGGTGCATCACGTATTTCCCTGTCCTGCTGAGACAGGGAACAAAATAGTGATCTAAGAAAAGCGATCTACAATGAAGGTGTTTATGTACTTTCTAGCCTCCTTAGAAATCCAATAGAGATTCTCTAATATATGGTCTGCATTTTATTTATGCATAAAGTTTAATTGTTCTTCAAATTAAAACACAGATCAGGACTAAATTTGAAAGAAACCACACCACCAGCTGAGAAATGGCAGATGTCATTCCAATATTGGCTGCTGAACATTAGAGCCTCCAGATGCCTTCAAAAAAAGTATCTAGGTGTTTCCCTTATTTACTCACATATCCAGTGGTGTTTGTGCTTACTGCAAACCAGTCACAGAATAATGAAAATCTCACTTCATCCATTAGCAAGACAGAGCTTTAGACTTGTCAGGATGGTCCCAAAACTACCACCCAAGTGACCACACAATAATTCAGCACCATCAGAAAAGGAGTCTGGGGGTCCAAATAACACTGGTTGTTCAGCAGTTACCTAAGAGCTGAATGTGTTTCTTTCCACATATGTAGTATGTCACTTACAAGTGACATAAGTGAGCAGTGATAAATCTATTTATATCACATGCTAATCAAATGAAAAGGGTAATGTAGAGACACAGGATCTGGAGAGAATTGGTGGGTCTGGAGACTTCGACTAGATCCTTTTTTGTGCAAGTGTTACAGGAGTTGTTAGATCTTTTTAACCAGCTTGGTGAAAAACTTGGTCTTTAATATCAAAATAGTGACTGTGAAGCAAGCAAAGAGAGATACTGCACCCCATGTGTTACTCCTGTTTGTTTATGAAGTGAAGGTAGGGTAGATAAGGGTGCCAGGGAAGATGTCCCCAATACTTTACGTTTCAAAGATCCTTTTTGGAGAGTCACTTCTGCCAGATGCTGTGCCAAGGCCAACAAATGTTAATTGTTCAGTTGAGCAGCTTGTGCTGCAGGGCTAACTAAGTTTGCAGTAATGCAAATGCAGTAATAGCCACCATCTAAAGTGAGTAGTGCTGATACTGAAAATTGTTCAGAGATCATTCTAGTGACAGCTATGCACAGCATCACTGATGATTGTGATACCCTCACTGGGCATCATTGCTGGGATGTCACTACTGGGAGTGGCTGTGGTACGGTGACAACTGCCCGTGCTGGCTCTGCCATGCGTAACTGTTACGGCTCCAGGACAGGCATGACATGTCTATCCTCTTCTTTGCAGATACAGAAGGACATGGCCTGTAATCACTCCAGCAGATGAGTTTCTGGGAAATCAGCTCAACCAGAAGATGTAGCCATGAAAGCAGGACACTATAGGAAGTCTAGAAAATCAGTTCTCACAAGTAAGTCAAGTACTTGCAGTAACAGACAGAGAAATTTTGATATGTGTTATGTGAAGCAATGGTGCCAGATGTGGTGGGTGAAACTTGCTTTTCTATCGCCCCCACTGAAATTGTCTCAAAGAATTTGCTATGAACATTAGCTGACTCTAGTATCCTGTGAAGGTATAGGGCCAAGGTATGTATGTATCGTCCGGTTCCTGGAGCACAGAACTGATCTTTCATGACTATGAAATACCGTGATGTTTCTTGCCCTTATCTTCAACATCTCCATTTCCACTCCCAGCACAGTAAGCAGCAGGTCTATTTTACCAGATTAAGAGAACAGAATAAAGTGGACAGCTAAGCTTTTTAGGGCCCAGTATCACCTTATATGGTCCATGGCACTGCAGTGGGTAAATATTTAATGGCACAAGCTGGGGTTTGCTGTGCTGCAGATAGCCTCTTGTTTGAAGCGGGTTCCTCATCTGTTGACCTCTCCACCAGCTGTTCTGGAATAGCACAGAAGTGATGAAATCAGTGGGGACATTTCAAAATCATAGCTTCCCCCATGTGTTTCCTGGAGCTTGTTCTGACACAAGTATCTTCTGTGTGTCCTACTCTCCCCTTGTTGTTACCACACAAACCTCGTGATGACTTGGCTCTCTGCACTGTACAGAAATTGTTTTGCACGTTCCTGGGGATCCTACTTTCATGTGGGAGCTGCTTTTCAAAAAACCCCAGCACCAAGGATGCAGCTACTCTCAGCCAGAGTGGTCAGAAAAGGCATGATATTTTTCATAGTTCCTGGACCATCTATTGCACTTTTGGCATTTCCCAGTGGGCAGAACATCCTGATACAAACTCTCTGACTCCCACTGCACACCCCAATACCCGTATTTTAAAATTGCTCAGCAAACCACTCTAACCTGTGGACCCGAGGTCTAAGATGGATGCAAGAGACCCAGTTCTGATCTGTCTCTGCTCTGCTAAATAATTGCAGATGAGACACATTACTGTCCCTCAGCTCATTTTTATTCCTCTGTAAAACTGTGATAGCAATCCTGATTTATGTGTAAAACACTAAGTTGAACTGATGAGAAGAGCTACAAAAGAGCTAAGTGTTCTTATTATTCAAGTGATCTTTTAATTTCTACATCTCAGAACTTCTCCATTAATCCTGTAAAAGCCATGAGTACTCTGTTTACCAGACCTAGTGTATGAGAGAGTACAATTATGAAGACTAATTATAAATCATAGACAAAAATTCTGGAAAACAGATTCTTTTAACATTTCCATCTGTGCAAGCTTTGTCAGTGTCTTACTACAACGATGCCAGTTGGATTAGGAAGCTTTTTTAAAGTGAATTTATCTTTTCAAAGATTTTTAGCCAAGACTTTTCAGTTTGTTAAAATGTAATTACTGTCTGCTTGTTAATATGATGTTCATTGATTTTTAAAGTACACAGACTTCAAAGCTAAAAATAAATAAATAAAAAGAGAGATAATTCAAACCAGAGTGGAACAGCTCGGACAGTTTTACTCTTTTGCCAGGATCCCAAAGCAGTTGTGTTCAAACAATGCCACAGTTTGAGTGGAAATGTGAAGATTAAATCCAAACCCTGCATGTCAGCTTTTTTGCAAATGACTATCCAGGATTTCAATAAAATATCCAACCACAACAGATCGTGTTGCAGGGATTTTTATTGCCTAACAGCTTGTGATAGTCTCCTGTTTCTCTAACGTGTGTTCTGAACCAATGCACCTAACGCCTGTGAAGTATCAGTGGAATTTTGGTACCTAACTCTGTTAAGCTCTTTTGAAGAATAATTTGAAATTGACAAAAGAGGAGAGGGTTCACAAAGATGATAGATGGTTGCAGAAGCTCCCAGTTGCGCATCATGGAAGGTACATAAACACGAAATGTAATTGGGTCATGGTCATGGAGGAAACAATGCAAGCACGAAAGAGACAAGTGGAGGTAACTCAGAATTCAAACGGGAATTAAAAAACGTGATTGAGGAATATCCTGAGGAGACAGCAGAAGCAACACTGGAGCACAACACCTTCTGAAGAAGGTCTGGAGAATGGAAAGGTGGGAAGGGATATCCATGGGAGAACCCTACCCAAAGACAAGAGAGAGGATGAAATTAGCTAGCAGAGTAGAGTTGAAGCTGAACAACAAATTTGTTCAACTGGAGAAGGAAAACAATTTGGAGGCAAAGAAGAAAGGAAGGGAAACTACCCCTCAAAGACAAAATGACAAGACAGTGGAGACAGCCAGGATTGAGACTCCACAGGGGAGAATGAGGGGGAAAGAAGAGACAGACTGATTTTCAGACAAGCAGAAGAGAAGACAAGATCCCACCACACCAATGACATGGGTGTCTATGACAGCAGATAGGTCCTTTGATTGTTTGGAACAAAGGAGGAACAATGTCGAGCCAAAAAGCAGAGAGAGGCTTTGTTCTTCTGTAACTAGGAATGTTAGATGTGAACCAGTGGAAAAGAGAATAAGGAAAACTGATGGAAATAATGATTGTTTTCTGTTGAGGGCAAATGATACTGTGGAAAGAGGTCAAGAACAATTCTAAACAATGTTTTAAGATACAGCTGCTCCAGTAGTTTTTCCACAGAACTCTTCCAGTCCCAATGGAAAATGATAAGGTAATAAAAAGTTATGTATTCCTTCAGACCTAGCTCTGTGAAGGAAATTTGGGCATGTTTGATCACTGAGAGACAAACAGCTAAAGCAGATTCTTCTCTGAGGGTGGTCTCCATTTGGCCACTTGCAATACTGGCCTTCCAGGACTAAAATTGCCAATTGTGAGTAAAGCCAGCTTTCAAGTGTAAAATAGGGATAAATGGGTACAAGAGCCCTGATTTTCATGCTGGGTTTTAACAGACGGGTAAAGAAATATCTTTGTAGCAAATATAGTAAGGGACAATGGACCTCAAAAGAATAAAATTACACTGACAGCACAGCACTCTGTGCTTGTCCCTATATAAGAAGAATTTTTTTTTTTCTAAAAAGTATTGAAATTGCCATTCACTTTATAATTGCAGATTTACTATGTGATGCCATCCACGGTGAGCACAGAAGGAGGTCAGCTGTGTGATAACATCTAAGCTTTGATTTCTGTATTGTATACAATATAAGTGTTCTGGTCTCTTTCCATTCTTTGAAAATCAAGGGGCCACCTAAGTTTTAAAACGGCTTCATAGTCATGCCAGACAGTACTGACAGGAGATGTAGTCAGTGAAAACACTTTACCAAGTTGTAAAAAGGAAGTGGAAAAGGATGGAGAGAAATCACTGAGTTCAGGATTTCCCAGTTGCTTTAGAAACAGCTGTTTGCAACACTCTCCTGACCTGCGTCTTGTCGAGTCACCACATAAGGCTGCAGACATGGTTTGAGTTAAGCCATTACAATAGTAAACTTCATTACCTTCGTTTGATTTACCTTAACCAAGGACATAGATAAAAGCATCTCTATAGACAGACAGTAGATAGAAGATCATAAATAGAAGCAAAATTTAGATGATGGTAGCTTTCAGGACAGGGATGATGCTGATGATCATGAGAGAGCAGCAATTGCTTTCTTTGATACTTCTGAATCCAGCAGGGATGTTTGTCCATGGATTCATCCATGGATGTAGCACACTGAATGCATTTAAGTCACCTACATAAGTTTAAATCACCAGCAGCCAAACTAGCAGTCAGGGAAGAGTGGAGAGCTTAGAAGTTTTGAATGCAGAGGCAGAATCTTCTCTTAAGTCAAATTTGATTTTAGAAATCATTTTAGGGATTTGCATCTCAGTGGTGTCAGTGGGGGGAGTCCCAGAGAAGATGAGATGGTATGGAGAAAGCTCTCGATGTAACTGGTTAAGTAATCTTCTCAATCTGAGTATAAGAAATAAGCTCATATCCTCTAGGTACAGAGCAAGTGGCAAAGAAAAGCAATGCAGTGGTAAGGAAGCAGAGAGACTGTGAAGCTTCAACCTGAGAGAAATGGTGCAAAGGTAATGAAAGCAAATCATAATAGGTCTATTAGACGTAAAAACAGAAGCAAAGAATTGAGCCATGATGTAGTGAAGTTTAGGAATTTACTGCATGTGTCAGTGGCAAAAAACCTCAAAGATTTGGCTATGAATGTGCCTGGGGGATCTCAACATGGTGGCAGAGGTGTGATACAGCATTGGCTGGACTGCCCTTGAAATACAACCTGCAGCACTGAGATGTACAGAGAAAATGAGTGAGGAATCAAGAAAAGCAAAAGGCAATGTTGGAAAGACTTAAAATAGTTAAGGGAAGAGGAGGCAGCATGGATCCAAACCCCCTAAAAATCATTGATAAGGGGAACTGAAGACCTATATGGGTAATCAAAAGCTTGCTTAGGCAGCACGCAATGAAAACTTACCCGTGGAAAAGAAGTTGTAAGGTGGGTCACAATCAGTCAGCAAAGGATTAGATAACGCACTCAAGGGAAGAACGCAGGGATAAAGTGATGCTAGGTGTAGGGGATTGGATTTGAGGACCCACATGGCCTGTCCAGCTTAATCATCTACGATTCCATGGAGACAGCAATGAAAGACCTGCATTGTCTCCCTGAGAACTAATTTTGTTAGGTATGGGCTTAGGTCACGTATTACAAATAGGTCTCTTTTATGTAGGATTCTAGTTTGGAGTTTGCAGTGATTGATGGATTCATTAAAACGTCATCACTGAAACGGACAGAAATTTTCTGTTTAAAAATAAATAAATGACGACAGAAAGAGCCAAAGAGCCTTCTGCTTTTCTTGTTGATTCTCCCTGCAGCTTAATATGGTTCAGTAGACTGCTTGGTGGGAGAGAGAGGAGACAGGATAAGAAAGGATTAGCAAGGGATATCAGTATTTCATTTAGATCTTTGGCTACCTGGTTGCTCTTAAATTCTACCTCCCAGTATCTTTCTCTTCGTTTTTCTGAATGTCACATAAGCATTGTTTCTGATGTTGAATGATATTTATGCTGTGATTTCCCATTTGGTCTGGAAAAGGCATTTGGCCAGATTCTCAGGTAGTTATTATTGAGCTTTATTGTACAGATGTAGGCAGAGTTGCACTTTAAGATCCAGCCCACTGGATTACTGCTTGTACAGCTGTGCTGCCTTTTTAAAGCCAAATTAGTCAGTATAGAGAGATTTTCTACACAGAATTTGGCTGTCATCCTTGTGTCAGTATGTTATATTTTCAAGTAGATCCCATGGGCCAAATTAATTGTAGTATTCTACTGATGTCAGTGATGTTACCCCAAGTGTGAATTTGGCCCCATTGTTCTAAGGCTAATAGAGATTTTTTTTAATGAAAGTGGATCATAAAATATTCTCAGATTTTCATCTGGTTTTGTTTATAGTAATTATCCTTTCCTGGAGCTGAGTAGTAAAGAAAATATTCATATTCTCCAGTGTCTGGTATAAATTGCAGTGGTTGTTTGCTGCAGCCCAAGACACAAGCTATGGACAGAAATTGATGCGTTTGCCCATGTGTGTACAGACAGAGTTAGCCACCTTCTCCACAGAAGCAGCACGGCAAAGGCTTTTGAAGTTCTCTAGTATCAGTGCTGTATCAATAAACCACATTGATTTTCAGTCGTTTTTTAATACTTCAGAAGGAAACTCTTCTGGCAATGAATGCATCAAGATAACATTGAATCCCACTCTTGGTTACTGATGGAGACAAAATATGTGTTCTTTTTAAGAGGTTTCCTTTTTTTTGAAATACTAGCTCTAAGGCTTCCAGAATTAATGCCACAAGAGGGACCCAGTATGTTTTTGCTGACAACTTGCACCCAGTTAGGTCAGAGAAGATGTGGGATGTGATTACTAGTAAAACTAGCTGAACCAGGCAGTTATTACAGGTGATTTATCCTCCTGATCTGAATAACACACCCGAGGGAAAGCGCAGTTGGGATTCCACCACTGTCATTTTGGAAAGAGAGGCTGGCTGGCCTTGCCTGGCCACTGGTGGATCATACTTGCTGTGTGTCACAGCTAGTGCTCCCAAATTTGTGTTGTCTTTGCAGATATGTCAAGAACTAGAAGAGTCTGGTTGAACTATTGTGTCTCTGTTCAGCACAGTCTTTCCATTACAAATTTGAGCAATATGAATGAAAAACATCACAAAAACATCAATGAAAAAGCTTAAGTGGATATAGGACGTGTCCTGAAACACCATATAAGGAATAAGAAGGAACTTCACAGGGCATAAATATACTTATAGCAAACCTCAAGGCGCAAAGTCTACAGCTGGAGCTCTCCATCCCTCTTTAAACCACTGGGACTCCTGACATACTCTTGTTGAACAAATCTTTTGTTCAGTTTATTGCCATGGAATAGTCACCGAACAGGAGTGCTCTTGATTTACAAAAAGGCATCAAGTAATTTAAGATTTTGACCTTGTGAATAAGTGCTTAAAGTAGTAGGTGTGAAAATGAAGGATATGGAGCCAGGAGTGCCTCTCAAGCTTAGGAATCTCTCTCTGCAGGTGCATTTGAGGTTTCATCTGGGGAAACCAACCTTAAGACTCCACAAGAACTGAAAGAAACCAAGGTGCAGAATGATTTCTTTCTATCTGAGCTCAGTAGCCACTACCCTAATGCACTCCAGCAGGGTATCTGGCCCTCTGGATGTTTAATGAAGAATAAAGACCAGTTCTACCTCTGTTGTGTTGAGAGTGGGAGTTATTCTTGAAAGAGAAATGCTGATATTGGATCAGCCCTAAAAGTAGTGGTGAAAGCTATTCTGTTATTATGCAATTTTCTTTTTTTTCTGTTGTGAGTAGGGGGTGGAAGAAAATGCAGAGATTGACCCTGTGCCCGTGTAAACAGTATGTCTGTGAAAACCATACTTCTTGATGAAAGGAAAATAATGCCCTAAGCAAACAGATATGATGTATCCTAACAAAAAAGACATGAGGGATCTCTAACTCTTCCCCCCGCCCCCAAGAATGAGGGAAAACAGATTAATCTACTGTATGTTTTCTGGAAATCTATGGGTAGTCTCTTAAAGACAGATCATTAACCAAAGAGATCTCATTAGCTGAATTTCTCCTAATTCAATATCGATGTTTAAGTATCCTTTCTCCTCCAGAGTTAAGGATCTGACTTCAGGTGGGTTTAGTGTCAAAGACAGGCAGGATTTTCAGTAGAATAGATTCCTCTGCATTGTATATAGGAGAAATGTCAACTGGACATAGCTGTGTGTATGTCAGGGCATACTTCATGCTCTTCCTCAGAGCTGTATCTACTGACTACTGCTCCTTGGTGTCCAGGAATTCCCTTTCTTTGTCATCTGTTTATCTGTCAGGCTCTCAGAGAGCGCCCTGCGACTTCAGTGCAATTCTGCTGTCTCATTAAAATGGCCATGTGCGTGCACAGCCTTAAAATATGGAAGTGTGAAGGAGGAGACAATTCATTTACTGTGGTAGGGAAAAGCCTTTTAAATTAGGTTGAGAAAAAAAATTATTAAAACATGTCTGCTCTCAAAGACAGTCTCCTAGCGATGTCTTCATGCAGTGATGTTGTCCTGAAGGATGAGCAGTTGTCTCCACTTTTAACAGGTGTGGTGATGCCCTGTTACCCTTAAACATGGTTGAAGCTGGAGCAAAGATTTCCTAATAAAACTCAAAACCAGGTAAAACTGCCTACTTCAGGAGGTCTAATAAAATCCTGCAATTGAGGCCAGTTGTGCTGTTATTTGTAAACCAGGGCACAGTTTAGTGCAAATGCAGGAAATTTACTTTAGCAGGTGGAAACTAGGCAGCGCTTGGTAATGCCACATCACACTCCTGCTGGAGTCAGCACAATTCAGTAATTTGACATGGGAGATTTTAGGTGGATGTAAATTGCAGAAACTGAATGTGGTTCTAAGGAAGCTGAATACATCAGAATCAAATCCACAGAAACAAATACTATTCATTTCCACACTGATCTGGTTGAAACCACGAGTTACAAAGTTGTTTCCAAGCCTCAAGGCTGATATTTTTTTCTCTTGCTTATAGCAGTCTGTACTTTATATCAACATCTCTTGTGGACCCCCTTACTTTATAAGGCTCTAGGGGAATTCCAGAGAGCTAAAAGTGAACAAATGTTTCATTATTTTAGAAGCATGGAGGAGTTGGTCCCCTTCTCCCGGCCTCCCCAAGTAAATATAGGCCAGTTAACCTGGTGTCAGTTCTGAGACAACTGCAAGAAAATCAGATGTGCAAAATAGTCAACATCTACTTTAAGAGAAGGTGACATAGATGACACCAGTCAGTACAGCTTTGGTAATAAAAATGACTGTACATTGTAGTTTTAAAATGTTACTACCCAAAATGTAGCAATATTAAATGAATAAACTGATAGATCAGAACTG
This sequence comes from Gallinago undulata, assembly GCA_026546715.1. NCBI lineage: Eukaryota > Metazoa > Chordata > Aves > Charadriiformes > Scolopacidae > Gallinago > Gallinago undulata. Next base: position 19,924,392 of record JAOTQQ010000023.1, on the reverse strand, counting down.
AAGCGTATCAGAAGGGTATTTTTATCAAGGTTCTGAAATGATTTGTTCTTGCCCCCAGGCTATTCATTATTGTTATCAAGGATTTGGAATTAAAAATAAATAAATTAGCTGCTGGAAAAGTTGCAGATATGCCATAGTGGTAAATAAACAAGATGGGTCAAGTCTGCGAGGCAAACTGCAACACTTGGTAAAGTAGACTCCTCTAAACATGTGTTTAAAAACAGAAAAATGTAAGGTCATGCATTTGAGAACAAAGACTACAGATGACAGTCTACATCCTGGAAGCAGTGACTGTGAAAGCCCTGGCCCAGATACAGGCTGTGAGCTTTGTCAATACATGTATGCAGGCAGATTAAACGCAAGCTCAACCATTCTAAAATGTGTCATTCTCGTTAGCCACGCCATTCAGTTCTCAGCCACTGTGCAGACTTTGGTGAAAGTCTGCATGCTTGGGATAATTTTTCCCTGATTATGAACTTGAAACTTAGTTGATTCTTCTTCCTCTGAAGTGCCTTATCATCTGTTATGAATATCTGCAATTATGAACATTTCCAGTTATCACACCAGTTACCTGAAGCGGAGTCTAGTTTAAGGGCAGCTCTGCCAATTGTAAGTGAAGAAACAAGGCCCTGTGGAAACCGGAGAGTTCAAAACATCACTAAAGATCTGTTGGATAGATGGTGATGTTGGATTGGAAAGATCTTTCTGTGTTCTTGAAGCTCGTGAATGCGTCAAGATTGAGCATTTCAGATTGTTCATTTTACATAAGAAACAATTTTTCAGATACTCAGATAGTAAGAAGTGCCAGGATTAAGGTTACCTGTGCAAACCAAAGTAATTTTCCTTGTGGGTAGAGTTTAAAATAGCTTCTCATTGTATGATTGCTATTGATTTTTCCACAGGTCCCCTTCCTTGTTGATTTGCCATTTGCATTATTTTTAATACAGGTTCCTGGGCTCTGTCTGACTTCTGAAAATGTAACACGAACTGTAAATCACTGCAGTGCTCTTGGAAAGCATCATCCCATTGAGTCATCGCTGAGCAGGTAAGCTGCCAAAAATGAGCATCTTGGTCTTGGGCTTCCCACCCTCCTCCATATAACACCAGGGAGGTATTTCAAAGTGTGAGTAGGATGGACTGGGGAAAGAGAGTACTAGCAGTGATGGTGATCAGAGCTTCTTGGCTACTCTATGATGATGGATAGCAGGAAGTTTGGTTTTCAGTCCATAAGCAGAGATCTCAGCAAAAGCAGCTTGGCTCTTACAGAACCCTTTGCTGACAGTTCTTGTTAAATCTAGGAGAAGCTGCGATACCCTGCACTGGAAACAGTCAGGCTATTTCTATGGAGTTGCTAACGTGTGACCTATGGGCACAAACTTTGGTACAAATATTGGAAAAATGTATTGTTAAGCTCTAGAAAGAGGTAGCACACACATATGCGCTTGCTGATGTTCATCTGACTGGGGACACTCCAAGCTCATGTCATCTGGACATTCATCTGATTGATGGTAAAGTGTTCACACACACCCCTCAGAACAGGGCTGCAGCCTTTGCGTGTTCACTGGAAGTGGCTTTATTTTCTCTCTGGAAAAGACCTGTGGCTGGTGATTTACACCTTTTGCCTGACCACCCTAGTTAAAGTTTCATGCCTTTCCAACACTGGTGAATAGCATCCCTTTTCTGCACTTTTTGGTGAAGCTGGATTCCCTCTGTAATGCTTCACATTCCTGCTGTAGCCTTCCTTGTTTTCTGTGAGCAACAGCCTGTCTTTCCTGCTGATTAGCACGTTAGCTCAAACCCATATAACAGCATGGCATTTTTACTCAAAGGACCTCAAAGATTAATCAAATCTCTCATAGCTCCTATGTATGGCAGTAAAGTAAAACCTGAGGTACAAGCTGGCAAAGAAGCTTTTTTCTTTGTTCTGATTTGGACGTTTTGGACAAACTCTAATGTTAGCTGTTCTCTCAAAAGGTGGCATGCCATAGAGCCTAGCTGCTCTTGCCTCTTACTTGCTCTTCAATTGAATTGCAACTTTTTAGAAGATCTGAGGCATCCTCTTCTTACCAGTGTCCTAGCATAAGAAGCAATCGGGTTTTTTTAATAAAAATGTCTCAAGGTGCTGGTTTTCTCAAGCAAATGGATTTGGCTTTCTAACGAAGTATGGCTGTGAAAGCCCTCCCTGTACAGACTTTTTTTCTTTTACTGTCTCCCAATCTGCTTTGCCCTGCTGCAACTCTTGTGTTGCAAAGGCAGGAAGGCTCCTGGGCTTCCTGTCATTACCCGATGAACATCGCTTAGCATCCAGCCAGAAGACTTGATCAGGACGAAAACAATACTGAATTTTGCAGGTCTCATTTATTTAAGAGAGTAAAATGTCTTTCTTTTCAAAGTGCTTCTCTTTAGCTTTCATTTCCTGTGCACAGAATAGCTTTGTCTCGAGTACAATAATTAAGTTGTTGACCTTCCTTAGAGGTCAAACATAGCTTCCCTTTAGAGAAAGATAAAAACAAGCAATAATAGATACTTTGACTGGTCTAAGATACTTGGCCTGCATATCTGTGATGTTGTTGTAATGTCTGCTGGATGCTTTTACCAAGATAATTCAGGATGAGATGCTGTTGGCCCATTTATTTTGGTGGCTACACAAGATTTACTGAAGTTATCTTTCCCCCATTCTTTATGAGAAAAAAAAAAAAGTCCTTTGTAACTACATCGAAAAGTGTGAGGTAGGGTGTGTACGCTCTAGTGAGGATGATTCATGTGATTTTTAACACGGCATTTTACTCTTTATAATGATTGTTTTCTCTAATCTTCTGAGACTTTTTATTTCCAAGATCAAAGATAATAATGGAGAAGATGTGTTCATGCATTATACAAGCCAAATTGCTATTTTTCTTACATTGCTCTTCTTTTTATGTGTAAACAAATTCAAATTCTCCTTTTTAAATCACCTGTTTCTAACACTTATGTTTGTTTAAGTCTTGTTTACTTGTATTTAGGTACGACTCCTAATTCCTAACTGTTAGGAAATGTTACATTCCACGTACTATTTGAGATCATGTCAGCAATTCAGTTCCCCAATTCCCAGTAGCTGTTCCTGTGTGATTAGGCAAGGCACTTGGATTATCTGATTAGTCTCTGTAAGTATTAGCAGTGAGTTTTACTTCCTTTATATAGAAGTTTGAGGTCTTGCCCATTGCATGGAGGCTGGGGGGACCATGCTATCCTTTACAAACTGGGCAAGAACTAGAAATCCCTGCAGGTGGAGGAAATCCATTCATTCCAGTGATTTGAGGTTTTATTGCTGGTCTGTACAAATGGCAATAGCTGTTGGGATTGTACAGTATGCAGAAGGAAGGAAAAGCAAATATGGGCACTTCAATTTCCTACTGGAATAAGGTGGACCAGCCTTAATACTACTGAATTATTAAACCTTCTGTTCTAAACCTTCATATTCCCTATACCCTTCTTATTCCTTCCAGAAACCTCCTTCAGGCCTTTGGAGTTCCTTTTTCTGGTGCAGATAGTAAAATTAAGTCTGAAAGTTCCAGTATATATATGGCCATATAAAAAGCTAAAATGTAAAAGTACCCTTGAAAGTAAAAGAACTAAATCGGGTCACAGCTGAGAGCAAGTATTCACTCCGTCTCTTGCCGTTGTGGCACTTCATAGCTATTAATACATGAGCAATCCCCTCCTCATTCTCCAAAACCCTCACATTCATCCTACTGTCCCATCATGGTGAATTAAAGTTAAATATGCCTTAATGAAAGGGGGGCTAAGTGGAAGAAGGCCTAAGCAAAGCATCTTTTTTGTTCAGAAGCAAAAGAGTAATTCTGGTATCTAATTTTGGACCCCTGGGAAATCAGCCTTGATACTGAAGTGGTCAGCACCACGTAAAAACTTAGCGAGAGGCTGGTATTCTCCACTGCCAGCAGTCTTTCAGACTTGTGTGGGCACCCCTCAAAACCCCTAAGTAGAAGCTATGGTTGCAGTCCTTTCAGCCATTTTAGAACTTTGTAGGTAAATGTGGTCCGGCAGCAGCAGAAGGCAGTTCTGGTTTTAATAAAGATTAAAAAATATTTTTGAATGACCCTCCTTGTTCCTTACTATTATACAGTATTAAAATATAAGAGCGCAGCCAAGGAGAATAGAAAACAAAGAGAAAAGCCTTTAAAAAAAAATCCACAATTTTATATCCTTTCCCTACTAACCCACCACAGAATTCAAGGGGGGGGGATTCGAGGGCTGAAAGAATCTTCATATGGTGCCAAAAATTCCCCACAGATCTCTCTGGTCCCTCTGCGTTTGGCTATTTAAAGCAAACACATTGTGTTTTAGATGCTAGTTTAGATCCATTTTCCATATGAGGAGGTGGGATGTAATTAATTAGCTGTTCTTTTGATTTCTAAGTATCACGTGTGCATTTCATAAGGGCATGTACTTTTGACAGAGGCTAGAAATAGGAAATAAAATACAAGCTGCACCACTTAAGTCTTCTGGGTACAAATGATGGATCAGCAGGGGATTATCACGTGTAGTTTACTGCTACCAATGCTGATTGAGTCATATGAGTGTTAATGCAAACCTAGGAAAAAAATCTGGATGAAATCACAGTAACAGATTTTAAAGTGTTTATTTAAGTCATAATTGCACTGTTTTTACATAACGGCTTTGATCTATAGGTTGAAAAGAGGCAAAGCCAGTAGTCCGCAGTAGAAGTAACCAAAGATAAACTTCTCTGTAGAGTTTTAAAAAAATCAAGTCCATAGTCAGAGATACACACATGGACATACACAGTGAGGAGGTGAAACCCAGACTCCAGCATGCCAAAAAATATAATTCATTGCCATGTCAACCAATTGAAGTTCCCTTTCTGGATTTCAAAGTGACTGCATTTCTTTTAACCTTCATGTGGATCATTTACTAGAGGAAATCAAATGTAACAAAGCAGTCATGTAAAATGAGGGAAAAACCTTTACACCTCCCATCCAGCATAATAACAATAAATAATAATGCTCCCAAACTAAAAGGGCCAGCTAAGTCCTCCAGTCTCTTTATCAGCATTGGGGATTCATCTGTCCTTGCTCCATGGCCCTGTTGGCCATGGATGGTCCTGGAGATCCCTCGGAGTGTCCCATTCAGACTGGAAGCCAAATTCACCATTTCAACAGCAATTTGGGGCCTTTGTTGATGTAACAAAATGACCAAAATGCTTCTGTCTTGCAGAAGCAGCAAAGTCCTCTGTGTCTGCTCTCCTACCAGGATTGAATTTGCTCATCAACCTGCAGACCTAGAGAGCTGTAGCACCCAAGCGACTGGCCTGTGACCTCTTGGGTCAGGGAGTGAACCAGAATAAACAAGCCCCATAGCCCTATTTATCTCCTTTTTTTTTTCTTTTTCTTTTTCCCTAAAGCTAAGGAGCATCTCCTAACAAAATGCTTGCAGACTGAAACATAATGATACTGTTTAATTGCACAAGCCCTTTGTCAACTTTATCTCTACCCGGAGCAGAGAGGAGGTCTGTAGAGGAATTATTCTCTTTTTGTAAGATCTGCTGATGTAGCTGGAAAAACAGACTAAATGTCTGCTGCACAAGCCCTTTCTAAGGTCCCTCTTCCACCAGAAGACCAAACATGTTCAGTGCATTTAGTGGGTCCCTCTGCTTATATGTGGTGAAAATGTATGAGCATTATTGAATGATTGTTCTTTTCTTTAGTTTTTTTCTTGTGCAGAGCTGTCCAGAATGATTCGTGGAGGGTTTTGTGCAGGCTGGCTCTCCCAAAGCCCAGAGGCAGGTTCCTTTGTGGGGTGTTTCAGCGACAGATCCTACCACAGCTGCACCAAAATGCTCTTGTGAACAATTCCCCTCTCACTTGGCACCAGGGGGGATGCAGGGATGCTATAGGCTTATAGAGGCTCATTTAAATCCATCAGGCTGCTGTCCCATGCACTGTTGGTATATGCAAGCATGTTTCTGCAAAAGTGAATCACACTTTAATGACAAATGTTTCAAAAACAAAGGTATAAAATTCGTAACTCAATTATTAACTTTAAATGAATCATTTAGGTTGTTTCCTTCCACATACCCCACCCTCGTTAACTTATTCTTGTGGGGAGTGTATTTATGGAGCCATGTGCTTCTCACATGGTTGAGGCTAAAAATAACTTTAGAAACTCATTCCAGCTAAAACTTAATTTAAAATCCAGACTATAACTAGTTTCTTAGCCTGGTTTCTTTATTTGTGGGGATAGCCTTGACCAGCCTTTTGAGTGCTGATTATTTCTGTATTCTCTGTACTCTACTTCTATTTAATAATGCATATATATAAACACACACATTTCTGAGCCTAAGGACACCCCCAAATTACATACAAAATTTGTTTCCTCTGTATGGCCTGGACTTCCACTTGGGCAAGAGGCAAACTTACTTTCTCTCAAAAATATATATATACATTGTGGAGACAGGCAGAATCATCCCAGGTTTCTCATGTGGTTTGAGGTGGGGTTTTTTGAGAGAGAGAGGCTTATCAGACATTGCAAGGATATAGTCTGAGTACTGAACTATTTTTCCCAGGTTCTTTCTGTCAGTGATTGGCAGATCAGATGCTTCAAAATGGGTCCTTATGGGTCAAATCCTTCTTCCATTAAATTCAGTATGAGTTTTGTCACTCATTTTAAAGCCAAGACTGTAGCCCATAATAGACAATTATGCAATCCCTGGATGAAAGGGATGTTTTCTCCTTGCCCTAGATAATTAAGTCCAATGGACAATCTTTCCATTCCCATCACTAGTTGGTTTTTTTAATTGGTTTTGAGATGACTGTGTCCTGAGCTCCAAGGGTTGAAATCCTTTAGAAGAGAGATTTTCAGCCCGTAGCCTATGAATCTATAAGGCAGCAACAAGCAGCTAAGAAAAGCAAATGTATTGTCAGTCAGCCCAGGAACTGCACAGAGATCCATATGTCTACTGAAAAAAATGCAGCAGTCCACATTGAAAACTAGATGGAAGACCACTGATTTTGCTATTGTTATGCTATCTGTGGAAGGAATTATGGTCTTGTAAAAATGCTTAGATTTGTGAAGAAATTCTTTGTTCTTCTGATTTCAACGCTTTTCTTTCTGAATCCCACTACTCATTTCTACAGTGCTAGAGACTATTTATTAAAAGCCATATTCCTTTTTGCTTTCAGAAGTCACACCATTTAATGATGTTGCATTCTCTCTGTCCAGTAGTACGGAAGACGTCGTTTCCCTTTGTGTAAGCTAGTTGCTATTTTAACTAGACATTATTCTGTCCACTGGTCTGTCTGCTCCCTTCCTTCCTTATAGGTCCTTCTAGGTCACTTCTCACAGGGGAAAGTTCCCTTGACCCTGATTGTCATGTGGAATTTTTCATCTACTGGTTTCTAGTTTTGATATAAAGCTATCACTTAAACACTGACAGAAATGACAGTGAGAGAATATTTTCAGCATTATTTTCTCCCCGTCCTTCACAGCTTTTTCTTCTGAGCACTTCTCCCCAAGCAACTGTCGATCATCCACTTTGGTACCCAGGTTATTAGGGTTCCCTTGGCATCAAGCAGTGCATGGGAGTATTTTTGCAACATAATTTCTGCTACATTTTTCTACACTGAATTTCTTCATTGTTCCATAGTCCATTTGGAATTTGTTTGGAGTTTGTTTCTATTTTCTGTCAGCTTTGTTTAGATTTATCAGTTTTGTGTTATCTGTCAAGTTTTAGCACATCATTTCTCAGTTTCTTCCCCAAATTGTTAATAGGTGTGGCTATCCAGAGCCTTGTTCCAAACTGAAGACTAATTTATATTATATATTACATTACATTAATATCTACGCACACATATATGTGTGTGTAATTTTTTTTTATTTATTTTTACTATTTAAATAATTTTCAGTCAGCGGTAGAATTTTGCCCTTTCAACCATGATTGTTCAGTTCATTTAATAATCTCTAGCAGGAGTCTCTGCGAGGCCAAATAAGCTTTGTCTGTTATTTTGCTGAAGCAGTCAAAGAATGCTAGCGGACTGGAGAGGTATCTTTTCATGTTATGCTTGCAAGTCCTCTATTTCTTTAATGATCTTATCAACTATTTTACTTGGTACTGATGTCTACAATAAGTAGATGCCATTATAGATAAAACCACTGTGCTACATGAACCAGAACTGTTTGTAGTCTGACTGGTTCCAAGAGAGTTGCCATGTGTTTTCTAGAGACAGAATTAAAGCTGCCACATTTAACTTCTTTGAAAAGATAGAGTCATAGCTGCCACGCTTAACTCATTTGAAAAGATTTTACAGCCTTGATGATCACAAGAGGGAGACAAAACAGAGCAATTTAAGCATTTACACATTTGTTTTCCCCCAAGATGCTAAATCTTGTCCAGTTTAAATTAGTTTATCAGGCAATAATATAAGTTTGGGATTCCTGGAGGGGCTCGGGCTCAGCACCCCTAACCACCGCTAACTTTCCTGTCATCTAATGCACCAACAACCAGCAACTTTTAGTTCCACACACATCCAATTGATCTATTTAAAATCTAATACCTCGAATTGTATTATTAGCTGGAACAACCATGCTTGCCAGCCCTTTTTATATCTATACCTGTTTTACACATAGATTTGTCTATCTGTTTCACTTAGGGGGATGATTTTTTTTTAATTGAATCTGTTAAATTAGTGAAAGCCCCAATGAGGGTAAGATTAACAGCAAAAAGTGCTTTATACTTGGTATAGCTTGTTCCTGCAGATTGGAATGCACTTCATGTTTGCGTCATCTCTACCTCCAGAGAGTGGGCAGTTGTACCACAGTATTTAAGTATCTTGGTTTCTTATTAGAAGAGTTAAGCTGATACACAAACCCTGTGTCCTTTAGCCTCGAGGAACAATCGGGACTTAAAAGGGCAGAAATCAGATTTAAAGCATTTCAGTAAATGCATGCTAAAAACAAGCATTTAGATTATTTGTCAACTAGCACAAAATTTTTTGTTAATGAAATTTTAACATTGGCAGAGGTCCTTGTTACAAAAGGCAGGGAGGGTACTTCACAGTTAGCACTCCTCTGTGCACCACCACCTTTCATGCTCGTGCGCGATGGAACCGATGCTCTGTAACACACAGCACATTGTGAGCTTTGGCAGCTCCTCATTGTCTACACAGCCTGGTTTCTGCAGCCTCATCTGGCAGTAGTGGCCTCCATGGTATGGCCTCTCTGCAGCCACAAACCCCAGCGTGGGCAAGACTCTCTAGTGGAGGGTTTTGGCCTCTTCAAGGCAGGCTCGCCAGCACTGCTGGCTGCAAGTGCCCAGAGCTAAGGAGCTGGGAGTTCATGTCTGCAGCTACTGGGGTACTGGGGTTTGTCTTCTGCTTTGGAGCCTCTTTGGCTTCATTATTTCTACTCTATATGTCAGCATTAGAAATGCAAGTTTTTAAAAAAATCCCACTAATTTAATATGCTCCGTATCTTGAAGTGTGAAGGCTTTAAGAAGAATCACAGAATCACCTAGGTTGGAAGGGACCTTTTAAGATCATGTAGTCCAACCAAAAAAAAAAAAGAAAAGAAAAAAAAGACTGTGAGGTTAGTCATAAGAGCAGAAGAGTGGGTATCAGTGCAGGCTCTAACTGTCACAGCCCAACCCCAGGGATTAAATACACAAGCTTTTGTGTGGACCCAACTCAGTGCAGCTCCGGGGAATTAGAGGCAGGTATCTGAGGACAAAATCTGGCTTGCTATTTGGCAGGAACAGGGATTTGGAAACCCCATCCTCTGCCACATCCATGAAAAATCAAAGGACGGCAAGCAGTAGACAAAGTTCTGTTCTCTTGGAAACAAAGAGCTGCCAAAATGTTCGTGTCAGGCTTTTTTTTTTTTTTCCTTTTTTTTTTTTTTTTCTTGTCCTTTGGGCAGGCAAAAGCTGGGTTGCAGCCGAGCTGCTCACGGCCTCACCCGCACCCAGGGAGCACGTCTGCTGCGCCCGAAAACAGAAAGCGCAGAGTTTGTTAGGCATGCACATGTTTCAGGGAGCCCTGTAACAGTTTGTGTGCAGGGGGGTTGTTTGAGCATATCGATGATTTGGAGTGTTGGCTTCAACATCTCATTATGTCCTTTAATGAAACTACTGGCAATGTAGTAGGAATTTTTTTTTGTTTGGTTTGAATTTCTGAAAAGCATAATTTCAGCAATTTTTCTCTGTTCTTACACACACACACAGAAATTGCTTTAGACAGGAAGAATTTTCTAAATTGAGTTAGACTTGAATCAAATAAATGAAAACCTATTTTTAAAAAGTACTGTGGTACTTTGCATTCTTAAAAAAATTCTTGTATTCCCAATTGTTTTTCAGTAAACTTTCATCGGTCTGTTTAAAGTTCTGCAAGTGTGAATATTCATATTTCAAACATCTGGCTTGCAAATCAAGCAGTTCAGAAGAACTATATCCTCACTTACTACAGAATTGTCAGTAAAACTTTAGCAACAACCAACTTGTTTCCTCACCAACGGCCAGTTCTTCATTATTCACACAAATAGACTTTTTTTCCATTGACTGGAATGGGAGCAGAATCCATCCTGAATTAGTGCCCCCCTGGTTTAATCCATGACAAGAGACAAACAAATAGACCCTTTGAAATGAGTTTCATCTTTTGTGTCCCATTTGTTGTCTGAAGCAGGTGTCAATTGGATCTTTTCCTGTCTCTCTGTGGTTGAAATGCATCATGTTGTAGTTAAATCCACTTGTAAATTGTAGTATTTTACAGACAAACTCCCCCAGGGTTCTACTAAAAAGCTACTTGAGGTTAAGTGCCAGAAGTCAAAAAAGGGTTAATTCGCTTCCACCACCACCCCCCCTCCATTTCTCATTCTATTTCAAGTTATTTCTTGTTTAAAGAAGTTCTCTCTAGTGTCTCCATATACAGTAAAAAGACTCTTCATACACAGGGGGCTGATCATGCCTGCAATGAAGTTCATTTATTTGTAAATCATTGAAAAGAATTTCCTTTTATAGTGGGCCCAGCCACAAATTTTCTGTTTTCTTGAGCCAATAATCTTATCAACCACCTGCTTTGTGGATCTAGTGCTAGAAACAACCTCAGAGTTTTTAACCTTGTGAAGGGACAACTCTGGAACTAAAACTGCAAGAGACTGGCCAGAATTCCCTGCCACTGGATCAGACTGGTGGACTATCCAGAAAAAAAGAAACACCACCGGCAGCTTCAGTAACAGCAATAAACCCACACAATCCACATTTTAAGAAAATGACATTATGTGTAAGAAAATGCACTGGAAATGTAGAAACTGTTATGTGGTATAACTGCATAAAATGAACAACGGTTATATCCAGCTCAGAGGAAAGATGAAGTCTGAGGGTGATCAGATGGGGCTGTGTTGTTATTCAGTGGCACTTGCCCCTTTTTTGTAGCAGGCTTTCTAAACCTTCCTGTAAGGATTTGTGTAGGGTTCCACCACCTCCTGAAGACTGTTCTCACTGCACTGGGATGTTACTGATAAGCAGAGCAGAAAAATGTCAGTTGTTGATTAGCAGCAAAGAACTGTCTCAGGCAGCAACGTGCAGCTCTAGGTACTGCTTTTTCCATGCCATTTTGTTTCACGCTTGCTGTTGTCTTCAGGGTACTGGAGGAGCAAAAATCTCCTACAGACAGGTCAGCTGTCTTGAATAAACACGTACTTTGATCTTGGGTGATTTCCTCAGTGGGTCCTGTGTTACCAGAGTGTTACACATTCAAAGTGTTCTACCTCCCTCCCTCTCGCAAGTGCTGAACGCTGCTGTAAACCCAACATAGCCACGTAAAGGGCACCCTCCAGCCAGCCCAGCACTGTGTCTCCAGCTGACCAGAGCAATTTCTCCAAAATTTCTGTCTCTGTTTGTGTCTTTTTCCCAGGCACTGGTGGGTGCTCCCTCCCCCATCTTCTCTGCAGAAGCTCTCCGAGCACATTTCTCCAGCTTAGCTCTGTGCTCTGACCATCTCATCCAGATCCACTGAAACTTTTACCATCCCACTGTGGACAGCAGGTGAAGCTGTTGCTATCCAAACTGCGCTTGAGAGCACCAGCGATGTGCACATTTGTTTGCCAGACAGCATGCTTGAAGTTGGGTAGCAGAGAATGTTTTTCTTAGAATTAAATACTTCAGATGAGAGGCCCCAGATTCTCTGTTTTCTTTCTCCATTACTTTATTTGACATAATATGATCCTCCTTTATAAAGGCACATTTCAAATTATTCCTGTCCACTGCTGGCTGGGACATTCCCCAGGGACTGCTTGTTATTATGCTTATCATTGTAGGTGCTCTGGTATCGCAAACAAGGGCACCACTATGTTAAAAGCTACCCCAAGGGAGGATACATAAGCCAGCCTGCACTTCAACACGGGTGAAAGGAACATCTCATCCAACTGCCCACCCTTAGTCCAGCACAAACGAATTTGAGACCTCACCAACTTAATGAAATAACATTAAGAGAAGGGACACATGCTAGTTTAAATGATTTCTTCACCTGCAGTAATAACTATGAGCCTATTCCCGCTGTTTCCTTGCAGCGTGCCACACGTGGCTGTGTAACAGATATGCCTTCACTAAGCACATTGTCACAATCCCTACAGAAGAGATTTACTTTTCCTGCATCTCAGCAAACATGTATGTTTTAAAAGACTGATCCAGACCATTCAGACATCTCTGCAGGGAACACAGCAATTGTCATCGGGCTTAGATTTGAGGTACCAATGGCCCTCAGAGAACGAGGTGACTGGCAGGGAAAAAACCTGCCCTTGATCTCCATGTTTCTACCACCTTTGTCTCTGGAATGACAGGGCTGTGGCCTTTTTCCACTTGCTTCGGTACATGGTGTGGAGTATTAATCTAGAAACACTTGATGGAGATTCTGTTGTGGAAAAGAAGAGGATATTTATCACTAATGCTATTTAGCTCCTAAAGCACTGGCTCGAGACTGAGCTGAGAAACCTCAGTGTAAATTCAACATGCTAGGAGTACAGGCATTGGAATATGCCGTTTTCAAAACTGTGTGTTTCATTCATGTGGCATAATTTTGATTTGACAAAGCACTGCACAACAATATTAGAAAGTCCAGAGCATTGGCTATCAAGTAGGGAAACTGTTTTAGTAAGAACTAAGTAAAATAAACCCCCTGAAGCCTCTCACCAGGAGGCACAACTATACCAGGGAGAACCTTACCTGTGCCAGTGCAGCAGTGCGCTAGCAGGAGTCCCAGTCACCGAGTACAGGCTGTGCTCCAGCTGTGTTAAATCACCTAAGTGAAGCCAGGTGACACCATCTGAAGCCACCAAGAAATGAGCTATATTTTCTTTACCTACTCTGTGGGAATGAAAGCCTCCCTGCAATGTAGACAGTTAAATCTTTTTTTTTGGCAGGGGAGACAGCTCTTCATTTCACCCACTGTCACAGCGTTTGCTGTGAAATACTCCTTTCCCTTCCCTGCTGCAGAGCTATCCTTCAGCCACTCAGCTGGGTTTCTGGGGTTTTATATTTCTTTTTTTTAAAATTAAGTTGCTGATCTCCAGAGTTACAAAAGCAATCTTGAAAGAAAGCCAAATGCAAGCCGGTAATGTGATATTTTCTGTGGGGAAGTGAAGGATTGAAAAACGTAGGTGTGGAAGGTGCAAATTACTCTGTTTCTTTATTATTTTTTTTAGCTATCAGGAAGGCTGCTCATCTGCTACGCTGCTGAACATAGGACAAGACTTGTCAGAAGGGATCAGCCAACTCAAGCCTCAGTCACAGGATCCCTTATGGTGATTTACAACTTTTTCCACCCATCAGCTGGGTCAGGGCCACCTCCTCACTCCGCTCTTAGCTCCCACTGGATGTGTCTGTATAAAGCTCCTTCTCTTTAGAGCCCACTGCCATGCACCCACAGACGGCCTGCGTAGGTACGCATAGGTGAGCTGCCACATTATTCATTATTATATATAATAATTTAAATATAACGATAAACTTGGCTGAACCACTTTAATGGATGAGCCAATTTAATGGCTCATCTCTGCCAAAATACGGGGCTGCCTCCCTGCTTGGGCAAAGGGGGCCAGCTCTGCCACATGACTGGCACCACAGCCAGAAAAACCACCCGGAAAGCACTCGCCTCACCTGATGTGCTGCGACTCACTGAGCCAAGGTAACTCAGTCTGGTGTCTGAGCCTTTACCCCATGAGTAGCACTTGTCTCGGCTAAACCAACCCGGGCACTTCTGCAGTGATAAAGCAGAGGAAAGGCGTTTGCTGGTTTCACTGTGTTTCTCTAAAGAGGCAAAAATTGCCTTGTGGCAAGCTCTTATGAAAGTCAGCAGAATTTAGGCTCTTTGGGCAACTTTTGAAAAATGTTGCCCGGCGTGCTAATTCCCACAGTCCCAGACTTCCATGTCTTGGCAAATGCTACAGTGCAGTTGCACATCATCAGTACAAAAATGTGCAGCATTTTGAAAAGTGAAAATGCGGTAGAGTAAAATAAACAGAATTTGGTATTAAAACAACAACAACAACAAACCAGGCAAGAAACTGGGCTGGACTGTTTTCTCCATTTCCATATTCCATAATTCAGACTACTCATTATACCTTTCTGCTTTGGCTTCAAGTTTTAATAAAGTGGCCACTGAATTTCCAGTCTGTCACAGAAGGCACTGCAGAATTCAGAAATCTTGACCCAGCCATGAGGTCCAGCTGGTGGCAAAATATGTAGATGGGAAGGAAAGCACTGGTCTAGGAATATGGAGAACTCTAAGCTAATCAGATCTTTTAAAAAATCAGTGGTTACTATTCAAGTTGTAATTTATTGGGATAAAGGACCCATGTATCACAGAAAGATTGAAGTTTCCTATGGGGGAAGGCTTACATTTCCTACAGGGGAAAGTAGTTCTTTTTTTTTTCTTTTTCTTTTTTTTTTTAAGGGAAGACTCCTGTGTGTGCATTTGCAGCTTATAGCTAAGAGAGAGGTTGGAGCTAGAAGCTAATCAGCCATTCTGTCTCCTATCTGTTGATCTGCTGGCGTTGGGGGAAGGGGAATGTGGGCAAACAGGCATTAAATTCCACTGTCAGGCGACAGGAAGGTATTCCTTGATAAGCAGCATCCAAGATGATGAGCTGTAAAGCAAAGCCCCTGTGAGGACGCAGGGGAAGAGGCAGGGAGAGCTTTAGCCATCTGTCTCAACCCAGGCTTGCTCAATGCTCGCCAGAGCAGAGGTCACCACCAACAATAATAACCCTCAAGAAGCCAGGCGTATGCTTTCCATTCACCAATAATCTACAAAGCGTCTTAGGGTGAAATCCTGGCTCCTCTGAAGTCAATGGGAGCTTTGCCAACGACTTCAGTGGAGCCAGGTTTTCATCCCAGATAATTTTAAAGCAGCCCCCAGGCTTAAAGATAAAACAGCGGCATACTGGGAGTGGGTGCAGGCAGGAGCGAGCTGAGGAGGGCAGATGGGGCTCGACCAGCTATGCTCCTCTGAAAAGCTACCTGTCTTACAGACAGGATGCCTCCACAGTCCTGGAGCAATACCAAGATTGACAATAAAGGGGTCAAGTGGACAAGCAGGTAAGCACCAGTATTTTTTAACCACTGGGACAACAGGAGTGCAGGACCCAAGTGAGCCATGATGCTCTGATGTAAAACCCAGTGATGTTCCCACCTCTACACCCTGCTCACTTCTGACATAAAGCATATAAAGTGACTTATGTTGTTTATATTATAACATACTGTACTTTTTTCTTGCCCCCTCATCCAGCAATTCTCACACTGGCCTTGAAGGATGTCACCTAGTGGCAGTCATCCAAAATGAGGATTTTCACACTTGACAGGGTATAATCAATGTACTATTCGTTACAGTCACAAGGATCACCCCTATTCTGTAAGGTGCTGTTGTCTCAGGCAATATTGTGTTTCTCAGGACTTATAACAGCAAGTGTAGGTGTAGTGGGGTTGGTCCTAGGCAGTGTGGTGGGCAGCATGTGGGGTGGGCAGCCATGGTGGCCACCAGCAGGACGTGCCAGGGAGGACATTGCAAATTCAGCCGCAGACACAGTTTCTTGGCCTTGAGCACTGAAGGTGGCACAGTGGCTCTGAGTAACTTCTGTTCATTTTTGTTGACAGGCTGGTGTGAAGAAAACCATGGGGCCTTTCATCTCACAGCACTAAAATTGGGGCCAACAAACCCCTGCAACACTTCCCCAGGAGAGAGTCCTCACCATGTGGTGGAGGCTGCAGTGTGGACAGCTGCAGCTCACTTTCAAAGCTGTGCAATGAGGAACATAGGATACATGGGGCTCAAGAGAGGCAGGACATCAGATGATGAGCTACCACGACTTAATGACTCTTCACACATCTACCTGACCATATAGAGTGCTTGTCGTATCACAAACACTGCCTAAAATGTGTAAATTTAACCCTGTTTCAAAGAGCTTGGGCTCAATACGTTTCTCCAGTGGTGGCGAGGGGCTGGGAGTGCAGAGGAGTGGAGTCTGCATTTATCGCCGGAGGGAAGAGAGATGGAAGGTAAAGGCAGGGAGTGGAGGCGTGAGGACCAAGCTGTGAACCTTCACAGGGAAGGAAATATCAAAGAAACAGACCTCCCTTGCCCCAGCACCACTGTCAGACCCAGTTGGCGATTTACCTCCCTGCTGGGTGCCCATAACCGCACCGTTGGAGCAGCATCCCCCTCAGGCTGCCAGTGGATCTTCTCCTGCAGGCGAACCTTGACTTCATTTTCCAGGGACTGGATGGGAGCTGCTGGAGCAAGCGTTCTTCCAGCTGGGAAAAGAGAGCTTCTCCCCTTGCTTTTAAGTCCGTCTCCCTACAGGTTGCGATTCAGCCATCTGGATTCACTGGCAAAGTCATCTGCTGATTTAACAGTGTGAATTTAAATTGGCTCTACAGCACACGCGTGTGCACGCTCTCCTCTCTGGTCGCCCCCAGTGCAGCCACGCAGGCAGCGTCGCCGAACCCAAGTGCCGCTTTGACATCAACTGGGAAGAGGCTTCGTTGTCTCGCTGCCACCCACTCGCAGCGTTGCTCTGTCCCTCGCTGTCTTTGCACAAGAGCTCAACACATAAAGCTTAATGTCCCACGAGGAAGCGCGCACCAGTGCGGGCCCATCTCATCTGGATTAAAGATGTCTTTTGGTTCAGTCTCTTTCATAAGGCGAGGGAGAACTTACATTACCCAGAGCTCGGCGGCAGATCCGTGTGTGTTTTTCACCAGGCTGTCACTTGGACTGTTTCGCATTACGAGCCCTCGGTCTCGCTCTGGCTGTCGATTTCCACTATTAAGCTCTGAAATACAGAACTCACGTGCCAAGTTTCCACTTCTCTTCAACAGCCGGGATCCACTGACAGCCACTAGGTAGGGTCAGGCTTTGGCAAACCTGGGAAGACAGTTCTCCTGCCTCTTCGCTGCCTCTCTCCCCAAACTTGCCTCCTTAGCCGCCTCAGTTGGTGCTCGCTGCCCGCTGGAATGCTCGCCCGGAGGCGCAGCCACCAGGCTCACGGCAATGGCAGCGGGGGAGAGCCCAGGCCAAGCAATGACAGCTGAAGTACATCAGCGTATTTTATCTTCTCAATATTTTGATTAGTCCAAGGAATGTTTGGGTTAAAAAAAAACAAAACAAAACACATTTTTTTAAAACCACGTGATGGTCCCGCAAGCTGTTGGGGCTTTATGTAATATTCAATAGCTCTGCATGATTTCCCACCCGACCAAGAGCATCGCTGCAGTATCAGGTATTTATCAACAAGTGATTTCGTGAGAGAGAGGGATTGTACCTTGCTGTAACGCGCTTGGGGCAGCCCCGTGGAAGTCCCTGCCCTGCACAATCATCTGCACCAATTGTTCCTACTGCAGTGCTAACATGGAACATGTTTGGAGGTTAAAAATCCTTAAATCTGAAGGTTTGGGGTTTGTGGCATCTTTAATGATACTCCAGTGCAATTATTTTAACCATAGTGCTTCCTGATGGTTCATCATTTACAGCAATTATCACTGGAAGGGAAACCTATCAGACTGGAAGGGTACGAGACATCATTCCGACTCATTTGTGACCATAGACTCCAAGACCTGCAAGAAACCTTCCACGAGCTCCGACTCTCCTCGTGCCCCAAATCTGCCAGCTTCCTGAGTCCCACTTCCAGTGCCTCCTGGCACCACACGCTGGAAGCACATCTCACCTTTACGTCGCAGGAACCCTGCTGAGGACATTGGTCTCGCACTCAAAATGTTTCAGATGAGGAACACTTCCCAATTTGCCCATTTAGACGTTTTGATGCCAGTCCAGCCTCCCAGCTGTCACACTCACACAGGGCCTGATTGTTCGTATCCTCATTTTTTACACAAAGCATTCCCAGTTGTGGAAGAACGACGACAAAGATTCCAAACTCCCAGTTTTATGCTTGGTAACTTTATTTATGTTTCAAGCTTACTTGAGCTGTGTTTATTCTTGTTACACGGCACTGCATCTCCAGCATGCAGCAGAGAGGTTTGGCTCCATCAGACTGGATGCAAAGATACTGATTTACAGCAAGTGCTATCTGACCTTTATTTTCACTAATTTTCAAAATCACGTTAATTTTAAATTTGAGGAGCCTCCCATCCCAGAGAGAAAGTGTTTTTCCGCTGTACTCACGCAGTCAGCATCCAAGAGGAAGGCAAAGGACAGCGAGGAGTGTAAAACCCCAGCGGCCTGAATCCTCCGGGGATGCGAGGACGAGCGGAAGGGGACATAGACGACAGCTCTGCACAGCTCCGTCCCTGGCCGAGCGGCGGTGGCAGCCATCACGCAAGGTGCAGCCGTGAGCGGGACGGGGTGCGGGGGTGGCCGGGCAGGGTACTCAGGCAAAGTGGGGCGTGCAGAGGGGCTGGTCGGCACAAGGAGATGGGGGGCAGGGCGGGGGGGGGGGGGCGATGCTGGGCTGCAGCAGGAGCTGCAGAGAGGAGAGAGGGAGAAGGGAAAGGGGGAGAGCAGGGGGGGGTGGAGGGGGGAGCGGGGCGGGGGGGGAACGGGACCGCAGGGGAGGGACGCGGGGCCGTATAAAAGCATCCGACACGCACCTCTCCCGAACACAGAGCGAGGGGGCGAGGAAAAGTTGGTGTGGAAGCAGGAGCGGGAGGAGAGCCAGCCGCTCGCAAACACGCACGCAGGGTGGCAGGAGAGAGCGCGGAGCTGCCGCTGCCAGCCCTAGGGCCGCTGGAGGGAAGAGAGAGGAGAGATGGAGCCAGGTATCCAGCTCCGAGGGAGGGCAGGCGGCTGAAGCTCTCTGCAACCCCCCCTTCCTCCCCCCCCCCCCAATTCCCCACGCCCGAGCCGGGGGCAGAGAGGAGGAAGGGGGATCGGGGTGGAGGGGGAGGGAGGGGAAGCGGCGATCTCTGGTCCCCCGGGGGAACTCGCAGCCGCCCCGTCGAGGGCGGGGGTGGCGGTGCGGCCCCGCTCCCTCACACCCGCACCGGAGGGGACGGGACGGGACCCGGCGGGGCGGGCAGGGCTGGGAGACGCCTCGACGGGCGTCGTTGAGGGGA
Organism: Gallinago undulata; assembly: GCA_026546715.1. Classification (NCBI taxonomy): domain Eukaryota; kingdom Metazoa; phylum Chordata; class Aves; order Charadriiformes; family Scolopacidae; genus Gallinago; species Gallinago undulata. Next base: position 19,904,828 of record JAOTQQ010000023.1, on the reverse strand, counting down.
GGGGGGAGCCGCGGGGCGGGCGAGGACACGGCGGAGGGGGGGGGAAGCCGGTCCAGGGGCCACCCCCATCCCCTCGCGAGGAGGGAGGCGATAGCCCCAAGCTCTCTCCTCCCCTCGGAGCGTCCCGGCTTCCCCGCCATGTGAGAGTCGTCCCCAGCTCCCTCCTCCCTCTCACTCGCACACACGCTCCCGGCTCCCCCCCGTCCTCGCAGCCTCTCCCCGTCGGCAGCCGAGCCGCCCTGCTCTCCGCCGGCCCGCGGCTCCCCGAGGCGGCGGGGGCTCGGCCCGCCCGCTCCCTCCCTCCCTCCGACGGCCCACGGTGACTCTGGGTTGCAGGGCTGCCCGCAGAGACGCCGCCGGTCCGCGGCCCCGTCGCGGCTACCTGCCGCCCCCCGCCGCAGCCGGGCAGCGCCGGGATTTTCGCCGCCGCCGCCGCGGCGTCCCGCCCCGAGGTGGCTCCGCCGTGGTGTGGCGGCCCCCGCTGCTGCTGCTGCTGCTGCCGCCGCTGCCCCGCGCCCGCCGCCCGCCCCGCCGACGCCGAGAGCGGCGCGGTCCCCGCCGCCCGTCCTGCGGCTGCCGCGGCCGGCCCTGGGGCCGGGGCCGCTCCGGCGGCGGCGGCGGCCCCGGCGGCGGCGGCCGCCGCGGCTCCTCCTCCTCCTCCGCCTCCTCCACGGCCGCCGCCGCCGCGGGGCCCTAAAGCCGCCCGGCTCAAGAGGATGGTGCGGCTGGCGGCCGAGCTGCTGCTGCTGCTGGGGCTCCTCCTGCTCACCTTGCACATCACCGTGCTGCGCGGCGGCGGCGAGCCCCACGCCCCCACGGGCGCCGGCAACCACAGCCAGCGGCAGGTGAGTGCCGCCCCGCCTCCCCATCCGTCCCTCCATCCCTCCCTCCATCCCCGCCCGCGGATCCCGCACCCGCGGCCAGCCCGTCTCCGTTTGCCTCCCCCGAGGGCTGCGGCCACGGGGACGCGGCGGGCGGCTGGGCCCCCGGGCCGGGGAGGACGGGGCCGGCACCGCGCACCTGCCCGGCCGCCGCCCCGCCCCGCTCCGGTGGGACCGAACCCGCGGCCACAGCGGGCCCTGCCGCCGGGCGCTCGCCCCTTCCTCGAGGGCTTCCCTTGCCTGGCGTCCGGGGCGTCTTCCTCATCCCCCCGTGGGTTTCACACCCCTCCAGGGGACAGAGGAGGGACAGGGCAGAGCCGCTCCCCGCGCGGCGTCGAGGCGGCTCCCGGGCGCGTCACAGGGCGGAGAGGGGGCAGCGGACAATGACAGTCTCACCTGGGGACAGGCGAGAGGGGACCAAATAGGTGTGTGGCGTTGGGAAGTAGGGGAAGAAAACGCGTGGCTTCTTTGGAAGGTGCCAAGAGACGCAGGTAGAGATATTCCACCCTGAAATAGCCGAGAAATAGGGTGATAGGTGCTTGTGACCATGAAGGACAGGGCTTGTGACCCATCTAGTCTGCTCCAGTCTTCTGATCCCATGGAACCACTGGTGACTTATGTCTGACAAGAGGTAAAGGATGCTTTTTTTCTGTTTCCTTATTTTTGCAGGTAGTTTTTTTTTATTCAGTATCACATGTTGCCGTTCATTGAAAATGGTTGCACACAGTGACAAAAGCTGCAGAATCATCAAAATCCCCATGCAAAGCTTGTAAATCTCTGGTCATTTACATGTGCCCTGACCAACTTCCCCCCCCCCCCCCCCCCCGTATTAAAGCGAAACCACAAAATCATGCAATGACAGAAAATGTGTAATTGTTATCACCATAAATTTACATAAACTCCTATATAATCTCAGAAAGAATCACAGTGCCAGCAGTGCACGTTTCTATAAAGCATGAGGAAAAATGAGGAGAGTGCAGGCTGTAATGATGACTCTGTTTGCATGGGATCCCCATGTGGTGGTCCACAAAGTGAAACTACTAGCCACAAGAGGGAACCCAGATCTGCAGACTCAGCTTCCCAGTCACAAACTGGAATCACGTCCTCTTAACTCAGAAAACCTCCTGCTGAACTTGGTGGGAGTCCTACTTGGGTGTGCTCGGCCCCGGGCTTAGGGTAAGGCCCCACAACGCTCTCTCTTTGAGCTGCAGTTTTATCACCAGCTTGACATTCCAGGATGTGTTTTTTTTAATATCTTTAAGATTTCTGGTTAAAATGTTTTATAAAGGATGCTTTCTTTCCTCATGGGCACTTGAAATGCCTTTTTAAAATGATGTTCCTTGGAAAAGTAAATTTGGAGAGGTTTTTTATGAGGTGTTTGCTATCATTAGAATAACCCTGAATTTGCCTTTTCTTGACAGGCTTGTAACATAATGAGGGAAACATCTGGGCAAGTGGGAACTCAGGGTGATGCCATTTCCCTGAGGAGCTCTTTTTAGAGCACTATTGTAAGGTTAGGGTGAAACAAGAGGAAAATCATCTTCAGATAATTATCCTAAAGTATTATCATTGTAGTTGGCCGTCTTGTAAAAATCTGTTGATGTCTTCAAGAATTTTTTCTGTCTGGTGATTTTTTTACAGATAACTTAATAAAACTCTGTGCCTTTAAGCATCCTGATAGCTTTAGCAGTTCATATTTTGATCATGTTTTGCCATTTGTAGAATTGAAATTTTTATATACTTCCCAACTGAATTGATTCCGCAGTTATGTATTTGAGAGCACGTGTCTGTACAAGACATTATGGGGGAAAGTGTATTGATTAATCAGTTAAACAGATGGAAGTCTATCAATTTTTTTTTTGGTTTTATAGCTTCCATGGATCCTAGTGCTAGCTGGAAAATACTGTAACCTGCTTTAGCAGATTGTACTCTGACAGGCAGATGCTTCAACTGAGAGCATCACAGTATAGATCTCAATGGCAAGTTTGCACCAGGATCTTCAGATCTGGGGGTTCCTTGGGCTGTTACCGTGAAGTCAAATGCAAAATCCCTGTGTGTTGCATTCCCAAGTGAAGAATCAATGTGGAAAGCAAAACTGCACAAACCCAGATTTGTTGGTATATCCAAATAGAAATCTTTCAGGTTGTTATTGTTTATACTGAAAAAATAAGACCCATCAGGGTTTTTTTTTTGTCTCGGTAGGTCTATGGAGAGAAAAGATTGTGGGAATTGATTAGGTCAGTGTTTCATTTGATGAAATTTCATTTGACAAAGTCTGTTGTGCACATTGTGGCAAACCCAAGGAAAGAGCAATCTTTGCAGCAACTGCTTATAGATTTATTTTGACAAGGCATATTTGTATGAAAACAAACTGGCTATTATCAAATGCAGGCCATGCTATTTTAGGATTAGGCAGTCAGTTTGCACAAATAAAGTGGCCAGAACTTGGTCCCGTGTGTCTGAAAGAAAATGTGAATTGTTAGTTCAAAAAAAACCCGAACAACCAAAACCCCCAAAACTTAGCACATCCTTTTTACGCAAAAAGGATTCAGGAGGAATCCTCAGTAATCTTAAAATATCATTGGAGAGTTAGTAGTCTAAAATACAGGCTTTTATGCATTTAGAGTCTGATTCATTAAGGGAAGAAGAGCTTCTCTTTCTCCCATCCCTGGGTCCTTCAAATGAAGGAAGGATTTGGGAGGATAGGTTTTGATCTCCTTTGGTCTTTCAGTTATGTTATCCTCTGCAATTAATTACAGTTAGATTAGATGGAAGAAATACAGAAAAAACTTCCATCATAAAATTAAACAAGTTATTTCTTCCTCTTATTTTTATTTTTGGTGGCCTTGCCCATAGTGTGCTTGTCTCTTGAGTTCCCAGGTGTCTGGGATTGTGTTGTGCCGCCGTGACTGGTTGTTACGGAGCAGCAGTGAGGAGAAAATGCTGAGGTGCTCTGGTGGTCCCCTCTGGGGTGGGTGAGATACAGGCAGAGGCTTCCTCGGGTCACTGCTGCAGAAACAGGCGCTGGACCTCTGCATCACAGCAGTTTCATGCTGCCGCTAGAATTGGTTTGTGGTAAACTAGCGCAAAACGGGAGATCCAGACTGGAGCTGTAAAATATCTCGCAGCTTTGGGTTATGAGAGGGAATCAGCCTTTTGTTTCCCAGTTAGATTTTATTCCCTCTTTCAATCTGTACCAAAGAAAAAAAAGGAGAACTGAGCGGCCGTGGGTGATTTTGTTTTTACCAGTGAGAACTCCATCAGTTAACTAGCATTCAGAACCTATTGTGGAGTATGCTTATGAAATAAGAAAGTATAAGTTTTGCTTCTGAATAAGAGCAAGTGAAGCTGTATTAAGAGATGGAAAAATGCTGGTTGGGTATGTTTTTATCTTTTTATGTAGTTGAAAAATGAAGGGAAGGCTTGAACATAAATTTTGAAAGAAGTTCGTAATACTTTACGATGCTCTAAAATCCGTGCTTTCATTCTGAGAGAAAATATTTCATCGAGAAGTTTCTTCCCATCACTTCTAATTTTTCCACAGCAGGCCTTGCACACCAAGAAAAACAGTGTTCCTGCACCAAGAAAAATGACCTTGTAAAACGCAGTAACAGAGCCACCAACAATATATGCCATAGCCCATGAAGTCAGAGTCTCCCCTGCGGTACTTGCAGCAGCACTACATTAGAGTGAAACTCGGCGGTCGTGTCTAAGGCTGGAGCCATAGAAAAGACTGTAATTTGAAAAGAAGCACAATGCTGTAAAAAGCTTTTTACTTTTAATCTCTTTGCTCCTGTCCTTGCCCCCTGCTCAATGAGCGTGGAAGCAATTACAGCGCCTCAGAAACGTTCTCCGAGTCTGACCAGGAGAAACACTTTCTGCTGCTTGTAAGCAGTTGCACAAGAGCTGCTCTCCATGCTGTGTGAGGAGCGCTTTGCAGGGCTGAGCTCTTCATTTGTTCCTAAGATCCATAGTTCAACACGGCGAGTTCAGAAATGCTGTGCTGCCTCTTGCCTTTGCTGGGGTGTATTTCAGTATTTTTAAGGTTTGTGTGTTCCTGCTGCTCCTTGTAATGGATTCGGGCAAACTCCAAAACGTTCTCCAGTCAGGTGTTTCCAGTGGCGTATTTCTGCTTTCTGGCTTTCTCAGTTTAAGTAGGACTCAATCTGTTCACTTTGGGAAAGTTTTAAACTGAGTTTTTTAAAGCTTATTTGAGCTCTGAAGCTTTACATTTGGTTGGTTTTAATAGGAGCTGATCGTCTAAATCATCTTTGAAAAACTGCCGATTCAATGTTTTGCATTCCTGTTTTCCAGACAGTCCTTACCCTGTAAGTGGATGTACATCATGTATTTAATACAAGCAGTAAATTTTTCTCCGCTTTAGGAGCAGTTTGTACATTACACAAATAACTGCCAGAGCAGGTGGCCTGTGAAGGAACCAGGCAGCTGGTTCTCTGAAAACTAAGATCTCTTTTGGTGAGGTCGTTCGTTACTCATCAGAAGATGCTGGGTTTTGTGCTTTTTGCAGCGCTAGTAAAACCTGCCTCTTCTCAGCAGGCTTTGCTCTACAGGTTCTTTAAGCTAAAGCTCACCCTTACCGTTAGCATATGTTCTTCCAGTTACACATGACTTACCCCATGTGCAGCTCATTCTCTCATCTCCCAAGGGAGAGAATTATGTGTGTTCTTAGTGGTTTTGCTAGTGGGCTGTGGCTTGTTCCAGGATCTAGGGGGAAGGAAGGGCGATTAGCTTTGCGTGTGCTGCCGCTGCGTGCGTGGGAGAAAGGATAAAACAGGAAACAAGGGTGAAGGACTCAGACCACAGCTCTGGGTGGAGCATTTGCTGTTGTCCGTGGCTCCCGGGAAAGATTCTACCACCTTCCAGACCTGGCTCCAGGAAAACTCAAGAAAGTAGTAATTAAGCTTCCCTTCATACCTATCACTTCAATTAATTTCCTAGCAAACTGAAGTATCCCTGGTGGAAAAGAGCTAGCACACCACGGCTGTGGCAAGCTTTTTAAGTATCTAAGACCACCACAATAATTTTGGACAGGGATCCAGGAATTCTGTATTTAGTTAGGGCTGCAAGGAACAGCGTCAGGCAGGTACGAATGTCACTTCCTGCATTTAGGTTTGACCAGGGTGTTTGGATGAGGCATATTTTGTTGAAGTCCTCTTCTGCTCAACAGCAAACAATCACTGTACTGGATCAGTGATAAATACCTGGCATTGAATCACATGATACCTCTCAATTTTGTCCCTGCAACTATGGCTTGGAGCAGTTTTTTCCTAGTGTCCCATGCAGAAGTCTACTGATGTTCTTTATTTCTGTTTTGAGCAAGATTTAGCATTATTTTCCATCTCTTTGCAGTACTGGGTTATTTATATGAAAAGCAAAACAGTTTGCATGTAATCCTACATTCATTCTGGGCCATAGTGGTGGCTTTATGTCTGTTCCCGTGGGCCTGGAGCCAGACACAAATCACTGGCACTACTGCAGGGCAGAGGCCCCAGAGACACTCCAGCTTTTGCCTTTCTCTTCTCTTGGTCCATCTTTACCTGTGCTCTGGAGCTCTGTGGGGAGCCTGCTAACATGCAGTTGGCTGGCACACGGCACTGGAAGGAGGGGTAGGTTTGAGTCTGGTTCCTGAGAAGATCTAAAGCTGCAGTGATCACCTGTGGTGAGAATGAGAGTAGAGAGGCAAGGCGTGGGTACATAGGAGATTCTGGAAGGAGCTGGGTTGGTACTTTTCCTGTAGTTTATCTAACTTGGACAATCAGCACTAGTTCTGGAGTAGCTTTTATTTTTTAGTCTTCATTCACTGTGTAAGGAGAAGTTTGTTCTACGCAGGAAGAACAGAGCTAGTCCATCACAGCCAGAAGAGCAGTGTAACAGTGCTACAACCACACTGCTACTGACCCCTTCCCGACTGGCACCAAAATCTCCCCGTCAGTCCTCCAGCTTCAGCTGTCAGCCCGTAGGTTCGGCCACGCTTCCCTGCTCTGCCCTTTCCTAACATCACTACCCACAGGAACAGGAGGCCTACAACTGAAGCTCTGCTCTTGGTCTTTATGACCCCAACAATTTTTTCATCATTTTACTGTCAGGAGCTGGTCACTGTGTACTCCCTTGTGATTTCAGCCTGCATGTTATCACCTGCTAATAGGTAACTCACCCCTAGGACTTAAAGCTTCAGCTTACTAAGGTTTGTGACACCTTGCTGTGCTAGGGAATTCTTTTGCCGGGGAGATGTCTGTTCAACCAATCCAGGTTAGATTAAATGTAAACTGGGGACCATGTTTTGAATTCACTAGTTGTCCTTTTGCCTCTAACATATCTACAACATCTGTATATTAATAATCAGTGCCTTACTGTTCCACAATGGTGAAAGGCGTCTACAAAGAAAGCAAGGAACAATGAAAGAATTACTGATTAGGTGACAAGGCCGGCTGTGTTGCATCACAGCACCTGAAACTTTAGGGACAGTGAAGTGCAGAAGGCAGTGTGATGACGGTAGGATCGGTAATGATGCAGAATATGCTCTCTTTGCCTGCCGACCTAATACGTAAAAGTACTGATCGTGTTTGAAACGCTTTCTAAGAGAATATGACAGACATAGACATGACTTGTTAAAACCCAGTCGTTGTTACGCACAATCCACACATTGTACGTATTCCAGTGGGGAGGAAAGACTGGTTTAAACTGGTTCATTTTTTTAGGATGCACAAATATGTAGATAATCACACTTAACAATCTTTTTTTTTTCCTTCACTATATAAAAATGCACAGAATGCAAGTAATGATAAGAAATTATTTTGCCATACTTTTTAATGCTTACATTCTTCTGATCATTTAAAAATCCTGAAATGCACTCATACTTGAAATACATATATGCAGACAATTTAGCTGTTTCCTTACCCAAACATAAACTAAAACATTAAAGCAATGAAGTTTTTCTTTGTGCTTGTATCCGGAAAGTATAGCAATAGACAAGATTTAGCAGTTTGGCAGGTTTAATTGTTGCTTTCTGCTTTTCTGTGTGTTTTGTGGGTCTTCTTCGCAAACAAGTGTGATAGAACCCAGTTGTGCCTTGTTTGTCCTGTTCACAGTGTTGTTGAGGCTTGTTTGGCCTTTTTCTTACGACTCTTATCTTGCTGTCTGCTTTAAGACTGCACTAAAAAGCTCTTTGAATTGACTGAATGGTGGTCTCCATAAAAGATGATTTTTTTTTTTAAAGCATTATTTTTCAGTGGTAGCAGAAGAGCTAGGTCACAGATGCTTTTTTTTTTTTTAATTTTTCTTTTATTTTTAAAATCTCAACCTAAGGTCTTTGAGGTTGAGATTCCGTTGCTGTGGTGTTGCTTGTGTACAATGTGTAATAGGTCTCCAGGCCTGAATGGAGGCTGTAAGCACTGTCACAAATGAATAATGAAGTGATAACTTAGAGCAGAAAAATACAAACTGCTTTAGTAAGTTGCAAAAGGAAGCGTTAAATGATGCAGTGATTACTGTTGCACTTTAATACCATTGTGCCTCCAGGATACCGATGTTACAAGTTTTGAAGACAGAAAATGCCAGGCTAAATTTGTAGTCCAAAGCGTAGGATAGAATAACATTTCCAAGAAATAGCGTAGTGAGCTCATTGATACATCAGTAAGAGCAGGATGTTTCCAGTGTTGGTATTTCCATGTACTTTCGATTTGAAATACTGGAAAAAAGAAAGAAAACAAAGTAAAACGTAACTTATTATTGTAGTAAGTGATGGCTTGCCACAGCGGTCAGTTGTGTGGCACTGTAATACTGGGTCAGAGGAGCTGGTGTGGGCGGTACTGGTAAGCAGGTCCTTCATAAAGGATAAACAGGAGGCCCTTGTTTTCCAGTGCTTTAGCAGTGGGCCATATTTTTTTTTTTTTTTATTCCTGCCTCCTAGCAGTGTGCAGGAGGATGGAAGCAGGCCTGGAGTTGTTCACCTCTAAGTTCTTGTAGAGTAATGGCTATTGGGGTGCTTTTAATCTTACAGGGGTGCTCATAAAGATGAGGAAGGAAAATCAGAGATGAAATCTTTCTCTTGCCACTCTTGGTGGAGTGAGTCCATGTTGAAAGACAGAAGTTCCAATGTCCTTGGCTTTTATGCCTCCGAGCTAGATCTACATTCTGGGTGTGTTTGAATCGACCTTGCTCCACTGGCTTTCACAAAGCAAGACGCGTCAATGGCTTGTGCTGGATGCAGATCCAGCCGGAGTTCCTATTTGATTTAAATCTTTCACAGCTCTGTTTTTCTACAGAACTGATATGCACATGACATATAGTCTGGACCTCCATCCATGAAGATAAGCTGGGCTTTGGCATGTGGCTTTCTTCAGGTTGCATGAATTCATTTCCATACATTATGTTTCATTGTTAGTTTCACACACACTGAAAAACCCTGGACTACATTGTTCCAGGAGTAGCTCTTCTTCCTTGGAAAGATTGAAATTTCCTCTTTGCCTGCATGGCCATTGAGATGGGTACTTGTGACAGTACCGTTATGTGTAAGTATCTCTAAAACCCACCCAAATAGCGTGCCCCATCTTTTTTCTGCCACTGTTTGTAGTACTGCTCTAAAGAGAGCGGATTCCTCCCTTTCTAAGGAACAGCCACTGAGTCAGCGTTGTCCACGGGCCAGCTTTAACTTCCAGAAGGCCTCCTTCAGGCATCTTGCCTTTGCATTCCGGTTGAGTTGGCTGCTCAGGTTTTGAACAACTGAACGCTGCCACTGAAACAACTCTTCTTGTACGTGCCCAGGAAGGCTGAGCAGGAAGTGAAGTCCTTGTGCCAGAAGGTCTGTGCTGTGGGCTGCGATGGAAGGAGGTGACTGACGACAGTGCGATGTAAGGGAAAGAGCAGCAAAGGGGACCTGGTGATAAGACGGCTATTTTTTGAAGCTACTGCTTCAGGAATTAGTCACAGGGCTTTGGTATCTTTCTCACCTTAGAAGTAACCCTATAGCAGCACATTTTGCCATAAGGAAACCAAAATTACTCCACTGGAACCAGCTGCCTAAGAGTACTGTAGGTGGAACAAAATGTAAATTTCCTTGGTTTTATCTGCCACATGTATCAGTGCAGGATTTTAAAATCAATACGAACTCTATCTAGATATAAAGTTAGTAATCAGATATTTACTAATGCCTGTTTGCACAAGCTACCCAAAGAAATAAAAAATAGTTTAAAGCAGAAAATTCTCACTATATGGACATACAAATTATTAAAAAATAAAACCCGTAGCTAACTAGCGTGGACTCCATCCACCCCAATACACTCACCTCCTACATCCTGCGAGCTGCTTATACGCTCTCTGATTTCATAGCAAGAAGTTATTTAGCATCGATTTAGTAACACAATAAACAACAGCAATAAAACTTACCCTGGTTTTCCTGTCTACAGCTACAGCTCTCATCTGAAAGTCTCTTGAAGTTACCTCAGTAATCAGGCCGAGGTTGTTTAAGATGCAGCGTATATATTGGCATTTTGTGCTGCAGATTTTAAGATTCTCTGGGCTGAATAAGTTTGTAAAGGTTCACTGCACAGAGCAACCTATAACAAAGCAGTTAATGATTTTTGTGACTTCAATGCTGCCATTTCAGTTTATTTGAATGACACTGGGATTCTGTCTTAAATATATCACTTTTTATTAGGTTTTGTTGTTTTTTTTAAACCAACTAGATTATTAGGCATGGGTATGCATCTTAGCTAAACTATAATCTAGCCAGTCCATGCCTTCTGCGCTGCAGAGTGCCCAGAGTTTTTCAAAAACACGTAACCACAGTGATATTTTTATAAAGGAATGTTCACCTCATGGGATTTTTTTAAGGTGTTCTATTTTTTTTCCAAGTTACAGCTTCACTTTATTGTACATGATGTCCAATAAAAAAGATATATGTCTGTGATTGGACTTTGAAAAAGGGCCACGGTGCCTATTCCATTTAAAGGGAATGAAGTCAAGCAGTAAATTTGCTGGTCGCCCTTTTCATATTGACTGTATCTCGGCCAGCAGTTGGTCTTTGATGTTGTAACAATAGAGCAAAGGCAGAGGAGGAGGAGGATTAGGACCTCCATAATATAAAAACAAGTCTGCATTCATCATGATTTTTACAGAGCACAGTCCATGTCTATTGGAGGCTTGCAGCATAGACTCAATGGTCTGCAGAAGAGAGCAGCAATCTTAACATTTGCAGGTGGTTTACAATTCACCCATCGTTACTATTACCATTTCTTCTTAATTCAGAGTTTGTTTAGGCTTTCAGCATCTAACTTCTTCTATCTCCCTACAATAGGAAAACAGATGTATGTCAGGATAGAGCTTCTGGAATATAATTTTCCTTTACAGGGGCTGATTGTTGTGTTATTTATGAAAGGCTTGCTGCAGCTGCCCAACAGAGTATCTATTCCTCATCTTGTGCTTTACAGTCCAAGCTTTTATTAGGAAAGAATAGAGGGATTGATATGTATCTGTCTAACATTTGCGAAAATTTATATCGAAAGGGAACCTGGGGTAGCCACACTATGCCTGTGTCTTCACGTGTCCTGGAACAATAGTGCCAAAGGTTTCAAATGAGCTCTTTTGCCTGATAGAGTCCTGGAGCTTTTGATATGCATTTAAATGGTAGCAGCACTAGCTCTCTTGATCAAAACACGGAGAAGGAAAAGGGTCATCTATTTCATGAAAATGTCTAAGGTACCAAGTCACACTAAGTGCCGGTGGGAGCAGGTGGGCTTTGAACTGTGAGCAAAGCTTGGAAAGAGGTGACTACTCTGCAATGCGCTGTTGTAGCCACATGCGTAACGTAGCAGATGTGGAAGGCAGGATGAATGGAGTGTTCCCAGGGGTGCAGCGATGGCAGCAGGAGTGAGCAAGAGGATGTGTATCAGAAGCCCAGGGGGGACCTTCTGGGGACGCACCAGGTGAAATTGCTTTACTGCCCCCAATTCCAGTGGCTCTTGCTTAAGGCATGATCCTGAAGTGTCCCAACAAGGCAGAACACCTGAAAGCTTCTCTACCAGACTCCAAAGACACCTGACCCAGGGAAGGGGGAGGAAGATGCCAATCTGTAGTGCAATTAACAGTTCAGGACCTGATTAAGGGTTGGATCCTGTGTCTTCTGCGTGTTCAGATTAGACCCGTGAGTCCAAACTCAAGAACAAGTCATGGCTTGCTGACTGAGCTGCGGTAACTCCTTAGATCTCTTACCCCATAACAAAATATGGGGTGATTTTATTTATCAGCAAGTCAGCACTAAGCAAACAAACCCTACCCAGGGCTCTCACCAGGGGGACTGCATTCTGGCCCTGGACAAAGCACTTCACGATATCAGTGGCCACCAAGCGCACAGCTCTTCAGTGAGGAATCTGGTTTTTTATTTAACATCTACCATGATGGCCATTAACGAGGCAACATCTGGTGCAGAAAATGCACACACGCTATTTCTGCGCTCTGCTCTATGTCTCCTTCATCAGGTCCAGGTACAGCAGTGTCCAAGCTGTCCCTGCTTTCCCCAGAATGCCAGCTGCTGAAAGCAAACTGTGTGAGGCTTAGCCAGTATAAGGTGGGAGTTCTGGCTAGTTAGAGGCATCACCTAGTGTTTAAAAGAATTTGCCCTTGAGGGATCAAAACTCTGAAAAAGCTGCTGAAATCCTTCAGTGGTACTGAATTTCGTTCTTGCTTTTCTTTGATCTAGTGTTCATGGCTTTTTCAATAATGTAATTCAGAGCTGCCTTTCTCACCTACCCATCCCTCTTTCTTCTCCTGTCTCTCCTAAGATCATTTTTTCGTGTTCCTAGGAATTTAGCTATAGCAGGCTTAACATCAAAATAAAATGAACTAATTATTTGCACAACATCAGAGTAAGGGCCAGATTAATACCACCTCTCTGTTTTTTTTTTTTTCTTTATCCTATTAAAGTCTTCCCACAATAAAATACAAGAAGAATTTGCAGCTGAAATGGTGTATTTGCACACATGTGGACTACGTGGGGGAAAAGAGCTGTATATGCCAGTTCCCCAATACACACTGCTACCATTGATAAAAGGGGCCACAATTACATAACGGTATATATAATACTCCCATGACAATTTTTGCAGTTTACTTGTAAGGGCTGTATGAGGAAAAAGATACATATTTATCTCTGTAGCACAGTTAAGTAGCTGTAAGGGAGTTCTGTGCTACAGCCTACCAGGAAGTGCTCTTCCAACCTGCTCTGCAGTGCATCTGCTGTATAGGCTTTGCCATCTGTCTTTGTAGAGAAGCGGCTCTCCCTACGTGGGACCTGGGGCAGCAGCTGAGGTCCTGTCTCTGTTCCTCAGCAGAGCTGATTAGGACATCTCAAACCTGAACTGCTTTGCTTATCTTTCCTCTTCTACCTTGCTGTGGCATCTGGCTGCTGGGACTCATCTGAAGATGCATTTGGTCTGCTCCGTACGGTTTACTGTCAGTGGTGTCTGGGTGGCTTCAGGCATAGGCTAAGATTATAACAAGTTTGAAAAATAAAACCATTTATCCTAAAAATAGCTCAGAACTAACTAGTGATCATGGGGTGGAGGGGAGACAGAAATGAAGATATTTTCTTTTCACGTAAGTGTCAGATTCAAAAGCATCTGCCTTGTTCAGTTCATGTATGGTATTCATTTCCTGTCTGCAGTCGATTGGAATGCCCCCCGAGTCGTTTGAAATTGAAAATTGAGTCATGCTTCTTTAATCAGCTCTAGGAAATAGCCCCCCTCCCATACTGTTCTAAGAAAATTTATATATATGTGCACAGAATTCATAATACAAAAAGCCCACGCTACTCTCCAGGGCAAATCCTTTCTCTCTGCCCTCTGAAACAGAGAAGGGTCTTCACATTGTCTTGTCACCGTGTACCATGGATTGACTCGCTTGCTCTTCTTCCCCGTAATGTCACTGGAGGGAGGGCTTTCTCTTGTGTGTCTGCTCCCTTGTGTTCCTTTTGCTTGTTCTGTCATTTGGGCACTTCATGGAGATGTAGAGAGAGGGCATAATGTCCGCTGCTGATGTCTTGATACAAAAATATGACAGTTACTGCATTGTGTGTACAGATGCCATTTCTACTAATGACTTCCAGTTCCTCATGTATCAGTCTCCAAAGTTTTCTAAAAGCAGAGGGTAGAACCGTACGCTCGGGCTTAAAAGAATATTTTGCTGCAGGAGCAGAGGTGCGTGGTCCCGAGGCAGCTGCTCAGATTGCTGCTGCTGCTGGTTTGCTGTGAACTCCTGGGTGTAGTAACAACCCCTTCCAGAGAGGGTTGTGAGGCATGGAGTTGGTGCATAGATATTGAATGTAAACAAACACTGCCTTTCCTCTGCCTTCACCCTCTAACTTCCACCCAAAGAGAAAGGAGTACTGGTGGGGAAGGCAGCTAAGGGAGGGTCAAGTAAATTATCTCGCAGTGATTCAGTGCTGTGCATGTTTTGAGCATCAAGACTCAAGTGATTCGCCTTTTTTCAGGCACAGAAGTAGTATTGCCAGAAGCACAGGAAACATCATGTTTTTGGAATATAACACTTGTCTGCTTTCTTGCTTTCCCGTTATTAGCTTTTGCTTATGTGATGAAGTCATCATGTAACTTTCAGTCCGCAGGGACTAAACACTTTCTAGTCTCTAAAAACATCTGCCAGCTAACTCAGCCAGAGTCATAGACACTTTTGAAAGCATAGGATGGATATTCAGTGGCATATGAGAGGGAGACACGGAGGCTGGGAATAGCTGTTTCTTGGAAACTTAACAGCTAAAGGCAACTTTGGAAATTGAAAAGGTTTCAAGTAAGGTTACCCTTTCAGCTGGGGAGAGATGAAAACTTCATTTATTAAAGCTGGTTCACCTAGTGAAATCCTAGCTGTAGTGATTTAGTGGAATAAACTTGCAAAAGGACCTAGTTTAAAACCCATGAAAATAATTTCAGATGTGTGTTTGTCCTCTTTCACTCACACTGACTTTGTGTGTGCTGGCCTGCAAAGCCTGACCGAAAAGTTGTGTACAAAAAATATTAGTATTCTGAATTTCCTTTGCCTTTGTGGTTTTGATTGCAGTTTAAGGCAGATTTTCCCATTCTGTTGGAACTCGATGTGTAAATTACGATGCAGATTTCAAATGATGGGTGAGATTAGACTTGTTCGATTAAATTTAGCCATGGTATAAATGAATTCCATTTAAAGCTTTATTATCCTACTGGTTTTATGCAAGTATTTAGTAAAATCTAAACAGGATTAGAACTTTCAAAGAATTTACATTTTGGCACCAGAGGTTATTGGAGCGGTATAGTTGGGCTACTCTTCAGTCGTACATTTGCCTATTCAACTGCTTAAATCAATGCGTCCCGCATGGAGAGCTCCAGCCAGGCAATCATTACAGGGAAGATCTTCAGAGCCGTTAAGAACAACTGTTTACCACCAGCTCAGGCAACTGAAAATATCTGTTAACTACAAAGAAAACTTGGCACTGAACATCTGTCGAAGCCCTACACAATTCTTAATTCTGTGCACTTGGCTGTCCTATGGATGGCTGAGGATCTACTGAAGAACAAAGCACCAGTGTGTGCCAAAGGGCCTCTGTTTTTTTTCCAGCAGACATTGAGCTGTAATCACCACTGAATCCTTTTTATTATCAAAGTGTTTATACACACTGGCAGTTCTTCACCTCCAAGCTGAACCATACTGTTTGTATTTTCCAGCTGAAGGAAAACATGAAATACAAGCAAACAACAGAGCATAAAAAATAGCTACGCTGTGAAATGTGTGTCCACAACATGTGGCAAAAGGTTGCCAGATGCAAGTATAATATAGCTGGTTTTCTCCATAAGCTCTGAGGAAAAAGTATTGTCAGCCAGAGCAGTTCAGATGTGGACCTAGTGTTGTTTACTAATGGCATGGAAGAGACAGGGAGCTTGGTGAGAGAAAAAAACTTGACAACTCTAAGTGAATAAACAGGCCCAGCAGGGCAGGGGTGGCAGCAGGGCTGCTCCGGGTCCTGTCCTCGTGTTGGCCATGGACCTCCAAAAAGTGGTCTGGGACTTACTAGACCTTAGATGTGAAGGCGGCCTCAAGACTGCCGCCCAAGGATCACTGCAGCCGTAGTATAAGTCAGTCCTGTGTATGTGTTCAGTTCTCAAGATTTTCTGAGTAACTATGGGGACTAGAAATTTTTAGCATAAAAAACACTAAAACGCTGAACCCCTAAAATTCCAAAGCTGTAATTCTGGGATAAATGCGCCCAAAGGTTTTGAGAACCTGCTTCTGCTGTGCACAGCTCCTGGGAGCTATTCAGGCACACGCCAGAAAATCAGCCGTGGTGGATGTCCCAAGCACCTCACTGCCTAACTGTGCTGCCACTGTTAGCTACCTTTGATGATGCTTTTCAGCTGTTAACTTCACCGTCTGCTTACCTAACACTGTCCTCACACCTCTTCCTCCTCACTCCCGTGCTGCTTACAGTCAGGATAGACAAAAAAATAAATAAACCCCAGGAATTAGATCACCCAAGCTCAGTACAGACTTTGGGTCGGCAGAGGTGAAACTCTCACGTAGTATCCTGGTGTGTTCCTCAGCCTCCCCACATCGGTTAATTTTAAAGTGATCATTTAGCACTAACCTGGAAACACACGACAGCCTTCAAAATCAAAACAATCTGCTTAGGCAGGTGGGAAATGAAACCAGTCCTAATGGCTATAATGGTTTGCTGTGGAGGCCCCAGGCCTCATTTTGTCTCTGATAGCAATATAATCTTTTATAGCGTCTGTGAAGTTTCCTAATAAATAAGCATTCCTTGTTCCTGGTGGTTGAAGATGCTGTACAGGTGCATCATGAAAGTGCATTGACAGACTGTTGGTTTTCAATTCAAGACCTCTTGTCAAGATCATTTTACAAGAGATTTCAAAGGAGCATACAAGAAATAAAAAAGCAATGTAGCTGCAGCAGGCATTTAGTAATAGATTCCCTTGCTGTCTGGGAGCTGTTAGGGATGTAAGTTGCATCAGTTTTCCCAAATTCTTTCAAACTCCATAATTAGCAGTGCTTGCAAATGCGCCCTTACTTTGGCAAGTGGGGAGGGAATGAAGGAAGGTAAGAAGTATGAAGGACAGAGAAAAAAACAGCTGCTCCAGGGTATTTTTTGTAGCTTCAGTCATTCCTCACTTTTTCTGTCTTGGTTCTTTTTCCAGAACTGGAAATGGGATTAAAATTAGGAATTGAGGAGAGAGATGGACTCCTTACATGCTAAAAATGCAGAGGAACTCCCTTGTTCCCTATTTTGGTATTTTCACAAGTTCCCATTTCTGTTGAACTTCTCTGTGGGCAAGAGTAATGGTACACTGCCCCGCAGCTGGTGTCTAAGGTGAGAGAGGGAGAAACAGAATAGGAAGGGAATGGAGGGGGTTAAAATACCCATTTGATTATTGAAAAGTTAAACTACAGTATTGGGTAGGACATTTTTCCTGCATGCAGGGTTGTCTCTTGATGTCTTAAACCCTGGCACGGTCTCAGTCCCACCTGGATCACCAACACTTAATGTTATCCTTCCAAAAGAATTGTTCTTCGTCCCTGGTCTCTAGATGGACACAAAGACACTGATGGGTACTGAACTACTGCCCTCCCTTTCTCAGTGGCAGGAGTGGCAAGGTGTGTCAGTCTGTAATACAAACACTGTGGCGAGTTCTCTCCCTCTGGGGTTTATTTTTTTGCTATGAATACTGTGTTCCTGCCCTTATATGCTGTCCACATTTACAACGCTGAGAAATCCTAAGCTCTTTTTATATTAGGAACTCTATAAATGTCTGATCCCGTGGGGCATCAGAACTGTAGCTGACAGCAAGCATGAGTAACCTCTTAAAAATCATCTTAATGGAAAGTTTAAAAGTTGTGAATAATTCTGTTAAATGAAGGGAAAAAAGGGGATTTATCTTAAAATATTTAGAGAAGATGCCCAGAGTAGGAAACAAATGTGCCCGAATTAGAAATGCTGTAACTTCAAAGAAACCGAGTCAGTGGTTCAGAATGAGGTGCCATAGCTCTTAAAGGAAGGCAAGCAAAACTGCTTTTCCAAAAGTAATTGGGAATACAAATTGTGTACACCTGAAAATAAATAATGTGAAGTATAAACATGTGAAGTAACATAGAAATAAGAAGAGAAGAGTATCTCCCCCTTCAAAAAAAAAAAGAAATTAAATTTCATTGGTTAGCTTTGGAACAGAAACACTTTTTTCCTCAGGAAGGATGCTGGCATTGCAGAAAGGACACACATTTTCCTGCTAGACTGGCCTTAGAAGATCCTTTGCCTGAGTTAATGCCATAGAACAGAGTGAACCCATATTCTTCACTTCACATGCAGGTCAAGCTCACTTTCTCCTGATAGTATCCTCTGTTATCTTTTTACCAGAAATATACATTTCTAATTATACTGCAAATCAACTTAGACGCTACACCAAGAATTATCTACCTAAAAAATAGGCATTCTGTTCATTTCAGTAACTGGAAACAAATGGTCTTTCGCTCACGAGCAGAGAACTGAAATGATGGTGCATACTGAGCGTTTGTTTATGTTGCAGTGCGACACAGAAGCCCCAAGGAGGCACAGCATGGGCTTGTCCTGGCCTGAAAGGGACTTCAAGGGATAGCACTGCTTTTAGGCAGAGGACACACTGTTTAACCTGTGACACTCCTGCCAGTGTTAGTCAACCCTGCTCTTATAGACAAGCTCCACGTGTCCCCCTCCCTGAACCCTCCCCCCCTCCCAAGTCTGCTCTTGAGCTTGGCCGTTAGAAATGAGTACCCCACAGTGGACTGGGCTTTTCTGATTGTGTCCCCCCTGAACGTGTGGAGTGGTCCATCCGCATCCTCACCGCACCAACCTTTGGCGTAGGGCACTTACCATGTCCCCCTCTTCCTTTCTAACGTTAAACAACCCCAACTCATTCAGTCTGTAATTAATGACAGTCCCTGCCCCAAGCAGCTTGGTAGTGGGCCCGATCAGTCTGATGTCATTATTTCACCATGACAATTTTCTAACTAATTCCATGTGATATTCCATCTGTTTGACACTATTAAAAACTTTTTATATAGCCCTTATTATTGTAGTTGCTGAGCTCCCCGCAAACATCACAGTGAGGAAGGGAAGTGCTGTTATCCCCACCGTGGCTCAGACAGACCGTGATCTGCCAAGATCACACAGCGAGTCTTATCAGAGAATTAAGTGTAGGTCCTCTAAAGTCCTTGGCCAGCTCTACCTGTACAGTATGTTAATGTGGAGAACCAAGACGCTCCTCAAGTGGCAAGCAGATAGGGAAAGTATGAAATTGTGAGAATTTAATTATTTTTTAATAAAATCTCACTTTATTTTTAATAAAGGCAAGATTATGAGCATGATACCTCAGAAAAAGTAAAGCGCCACTCTTTTTTGGGTTCCTGTCTGAAATAATTTAATAACAGCACAACTACACCTTGTTGTTAGACATTATATCTTCATGTGCCAAGTCTGCAGTTGAATTTGGTAAGTGTTAAGTTAAAGCACTGGCACATGAGTAAGGAACCTTAAATGAGTTGAGTGGCCCTCAGTTTCATTTCCCAGAGCTTGCTGCTGTGTGATTTGCTTTCTACCTTACACTGGGTAAGGGTGGCCCACCAAAGGCATCTGAAAGTCCTATCTGCTTCTCAACAGAGAGAAGCTTCTCGTTTTAGCCTTCAAACAACACAGACTGTCAGGAGCACACGCATTGGCAGCACTGCACACCTACATTAACTCAGAATGAAACCTTTTTGCCTCTGTGCTGTAGGTAGATGTGTAAGAGTACAATTTTAGCACTTTCAAAGTGTAACCATTCTGATTATGAACATACCAAGACAATATTAATTCTGCTAAATCTGATTTTCTTCTTTTCAAAAGCAGTGCATGAGAAGGGGAGAGGAGAACCACCTGAGTTTTTGCGTGAGGTGATTTCACTTAGTCCCTGATTAACTCTTAAATCTTGGTTTGTTTAACTCACTGAATATTTTCCTGTAATGTGCTCAGATTATACTGTAAAATCTCTTCAAAGGTCAATTTAGAGCCTTCTAAGCAAATAAACATGAAATAAAAGCAAAGGCATTGGAACAGTTATCTATCTGAGAGATGAACAAAAGGTATGCTAGCTTAATTTGAGCCAGGGGAGCTGGATGGAGATTGCGTTTAACCAGAAATGCTGCCAAAAATACACTTCAGTAGAGCCAGAACCACATGTGGCCATTCCACTTTAATTGTGCTTGTTTTAAAAGATAGGTCTTTAACATTTACCCTCTCCATGCTTGCTGTCTCTTTATGAACTGAAAATAAAAGCTCCCCAGGCAGTCATACTAAGACCTCAAGCCTAAAATTTTTCAGCTGAGTCAAAAGCAAAACCTGTGCTCAATCTACCCCATGCATTTTTTTGTAGCCATAAGAAGATTTGACTTCTCTGCTGGTATTTTCCCCCGAGTCCCCAGGCCAGTCTTAACCCAGGGAGTGGGTGTTTTGATACTAAATGTATCTCCTTGCTGAGGTCAAAGGCAGTGGCAGCAGAGCTACTGGTCCGAAGGCAGCCTGCCGTAATACACTACAAAACCCGAAAGTACACTCAACAATAACAAAAGCATTAACCACTGACCCACAACTTGGTGAAATTCAATCCCACCATTAGGCAAACATGAAAATGAGATCCCAGAGGAAGGAAGGTTCAGATGTTCAAGACCAGAGAAACTGGGTGAGGAACACAGACAACGGGATGGACGTTGTTGCAGACTGAGGAGAGAGAGGGGGAGGTTGCCAGTTCAGTGGTAGAATCTTTTAATACCATAAATTTCAACATGCACTTAGCAGTCAGTGTTTTTGCTTTGCTTCGGAACAAAGCAAAGTAAAACAATTTATAATAGACACCCTTCACCATCTTAGGGACACATTTAATGTGATATAACTTGGTTTCCCTGGGGTTGCTTCAGAGCCTCGTGCTTCCAGATTTGCTTTAAGCTCCAGCCCTGTGTCAATGTGTAGCACTCACTGCAATGCTGGAATGTTAGAAGAACCCCAAAGAGAAAGCACCCAAGTCCGACTCGGTTTTATCTTGTGTCAGATGGTTACAGATTTGCACCGCTGTAACTACGTGCATTTCTGGGAGAGTCAGACCAGAAGCACCCCAGGAAATACTGGTCGCAGATCCCGTGTGTTTCCGTAAGGAGCCGTGTGTGCGGTCGGGGTTTCCATACGCGCTCTGCAGCCAGCACTGGGGGGGAGCTGGGGAGGGGGCACTGGGGGGGAGCTGGGGAGGGGGCACTGGTGGGGCTGCGCGCTCTGGCACTTCTTGTTATAGCGTGTTGCTTTTTTCCCCCAGAACACACTCACCGCAGATGACCGTTCTCCTGAAGACAGCTTCACCCTGAACCCCGAGGACAGAAGAGAGTACCCTGACCTCCAGGCTGCCCACCGGCCGTTCCCTAAGCAGCGATTCAGGCAGGAAAACGGGCATACGTCCTTGCAAAGAGATGGACCCAGATCTTTCCTCCTGGATCTACCAAACTTCCCTGACCTGTCAAAAGCAGATATCAATGGGCAGAATCCCAACATTCAGGTACAAATTTATGTTAATGTGTGATATATATATATATATTTTATGAGCTGCACAAATTATTCTACTGAGCCAAGAGAACTTTCAGCCTGGCTTCCATGACATGCAGCCAGAACACCCTGTCTCTCTACTGGTAGCACCAAAAGAGGATGCATTATAATCTAATATGCATTTTATATAATATTTTATATATATAATACCTGTAACATGTAATATCCTTATTGTCTTGAATGCACAGATCTCATTTTTTTTCTGAATTTCTCTTTGGATAGTGTTGATTGCCTAAGTGTGGGTATCAATACAGACCTATTTATGATACTAAAGCCATCTTTGCTATTGCCTTTTTAGAATATATTCTCTTCAATGATGTTAAATAGGCATTTTAAATTCTGTTTTTAATTCTCTGTTACACAGTTTGTTTGTGAACAGATTCTCTTTTGGTGGGCTTTTATAAAATGTAACCATACCCAAAGGTTATAAGAGAGCAAGTTTTAAAGTTTCAGCTCAAAATGTGGTCCTCTGTACGGAACCGAGGCTTAAAGTTAATTTCTAGAGCAGCTGCCTGGAGTAAAAAAAAAGTTGTCTGCAAGAAACTTTGTTATATTTTATTCCTCAAACCGTTCTTGGGTTTGGAATGGCCTCTTACAAGCCACTTGCATCTTGAAACTTCAAGGATTAGGAAGAGGAAAAAATGAGTTATTTGTTTTTAATTCAGAGCCTTAAAGCAAAATTGGCATTAATAAGCAGTCTTTTTTAACCAAAACAATAAATTGAAATGTTGTTCTGCCTAAGATGTGCTTATAAAAACAATACACTAATAGAACTGGTTTTCTGGTTAAATTAATTCCTGGCTTCTTACAGTCCCCCAGCCCACAAAATTACCATCCTTTTGATATGTCTAAGAAATACATACGTAAAGATATAATAGATCTGTTGGTGAGAGACCAACACGATCAGGCAAGAGCTGGCTGTCTCCAGGTTACGTCAGAGATGGCTTGCAACCTTAAGAAACCTAACAGACTTGGATCGAGTGCGGGTCCAATATTTGGTGGGCCAAGGTAGTAAACATGTTCAACATGTGGTGACTGTACACATCCCTCACGCTGGGAGAAGCCGTCCAGAAAGCCTTGGGAAGGGAAGATAGGGAAGCTATAGGGGCCCCAGACTGTGGCACAAGGTAACGAGTGTAACATTGTTTGAACAGTATGTAAACTGCAGAGGAGGGCAGGAGGAAACAAAAATCTTCTCTGATTGGTAACAGCACTTAATGTTTAGACCCAGGGAATAGATAAATGGGATGGAAACATTTCCCTGGTTTGTCTGTAGAATAACTGCTTCTGCTATGACCTCTTTTTTCACCACCTCATCTTGGAAATGTGTCAGCCAACTATGTCAGCAGTTTTGCTGCACTCAGAGAACTGGGAAGCCTAGTCTTGTAAACTGGAAAACATTGGGCAACATAGCTCCCGTGCACAAGGATTATCTCTTTCACGAACAGGCTCCCTAAGTTCTGCATTACTTAGGTGCTTACTTGGGTGCATAAATAAATAGGGATATACAAAGCTTCTTTAAGTTCCTGGTTGACAGTCCTGCAGCAGGTCAGACCTTGTGGAAATAAAACTCCCATTAATTCATTAGAGAGTCAATTAAAGCTCATTTCTTTGCCTAAAGGTTGTAAAAGGTGAGCTACTCTTTTGGGAAAAATAGGCTGTAGTGAATTCTTGCTCATTAAACAATACTGTACTCACCTGAACAGAGATAACAACACTTGTTGACTTGCAAATTTCTCATTGGCTGTTTGGCAGGTGAAAGCAGAATTGATACTCGTTTTTCTTTTTGCACAATGGCTTCGGGCTCTGTAAGTTATATTCCAGGGGCTGTTAATTTAAATTCCTCCTAGGATAGTGAGGTTGGAAAGGAGAAAAAAAAACGTGTGTGTTAATCTAGCACAATGGCCATCAAAAATCCGCAGCTTCTTTTCCCTTCTACTAGTACAACTCTGCTTAGAACAAAAATAACATTTTTAAGAGTAATTATACTTGCAAATTATAAAAACCTAATAAACAGACATAAAACTCAGCCTGAAAAAGCAAGTTGAAAAGATACTCCAGTGAAATTTCTTTATGCCTGCTCCTTCTCTGGTTTCCTGTGAGAAGGCAATTGCTGTATCATGCCCTGGTTGTGCGCTCTTTCAGGGAGGAAGTGATGGATATCAGAACACCATCACAAGAATTCAGAAAATTAATATGTCCTAATCAAATTTAAGTGTAGTGGACTGTCTTTTTTATAAAAGACTCAGAAACAACAGTCAGAGCTGCAGTAACCCAAATGCTATTTGCCACTTTGCCTGTAAGACCAGGACGACACATGCTGGTCTTGCTCTGGGGGTCCAGCCTTGTGAAATCCCGTCATTTCAAGTGGCATTTTGTGCTGTAGCACTGCTTCCACACTGCTGGAAGAGACTAACTATAGTAGCTGCTGTTGAGTAAAGGCTGTCTGTTCGGTTTGGGTGGGGCCTAGTTGCATTTTTTTCAGTCATTTTAACTGTTCTGTCAATGCCTGGAAGACTTCTGGAAGAGAAGGTGATACAAAAATGGATCCCACGCTTTCTCCAGATGAAAATCCCTTTTGTGTAGGTTTGTGCTTGTTTGTCTAGGCAAGGGACGACTATGGAGACCTTGTTATTGGGCAGGGTTATTAAGAGTAAGACAGAATTGTTCTTACTCCTGAATAACAGAATGAAGTCACATGGGTGGTGTATAGGAACCTGCTTATCTTCTGTTTCTGATGGGTTTTCATTCTCTGTTCCAAGCAGCCTTCTCTCAGCTCTTGTCTGCATCTGTTTAGGTCCAGATGCTCCAACTTGCAGTTGAACTCTTGCTCTTGTCCTTCCCCTGTTCTTTTTACTCCTGGTTTCCCAGGCTTGTGTACTGGGACAGGTATTGCGCTGCTCTCTGTTGTCCCACTGCTCTGCTGCTTTCCTAGCAGTGCTGGATACTGTAACAAATGAGCAGAAAAGGGAAAATTTACTCTTTGTTGGGCAAGGGCATTTTATTGATAGTGATGCTTTTCAGAGAACTTAAATGTCAATCAAATTTCACAGCCAGTATACCTGAAACACAGCTGGGTGAGTTCCAGTTGCGATGGATGTGTTTTGGATGAGGAGATGGGTTCCAAGTAGAAACTGGGCAGAGTTGGGTAGGACTCCTGTCCTGAAAACCATGTTGATGTGCCCTGGAAAACTGAAGCAAAACAGTATGTGAATAAATCTGTTTTGATCAGTATCCTCACTGGGAATCAAGGGCTTGGTAATAATTGATAGGAGTGATTCTAAGCCAGAAATTAATGCTGCCTGCTTGGTGATGTGTAATCTTTATCATTTCGCATGAGGCCTGTAGGCTATATCCACCAGTCATGCCACTCCAGTGCTGCTGTGTTAGCTTTACTTATGCTATTTGATATCTATTCAGTTTCTACCGTCTCTTAAAAAAACATCTACCCAGAACCACCCACTCTAGGAACATACACAACTACAGATAAAAGCCTCTATGATCTGCTTTCAAAAAAGAACCGCAGACTTAACTCTTCTGTGGGTCCATCCATGGCCATTTCCCTCACCTCCATATCGTGTCACTTTTAACGTAGATGTAGTTTTTGGGTAGCATTTATGTTTGTCATTTGAAGTTGCTGGTTTCACTGCATTGGAAAGTGACAACTTCTTGCTATCATCACAGAAGACCCAGCAGTATCTGCAACACTGAGCTCTGACCATTACATCTCATCCCTAGTCTAGCATGGAAGAATCGGAGGGCTCCAGTAGTGCTTATTTCTTGTAATGCCTTCAAGGCTTTAACAGTTCAAGGTAGTAGCAGAGCAATTGTCCCTATCATTAAATTAACACCCAGAAAAGCAGAGAGCCCATTCTTACTTTCTTGGTCCTTGGGTCCTGGGTCTGTACTGACTGTGGAGAACTCCCTGCTCCCAAGACCCTCTGCCTGGTCGGTATGGCTGCTCTGCTGAGCTACCTGCAGCACTGCAAACACAGGGTAGCCATGCCAGGAATTAGCTGGTCCTCTTAGCAAGCTGGAGAGACTGGTCCAGGCAGAGAAATGTGCCCGAGGGCCATGGTTAAATCCTTTTCAATACCAGGGCTGTTATTAACTCTACACAGACTTCTTAATGTCACAGTGTAATGAGCTCCTTGTAGAGTGCAAAATTCAGAGCTGGGTTTTGAACCATCTTTTTAATTCTGAGGCTTAGCTGGGCCCACCAGAGAGTGTAGCTAGGACTGGCAACGTATAAATGCTAATTTCAGGCTTTGAGTGACATTGTCTTCTTGGCTCCCAGCAACTTTTGAGGGTCCTTTACTTGCCTTTCAAAAAGTCCAGAAAACTGTTCCAAGTGAGCTGTCATGCCATAACCAAAAGTAAATTGGTGTCACTACTGATACCATTTTAACAGAAGTTGCTACGTCGTGCAAACCTAAATTTAACATTTCAATATCTTATAATGAACTAATTTCTGTTCTGCTATTAGTTATCTCTTTGCTGACTTGCACATCAGCACCTTTAGAGAATGGCAAGTTCTGCATTGAAAATGTGCATCAGTTGCATGAAGGAAACAGAAGATAGAAATGTCATAGAATCCATAGCTTGCACAATATTGCAAATGTAGTTTTTCCTGAAACATAGACTTCCAGTTGCTTAGGGCAATGTTTACACCATTAAAGTGAATTCAGAAACATTGTCTCAGTAAACAGGATGAAGTACACAGAACTTTTTGTGCACTCCAACAGGCAGGGAAAATATTTATCTTCTGTATATTTTTGGCCAGGAGAAAATTGGATATTGGTGTCTCAAGACATCTGTGCTTGATACACTGCGTTCACTAAAAACTGACTGCAACTCTGTTGTTTTAATGTACCTATGCCAGTTGTTTTTAACAATTTTTAGAGGAACATCCTTATTTACAGCTCACCCAACCATAGAAAAAGTAGCTTCATTTTAGGTTTGAATACTTCTTGGAGATGATTATGGATTTTTACAAGAACCATGTTACCACAGACATTTTGGGAAGCTTGAGAAAAAAAAACAGATAATCTTTACAGTTTTGATAATCACTGGAAGAAGAAATCAGAGAAAACGAAGTCTTTAAAACAGTCTCCAAAACTGTTTATTTTTGAGAGAACATGTTTTGTTGGAGTAGTTATACTGCATGAAACTTTTTCACAGCTGCTTTAAATGCCCAGTTTTAATGACTGATCATTCTAGATCTCATTTCTTTTTCCCTTGTTATAAACAACCAGTATAGAAACTAATCAAACAAGATACTTGTATATATATTTATATTTGTATTTCTATTTGTATAGTCATGAGTCAATGCTAAGGCTATCTGTAAGTACTGGGAAGAATTCAGTGAATTCTGATTTTTCAAAATTTTAGACTGGGATAGGGGAGCAATTCCTCACCCAAAGCACCAGCTTTTTCTCACACCTCTGCCCTAACTTTTGGGTCATACCATGGAGGGATTACTAGGATTACTCACTGATTTTCCTCTCTGCCTCTGGAAAGTGCATTAGAGTTAAATGGGCCTGGGCAGAGCATAGCTGACTCTCTGACAACAAACAGAATGAGACTTGGCTAAACTGGCAGTTCAGACAACCCCAGCATTCTTTATAGAATTTCACTCTGTTTTTTTTTTAAAAAAAACCCAAACATGTTAAACAAACAACTTTGATTACTAAGCTTAAAACAGAAGGGAGAGGAATATAGGTGTGTGTGAGACTACCATACTGGGTTGTGCTTTTGTTATATTCATTTTTTAAATATTTTAAAAATCCTGCTTACACTAGGGTGGATCTCTTTTGATGCCTCAGACCCAGGTCTGGGTCTCCCCAGACCTCTCTTTAAGACAAAGGGATTATCAATTGGAATAAGATCTCAGGCCTCAACCCATCTGGTTCATGTGTGAGAAGGCACCACAGTACTGGAAAGCACATTACAGTCATGCTGGGGAGGTGAGAGACAGAGTGGAAGAACTCGTCCCCCCTGCCCAGATACCCCTCAAGGAAGCACTGTGGGATTTCACCTGGGGCTGACAAGCATGCCTACCCCAGGCACTGGGTCACCCTAATTTGCTGGGTCATCTCAGTTTGCTCCATGTTAGCCAGTCCTAAGCCAAACGTAAGGCATTTTTGTTGCAGGGTAAGTTCTCATATGTTGGAAAACTCATTTTAAAGGCCTTTGTAATAAGCCTCCATGGTAGTAAACACAGACTGAAGCGGGATATCTGATTGCACAGACACGTCTTGAAAGTAAGTTAGTGGCAGTGCTGTTGGAGACTCTTGGCTCTCGTATGAGCCTGGAAGGCTGTACGTTACACCTGCCTTTCCTCCCCAGGGCAGCACTTAGAGCAACAGAAGTTCCTCTGTCCCTACAAGCCCTCTTTTTCTTAAACTGACTTGGCATCCTGAATAAGGATTTTAAAGCAAATCCCTGTGGTTCTTCAGACTGTACCTGGCTGAAATAATGCAAGTTCATTCTGACTCACTATCATATTACTACAGATTACCAAAGCAAATGGAACGATTTATCAAGCGCTCCCTGATTTTTTTTTTATGAGACATTCCTCCCCCCCCAATTTTGCTGAGTCATTGCTTACAAAGTTAATGTGGTCTTAAAAATACTTACTACTAAAGTACCAGAGTCATACTATTTTTCACGCGGGCAATACTGAAGCCCTGCAACTGGCCACTCAGTAACACTGTTTCCTTTTATTTATTGTGAAAACTCTGTTTTGCTTGGATAGATAAAAAAATTTTGAATCTAACCCTGATGTTTTCAAACTTACGAAATCCATTTTAATTCTTGGTCTGTAGAAACTGAGGTTTAATGAAGTAATCATTCCAGTACCATATTTAGTCTGGGAGTAAAGTATCTCTTGAGTAAAGATGCTGTTAGGCTGTCAACTGCACTTTCCCTCACTCTTGCTCTTTCTCCCAGTGGAGCTTCTTAGTAGCCTCAAAGTTGTTTCATTTCAATGGCTTGGTCTATGGTCAAATGCAAAGCATGAAAGAGATGCAACATCTCCTTTCTCCAAAAAAGGATGCGTGGGCATTGTCTTGTCTGTGCAGCTGTGTCTCTGACAGCAGTTCTGGTTTGCTTCCCGTCTCGCGCTCCTCTGTGGATCACAGGTAGCTGAAGAGACACAGGCACTCCTTCCTCTTTCTTCTGTGTGTCTTGTGATTTTACTAATAACAATTGTATGAAATGAAACCTTTTATCCAAAATGCAAATCCACAGAGCCATGTAAATGACTTTTAGCAGAATAGTATATTATTCTGTTTTTCCTGGTTTTACAGAACCCAATTTTCATGGAGCACTGTCTTGAAAGACTGCTTTGTAAATCTCTAAAACATGAAGAATACCTGCGAACCTGTTAAACACTACAGGTCTATCTGGTAGTCACCTCTGTATCATGGTTATTTAGCAAATCCAGTGTCATCACTGAACCACATTACCATGAAGCATCAGAACATTTTATGATTTATCTGTGGCCACACTATGCTTGCATGACTCGTTAAGCCAAGATTTCTGATGGCCAGTTCCTATTTCTACCTAAATAGCCACCTATATGCATGCACAGTATTTATCAAATAGTTGGATAATTACACGTTGTTGAGCACAGAAAAGGAGTAATTAAGGGTTGTCCCTCTGCAGAATTATATTTACATTCATGGTGTCTGTGAGGAAACTGAGTAACACACTTTGAATCTTGGCTCTGGGATCTGTAGAAACTGTTGACGGGTTGGTTGTATATTATACTCTCCAGCACAGAAGGAGGACCTACTACGGAGGGCTTAGCTGGCTCTCATTACTGCAGAGCGTGGTTTCACGTTGGGGTGACAGCCCGTGCTGTGGTGTGATGGGGATGCTGGTCTGCCAGGAGGCCATGCGAGGGGACGGGCTGAGCTGCCACTAGAGGGCAAGGTGGATGCAAAGCCTGTGGAGACCCTGGGTGCTGCGTCTTCCACCTTCACACTTGTGGACTTCCTTAGTTTTGAGTCAGTCCAAGTCCTCGGAACCAGCTCAGCTCGCTGGTGTCCTTCATGCTTGCCTCAAACTCAGCCTCTGCCTAATTAGCATAACAGATACGTTTTTCTTTTTCCTGGTCATGTATATTCGAGTTTAAACATCTTTTTCCCCTAAGGCAGAAAATTCTGCTGCAAAAGTTTTAGGCACAGCATGGGTTATTATTTTTGTGGGGGATTTTTCCTAGCCTTTGTTCCAAGGTCTGATTCAGCAGAGGTAGCAGAAGGAATCACTCAGCCGCTGCATATCTCTGGGCTCAGTAATCCACATGTGGTTTCCAACATGTGAACCCTACAGTATCACACAGCCCCTCTGCAAGGCAACACCAGTCGTTTCTCTTCGCTGTATAGAAAGTTTCCCGTTGGCGAGGAGGAGATGCTGACAGACAGCCTGCTCTGTCTTGAATCGCACAGGTTACCATTGAAGTGGTGGATGGCCCCGACACCGAGGCAGACAAGGACCTACAGAAAGAGAGCAGCAAGCCTAGCTGGCCAGTCCCATCACCTGACTGGAGAAACTGGTGGCAGAGGTCCTCCACCTTGACTCGCATGAGCAGCGGTGATCAGGACTACAAGTATGACAGCACTACTGAGGACAGCAACTTCCTCAGCCCTCTCGGTGGGTGGGATAGCCATGCACCCAGTCACCGGACGTTTGAGTCCAAGGAGCAGCCAGAGTATGGTAAGTTTGCGTTCCAGGCCTCTTATGGGCATCCTGGGATTGTAAAACGAGTTTGGGGGAAATGAGAATGGTGAGGCATCGCTGAAAGTAGGCCAAGCAAAATACAATTTTTCAACATGTGGCTTTTGTTCACCAGCTTTTAAATACAAATCTGTGCAGATGCACAGGCTGTACTGTGGTAGCTGCATTCCACTAGTAACTCTATAATCTTGAAAATCATACCAGTTATCCCATATGAGGACCTTTTTTTAGTCACAAGTGTACTTTTTTAAAAGCAAAGGAAACAAGGTTTCATATTTATTTTTAGAGTAAGGATAAGTACAAATTTAGAATCATGTGGTGGTTTGGGAACTAAAATATAATCATTGGATAAATAAGCAAGATCTAAAATATGGCAGTATTTGGTGGATACACAAATAAGATGAATTATGTTGGTGCATGTGTGGGGAGTGGCATATGCAGCAGGAACATTGTGTATTTGCGTGTGTAATTCTCTTCCAGATGTGTCATGGCGAAAACAATTGTTTTCAGCTTGTATGAAACAGTTGCAGAAACTAGAAACAGAGAGGAGCTACAGTTACTCACTGCCCCAACGGGCTGTAACTATTCACGTGGGAATCACTCGAGGGAGGTGAACAAATACGTGCTCACAGGTAGCTCAGAGCCTCTCCTGTTTAAAAGTTGTACATATATATAGAAGATTTTTTGGTTAGAGCAGGGTTTCAAAGCCACAGTACCTCTGCCCCAGCACTTCTGTTGTGTTCTCTAGATTCGGCAGAGTGTGTCATGCCCTGATTCTGTCTCCCTTTTCCCCTGTTTTCTAGGACTTTTTAAATCCTAGAGCCTTAACAATTTAGAAAGACTTTTTGTGGAATAGTGTAGTTGAACCCATACATATATATTTATTTTAAATTTTGTGGCCAGAAGATTAAAGTCTATCCCTTCTTTTTGCACCTGTATTTATTTGTGGGCACACGCTATTGCCAAAAATTCATATATTA
Source organism: Gallinago undulata (assembly GCA_026546715.1). Lineage (NCBI taxonomy): Eukaryota > Metazoa > Chordata > Aves > Charadriiformes > Scolopacidae > Gallinago > Gallinago undulata. Next base: position 19,873,560 of record JAOTQQ010000023.1, on the reverse strand, counting down.
GGTAGTTATTCATTTAGGTAAAATAAAATAGCTTTCACAAATAATTGTGGTAGGAAAAAATAGTAAGAATTACAAATATAAAAATAGGAAAAACAGGTTGAGCTCCAGCTGAAAATCTAACATGGTATATTTTATAGTAGATACCGTGTGTTTCATAGTGCAGTATAAACACTAGGTTTATACTAGTTTATACTATACTTTGCCTTGAAATAATCCTAGAGCTCTCTGCCATATACCAGAGCACCCTACTAACTGGAAGAGACTCCTGGCCTTCTGACTAACCTAAAACGTCATGTGCCATTGGCCATCGGCCTTGGCCAGGAGGACATAGCAACAGACTCTGTCCATATGGGGCTTTTGTGCTGGTTCCAGCCGTTGCCCTGTCCACACGTTTCACAGCTCTATCTATCTCCCTCATCCTGCCCCTGCCAAAAAGCACCCCTTCCTGGGCCTCCCGGGCTGGGTTCTTTGACAACCATTGCACCTGCTCACCCTCCCTCACGTGGAGGAAAAACATTCAGAGTTGGAAAAGAGGTGGGAAGGAGCGCAAGGCCAGGGAGAGAGGGCAGATCAGGCTTTCCTAAGACCCCTCTTCAGACTGCTGTAGTGCCCACCTGTTGGCAAGTTCCAGAACCGCAGGCCTTTGCACACAGACGGTAGCCATGTTCCCACCCGCATCACACGCACCATGGACACCTGATTCAAACGTGGTGGCTTCCTGATCAGCAGCAGTGTAAGAAAAGGAGGGAAAGCACATAAGGCCCTTGCCACGAGGAACCCACATATAGGCAGCTTGCTATAAGTGAGATATATAACCTTCCCATACTCCTGGCAATAAATGTTTAATAGCACCCCACAGAGTTGTCGTCAGTCATTACATATGGTACAAATCAAGTTACGTGTTCTACTAACCAGCTCAGGAAGCCCACAGACAGCATGGCAGTGGGGGGGGAGCAGGAACCGCGTGTAGCACAGAGGCCAGTGCAAGCAGGGATCTGGCCCTGTGTCACGCCTGCACGTACACGTTCAGCCTATAGCTATAGAGCAGGGCTGGCTCAGAGTCACTACACCCGATTTTGCTTTGCTACCAGTGCTGGCTTAACCAAAATGAGCAAAGGCTGCAAGTTGTCATCGCAGGGTCAGTTAAACACCTCCTGTAGATTGCACAGAAATCCATTAAGCCAGATGTTCCCTAGCGAGAGACAGCAGTCAGCTGGGGAGGCCAGTGGGAAGGCAAGAGAACTGGAACTGGTTCATGGACTCCATTTGGTGGCCTTCACAAGGTGGGATGTGCGACAGTTAACTCAGCAAACAAAGGAGACTGATTCTAAGGGGTTGGTTTAGATACTTACAGCGGCACCTAGCTAGTATCATTTGCCCTTGGCTGCCTACCAGAAAAGAAAAAAGTCATGATTTGTTTTCAGAAGGTTCCTGCTAGTAAACAGTCAGATTTGATGTTATTTAATAATTCACATGAAACACTACAAATTGCATGTTGTTCTGGGTGTAAGATGCATATGCGGTTCCCTGTATTCGTAGCAGTATTCCTGTTATGTCTACTTCCTGTTCAAAGGACTGAAAAACTAAATTGCAATTTTCATGCATGACCCACAGCCTCCCACAGTCCAGCATTTGTGTCCTACAAATTAACTGAGTATTGTTGTGCTATTGCTGTGTATTTTGAAAAGAAGAAAAAGCAAACTTCATTTATCCTGTGCCTGATTAGTCTGTGGTCAGAAAACATGCTCCTATACACAGGGAAATGATGTGAATAGATGTGTACTGTTAGTTCATGACCCAGCCTTGCAGCTGAGGATTCTCAGCTGCCAAAAGGTCAAAAGAGAAAGGAAATATTTTTTCAAATAATGTTGCGTGCATTTCCCTGAGGAGCATCAAGTGTGAAAACCATTTAAACAGCAGGCTTACGCCTGGCATTTAGCCCGAGCTTCAGGTAGACACATCTGGATCCCATTCTTGTTTTGCCTTCTTAATGCAAAACACTACACAGTAGTTTTGGGTAGTGGGAGTTTTGTTTCTTCATTTCCTTCCTCATCTTTGTTCTGATGCAGATTACATTGATGGCGAGGGAGACTGGAGCCCCTGGTCCCTTTGCAGCGTCACCTGCGGGAGCGGCAACCAGAAGCGGACGAGGTCCTGCGGGTACGCCTGCACTGCCACGGAGTCACGCACCTGCGACAGGCCCAACTGCCCAGGTGTGAGCACGCTGCTGCGGGGCGGGAGCCGGGAGAGGTGGCGAGGGCTGGGAGGAGAGCCCTCCTGTGCACAAACCCAGCGCCCCTTTGCTCCCCGGCGAGGTCGGAGCTTCGGTGGGAAGGGACATGCTGATTCTCAAGGCCGTTTATGAAATGGCAGGTTCTCTGCTAGTAATAATACGCTGCTAGATGCAGACTACTATCCCCTGGGACTTAGAAGGCAAATCCAGGCTTTTTTTAGGTTATGGCCGTCATTTTTGTGCACAGTACATTTTGTATTCCAAAGGGTGTAATCTACTCTCTTGAAACAAATCTGTATTAATTTTAGAATTTCAAAACAGCTGTGTTGACCGTTACCTCAGTGAGCTCATATTTTGCTGTGCAGTGAGCGGGCATGCCTGCGTTGTGAACAAATAGCTCCTCCCCAGTTACATGGCTTTGAAGTTCTGTGCCTTATGTATACAGAGTTGCTTTAAGACTCCATGTGTATTAATATGAAAAAAATAATTTAAATACATGCTTTGCCTTTCACTCCAGAGATTTTGGGTTCATTTGGCATTAAGCTGCAAAATTTCCTGTCCTAGAAAATCAGTGTTAAGGTAGAAATGTCATCTCTGTTTCGTTATGTGTTGCTTGATAGTTGGAGAATTATAAAACTGTTTGGTTCTGCAGCAGCTGTGCGCAATGGGATGAAGGAATGTAAAGTTTTGGCTTGGATGTATTCAGAAGATATGGCTGAGGACCTTTACTGTAGCTCCTGCCCGTTCACAGCCATTAAATGCCAGTAACAGAGATGTTCTTACCATCGTGCAGTTTTCGATTTGGTGAAACCAGGGCTGAACGCTCAAACCTACATCATAAAATTGTAAAGCTGCTATGGAAAACTTTCCTGTAATGTTCTTTAAACTCTGCTGTGGTTTTCAATTTAGTTAATTTTGTAATGCAGCGATGCAGTAGTTGCCACAATGCATGGGGTATGTGCGATTTCATTACTTCCCAAGATCGGAGAGAAGTAAAAACACATGCCATGATGGTATGCATTTCACTGTTTACTTAATGACTCAGAAAGGCAGAAATTCTTAAACTGGAGGTCAGGTTTTTTTTGATGGGAAGTGAAATGTTAGCAGTGTTGGAGAGAAGACTTAGGAGCCTCAGTGAGAGAGCTGGAGAGAAGTTTCTCACTCGCAGACAGATGTGTGCATCCATTGCAAGGTAATGGCTGCTGGGCAGTTCAGGAGAAAAGTGTTTCTGGACACTCTCATACATCCTCAAACCTCAATAAGAAGGGGTTAATTCCAGAAGAAAGCATGTAGCCCCCAGTTATATTCTCCAGTATTTATTACCAGCTAGCATCAAACAGTGGCAAACTTGAAAGAATATATTATGTCATATAACAGACCCCCAACGATCAGCAAGCAAAATATATTCACTCTTTGAGGCTGTGCTGACATTTTTAAAATTACAAGGGCAAAGCTCAGCTTCTGCTGTTTATAATTCCAGCAGTGAATTACTGCCTTGTAATGGGTTCTTGGCTATCTATTATTCTGCATCTACTGCTGGAGTTAAGGCAAAACCCTATGATAATTTTACTGAAAAGCAGCCTGAGGCTGTTTTGAAGCTTTGCAAGCTGCTATTATGCCCCAGTTCAGGGGATCAGGAGAAAGTTCATTGGCAAAAAGATGGATGGTGAACAGATTTCATTATTAACCATATAGTTATCACGTATTAAAGAGCTTTCTGCTCTCTTTGGAGGTCTTTAATTCAATTGAGGGGGAAAAAAAAAAGCCGAAACCTGTTCAAACGCTTCTTTGAAGAGACATTTGGTTTAAGGCTACATGGCACAGAAATATTAGGGAAACGTTAGACTGGCAGATAGACCAGGCTAAAGCAGCAATGAAAAGATGTTTATTTTAGCAGGATCAATTACATATTTTTCTGGCAATCCTTGTTTCTGTCTACTGATAGCAAACACTTAACTGGAAGTTGTTGGAAGATCCTGATATTTAATTTGGGGGATGGGATTGATTCGGGAGGTTGTTTATCTCCTGCCTACGCACACCTTTCAACTCCATAGCACTGGGAGAGCAACAAGCGCCAGTCTTCTTGTAATAGCTTCATCTTATTTTTGTCATTGCAGGGGGTGTTGGACTAGGTGACCTTTAAAGGTCCCTCCAACCCAAACTATTCTATGAGAATAGTTCTATGATTCTTTCTCATATTTTCTGAAAAACGATTGCCTGCATACGGATATGAACTTATTCACCTGTCTTAAGGCATGTTGCTGTGCTTTAGAAGGTGGCACAAAGGCAGTCTCCTTTAGACATCACATTTTACCAAGGGCTTCAGAGCTTTCATTAGGACGCTTGTTTTCATCTTGTCAGTCGCTTGTGAGAAATGCTCTGGAGAAGATGCTGGTGACAGAAAGCCAACCAGGTGGCTGTTGGTGAAGTGTGTGCAAAACTCCTACTTGAATTACTGGGAGATGCTGGCAAGCCTCGCATCAGGAAAAAGAGGAACAAAATTGGTTCCCTTGCTGATGTCCCTGCACTGGGTTCATAACAGACCAGTTTGTTGCATAAATATAATCTAAGCTCTAAAACTTGAAAACTTTTAGCCTTTGAACTCAGCTAATGCTTTATCTTCCTAGCACAGATTCCTTGGTTATTATGCTTTTAAATGAACATTCCCTCCAGCAGCAACTACAGGATACTTCCCTGCCAAACAAAAGCACCTTGCAGAATTGGGGAAGGAGGGAACAGCATGGAGACAGTTGATTGCATTGTGTTTTACTAGGAAAACACCACAACCACTAACACATGTTTGTCTTAGGGATCGAAGATACCTTCCGGACAGCTGCCACAGAAGTCAGCTTACTTGCAGGAAGTGAAGACTTCAATGCCACCAAACTGTTTGAAGTTGGTAAGCAGCCCAGTCAATCTTTCAGTAACAGATAAGAGACTTCCTTAGATTCTCCTGTTTTGATTCTCACTGCGGGACCAAGATTTTGAGTTTACCATTAAAAATGTCAGTAATAATGGCCATTTATTATCTTGCTTAAGTTTACAATCTGAACCTTAGCTTGCTTCTGCCTTTGAATCTTTCTCCTCTTAAGTCTTAGCAAATTTCTGTACTTCTTTCATTATTAAATGGTGATTCTCTGTCCTAGTTCAGAAAAGAGCTGTAAAACCCCACATTACTGGATGGAAGAAATTCAAACACTGCTTAGCATTTTGCTGAAATAGCCTCGAATGGAAGATACTGGAAAAGCATTTTAGGTACAGCTGTCACATTAAAAAAAAAAGACAGCTTTTATGAGCATGCATAGCTTCTATAACTGTGTGCGCTGCAGTGAGGGTAGCTAATTTATAGGGCATGACTTGATACTGATCTATCTAAAACTCAGCCCAACATCTACAATGTTCTGATTTCAACCCTCCAATGAAACCATAGCGTGGCCACTCTTAGACACTAGATGCCCGACTAACTGGATAAATAATGTAATCCAGCATCTCCCTCCTATGGTGGAAGAGCACAATAGTTAATGACAGCCAGGATAGGACTCTTTAAGGAGACAGAAAAACAGGACACAGATAACTAAGTAAATATTTTGCAAGAATGTTTGCTGTAAGAGTTTTAGGTCCCAGGCTCTACCTTACTCCAGAATCCCGTTAAGTAAGTGTGGAGCAAGATATGCAGATTTTTTTGGAAGCTCACAGCATGATACAGACACCTTAAATAATGTTTTAGGTAGGAGACGTTTAAGTGGATTCTCCCAAGACTTGCAAAATAATAGTAAGTGCCAGTATTAAATAAGCTACTAGCCTATAAATCTCTTTAATCCCAGCTGTAAATCATGGCTCTGGTGCCATTAAATCCTCCTAATGTACAGACACTCTGATACTATGTCACATACACTGTTTTAGAATCTGAATCACTTTTGGCTGCATTTGCCAGCTAAGATGTCAGTCTCCCTGTTTGAACTACAGCTGCTTAAAATACCCCTTTGGGAAGATGGAGAACAAATAAGAAAAAGTATTTGTTAGTTAAAAGAAAGACTGAATTAGGGCTTTAATAATGAACCTCAGAAAAAGTGATCCAGGCCTCGCTTGCCATCTTGGTATTTCTAGCATTGTGAGAAACTTAATCCTTCGGCACCTGAATCTGCACCTGAAGGTGAGTGTGTGGACGAGGGGTTTAAACTGGACACTGGCACCAAATCACTGTGATTTCCCCATTGCAGTTCTGTCACCTGTAAACCCATGGTAGTGTCTCTTGGGCTTCGTGGGGATACCAGCAGCTTTGTTAGAATTTGCCAGGTAGACAAAATGTCAAAAATTCCTACTGGCACGGTGTCGCAGTATAATTCAGGCTAGCACTGCCTGAGGCCCCTAACACCAGTCACACATGTGATTTTTTTTATCTCACAAGAGAGCACATTAACACATTGCAGGGAGTGTTGACTGCCCTTTCTTTCTTAAGCAAAGCACTGGTGCTGAACAGTTACGCTTTACTCATTTATTATCACTGATCATATGAACTGGGATGCTGCATAACGTATCTTAAGTTTCCATTTCCTGCCCTTGAACAGATACTGATAGCTGTGAAAGATGGATGAGCTGCAAAAGCGAGTTCCTGAAGAAATACATGCACAAAGTGGTCAATGATCTTCCCAGCTGCCCATGCTCCTACCCCAGAGAAGTTGCATACAGCACTGCTGAAATCTATGATCGAATTAAGAGGAAAAACTTTCGCTGGAAAGACGCGAGTGGTCCAAAGGAAAAACTGGAGATCTATAAGCCCACTGCACGGTACTGCATCCGCTCCATGCTCTCTTTGGAAAGCACAACGCTCGCAGCACAGCACTGTTGCTACGATGATAATATGCAGCTGATTACCAGAGGGAAAGGGGCAGGAACACCAAACCTGATCAGCATCGAATTCTCAGCGGAACTCCATTACAAAGTGGACATTCTGCCTTGGATTATATGCAAAGGTGACTGGAGCCGATACAATGAAGCACGGCCCCCAAACAATGGGCAGAAGTGTACAGAAAACCCTTCAGACGAAGACTACTACAAGCAATTTCAAGAAGCGAGGGAATACTGAGATATTCCTCCTTTTCAGACACAAAATAGCATTCGTTTCCTGGATGCCAAAGAACTGTTAACGGCTGCTGCATTGTCTCCTTGACAGGGGTTGATCAGTTTCTTTCTAATGAATGTATATAGTTGTAATATAATACATAAGTATTTTTCATAGTGTGTGTAATTTATAAACACATATCTCTATCTCACACACACCTATTTTTACATACAGACATACATAAACATTGTCCTGGTAGGATTTTGTACTGCAATAACGTTCATTTAATAATGTGCATTTCATTTCATTCCCCAACTGCAACATAAGTGTGAGGGGGGTGGAGGGGAGCAGCTGCCATCACCATCAGGCCCCAAGGCCCCAGCTGAGGAGGGCACATATTTAAAAGTTGTTATAAACAACAGGATTGAAGAATGTACTCTTCCATATGGGAATGGTTTACAAGATTAATGCACCTAAAGCATCAGTTTTCTCTATAATTGATTTCATGACTAGTCATATCTAAGAAAGGAAGATTTTTTTTGGAAGGGTAATTCTCAAAAGTGAATATAGACAGTTATTAGCAATTTTTTTCTTGGAATTCTTACTGTTACCTTCCAGGTCAAGTAGTCCAGCTGACGTAGGCTTGCAGGGAAACGTAGCTGTATTTTTTCTACAAAGCAGGAAAGTCCCGATGCAGTCGTTCTGCCAGAGTTACAAACAGCCTGCTCCTGGAGACATCTCAGACACGGAGTTAAGGCTGTCAGGGCTTGTGTCTTAGGCTGGGGAGCAGATCTTCAGGGCAGCTACCTGTAAACGAAGCACACTGTAAGTCTCTGAAGGAGTGCAGCCAGAGAAGGAAAACATGTCAAAGGGAAAAAAACCCTCACAGTTACTTTCCAATTTTTAATATGAAGAGTGTTTAGATCTCATTGTTTCTTTAAGAAAAGAAAGAAGTTTATTTTTTTAAAGAACAGGAAAAGTGGAATACACATGTCTAAGTTGCCTGAGGTCAAGCATGCAACCGCCCCTTTTCCCCCATTTAGCATATGCTGAGTGCAGTGTCCCACAGAAGAAGCTGTTCTTTAAGGAAACTGAGAGGAACTATTGGCGAGTTAAAATGTCTTAATTTTTTTAAAAAGCTAGCATTATTTTTGTAAAGTATTTATTGAATTATAACAATAACTCACATCTGGGATATATCTCTAACATGAAAGGCTTCTGTAGATGGAACTTGATTGCCAAGAATAAGACTGTTGTTAGGCAAAAGTTTTACTTCCAAATTTTTATAAAGTGCAAGTTTACATACATAATACTGTAATTAAACAGCTGATACCATCTTTCTTATGAAAGATTAAAATGACACCATGGGTAAATAAATACTTACAGTTCCATCCTGTAAAAGGCTGTCTTCCTGCAAGTCACTGTCTTCATTTGGAAAACTAAGGCTAAATGTCACTAGAGAAATGCCTATTTTCGGGTTATGTGGTCTGATACACATATGTGCACTGCATGTGGAACCTCACAGCAGTAAAGCCCATCTCGCATTGCAGTCAGTCTTAGCTGAAAGATTCAAGGCAGCCAGGAAAGACAATTCTTTCTGCTATATATGTACACACATAAATACTGTAAATAATTTCTCTAGCTTTGTTGGCCTTTCTTTGGCTGGATGATTGCGACTTCCTGAGAGACATGTGCATGGTCCCCCCAGCATAATAAGTCCACTGAGTATGGGAGGTGACAGGCTTGTGTTGGTCTGACCAGGTGGTGCAAATCAGGAGATTAAAACAGCAGCCTGGGCCTTGGACACCCGCTCTGACCAAATGTGTGGTGCATACGCTGCAAAGGCTCTCCCTGGATCTGCCAGAGCCAGTCTGACAGGCTGCAGAGCCTCAGCGCTGTACTTATGCTCCAGGTTTCCAGAAACACAGAGTCCAGGCAGAGCTACTGCACATCTGTAGCAGCAACTGATCTACTGAGGTAACTTCAGCAGCTGGAAATCTTGGCCAAGTCATCAGATCTTCCCAGATGCAGGCTTGAGTCGGAGGTGGGGGGAGATGGGGATATATTCTAGGACTAGCTGGTAGTAAGAAAACCTGGTTAGTTGAGCAAGAGAGTAAACATGGGGATTGCCCCTTAATTTTTATAGAAACCAGGTTTTGTAAATTCTTGCAAGGTCATAAGAAGGAGTCACTAGCTAACGGAGCCAGTTAAATTGGCAGCAGATGGATGAAAGGCATAAGCAACTCCAGGATCAGTCACTTAATAAGGAAAACAGGTATTTTCTGCAACATGGGGGGAAAGCCCTGCTTTTTACTTCACTTAGCAGTGTGGAGGGAACAACGGTCTCAGGTTTCTCTGGGAGGGCAATGAGAGGGCGGTCACTATTCTTGAAATGTAAAACACATCCCTGCAGTTTATGGATTAGTAAATTATGGTGCTATTGAGAAATACTACTACACCATTAATACTGAACATAACAAATAAAGTGTCAGGGAAAAGGAAAAATTACTCTAGGAAATTAAATGACGCACAAAGTTTCAAGTGTTACCACTCAGAATCTGCCAAAGCTAGAAACGCCGAGGGAGCAGAATAACCACTGATAAGGACCTACCAGGATTTTCATAGGATGAGCCCTGCAGCACAGATTAAGAAAGTATTCTCACTTCTGCGTTCTTAAGCAATGGTCTTTATTAAAAACAAAGTCAGTCCTACTTTATAATAAATTATGATCCATTCAGGACTGGGCTTTTTTTTTTTGTTTGTTTCCTGTTTTATCTTTTTTCCAACGACTAAAATTGTACGTGGAATGACTGTGTAGTAGTCCTTAGAAAGGTGCTGGAGTTTACCATAGCCAAATTTGACTCAGTTTCTTAAATACAGAGAATAAGACCTGAGGAAGGGTTTATGGTCACGGGACCTAGGCACAGGATGGTAGTTAGAAGAAGCTGTTGATATATTTCCAAGTTACTACAGAACAGGCATACCCAAAGAACCAAAGATTTGAGGAGGATTGAAACAAGTGGGACTAAATAGGCATCATGGTCTCAACACTGAGGAATTCTCTGAGAGTCCCTATGAGTAGCCATCCTGCTTCCCAGAAGGAAACTTAAAATACAGACATTACAGCCAACCTGTCCATATTTGAGCAATTCCATTGACCTATTTCTCCTCAGCAAAGCCAGAGCAGAATATCTTCACCTCCTGGTCTCTCGTTCCTCTGCAGTACCTTTCTCTTGGGCAAGCACAGCTGTTCGTGCAGCAAAAGGAACCAGTCAACTCATCCAAGTTATTTTTAACCCTGATCAATCAACAGACACAGACTACCGCACGGCTTTAGAGTCGAGTTGGTGGGAATGCCTTAAGCTGGCACTGCCTGTGAGAAAGATGTGTGGAGCAGTGCCCCGAGGCAGCCATAAATGGACTGAATGCGTACCCTTGATGGTAGAAAGGATGAGTGGCCCTGGCTTCACGTTGCCCAGACAGTTGCTGAGCAGCAAAATTCCACTAACATAATCCACAGTGATGCATATAGGTTATAGGACAATATAGCGAAAAACAATAACATACACACATTCATGAATCCCCACAGTCCTGCATTAGTTACCAGCTGCATTTTTTCTCCCCGCTGTGCAAAACAGTTAGCACTGTCAACACAATGCATTCTTTCAAAAAATGCTCATGAGTTCATAGGACTGCCTTTTCCATATATAGCGTTTTCATTGAGATGTAGGGTTGGTTGCAATGAGCAAATGGTGCACCTGATGCTTTCTCCTGGGGGTCAGGCTTTTAAATGAGTGGGATCAGGCGAGTTGAAGGCAGGAAGGGGGGGAAAAGTAACCTTTCCCAGCTGAAGAGTCTGCTGCTTCATGGCAGGGGACTGCAGTATCTATGTGAGCCATTTAGCAAGGGGATGCCCCTGCCAGACCACAGAGATCCCTAATGCTGCAGTCGCTTACCTCTGATGGTCTCCCTGGTCAGCAGCGAGACAGCGGCTGGACCTTGTGGAGATGGCCCAGCTGCCTGGAGGCTGAGGAGCTGCCGGTGTTCCCTCAGGCCTCCCCTTGATCCCCTTCCTGCTTTCTCCATCAGGGCATCCCCGGAGCCGCCCAGCAGCCAGCGTGGCTCACTGCACTGGGTGCCGGCTAGGCAGCACTGCCTTGGCTTACGCATTCAGTAAGAATTCATCCATCCTTGGAGAAAATTACTCACAGCCAGGCTGCACAGACTACACAGAAACCTGGTGAGTGCCATTCCTAGCAGGGTCAAGAAGCTGGCAGGGCAGGGAGCCTGTTTATAACCCATGCAGACAAAGTTACTCTGTAGGCTCCATACATTCACCTGCACAATCATCATCTCGCACCACGCATGGGGCAATGGCGTGGCAAGGCCATCTCTTTTGAATCCAGCTAAGGAAGCCTGCCAAACAGAAATGGACAAGCCTGGACTTCTTTATGCTCACTGCATGCACCTGCACAGGCACAAGCACGGCCATGACCCTCCCCTCCATACACACAGAGCCCAGAGGGCTTAGGAGGGAGGGCACGAGCAGGAAGACAGCCAGCAGTAAGCATCAGAGTAAAAATGACAATTTTTTCCAGCAAACTGGTGTGAGTGTATGCCTGGCTGCATGGCATTCATGTGACAGCTGAGAGACCATGTGTTTTTCTATCACCAGTACCCCCCTCCCTTCCCTTTGTAACTTTTAATGGAAAAATGTGTGGGCAGTTTCCATTATGCCTGCACTGTTTCAGACAAATTAAGGGGTTGGCTAAGAAATCGCTGGTTTCATATTTCATACAAAATACACACACATGCTTATATTTATATATCTATGTAAATTAATTTAGGATATCCTCTAGTCATGCACTTTAGAGCAGTATGTTGCTGAGTGCAGTGTCTGCAGGAAAGGACGTACAAAACAGCTCTTCCTTTGGGCCTGAACAGGGGGATGGGGCTACTTTTGCACTTGCATGGTGGGGAGAAGGGCCAGGAAGCTGGAAGGGCAGCAGTCATTCTTTGGCTCTGCTGTTTACTTTTGGGTGGCAGGTTTATTCATTTTTTTCCTTTTCACCTGCATTGCTAAAGCAATATATGTCTTTTATGACTGTGCTAATTTTCTATCAGTTCAGGGAGTTCTAATTTTTTTTCCGTATTTGTTCTCTATCATAAGAAAGATCTGGAGGGGATTTTTAAACACACAGAGAAGATTTTCATTCAGTAAAATGCACAATTTGTAAGAGATTCAGAATGTGATATTCTGGAAGTGATAACAACACTACACAGGTCAAACTGGCCAGACCTAACAAAACCAAATGTGGGTGGCTCTAGTTTTCAGAGGAGCTCTTAGATAGCATTTCCTTTTTAAAACTGGGCAACACATCATTACATGTGTTAAATGTCAGAGTTTGCTGTTTATTATGGGCCTGACCAATGCTTCGCATACAGTGAAACCGTGCCTCACTCTATGGATTTCAGGAGGGCTCTGGTATGACTTTGTAACATGCCTGCAGCAAGAGACAGCATTTGCACACCACGATGGTAGACACAGGATGTGAGTCAGAAAGTTTGGGATGCAGAGAAGGCTTGGGAACCAGCTCTCACTCCAAGCACCATCTTCTAAGCTGGCTCCTGCCTCTGCATAGCTGTGCTTAACCCATTTGTTTGTCCTCAAAGCCAAGCTGCAGCCACCCCCCCTTCCCCTTCTTGAGGGGACGCTGCTTTGCTGCAAAAAAGAGCCAGACACAGCTGGCTTTGGGAAAGGCTCTGTCTGGCCAAGAAGGGCTCTCCGAGTCAGGTAAGAAGATGGGAAAGGTGCAAATGTACTTGACCATGCAGACACAGGGATTCCTGTGTCCCACTACCCTCGGCAGCGTTCACCATCAAGCAGTTGATGAGGAGCTCGTTCAAACCATGGCACGGCCTAACTTCATGCACCTCCCACCTGCCAAAGAAGCGTGAGGGCAAATCTCGAACTGCTGCAGTCCCCATCACCTCCCAAATGGACAGGGGATCCAGCCTGGCATGAGGCCTCCATCCAATGCCAGCCCTCACCATGAGGAAACAACACAACTTTCTTTCACGTGGAAATATCCCGGCTATCCCAGCACATCCAGGTGTGCCAGTGAGCCGTCGCCTGGCGACAAGGTCCACCACCGCCTCTGCAGCAGTAACCAGGTCTGAAAGCACTGGTGACCTCGATTCAATGAACCAGTTCTCTTACCCTTATCTTACAACCTGCCTGGCAAACATGCAGAAATAGAGTGTAGAAACAGGAGGAGTTCTGTTTGGTCTGAGAAAGAGGACACAGGAACAGAACATAACAGGAACAGAAATTACTTCTAGCCAGTGTGGAGACGAAACAGCAGTGCATTGAGTTACAAAGTACCCTCATTAAGGGTCACCAAAATTTAAATCAGCAGGTGGGTAATGATACCCTCCCTGAAGGAGGACGGCCTCAGAGAGGGGAAAGTCAGAAGGAACAAAGCAATTCTTGCAAAGGAGTCTAGCAAAGGAAATGTTGAAGCAGTGCTTATGAATCCAGCAGGCTGAGTGCTTTCATTGCTGGGTCATACGCTCACAGACCCATTCTCCCACTATTTCACCACGTGTTTAATCACCACTAGGTACACAATACCAGAAAAGCCGAATTAAAAGGTACAACGGTAGGTGTAAAGGGAGTAAAAGTTACTGAGCCTTTTTTCCAGAATAACAGCCCACACAGCCTCATGCTCAGAGGCCGCAGCACAGTGGTAGCTGCACCACAGCTTTTAGCTGTCCACAAGAGGTCAATGGCGGTGGTTAACCTTGACAAATAACTATGTTTTGCCCTTGCCCATAGTGGCACAGCCATCAGTATTCCTGTAATTTAATGCGGCTTTTGCTCGAAAGGTCAACCCCCTTTCTCTCACACCCGTATCAACCACCCAGCACAGTGGGTCTGCCCCCTCCCAGCCCCACCAGCGGCACAACAGAGCGGGGACAGTGGCTTGGATCACTTTGCAAACTAGCCTCTTTCCCCACAAGGAAAGGGAGACCCGGCCTCATCTTCCTAGCACGCAGGCAGGAGGCACAAAGCCATCAGAGATGCGCAGGCCAGAGGTGGGAGAGGAAGCTGACCCAACCTCAACCTCAAACACAAACCGCATCTATCACTGCTAGGTTGGGTGGCCTGGTTAGAAACACAGCATTGCTGTTGCAGCTGGGAGGAGTCTGTCTCTGAGCCACAAGGAAAGCAGCAGTGTGCCCCACGTCTGACCGTCACCAGCACCGACGGGGAGCAGAAAGGTGTGAAACACCAAGAGCCAACTACTTCAAGATCCAAGTACGTACAAGAGCCAACACTGCCACGCTGAACCTCAGTCCCAGGATGGAAACAGCACCCAGGCAGCTGCACCTCACCCACACCAAAAGGACGTATGGAAGAGGAGCCAAGCTTTGATGTCTAAGCCACTGTCAGGGGGTGTTTGACCTGCATTAGAAAGGAAATGAGACCAAGTAACTCTGGCTGTAGAAGAGGAGATCTACAAGGCCAGGGAGGCCCACATGACTATCTGGTCCATCTGACACAGCCAGGCTGGTAATTATACTGTGAACTGCAAAGGACTTTTTAACCAAAGCTTGAATAGGAACAAGCAAATTTGACAGGAACAGCGAGATTCTTCCTCCCAAGAATATCCACCTGTTTCTCCCACAGATTGCCTTCTGCAGAATTTCCCACTGCTTTCAGCAGGCATATAGCTGCTCTCCTACCTCTTCAAAGCCAGAGCCCTCCAGAGAGGTTCATTGTCTGGCAGCAAAACAAAGGGGAACAGCAGCACTATCACCTTACACATAGCTAAATGACATCTACCACATCACTGTACCCCCCAAAATGCCACGAGCTGCCAGACCCTTCTTTGTACCAGCACTCCTAGCTTTTCTACCCAGTGGCTGAGTTTTTCAGGTAAGGCCAGTTGGGGACTTCAGCGAATGCTACTGCAACCAGCGAGGCCTGTTTGAAAACCTCCTCTGAAAGACACCGTGCCAGTATGTTTGCTGCTTACCCTGGGGTGCAGGAGTTAAGTGACAGCACCCCTCTTACCACTAACTTGCCCCATGTTGGCTTTGCACAAATGGGGTCGCACATGGCAGAGGCATCCTTGCACTGCTGAGCTCTCGGGTCTGACAGCGCAGCTCAGCATCACTGGCAGGGGCCACTGCACTGCCCCAACTTATGCCAAGACACTTCTTATGCCAGATTTTTCTTTTTTTTTTAATGGGAAGAGGCAAAACCAGACCTCCTGCATGAAGACAATTTGTCTCTTCTGGACAAGTTCCAGCATGAGGAGGGTACTTCATACATATGGGCTCTCTTTCATGTTTGATTGCTGGACTAAGATCACATTGCTGTCCGGCTCAAGGCGGGGGGGGGGGGGAAGAGCTAAAAAACAGACAAATCAGGAAAGCATTAGGTAAACTTAGCTAAGAATACATCTTCTGACCAAATGGAGAGCAATGCTCTTTCACATAATTAGAACGTCTGCAGGAAGTCAGAAAGAACAAACTGTGATGCTTTCAGTGCTGTGAGAGATGTGGAATCCCCGGGAGACAATCACGTCTCTCCCCCAAAGCACTGGGTTGGTGTCCCTGGGCAGGTTGTGAAGGGCGAGTGCAGTTTAAAACACCCTCAGAAACTCTGCCATTGCACTGCAGCTCCAAGGGTCGTCCCTCATTCAACGAAGAGACACGCTTACATGAAGATAATGTGAAAACAAACCCTAAGCGATCAGAAAGCATTTGAGTAGTATCTTTAGATTTGTATAAGGTGAGAAAACACCGGTTTTGACAGCAAAGGGCCAGAGGCACAGTCAGTGCAGGAGCGGGACAGATGAATGGGACTATACTGCACACTGGAGGGGAAGATACTCTGTTACCAACACAGAGTATCAAACAATAAATAATCTTAAATGATCTTATCCTTCCTATAATGACTCCTTCCGTAACAACCTTCTTCTTAATGGGAATGGCACAAATGGCCATAGAAACAGGCAGGCACAGCAATGGGCATATGAGCCTGACACCCACGTTTCTGCTCAGTGTCACCTTAGGTGGGCAGCAGGGATACAAAGGGTCAGATCCTTCACTCTCCAAAGTCAATGGTCAGGTTCAAATCATCCTTAGCCCAGTCCGTTGTTTTGGGAATGAACTCTTTACCAAAAAGGAATAAGTAAACATTTTCCATTCTCTTCTCTTACTAGACATTGAGCAAGAGTAACTTGTAAATTGCTTCCAGCGACTTCGAGACAACAAGGGAACAAACAACTATCAACAAGCATTACACTCGTTCCTTCACACGAAAACAGTTATGAGACTGAAGGGATCCTGACAGACAATTGGAAAGCACTCCTTCTTATGCTAATTTTATTGTATTTTAGACCAATTTTCCATGATTTAAAATGTGCGATGTAATAAAGAGCTGGAATGCCTTCTTTTGTCATAGTATTTCACACCCAAGGCCTCAGAGCCCTTTTGTGAATCAAACTCTGCAATAGTTTTGCAAAGCTAACGGTTTAGGAAGCAAAGAACTGGAAATAGAGGGCAGTTAGGGCAGTTTTCAGAGCTGTTGGTGGTCACAAAGCAGCCTAAAACAAAACCGAAGCATCGTCCGAATATCTGGCCTCCCCGGTCCCGTGCCGGGACTACAGGCTCTTTCCTTCCTCGGGCAGACATCTGATGACATCCCGCTGGTTCCCTTCACCTGGTGCTGGAGCTCCTCACCTGCACACCCACGCTGCACTGTGCCCCGGCAATGAAAGAAATTCAGAAAGAAAGGTGAGACGGTTTCATCGAGGGAGGAAAAAGTAGGAAATGGCCAAAAAAACATTGCACATTTTGGACTATTTCAGATTCTCCCCAGGAAGGGAACAGCATCAGCTATCTTGACATCATTGCTAATCAGACCATAGCTAACTGGGACCATTTGACGGTCCCAGTTCAGTTCTCAGGGACAAGCAGCCCCACTGCAAAAGCCAGTTGAAACTGGCACTGTGAGACAAAGAGCTCAAAGCCTGAGCAAACATAAAGGCTGTGCTGCTTCTTGGTGATCCCACACAAACACATATGGGTGAGGCTTTTTAGTACTTCCCTGCAAAGGAACTTGTCTATAACCATAGGCAATGGTAATGCAAACTTCATTAGATTATTGGCATGTAGCTAAAGGGCTCCAGGGAAACTAGGAGCTGTTAGCTTAACTATACCCATATAGCAAAGCTCATATAACCCCTTCCTGAGACCATTCCTCCACCACGGGCAGGATTTCCAGACAAAATAGGGAAGGATCTGGGGCCTTTCCACTTAATATAGCTTTGAGCAGTATGTTAAAAACAAGTATCTGCCGATGCTTTTTCTGAGCAATAGTCAGCCCCTACACACCTTCGGTTGGGGTAGGCAGGCTTAGGCAGCAGGAACACAACCGTACCCACTACAGTTTGCAAGTACATTTCCATGCCACAACGCAAAACCTCGCTAAGTCCCTCTCAGGAGTTTCAGCTACCACAAATATTCGTAAGATAATTTTCACCACAGCTTTAAAGTACAAAAATTAGTATTATCCTCGTAATTTTCAGGGAAACCTCATATTGTCAAGAGAAATAGCCTGGCCAAAGCCAGATCCCCAAAACTGGGATCTGACTGTAAATGACTCTTCCTATAGACCTCCATCTTACTGCTTAGGGCGTAAGCACTACTAGGGAAGATCACTGGAACATAAAGTGGCTTTAATGTCGGTATTTCCAAAGATTTCAGTGATTATGTCTCATTTTACAACATCAGTTTAGACAGAAACTGAGCAGCCACCAGGTTGTGTGAGGCAGAAGCCTGTGCCCGTATGAAACACCCTCCACACCTCAAAGCAGCACACGTACAAATCCTCCGCGCCTCCAAGAGTACGAAGCAGGGTGCACGCAGACGGCGCGGACGCTTGCTCTCAGCGGCTCTCAGGAATGTGCCGCTTGCGGGGCGGCTCGATGATACGCCGTCCTGCATCCAGGAGGGCTTTGTTCTCTGTGGGGTGAAACCTCAGCCTTCAGTTTATTAAATGCAATTGCAGAAGCCAAAAGGATGAGTCACAAAGCCGGTTGTGTAAGCACGCATATGATGAAAGCACAGAGGACGTGCATTTTCCTCACAGGTCTGGCAAAGCCCTTCTAATGGGCACGGGTGGCTGGTTGGGGCAGAGCCCCCATCCGTCACCCCCCACCTGATGCCAGCGACGGCTCAGACAGATGGCCTGTGCAGGTACTGGCCGCAAACCAGCCACAGAGCCATAAAGCAAACAGTAGGTACGGTGGCAGTAGTGGGGACACACTGGCACGCAATCTCTCCCGCAACACCAGAGATAAAGCTCTCTGTGTTGCTAGTCAGGATTCGGCCAATAAAAAAGGGGGAGCTGCGAGTCCCTTCTACCTTCCTCCAATGTGGTGCTGTCTCTCCCTGCCTTGCTGGCCACATTAGCTCCCAACCCACCTTCTCACTGCCCCTGTGCCCCAGCCCCTTTTTAAAGATAAAGTAGGAAAAAAGGAAGGAAGGGGAAGAGGGATGAGCACCCCTAAAGCTCCACCAACAAAAGCTGCCGGCACAGGACATCTTCACCTCTGAGCAGATGACAAACAGTACCGACCACAGGACGCAAGACATACAGAAGCAAGAGCTACAGCATCTCCTGGCTCAAGCTGGGCAGCACTTCTCTGATCCCCCAAGCTCCTACTCATCAGACTGAGGACTCCTACTCAGCAGACTGAGGACCATACACCAGGACCAAACACCTGCCTGACCACAGGAGCTGCAGAGGGGCAGGCGGTCTTTTGCTGGGACCAGATTCCTCTCTTCTGCATTGGGCCTGACCAACAGGCTTTTTCTTGGGAAAAACAAGGCTGCCTGGGGAGCAGCACCAGGGGAGAGGAAAGGGAGAGCAAACACCTGCGGGTGCTGCTGCTGTGGCAGAGATATCTTGACCTCAGAGAGGAACCTGCTCGAATCCCCACAGGATCTAGAAGGAAAACAAAAGCTGTGGCTTAAAATCAGCTCCAGGGACAGCTGTGCCTTTACGTGGCCAACGCTCACAAGCTTCCACCCCACGGCTGTGACCTCCTTTGGTGGTGTAGGTAGACCCTTGGAAAAGCAACCAGGGGTCGGATCCGCTTTGTTCTCCTCACCCTGACTGTCTCTTTTCCTTACCCCCTGCCTCCAGCCAGATGTGCTCACTGCCTCTCTCCTGCCAGCCCTTGCGTTCACCCTGGTGTTAATTCAGCAATTCAATTCAGGAAGCTGATCCAGCTGAATCCTCAGCAAGAAAAAAAAAGAAGTTTCCAACCAGAATACAAGCACTGCCTTTGAACACAAAAACCTTCCTAATTTGTTTTAAAAAAACACAGAAGAAAGAAAGAGAGACTGAAATATCTTCATAAAAACCTCCTTTTAAGATGAAGTATCACAAAAATACTGACCTCCTAACACCGTAAACTGAGTTTGAAGAGAAGATGGTGCTTTTACTGAGAGAGACATCAGGCTGTATGGAAACCATCACTGGTTTACTCTTTTGAAATAAATCAGCTGGCAAAGTTATGACATGACCTACTTAATTTGTCTTGAAACTTGACAAGCATTTAAGATTTGTTCCCAAAGCCTGGAAAAGGAGAAAG
Source organism: Gallinago undulata (assembly GCA_026546715.1). Lineage (NCBI taxonomy): Eukaryota > Metazoa > Chordata > Aves > Charadriiformes > Scolopacidae > Gallinago > Gallinago undulata. The sequence goes on along the minus strand of JAOTQQ010000023.1, from coordinate 19,853,588 downwards.
GGGGAGCAGGAAGGGAATGAAGGCATCATATCCAAATCCCTGCACCGAGACATCATCCTCTTTTAGACACTACAAAAAGGCACCATGACAGCAGTCAGTGGCTGCAGCAGTGCTACTAATGAGAGGAAAACTGGGCTCCAGCAGCCCTCAGAAGGAAGTTTGGTCCATTGTCCTGCCTTAACACAGGTCAAACACAGTGATTCTAGCAGAGATTTGTTCCATATATTTTGAGAATTTTCTGCTGATGAAGGCTTTGCTCCACACCCGAGCAAGCTATCTTCCATCAATTTTTTGCATAAGCCTCCTTCCTTTCTGCGTCAAAGGCCATACACCCATTTAAATGGCTAGCAGACAAAGGAGTAACACCTTCCCTTTCTCCTCGCAGCCATCCTCTATGGAGCAAGAGGTTGTCATTGCACCAAGAACTTACTCTTGCCTCTCCATAGCTTGCACCTTCTCTCTTGTTGTCTTCTCACTTCCTCATTTCTTCCTGTTTTACACAAAACATGGTGCCCAAACTCATGGTACTTTTGTGTACCTGTGCCCCCGGTTCCAACACACTCCTGCACTTGTTTCAGTTTCAACATATACTACAGAGTACACCTCCCTACTGTCAGCCCACCCCCTTGAAAACTTTCAGTAACTCATCCAGAATCCCCTTTTTCCTCTGCTGTTTTTTATTATTTTTATAACTTATAAGCTGCCATATCCAAAACAAAAAATAGGCAGTAACACTCTACAGCTCCATCAAAAATCCAAAATCTCCTTGCTCTTTCTCAGGTGAGACGCTGAGAAAACTCCACTGACACCACCAGGAGCATAGCACTGCACAAAAAATGTGGCTCAAGGGCTCCAGAAACCAAAAGGTTTGGCAAGTATACCTTGGTGTTTTAATTAAAAATCCTTGATAGGTTTAAAAGTGTTTGAGTGGGTTTTTTTTTTGTTTTGTTGGGGTTTTTTTCGTAGGGGAGAGAAATTGATTATATCTACCTGGGTGTATTTATAGCAGCTTAATCTTCTTTGAGGTTTCATATTTTCTCTGATTTGATAAGATTGTGGCCCTTTAATAAGTTGAAGTATTCAGATGCTTATGACAATCTGGCACTCAAATTGTTTGCTTTAGCATTGCAGATTGCACAAGAGACATGAAAGGTTTCAGTGTAGCTGGAAAGTCACTTTTGATGAAATCACACATCGCTCCAGGGGCTGCATTCTTTACAATTTGTGCATATTGATGATATGTGTCTTCAGATGCATTTTGGCAAACCCATGCCATTTTCAGAAATCCATCTGGGACTCAGGAACAAAGCAAACACACACGAACATGAGGAAGACAGAGCTGGCACAGCTACCGGATGGAATTTCTTTAAGGAAGCTAAATCGCTTGTTCATTTTGCTGGCACAAAAAGATAGGAAAATGAGTGTTCCTGCTCTTGATGAACTTTGTGATATTGTTAAATCCTTCAGACAACATATAATTCATGGCAAAGCTGTGGCAGAATTCCTTTGCACTTATCCACAGTGTGGCTCTCCCCCAGAACACAGATCTCTGTCTTCATTTCATACACAAAAAGTTGCCCAGATGAACAATAGCTCTAACTTTAGAGAAAAATCAGAACACTTGCCTCTATTTTTTTGCTTCGACCCTGCCAAAACTTATTATGACTCCATCAGCTGCATAGTTTTCTTGCACTAAAAGAAAAAAATACAGAAGCAGACTCCGTGCTGCGATATGGACTGGCAGATGACTTCCAATGAGAGTTTACCAGATAATGCCTTGAGCTTTGCCACACAAACACCAAAGGGGATGGCGAAAGCGGTGCCCCATACCTGGCAATGCCCCTCAGCACCAATGTCACCGAGCAGCGCTCCCAAGGCTGCATGATGACACATCCCTGAGCCCACAGCAGAATAAGGAGGGGGCACATACTTGAGCTCTGACCACTAAGGCCAGGCTAGATCTCATTCGTAGGTGCCAGCAAACATTTGAGTTACCCCAGCTGAGGATTTAGTCCGGGACTGCAAATCGTAATTAATACCCATCCCAGCTTTGCATTTCTTCTGGAAAAGAGCAGTGAATCACTGAAATGGAAGCCTGCAGAGGAAATCCTCAGCCACAACAAAAAGATTTCATGCTTATCTCCCCCTCTCAAGTATTTTAGCAGACAGACAGAGGATTTTCCTTCCAGTGACAACAATAACTACGCTCATTGAAGAAAAATATGTGGAACAGGAAGACCTGCATTCCTTGTGTGAAAAATAAGAGCTGTCTGTGCCAACTGCATTTTTCAGGAACAACTCATCCACACGAAGAAATGGCTGCTGTGATAGTGTCATGATCAGTGAGGCCTATGGTAGCATGCTATATAACTGACAGATGGGAGAAGTAGAGAGAGAAATGTGGCTTGGTCTTTGTTTCTTCCAAAGTTTCCATTATTAATATGCCTCTTTGACTCACATTTGAATGACTCATGTCTTCCCAACTCCTTGATCCCACTGCTTTGTGTGGCAATTTTACCTTATTCCTAATTGTACCATTCCCAAAAGTTTAGTTATTTTGTATTTAAGAAACCCCTTGAAATAAATCTTGACATCTTGGGCTCTTCAGGGCAAGGATTTGGAAAGCTTGTCCTGCAATCATTTAGGCATGTACTTCACTTCTTATGTAGGTCCTTAAATTAATTAAACTTACCAAAGTGGTAAGGCTTAGATGCAGCCTGGTAGTCCAGACAACAATTCGTCTATTGGATTTGATTATTATTATTTTAAAAAGAGAACTCAAAGAGGGGAAAAAGGAGCTGGGAATATTTGCTATCCTCTTCTGGAAGGAAAACGAGCGTCAAAGACACCAGCCTCACATATGAGTTACGGAAGTGCCCGCATTTTACCACATCCTGTAGTTAAAAAAACAAGGACAACACATTTCCCACTCTCCACCTGACCACTATCATCTTCAGAGAAGAAGCCCATGGACACTTCCCAGCTGCAAACTTTCCAAATTTCCTGAAGTCTTCCCGTAGCTGGCGGCACCAGTGCAAATGCTTCTCCCACATCCAAGATTTTACTCAAGTTGCCCATGGCTATGACACGGAAGGGCACTGCCCCCTTTAAGCATGGGTGCCATGACTCTCTTGTTTCCATTGTGCCAGATCCTCGGGACACGTAGGGCAAAATCAAATGCAGAACACGAGACACCCATGGGCTAAATGTTGGGATGTGATTGAGGAGTAGCAGAACAGGCAGGCGTTTGTAGGTGGGGGCTACGCACATCAGCCCACTGTCAGCACGCTGCGGGGCTCACTGCACCATGCTCGCCCGGGCCAGCGGAGGAGGGCATTCGGCGCCAGCCGAGAAAGCAGAGACTGAGCTGTGCCAGTCTCAGAGTGTAAAAACACTCAGCTCCCTTTCAGCCATTAAAATGAATGAAGAGCAAGACTGTTTGGATAAACATCAGCCAAAAGAAACCTTGGAGGCAGTCAGAAGGCTACTGCTTCATACAATATAGACCATGTTTCCAAATACAAATATTACACTTGGCAAAGACACTCCTTTGCTTCATGAGTTATGTTGCATTTTTTGTTATGTTTAAGTTTGTGCAAGAGGTATAAATAGCTGGACTGGTATTAAATGAGCTTTTCATTTTTTTTTTTTTTGCAAAATATCAAAAATGGTCCCAGCTCTTCATGGAACAAACACATACTATATTCTTGTGTCTGAATTTTCACTGCTAATTACAGAAAGCACCATGTAACTGAAAAACAATGTTCAAAAGCCAGACGTGAAAAATACAACTTTCCTATATGAAGTAATTTTTTAGAAAGCTGTCTAGAGAAGGGCATCTGGTTCACCATATAATTTACATGTGTGCATACATGCTTATTTGCCCAACAGAATAGTAATTAGTTTCTGCTCACACTATGCTACGACATGAAAAGCCCTGTGTCCAAGCTGAGGAAGAGTGAGTGACACAGAGGGACTCAGTTTTGGTCTTTGGCCACAACTGCTTTGGTTGATCCCGTATTCCTCAAAAGCAGTGTTAATAGGCAGTCCCAATTACACACATACAGACACATGACTACAGTTTCTATTGCATACAGCTACCCTAGCAAACCTCAGGGACCATCCATGCCTCTGTCTCATCATAAGAAGATACTACAACCTGGAGGCCCACAACATCCACTGTAAGTCTATTTCAGGTTAACTTCAGCAGAAGTACACCTGGGGTTGGAGATTAAATTCTTCAGTGAGAGGCAGCAAGTTACTTGAGGTGGTTATTCATCTCAAACTCAAACACAACCACATACTAATCACCAGAACACACCGGAGGCCAAACGGCGCTTTTATTTGTTCTTCGATAAATCTAAGTGTGCGTAAACACGAGAGCACAGCAGGGCCCTGACTAGCCAAATCCCCAGCTAGAGGGGTCCCAGCCACAGCCAGGACCTGACACTGCTTCTTTATCGGCACGACAGCAATGTCTACCTGGTTTAACCAATTCATACCTGAATGGATAAGCAAGTTACTTTTAAAGATGGGTACGAATCAAACTACCCAACAGTGATGCAACACTAAATGACAGTCTTAGATAAACCACAGAGAGGAGTTAAAATACACTGTTAGTTTAGCATTGCAAAGGACTTGCAACTTCAGACAACACAAAGGGCTGCCTATTCCCTCTGAAAGTCAGTACTTACTTCCACTAAAAAAAAAACCCTTATCAAATATTCCCAAGTATTGCAGAAGTGTTACAAGACCGCCATGCCAACAGAGCAGGCATTAACTGAAAATATGAGGGTATGATTAATCCTGCTGCATCTCCCAGGCCCACAGCAAATGCATATTGCATATTATTTACTTACAGAGGGGATAAAGAGAGTGGCACACAAAATCCTCTGCTAAACCAAAGAGTTTTTGCTTGTGGAAGGCCTGAACGCTCACCACGTACATCTATTATTTAATGTGCTGTGCATCCATTCTTCTGACCTCAGCAATCAGACAAGAGCAATCAAGGAAAGTCTCACCTGCACAACTGCCTCTGAGGTTCAAACATTATTTCAAATGCTGCAGATTAACAGTTGCAGTACAAAATTAAATGCAAAGTCATCTTCTTCTGTAATCCCTCACGGTTTTGCTGATTATTTCTGGTTATTTGTCCTCGTACCAACATAGGAAAAAATATTGACCACCACTTATACACTGACTGACCAGAGTAAGAATTACTTTTTAAAACCCCACAGAAATGTTGGTAACTTTAGCTCCTGACAACAGTATATGGTAGCTGTTGAGCATTTCAGGAAGTGTTTGACCAGCAATAATCATCCTATAGCAGCGTAGCCAGTCTTATTGGAAAGGCTTCTGTTCATCTTGTAACCAATGGTTCTTGACCTCAAGAAAGTTCAAATTTTTGGCTGTGAGAAGTAGCTTGTTTTTCAACCACCATGATAATCCCCAGAAAACATACTTAGAAAGAGCTGAGTTAGACTTACCCAGCTTTGTACTCATTTTATACGAAAACAGCAACTCCCAAAACAAAGGTGTGGGACAAAGCAAACACACTGTAAATAAGAGAAGAGCCATTCCTTGCATTTGCTTACTGCCACTCCTCATTTGGAAAAACTTATATTTTTAACACCACAGAATTAGTACAGGGTGGTGAGCCCCAGGCTGTCATTAGAGGCTGCCAAATGAACCAATGTCCCTTGTGTCAGTAAGTAAATAGGGGTGTACGAGTGTTGAACAAACAAACAAACAGAGTGGGCAGGGGTGTCTTTTGGACACCAGCGTTGGTCAGTGGAGTAGGAGTCAAAAGAAACCCTGTGCTATTTTCTCTCTGCATTTGCACCAGACACTGGTACGGGGGCCGTGCATCCCTATCTGGACTAGTGAGATCAGTTCGGTTACCTGTTTCATTGTGGTTAAACTCATTGAAAGATCTCCTCCTGCTCTCAGACAAGCATTGAAGAAGTACAACACGAAGGAAATTCAGCCTCTGGATGAATTGCTTTGGTCAGCGAGATTCCTCTACAATCCAGGCAGATGGTGGCCTCTCCAGAGCTGCAAAATATATAAGCAGAGTTGCATACTTTTTAACAGGTTTTGCACAAAGCCATATCGCAATAGCGGCTGGACCTGGGAGCCCTCCTGTCCAACCATGGGCAAGGGAAAGCACCTGGGGCTGCAAAGCCACTTTCTGGAGTAGGTCCAGCGTGATGTGGAGGAGGAGGCACGGTCGGACAAAACTGGGTTGTCAGTGTACTGTGAAACAGTTTATAATTCACATACAGACAAATCTGAGTGAATGGTATGAGCTCCATGCCTGCCCACGCACAGTGACTTCAAATATTCTCCTCTTAATAAAGCCCTGGGAAGTTAAATGCAAATCAGGCTTGTGACACCTATCTGATGGTGGCCTTGCCAGGCAAACTTCCCTGCGTTTGTACGCAGAAACAAAAATACTATCCTTCATCTCTTCACCTCCACAGTGCCCACAAAAGCCTACCAGCATTTCTTCTAAAATTGAAGTCTTACTCATGCATAAAGGAGAAAAAAAAAAAAAAAAAGAGAGACTGAGGAAAATACACTACGATGTACAGACACTTGGCAAATGCTGGTCTTGGTTTCCATGTGGGCAACAGGATAGCCCAGCCAGGGTAGGGCCCTTGCTGTTCCCTGGGCCCTCTTACAGCTTTATTTATGGTAGCTGTGATTCTGCTGAAGATTTCATTTTCTCATTCACATAATCTTCCCCACCTCTTTACTCCATCTTCACCCCAAATCCAAAACTGTCCTTTACTTTGCAGCCAGATCACTTCCTCTCCTTAGGTAAGATAGTTCTGCTAAGAAAAAGTATGACTTTAATATGCTTTGACTTTGTTTTTTATGGTTACTATGGATTGAAGAGTTAATATTAAAGCTTTCTTATTTTTAAAATGTAAAAGCAGTATTGCACTAAACACACTCACCAAAAGAAATACTGTTTTCACTTGGATATTGTTACCAAAAAAATCTTTCTAAATGACCTACAGAACTGCTGACTGTGATTGTCACACAGGCAGCAAGGACAAAGAACATGCCAAGTACAGGGATATTTTTAAATCACAGTCTACAGGTAGAAAATAAGCAACAAGCTACCAACTCTGTGTTGGCATCCCCACTGCTGTACACCTTTCTAAGGAGTTACTGCTTCTACAGACAGACTGCCCTGAGACTTTTTTCCTCCCCCACTTTTTTATGTAAAAGAAATAGGTGAAAACAGCCCATAGCCTCCTTCCAGCACAAAGTGGATTCTCAGTTAAGAAATGGATGTGGGACATGTTCCCTCATGTTTGCAGTGGCTGTTGCCTTTCAGAGGTGAGATGTTTGTTTTCAAAGGGGAGGGAGTTTTCCCCCCCATACACAGACATCCCTCTGGCCATGCAGTCGTGCACCTCTGGGCTGCCAATCACTCCTGCACCTCTAACTGTTGTAGATTGTGCATAACCTGAGGAGATTTGGAGGTTTTGCCCAGGGTGGCTCTGGAGCAGTTTATTGCGAAGCTCTGCTGGCCATCCCAGGTGGGCACAAGGTCTGTTAAGCAGTTTGGAAGAACTGTATAACTCAAAGGCATCATTCAACTACAGCTAAACACTTGCCTTCTTTATCCTCCTGAAAACTGTTCTTGTTTCTACACCAGGGACATGTGTTCATTTCGATTACTTAAGTTTAGCATCTTGTCAAAAATCTCCCAAAGGTCTTGCATTTTGCAGAGGCGGATGGTGTTATGAAAACACAGGAGCTGCACGGCCAACCAGGGGTGGGCATCACCCCCCTGGGACATCTGACAGCCCCTCATATTTCCTGCACTTCCCTCCATCCCATGGAGCCACGTGGCTCCAAACTCCAACATGTTCACAAGTTAGTGACATTTCTACGGGAGGGCATTAGGCAGCCATGATTTAGCTGGTGAGGAAGTAATGATTTATAATAACATTTGAAGCAGGTCATTAAATATGACCCCCTCATTGCAAACCCCATGCTGAGCAAGGTATTTTTTTGCAAATGATTTACCATCAAGTTCTTCGTACTTCTGCCTAGTAGCTTTTCCATAGCTGAAGTCAGAACCACTCATATTTCCCAAGCCCTGGGAGCACTTTTTTCTTCAAACTGTGAAGACATCTCGGAGCTCCTGCAACTTGGTTAGGGTAGCCTGGCAAAGAGGCAGAATTCGGGGCTGCTTAAAGGATGTAGCTGAGTTTTCTGATCTGAACTTCACTTTGTTAGAAATACAATCCAACCCCAAAGCTTCTGAAGTGAAAGCAACTCAGTTTTAGTTTTCCTCTTTTCTCCTTACCTACAAGGTGCTCCGCCAATTCCACTCTTCATTCTTCTCAAGCTTCCAACACAATGTCATCCAAGCATCACCCAGAAACACACTCAAAGCTGTGACTGTCTCTTTACAACCCAGCTTTTTGGGAAGAATTTGTGCCAGACCCTATGGCCACAGCCATCTCAGGATGCAGAAGTGCAGAGCATCCTGCAGGAGGCTGGAAATTACACAGCAACACCAGGCAGTTGTGAAAGCACCCAGCACACCTATTGCTGTCAAAACCCAGCAGAGAAGCCTGCCTCCCAACAGAGACTGCAGCAAGAGAGCAAGGGGACCAGCTTTCTTATTCCCTTCTTTTCCTTTAATTCACAGAAGGAAAGTCTGCTTTAATAGCAGGGAGATCAGACTGTTGTGCTGCTGCCTTAATGTTAACAAGGCCTGAGACAGCCCCAACACTGTGACAAGGGATATAAAAAATAGAAGGTTGCTCTTGGGTATGCAGCTAACTACTGTTTCATTCTGTCTGCCTGACATTGCTGAATCTCTACCTTCCATCTACCAAAGAAGGGACACTGCTCTTTTCTGAACTCTCAACTACAAACCCAAGGTGAAGCTAAGGCCACAAGGTGGGTCCCCGCCGGCGCGTGAGCACCCAAAACCCACAGCAGTCCTGTGTCTGCTAAGTGCCCGTGCCTTGACTTATGCAGGGAGGATTTCTGCTGGGGGTTGCCACTCTTCCTGGGATGGCTGTACCCCAACTTGGGCCAAGCCAACTCAAACCAGAGGGCAGTAACGGAGCACCTGGACATGTTCTGCTTTGTGGGGAAACCTCAAATCCTGCTTGCCCATGCTTCTCCGGGAGTGGTCATCTTCAGCATGAACCTGCAGATACGCCTTTTCAGGGCAGAGAAATTCGGGAATGTGAAGCTATTGCTGCAGTATTCATATCCCACTTTTCCCATCATTAATAAGTTCCACTCATAATCTTCTTAAATGCATTTATAGTTTTGCAACATCTCATAGCCCAGTCCAAACTCCCACTAAAGTCCATGGAAGCAATCTATCCTGCATTATGTCAGCTCTGGGCCAGGATTCAGTCTCCAAAGGACAATCACAACTGAAGATAAGCAAACAAGCTACACAGTTTTGTTTGGTTTTGCCTTTTAAGTATAATTTTTCATCTGTGTAACCAGAACTGTTCCTTCACAAATGAGGCTGGATCATACTGCATGCTGCATTTTATAGCATGAGAAACAAAATGTTAGCATTTATTTAGCTAGCAGATTTCTTTTGCCTTTTACGGCAGCAAAAAAACCAGCCTCCACTGAAAAATGAGAATCCTTACTCTCATCATAAAGAATACTGCTCTCTGACATTCTGATGTCCCTTAAAATAGAAGATACTTAGAATACAAAAAATAAGCACGTACAATGATGTACAATACATCTCATTCTTGCTTTAGGACTAGGCCACATATAAAAGGTATCAATACCAAAACCATCCAATATTTGATGTCAAGCACTGGATGCTCTGTAAGCCTGTTCATACCTAGACCACAAGCAGCTAGAAGAAGACAACATTTTCTAGGCAGGTGGAAGAAGACAACACTTTTAAGAAGGCAGATAACAGTTTCTTTGATGCAGAAAATCATATAAATCATACAAGGTAAAACTAGTTGCTTGTGAGCATGTTTGTAACCTTGTTTTTTTAAATGGCTCCAGCTTTGGACAATTACAGGCAAGTGAAACTGCCCTCATTGATGCCAGCCTTATTAATGCTTAGCACAAGCTATGCAGCTGCTCAAACACAGCCTCAGAGTTGAGCCCAGCATGTACAGAGCCACCAGGGAGATGACTGAATTTACTGGCGCTCAGCGTTGGGCTCTAGGTCCTTAAAAATAGAAAGAAGTATGTGTTGAATTTCAACCTCCCCAGGCAACACAGTTTATGCAAAGACTGCTTTCCTTTCAGTGTCTTTACAAAGCCAGGTTGGGAAGCAGATTTGCTCTCCACAGTTGGTGTGCCAGGCAATCACGCAGCAGTCACAGCTCTTTGCTAACACCTCAAGAACAACAGACAGGCTTAATCCTAAAGATGCGTTCCCAACAGCCCCGGGGAAAAAACATAGCAGATGTTTTGTATACAAAGGCACAACAGGCTGATGCTCTGCCCAACTTGGACAGGAGCAGTGCTCACTCACACCTTCACTCTCAAGCCCATCAGTAGTGGAGGGGCAGGAAGGAATGTGGAGCCCAAGTTGTGGTGTTACCACATGTATTAAATTCCAATACTGAAACAGTGTCACTGTCTGTGGTACCCCCCTGTGGCCAGGTCTGACATAGCAATCTCTGTGCCACCTGCCACATTTCTTCCATCGCAAACTCTCTGCACTTCTTCATCCATACCAACTGCTGTGCCATCTGCAATACTTCTTCACCTCTAGTCAACTCCATGCCACATGTTCATCCATAGCGATCTCTGTGCCACCTGCAACACTTCATCCCTCACCATCTCCATGCCACACAGCCTTCCGTAGCAACTTCCAACCCACCCCGCAATTCTTCATCCCCACCAATCTCTGCGCTGCCCTTGATCCTTGGCTCCTGAGCACTGCCCTCAGTGAGCACAGGACTCCTATGGGGCCAGACCTTCCCTGGCACAGGGCACAGCAGCCCCGAGCTCTGCTGCTCACTGGAGACTGCCCAGAGGAATGGAGCTGCCCTTTCCACAGCTCTCTGCTGGGCAGCTTTGTAGGGATGGCTCCTGCCTCTTTCCACATCTTACAACCCAGCCACTCCTACAGCTTCCCTCCAGCTCTCTGTGTGCAGTGGTAAGGGCCCAGAAGCTCCCCACAGGCACTGTGCATCCCCAGCCACCTACACCTCCTCTGTTTCCAGCAAGCACAGCCCCTGTCAGCCCTTGGCAGGCTGCCGCTGGCTGCACCCAGCGTGGCAGGGCAAGTCTGGGCTGGGAAACAAAAGGAAATGGTGTGAGGACACAAGGTGCAGAGGGTTTTCCTCCTCATCTCTGCCCAGACCTGTGTGCTCAGCAGACACATGGCACCAATCCTGATTTTGGAGGATAATGAAGACGCAGGGGAGCCCTGGGATGCAGGAGTTTTACCCAGCTGATTTCAGAAGCAGGCAGCTGGTGCACCAGGCCCCAGGCCCATCATTTCTCTTCACAGTCCAAGCGCAAAGGCTACTCTTTTTGCTGCTGGGTTGAGGCGGGGGGGGGGAATTTTCTTTTTAGCCTTTTTTTCGATATGGCAATGCAATGCCAACAGATGGAGCTGTTCAGAGCAGAGACCGCTCACTTTGGCAGAGCACAGAGGAAGCAGCGGACAAGAATGGAATTCTAATTATTAAGCATAATGAGAGATGAATCATCTCCAAGCAGGGGACAAACTCTATTTACTATGCTAAAGTGAAAAATAAGTCTGTCAACAAAGCTATAGCCAAGAATGGAGGAATCCCAAGATGTCTCCATCTCTGCATGTGAGGATGTTCAGTCCCAGGAGAGAGGAAGGGCTCATCACACCCCTTCAGCAGAGGGCTGGAACCTCACGGCTCTGTGCTGGACTCACATGTCACTCACCAGAGCTTCAACCAGAGCTTCAAATCAAAAGGATACATTGTGCAGGACTTCTTCCTTCCCACCAGCCTAATCCTAGACTTCAACACCAGAACACACTGCCATGGCACAGAGCTTCCCCCCATCACCTCCTTGGAGTTGAATCAAAGTCCTCAACCCTCTTCCCTAAAATGAGGCCACAAGCACAGCATGAAGCCACCACAGCTCACCACCAACCAGGGATGTATTACAGGCTATCAAGAGGACAGGAAAGAGTAAACCACAGGTGACACTTCTTGGATTTGTGCATGCACGTGTGTGGACAGTGAATTTGAGAGCTGCATCATCTCACCAGGGAGCAAACTGCTAAATCCAGTCAAATGTTGCTTTTTTCTTTTTCCTGGCATGATGGACCAAAATAAAATGTATTTGGTATCCTCACTGACACATGCCTGACAAAGAACAAGGTCTTGCACCCTGTCTGCCAGGGAAATACAAGTAATTAGAAAATTTCAGATGATATGTCAGCTCTCACTTGAGAGACTTTTGCCTTTTTGTTATTTTCAGGTAAGGAGAATTAATTAGTTACCAGGGATGGGAAAAGGGCTTGTGTCTTCTCTCCACCCACATGAAAGGTTTCAGCAAAGAAACATAAGATTATGGGGTCTTTCTAATCCCTGTTCCAAAAAGGCACTGTATCTACTTTTCTATAATGGCTACAGGATTTTTCATGGCAAGATTACCGGAACATTGCATTGTTCCTAGCAAAAGTACTGCACGTGCACTAACAGATGAGAATTTACAGGGCAGAAAAAATAAAATGCATCAGTACAGAAAGCAGACATGGATCCCTCATCACCTTCACCACCTCCACTGTTGCCAGCAGGGATGCACTGGCTTCTTCAGGTGATATTCAGTGTGACGTTACATTATCATGCAGCTGATTTTTACCAGTTGTGAAAAATCTGAGCAATAAAAAAGGCAAATAAATTGTTGGGGGGAACCCTTTTGCACCAACCTAAAAAGTTCTAAATTGTGAATCAAGCTATTCTGTAATCACTGGAACAAACAACGCCTGGTTTCTTGCAGATTTGTGCCAACTGGAGCTCGCAGCAACCTACATTTTAACACTAACTAGGAAAAAATCCTCCTGGGATCCTCAAGGGACTCATCAGTCTCCTTTCAATTCAGGAACTTACTGTAGTTCTTTATTCTTTCTCACCACATACATTGATTTAGTTGGGGAAACTTAATTGTTTACACTCTGTTAATAACATTGGACAGCTGATGGTGTTGGGGGAAGCAAAGAAAGAGGAACAGAGCAGAGTGGAGAGAACAGAACATAGAGATGGATGTACATAAAGACAGCACACATATATCAAAACCTTATTAACAAGAGCACACTAACCTGAGAAAACCCATACCTAGGATTGCCAAATGAACAGGTAATCACACTTACTAGCCAGCCTGGCCACTAAATAAATGTTAAAATGTAGTTTATGGAGAATACTCTTTGATTCATTTAAAATGAAGGCTTCAAGGGTTTTCTCAGGTACCAAATTATTCTGCTGACTCTTGACAGTAATTCACTGCTAGAAGGAGCAATAGCACCAGGGTGGTGGAAACAGACTCTAGTACTCCTGGTACCATGACTGCAAACTGTCATGCTGTAGCATTCAGAAAGCATCCTGAACAAAGTGTGACGTATCCTCAGGGCAGGTTTTAGGCAAGGGTGAGCAGTACAGTGCAGTGTTTTGGGCTAGAGGGAAATCAACAGGTCATGCTTTCTTCATTAAAAAGGAAGCCTTTACGTATGTGCCATTTATGTCTGCGATTCAATCTACACTTATATAGATGAAGGACTAGAATTTGAATTGGGTTGAAGACAAAGAACTTGAGTGCTGAAACTCAACCCATTTCTTAATTTTAAATGAGTTTTTGTGACTTTAGAGTAAATAAAAATACTTTTACTGTAGAAAAGCAAAAAAAAAGACATCTTAGTTTCAAAATTGAAAACAAATAAAATAGAAAAGTACCAAAAGAAGAAACAGCATTAGCTCATACCTGAACTTAAAACTCTGAGTCACATTTTGGACATCAGGATAATTCAGTTGCCTCTGCCTCTTATATATTGTTTTCAACAGTGAACTTTGTCCTGGGTTTCTGTTCATGATTTATAGTTGGGAGTTCCCTTATTTTTGAGTTCTCTTCTAAATACCTCCCTTATATTTGTCAAGATTCTTGAAATCTACCTGGGAATAAATATTTTTTTAATGTGCAAAGAAGACACTTAGCTTTTTCTATCCCTTCATCCTTTTCCCCGAGGAATGAACTGGACTGTGGTTCTCAAATTGTAACATTTTGCAAATCAGATACCATAAAGCACTTTCTGCTGTGCCATGGCATCACATGTGTTTTGGTTTGCTAATCTTCTTTCATGGACATTACACGACACATTAATACAATAAACATGGGGTTTAAAACAATCTCCCCTCCTCAGACACACACAGTATTAGTTTTAAAGCCATCATGTCACAACATTGACTGTTAATTACCTCAAGACTTGGCGTGCTCTTATTTCCCCAGAGGACTTCACTGCCTTTTGAAAGGTCTAGCCTCCAAACTTTAAAAAGTGTTTCTTCATCAGATTGGGAATTACACTTAACTAGAGATGATTCCTGCAAAATTAGACACAAATGCAACTTTATAAACACAGCAAATTTTTCCCAACAACATCCACAGTGCATTGTAGCAGTTACTTCCAGACAGGGACTAGAACAGAATAAGAGCAACGTCTGACAAGTGAAATAATCACAGTGAGTGTGATGAGGGGGCAGTTTCATTTCATACTTAATCTGATTTAACATCAGTCAAATTAGTGTATCCCATCCTCCCCACCCTGCTTCCAGCCATGCAATCCCTTATTTCCTTTACGTTAGCTCTAGCAATCCTGCAGCTGCAGGGCACAAAACGTCAGTTCACTGATCCAAGAGCAAACTAACCTCCCAGAAAAAAGAGTTTCCCTCCTGCCAAATTTTACTCTCGGATTTGGTCCCGAAGGGCATTGTGGATGGAACTGTAATTGGTATCTGTGGCCTGTGGGCCTTGGTGCCCACCCAGCCTCCCCCCTCTCCAGGAGGACAGCAGGGAGGAGAAATTAAGAAGAAAAAGTTCGTGGACTGATGTAAAGAGAAGGAGATAGCTTGTCAAGTGCCACAGTGGGCAAAACCTACTTGACCTGGGGAAAACTAATTTAATTTATTGCCAGTCAAACCAGGCTTGGACAGTGAGAGACAAAGGCCTTCCCCACACGCCCCCTTTCCCAGGCTCAGAGCCACCCCCTCACCCTAAACCCCTCACCCTCTCCTGCAAGAGGGGCTCGGAGGCTGTTTCTTACGTTTATTTACCTTACCCCTCGCTGCCGGGCACTGTTTTGACCCTTTTCCTAAAGCTGCGTCCCCCGAAGTTCTCCTGGTGTCGTGGATGGGCCGGGCCGGGCCGGGTCCGGGCGGTGTCCTGAGGCACCGCCCCTGGAACCAGCTGGAACCGGCCAGAACCGGCCGCAGCTGGCGCGAGGCAGCCCCCGCCTCTCTCTCCTCAGAGGCCCCGGCCCGCCCCGCCCCGCTGCACAGCACCACACCTGGGACAAAGGAGCTCGCTTTTAGCCACAAAAACCTCAAGAAGTAGTTTTTTCAAATACCGACTGTTTGATCTCGACTTTAAATTCAGTCTCCTCTGGCCCAGGGGCAGCGGGGACAGGAGGTTTCACACAGCGTCACACTGCCCACCTGCACCACTCAGATACAACTCACAAATTTAAGGAAACAATTCTAAAAAAATACATTTGACAGGATTTCAATGAGGGCTGCTATCGTGGTTTATTGGCACGTAGCCTTGAACGTGGGGGTTTTGCCGCTGCCGAGTTGTGTAGCAGCAAACCCAAATCCTTGCTGACGCCTGTGCTGTGTACCCTATACCCTTCAAACACACACACACAGAGTGAAACCAGGGCTGTGGAAATGATCACCTTCAGAAAACTGTCTAAATTATAAAACTCTGCCAAGACCTAGCACAGAGCTCCCTTTGGAGCAGTCATTGCCTGGCCCTATCAGGAGTATTTGCCCGGAGGAGTCTGCGGTTTGATCCTGCACACCCACCAGATATTCCCAGATAATCCAAAAAATAAGCGTGAGTCAGCAAAACATCTGTCTGGCACCACCTCATTTCTGAGGTCTCCAGTATTGACCCTAAGGGACTTGTAATAGTTGAGCCCTCTAAAAGAAACACCTCCAAGGGTGATATCCTGGCTCTGCCAAAGCTGCCATAGGAGCTTCAAGTGCCCTGGCTGGGAACAGGATCTCGCTTCAAACACTTGCCTTCACATGGTGCTTTCTGAAAACTGCATTTTAACAACTTTGAAAGGCTTGGTTTTTGACAAAGATGAGTTCAGTTAGTCTCTTTCTGTATGTCTATGTGGATATTTACAGCAATATAACTGAGCATAGTAACTTGGGAAAACAGCCTAAATATCTATTGCGAGATATTGTAGGCTCCAGGAGAGATGGTGAGATAAGCTATGGGGACGACTCCTCTGTGAGTTCCCCTGGATGTCTGGCTGACATACATCTGCACACTGTGTATAGAACAACCATCCATACCCAATGGTGCAGAGAATAGTGAGGGTTAACCATGCAAGGTCATGATGACCCTAGTGCTTAGCTGGCCCCCATGATGAACAACCTCAGGATGACACCATAACTTCACAGCTGTTTCCTCTCTGGGTTGATTATATTATGAGCAGGTTGGATCCTGCCAGCTGTGCCACATTTACACCCTGCAATCATTGGGGCTGGTGAACATGGCTCTCGTTGTCCCTCAGATGCTGTTCAAGAAACAAGGAAAAGCAGCTGCTCCAGACTCTTGTAGACTGGACCCTAAGAGCACTATGTTTGCACATTCACACTCTCCCTCTGTACAGTTTCAGCAATTCCTGTGTCCAGTTTCTACTAATCTGAGACTACAGTTCTGACATGCTCGTTGCCTATAGGCAACCCTTGAGACCAGCAGGCAAGAGATAGGAGCCACTTATAGTCACCACTCACCTATGCTGTCTCTTGTGTAACAGACATATGGGGACACTGGGGACACAAGGGTTGGCTAAAAGTCTTGCTGAGGTAGCTGACATTTCTGTACTGGGATAAGGAAAAGGGGAAGAGCAGGATATTACCTTGCAAGGAGCTGCAAACTCAAGAGTTAGTAAGGAGCATAGGTCATAAGAGTAGTGCAACGCTGTCACACAGTAGACTTCTAAGGTGAGTGAGGGTATTATGGTTAAGGCTCAAAGCCTTAGGAAAGCAGGTCTCACTGCATCTGTTGCTCATGTGTTTGCTACCATATTTTATTTGGTTCATTAGGCAGACGGGAGCAGGTAACAAGACAGGCGTTTATTGTGTTCAAATAACCATTAAGTGATGCTAGTGATCTTTATGGGGATTTATTGCGCAGGTTATGTGGGAGATAAACACTGTGTCACTATACAATCTAAAACAATAATACATCTTGTCTGTGTACAAGTCGTCCTTATCTCTGTTATCTCATAATAGAGTGAATAATCAAGCATAGGGCTATTAGAGCAGAACAACCTCCCACAAGCTTTCCTGTAAAACCTGAACAATAAGAAGAAAGGTAAGTTCTATAAATCAGTAGTGCTATCTTTAGACCCCCAACAGGAGTCCTTTACCACAGGCTATTGGTGATCTCAACTTTCATATAAAATCTCAATACAATTTCCTGCAATTTGTAGGCTCTCGGCATCTCTTGGCCACTCTGGACTCTGATATGAGGCAGTTGCACTTTCTCAACTCGCCTGCAAGGCATCTACAAAAACCTCTGCTGGCACTCCATGCTAAAAGCCACAGAAATTCTGTGTTTGTCCTCACTTTTCCATAAACCAAAATGAGTATTTCACATGAAAATCCCAGTTGGGTGTAAGGTAGCAATTTATACTCCATCTCTGCCAATATCCCTTGGAAGATGAGCTGTATTAGCACTGTGAAGGATATATCAATTCTTACCTAGGTTTCATGGAAGTTCTCACAACTAGTTCTTCTTATTCCTTTTCTTCTTTAAAAATAATTTTGTTTTCTCTTTACCCACCTTGCATTGATTCCTATTCTCCCCTGTTAGAGAAGTTTCTTTGTATAATCTGCTTTCTAACAAGAGCCTTTAAAGCCAACTGTTGTTTTGGCTTCTTTTTCTAGGCTCTGCTATTAACTTACATTTTAAGTAATGAGAGCACTTAACACAACCATGCTATTGGCCTTGAACTTATTACCAGCTTTGCTTCCCCTTAGGCTTCCTTCTCCTTTAACAGCATCCTCCACATTGTCCTTTGCAGGTGAGCGGCTACAGTTTCCAAAAATCAGGTCCCGTCTTCTTCCTCGGTCAAATCTCTTGTATTTCATGGCATTTCCAGTGGTTAATGCACAAGCAGAGCATACTCTTCATATCTACAGTATACACAGAATGGAATTTGAATCACCTCTAAACTTTTTTTGGTGTAACAGACTTCTCCGTGACTTGCCCAACTGCAGCCCCCAAAAACGTATTAGGTTTGGTTTAGGCTATTAGAAGTTTTCAGCAGCAAAATTTATTATGGCAGAAGACTGACTACTCAGGCACCAACCTGTCTGCTACAAAATACTCTAGGGCATGTAATTGTGCGTTTGAGTATAAAATCAACATTATTCAAATTGCATTTATATGCATTTCATCTGGTTGCCCTTCCTTTATAATTTTAGCCAGCTATTGCTGTCAAGTGTATAATTTCCTCTTGGAGTGTATCTGCTTATGCCAGTGGCAAGGGTTAGTCATCATGTACAAGAGTTTACAGATGACATCATTGCAAAGTATGTTCGTCCTTGCCATTTATTTTTCATAAGTTCAAAATAGAACAGAATTAGACCCATAATTAAAGTACTGCAAGATGTTTCATTGGCTTAAGTGGGAGTTGGATGATAGGAAATTCTGCTTCTGCCAGTCTTCATGATTCCTGATACAGAAATTCATATGTGCTAGCAGTTTTCTTCTTAGAAGTACCTTAGGTAGGTGATTAGCTCTTTACCTGGCTTGCGATTCTCAAGTCAAAAGAATCCTTTTTTTTTTTTTCCTGTTTTCCTCTACCTAGAAAGAGGGAAGAAAAGTTGAACAATGAAAAGACACACCTGCTCAATTTCAAACCAACTTCCTGAACAAGCCTCGCTTTTTTGACACCACCCCCGCCCCCCAAATTATATTTGATTGGAGTTTTATATAGACACAAAAGTAAAATAAAAGCAAAAGATGTTATCTGCTGAATTATGATTTTATATATACGCATGTATGTGTACATATAAATAAGATTTCAAGGTAGTGTGGAGAAAAAAAATCTATGCTGGAATCCAAATCTCCATAGGGGAAGAAACAATTTATCATTTACATTTTACAAGCTATTCTGCCATCTTTATTCCATGAAGGAGTTAATTTATGTCAAAGTTTCTATGAAGTCTACACTGAAAAGCACTTTTTAGAATGAAAGCAGGCTAACACTGTTACTTTACCTTTTTCCAAAAACAATGCCATTTTCAAATGTGGGCATGTACAAACCCATATATACGTGATCTCCAATTTTTCACTCACTATATAGTGAAGCACCCACACAATCAGTTAATGCTGCATGTTAGAGCATTTGTAATGGCTGTGACAGCAGCTTCTTTGTTACAAGATTTCTGAAGGGGTGTAGTACTGTGAGTGTATCACTGGGGATCCAGTCTGATATCAGCACAAACTATTTCAAGACAGATGCATTCTACTTTTTTGTTTCTGTCTGCAACCTGGAAAGCCTCCATTTCATATTATTTACAGAATATTGTTATAGAAATATCTTCAAGACTACACTGATGTCACAATTAAAAAAAAAACCCATACAAAAATGACAGTATCTCAGTGTATGATGTAACATAATAGTGAAAATGGACCCAGACTTTAAAAAAAAAATTTATTAAGATTTTTTTTTCCATGAAAGATTGGTACTACAATCAATGTAACCTTTTAATCAGTCAAGTATGTCTGTTATAGGCAGGCACAACATTACAAAACAGGCAAGTACAATGCCTGTTTAAGCAAATACAGTCTGAATATCTATTCATCCACTATTTCTGAAAACAGAATTATCAGATATCCACCAGGGAACAAAAAATGAACTATTTTAGTTTCTCTTTGGCATACTTATCAGGACAATGAATTAATTACAAAAGTCGTCTATTGCTGCCAGTGCTGTGAGGAAAAAACTACTAAATGGAAGATTGTATGTCAGAACTCACTTTTAGGACTGGGGCAATCTGGCTAATGTATCAGAACTGGTAACAAGTGACAGTTCAGCTGCCAATGCTTCACAAGGCAGACAAGGATTACATTGTTTTATAATGCAGTTTTGTTGAAGGTATAAAAAGAATTACAGTAAATTTATGCACAGTACATACATATTACACACAGTTATATAAATACCCATGCTGTGGCTGGACTTTAGGAAGTTGCTTTGTCAATAAGAAAGCTAGTGTCGGACCTCCCAACATCCATTTAATACACATTGCACTTCGCATCCAGTAATACGTTCATTTCTGTACCTCTCTTAAAAATAGATTTAAAACAGAAGCGAAGAATAATAACGAATCTTTCCATAAACTTTGTTTTCTTATTTACATTGTAATATTCCATTATACATAAAGACTGCATTACGATAACATTATCTTCATAGAGCTTTTTGTAATACATACAAGCTTGAAGCTATTAACATTTTAGTTTGCGAACGGAGATATGACCTATAAGACTATTTATAACAATTCTAAACTTAATTTTCCTCTAGTTTGTTTCACTGAAACCATTCTTTGACACAAAAAAAATTCCTCCTTATTGGGGAGGAGAAAACCAACCCATGTTTAAACCACCTCTGCATTTCCTTAAACCACTGAGAAACTTAGAAACCATAATAATTTTTGCATAATTATATAGCCACTTCAAAGGCCCATAACTTTTAAATTTAGAACATGAATGACATTTGTGACCGTATCTTTAAATTTTTTTTGTTTTGTTTTGAACTTTCAGTTGTTTTTCAAACATGAAACAATGAAAATGCAATCATTATTCATATATAATCTTTGCACAACTGGGAAGAGTTCCTATTTTATTAAGGAAAAAATGAACATGCACACACCCCCATTCACTGAGTGAGAACATAAACTACAGCAGCACTTGACTCAAGTTAAGTTGCACATGGTTGCAATACGGGGTATAAAACAAAGAATAGAATTTCCAACATCTGTTAAAACACAAAAAACTTATTGTACAAAAAGTCATTCACATTCTTTGCAATGAAGTGAGCAATCAGCTGTTGGTTCAGCTTTCTGGACTCTCCAGCCGGCAAACTCCTCCTTCTATCGCCACGGACTGTCCTGCCACAGCTCCAGGAGGAAGTCTTGAAATGTGAGTCTGTGGAAAAGTCAAGAGAGTACTATCAAGTGAGAAGAGAGGCAAAATTATGCAGGGCACAAAGCAGGCTTGTAAGTATTGAACAATTAAGCTGCTCCATCACAGAAGTCTGAGGGCAAACTACAAAGCAACTTGAAAAGCTGCAAACAACTGGGATTCTTTTTTTTTAATTTTGTTTGTGTTAATGTTTAACACATGAAGAGAAGGACCATGACAGATGTGTAGAAAAGGTACACTGGATGACCCAGTACACTGAAAGTAGAAGAAAAGAATATCCAGCAAGAAGAAGAAAGAAAAATAACTGTGGCATTCCATGGTTTATAAGTCTATTTCTTAGGGGGATTCAAAAAAGTTCAGTACTGTGTACAGAAATACACCTTACAGAAGTCTTATACACAATAAACTATGTGACAGAGATAAACTAACACTTCAGAGCATAAGGCAACTGCCATGATAAGGATGCAAAGAAGAAATTTCTCTGCATAAAACACCTACTCATCCAACTAAAAAAACCCAAAAGCTTCCTCTAAAATATTTGTTGCCAACTGTCAAATAAATGGACCCAAGAAGTGAGTTTGATGATGTTTCTGTCAACAGGCATTTTTTCCATGGAGAAGTTTTAAAAGCAGACCTTTGAGATGGCTCTCTAATATTTTGGCCACAAAGTAAAAGCCAGAAAGTGGGTGCGTGTGTTTATGTACACAAAAGTTCAGCTTATAACTATTGTAACTCAGTGACACTAAAAGTCTGTGAAAGATCCTTTATATTTTGAGGGGTATTTTATTACTGATGAGCAAAAGCATTTGCTTATTAAAAGATAATTTGACTTACTGTTATGATGACATTTTTCCCCCCTTTGCACAGGTTTTTAATACTGTGGAAACTGCTTATGTTCTCGTCCACACTGTTGATTTTGAGCTACAGCAAGAACCATTTAAAGATTCATCAACTGCTTCAATATAGGGCCAAGTGGCTAAAGCAGAGTTTAAATGAAACAAAAAAAAAGGAGTTGGAAGCACGTTTCTACAAACTTTACTGTTTTCTACTTTTGGAGCTGCAGAGCGGGCTCTGGTAAAACATAAAAAAGAACCTTAGTGGAACTCTAAAATGCAATAGGGCTGATAACAGCATTTCTGCAGGCTTGGGGCAGAACGTGGCCATGGCAAGGACTCACCAGCTCAAGCTACGCTCCATCCTGCCTCCCACCAAAGCAGGAGCGCTGGCCTTCATTCCCCTCATGAGTTACTAGTTTCACCGTGATTCATTAATGCACAGACAATATAATGCTTAAACAATTATTAAGTTAGGATCTAGAAACGGATCTACTACAACATAAAGCTCACAACATAGAAGTTGCAGGCATTTAGAAATTACAGCTTCCTGTAAGTGCAGCCAACTACATACTGAAGTTTTTTATAAGAATATTATCCCATTTACAATATTTAAGTGCTGCAAAATATGTAACTTGCTATAAGGCAACATGTTGTGACAAAAAGCATAGATGTAAAAATCCAGTGAGAATAACTTGCACTGATTGAGCAGAAGGTGCTCAATTTGAGACTGTAACCACAATTCATTGCATCAAAGAGACAATTTGTATCTCAGAGGCAGCTTCTTTTAATTCCTTTCTTGATAAGGATATCCTGGTGTCTGCTCTTAGGCGGTCTTGTTTTCAGTTAAATTACAGAATGAGATTTAATTAAAAACATTTAAAAGTTTTCATTTTACTGCTAAAACTTTGATCTCTGGCCTTCCTGCTTGATATATGAACATCTTCCTACTTTCAGAACAATTTTGGTTACGACCCTGATTTACCACTTCAAGAAGAAAAGATTCCTTTCAAATCTGTTACGGTTTTCCCCCAAACGTAACTGACAATTTTTGGAGATGTTATTTCATAAGTTTAAAGAAAGAAAAAAAAAATGAAAAAAAACAAGTGGAAGAAGAAGGGTATTTTTTATTTTATGACCAACAGAACCAAGACATTTTTCCAGGTCTGTGAAAATTTCTAAATGAAAAGTGGGATAGGATGGCAGAGTAAAAGCAGCATTGTTTGATGGGCAGAGTAGCACATTTCCTCAGTGGAAGAATGCCACTGATCATTTAGTGAGATACTGCAATCAAAGCAAGCCAGCAGTCCACTCTATGGCAGGCATCATTTATAAATGAGATGGCTTATTCAGTCATCAGTCAGAATTATTAGCAGGTCATTGCAGCAATACAAGAGGCCGCAGGATGCTGCCAAGAGGCATGAGGAAGCTCATTACTGAAACAGCAGAAATATTAGCAATATCACAATTATAATGAAACTTAAGTCAATGTCAGTCAACAGACCTGATTTGTATAAGTCAGTTTTCTGACTCAAGTTATGAATTAACCTTTTGCATAGGCTTGACTTAGCCCAGAACCCAAAGTTAAATGCCTAACAGACCCTTATGTAATTACAGGAGCAAATGTGAGTCTTCCTTTGATTAATATGCAATTTATAGATCTTGTTATTTTAAAAAGTTAGTTAAGCATAATATCCTAGTAAGTTTTTGAGCAAGGAAATGAAAATATACAAGAGGAGATAAGCAGGTAGTCAATATCTGTCAATATAGTAGTATCAATCAAGTGTCAAAACAATCAAGTGTCAAAACACATTTCCTAAACAAAAAGTTATTTCCTATGAAAGGAAAAACATGTTTCCCATACAAAAGACCCCAAACCACTATACACTAGCATCTGCACATTTCCATTTACAGAAACACCCAAACCACATATAACAAAACCTTTCTTAAAGCCTTTACTTGCATCCTGTTTATTTGCATACTTTATATGATGGAGCAAATACAGATGCTGTTTTACACTGACTACTTATTACTTTCACCAATGGCTGCTGTATGTAGAACAAAAACAAGACGGATTTAAGATGAGTGTTTAAAATATATTACCTAATAAATAATACATAAAATATGTTACCTAATAAGTAATACAAAAGGGTAGCACTGCCATGACAAGACAACTTCAGATAAAATCCCAAGTGAATTCTTAGAATTATCCCCCCCTTGTTCTTAGTCATAGGAACAAACCCTAGTAAATAAAAAGAAAGATCAAAGAACATTTAATATTTTTAAATGCAACCACAGAACTTATTTGTACAGTTTGCTACATTTTTATATCCCAGCATCATATTTTACATTAAGTCCAGATTGTACAGTGGATTAGGTTTACACTTTAAAAACATAAAAATAAAAAGCAAACAAAAAAGAACAACACTGAAAAGCTTTTAATTGAATTTGATTAGTCTTGTCAGCTTTACAAGTTGAATAAACCCACATCTGGGGAAAATTGTGCCTGGGAGCACAGAAAACAGGAAAATAAAGTCTTCCTGAAGTAATCCTCCACTCGGTTTCATGGAAGCCTCTCTTTGAGGAAATCATATGCCAAGGAAAGGTAGACTAAGAACGCTGGGGCTACCTATATCTTCCGCTCCATAAATAGAAATTATACTGTCTCTGAGAATATTCTGATTTGATTTGCTTTTCTAGAGAAAAGTGAGGTTGGTGAGGGCCTGGCAGGAGCAGAGGTCCAGACAGCTAGGAAATCAGTTAGTCACAGATCTTTGTCCGCAGCTTAAAGGAGGAACCTCGTGCCCACAGTTCAAAAGGTAAAAAGGCAAATGATAGATTAAATACTTGATTTTGCTTCCCACCTTTCCATTAAGCACAAACAAACTAAGCAGCCTTCAGACACTGATCCTTGCTCCGTATATTTGACATCCAAACACACAATGTTTCCCTCTTTCCCTCCTAACCAAACCAACCAACCAGTTTCCCTAACCCCAATACTGCAGACATCGTCTGTGGAACATTACTATCTCTCAGTCCCTTTTGATGCACGCTAGACAGTTTCCCACTACCCTTCAAGTCCAAATCTAATAGGTCCCTCTGCCCTGGAAAAAGTGTTAACGGCTACAGGGACAATGTATGGTTTCATCTTTTCCTCATGAATATTTGATCTATTTTTCAAGTTACATATTTTTAGTATACCTTTTTAAAAGAATAAAACAAACCTACAAACTTGTGCCAAGACTTACTTGCCAAGACTCCATGTCTCATAGACAACGATTCAGAAACAACTTTGAGACCAACTAGTATCAAAAAGATTTCTTTTTTAGTCTTCAAAGAGCTACTCTGCTTTTATTCACATAAAAGCATTAGTTTGTCACAACAGTTTTGTTTTTTTTTCATTAAAAGCATAAATACAATGTAAAATGAATATAAAGTTTAAGCCAAAAGACAGACAGTGCTGCATGAGAAAACTAAAGTCAATCAAATGCTGCCAAGAGGACAGAGTACAACTACCAGATGGCAGCACATTCAGTTCTTAAGCAAATCTAGGAAGTACTTCATGTGTTTAGCTTTCTTATTACATTGCTCAGGATGTGCTTTGGACAGAATAATTTATAAAACAAACTTTTTCCATTCATTACTCCATTGAGATGAAATATAATGAAAGACCAAGGACACCATATACTGAACGAAATTGCTTTCTACAACTTTACTCCTTAAAGGAAAGTACCACCATACCCATGTATTCTTTAGATATTCAGAGCTTCTTAGCTGGGTACACGCTTCCACCATGAGAACCATCTGGCCATGCATTCTCAATTTATTTTGTAGGCAGTAATTGCCCATTTTTGGCAGCAACAGCTATCCCTCTACTGTTCTGTTTCCTGGGAAGCTCTCCTCCAACATTGTTTGTGTATACCTGCCATATGACAGGAGATGGTGCTCCGCAAAATACTGGCAACTGCTGCTGTCAGAATATCCCATCATTTGGGGAAATCTTAAAGAAGAAGAAAAAAAAAAAAAAGGAGGCTCCAAAATGATTGTCCTTTTGCTGGCAGAAAGACAGATCTACTGACAGCAGGCTTCTGGCTCTCAGGCACTGAAAATACTGATTCTATATACAGGTTTGC
Organism: Gallinago undulata; assembly: GCA_026546715.1. Classification (NCBI taxonomy): domain Eukaryota; kingdom Metazoa; phylum Chordata; class Aves; order Charadriiformes; family Scolopacidae; genus Gallinago; species Gallinago undulata. Next base: position 19,827,223 of record JAOTQQ010000023.1, on the reverse strand, counting down.
TTAGGAAGCTAACAGTTTTTCAAGCTCAAATTCATTCTGTGGCTTACTGTACACTATTTATGTATCTAGACACATTAATAGGATACATTAGGAAAAAAAAATCACATTTTAAGAAAGTTGAAAACAACATTTTAATCTCTCTAAATCATTCATACATGCATTTAGACAGTCTAAAGCCATGTACCAACCAATCATCTATCTATTCAGCTCAGTCCCAGGTTTTTGTTGAAGTGTTCTAAAATACTGCCATATAGTTTAAAATGTGATTTTTACCATTCTGAATTACAGGTGCTAAGTCAGGTTATTGGATTTATATTTGCGTACCTGGATACACAATCCCACAATCCTATTTTCTCTGCTCTGTTCTGAAATATGTCTGACAAGTATGAGGAGAGTTCCAGAACTATTGACTTTATGCAAGAATTCAACCCAAAAAACTGAACTTATCTTCCCATCTCAGAGTCCTTAATTTCCATGAAAGTCTGCAAGCCAAATATTTTAACTGGTATCATAGCACTGAAGGTTATTTCCAGCAACTATAAATACCTTATTTTTATGAGACAACTGGATGCTCTACTGTATGCATAGAGTTCAAGTGAAAATTTCTGATTCCCCAGTCTCCAGACAAGAGTGGAGATTAAAGAAAAAAAAAAAATAGTACAAATGACATATACTTTTCCTGTTTCATGAAGTTAAAAGACTGTCTCTGTAGTCCGAAATGAATGACTGAATTATTTGACTTCGTATTTTTGTTAACTAAACAGGCTCAGTAAATTTTTCCATTAATTTTCAAATTAGAATTAGGATTCTTCCAAGATGTGTTTTTTCACCCAGTGAGCACTGGATTGCTGCCCTTCTCCTGACAAAGGGCTTTCACAGACTTTTTACTCACAAAGTAAGATACAGAAGCCCATCCTCAGAAAACCAGCAACAGTCACTACAATCAGTGTTTGTCATATGTATCAATTCAAACAGAGGGAAGTAATTTTGCTAATTTTTACAGTGTTCATAAAGGCGGATAAATCTGATTACAACACCTAACACCCCAACAGGGAAAGTGGATTGGAAATGGTCTCCCTGTCCACTATGTTTTCTCATACTGGGAAATGAAATTAAGTGTCAAAGATAAAGTTTCTGTTTGTATATTGCAACCACAACATTTGGTGTAGACAGCAGTTGCTGACAGATGTTTTCAAGCACAGCAATAAGCAGCCCTCTCCACCACCATTACCCTGTACCTTGCAAAGCAACTTGAATTTGGTTCATTAGAAAATGGAAAGAATGGCATATGTAGCTTTGCAATATTAAAAACTGCCATAACATAAAGCTTAGTAATTCATGTTATAAGAACTGAGTATCTGCCAAAGAGAGATTTAAACTGGCAACTGAATTGGATTACATTCAATATTATAACTAGATTTTTAGAAATTTTCTGTCTAGGTCATCTAGCTGTTACAAAAATTAAAAATTAAAACCTATGAAGCTTAACTACAAGGAAACCTCAAAAGTATTGGAACATTTAAAATAATTGTAAAAGCAACATTTATAAACAGATCATACAGTAAATTTCTACATACTGAGAACTACAGTGAGCTGACAAATTATTTCAAATACCTAGACATAACAGAAGACCAAAACTGCATGTTGTTGGTATTGAGACCAGATCTTTCAGTCGAAAGAAAGCACTCATTTCAAACATGACTGAAAACACAGCGAGGAAGTACCTTTTTTCAAGCAAAAATTTCATCCATCACCGACTACTCTCAATCATTAAGATAACATAAGAAACTTGGGAGATCTAGGAAAAGAGAAGTTCTGTGGCACATTCTGCCCAGTTATACTTTCTTCCTATGGAATACTGTGGGCCTTCAGTGAAGAAATACTCTGCAGACCCTGCCTGAGGTAAAAGGACTCCTACTTGATTATGTACATATACACAACACTGAATCAAAGAAAGGTTGCCTACCCATAACCAGAACCTTCAAGAGATGCAGTTGGTACGTGAATTCACATTGCTGGCATACAATGCACAGTCATTTGAGATAGAAGAGCTTCTTTCCCTTTGCAGCCTTCTCCATTGGGCAAGCAGACAAGGTTCAAGAAGATATAGACTATGTAACTAAGACTCAATTTTTTGTATCCGACCCACTAAACTCCTTTCCTTCTTGTTCTCCATGTACATCTAAAATTACATTATGGGTGAATTCAAGGATGATTATTATTATTATTTCTTCCCCTCCCAAATTACACAGCAGAAGATCTCAAAGCCCTTCACACAAACTGACACTTAAACTGCTCTACCAAATGCTACACCAACCATTAAGACCTCAAATACTGCACATTGCATGCAACAGTACGGACAGAACTCCAGGAAGCAAGAATGTAGTCATCAGAATACAGTTATTTTCCTAATTGTGACAATACAATTGCTTAAGGTCTCAGAATGTAACCTATTCGGTGCAGGAAAATTGGAACTGATTAATTGAAAGCTGCCAGAGTACCTTTAAAAAGGTCAGAGCTCCCGTAACAGGATGACCTTCTTAGCTGATGCTATCATAAGCTGTTGGATCTATTATGAATCCATAAAAAACATCTGGAGGGTTATTCTGAAGACTAGTGTCTCAGAAAGAGAAGAAAATATGGCCAGGAAATCTAAAAGAGCTAACTGCTTCTCAAAGATTTTTAATTTTATTTTTTTTTCATTCATATTAAGTAATTCATGAGTCAACATCACAATAACAAAAAAGAAAAAAAACATACCCCTCAGTGTATGAAGATATTTACTCTTCTGGTCCTTCAATCTAGAAGTCTTAACCTTTGCTGATGCAGCAATTACTGCTACAAAAGGAGGCGGGTAAGTGCAGAGGAAGTCCATAAACTAGTATTTCCTATCTATTGTCATGGCTGCAGCCAGGAACTTTCACAGCAGCCTAGAATATTCTTACAGTCTCACTAATGGCTATAAATATTTGAGTGTCAGCTTATACGACAATTCTGCCATGATATAGATGGCAATGCAGGAACTTGTTTCAGAAGATCTTGTGAAATCCATTCATCTTCCCAAAGAACAAACCTAATTTGAAACAATCTGGTATGGTATTGCTTCAGGAAAGAAGTCTGGGACTGGCAACTTCTAAAACAGAATGTACCTGTCCCTTAGCTCATCGTAGCTGAGGCTCATGGCACCAGACTGGATAACTTGTATTAACAGGTGGTATAGCTCAGTTCCAAAAAGTATATAAAATAGTTTACTTTCACACCCAGTATGTGATAAACACTGTCACCAAGTGATTATGAAACTATTATGATTATGGAACTATGAAATTATTATGATTATGAAAGTGATTATGTCAAGGAAGAATGACAAGAAACACAGAAGAGTACAGTTGAACCAACAAGCCTATGTTCTGATTAGCTGCTTGTGACAGTGATCTACAGGTTCAAGGGCGTAAGAATCAGAGGGAATTCATGAGATATCCTCTAAGCAGTAGTGGAGATGACCTTGGCAGTACTATCGGTGGTGGAGGAGCTGAAATACTTTCAGTGTTGAGAGAGAGCTAAAGGCAAGTAACAGGGCACACAACCAGAGATGACTGTGTCAGCAGTAAGGTGTGAACTTCGTTCATCTGGCAAGCCTCCACAGTATTTTTAAAGTAACATTCAACCGAGCATTTTAAACCAATGTTCAACAGGAAACAGTGACTTTTCCAGGCAACTGGTTTTCTAAAAAAAGACTCAACACCTTTCCAGAAAGCATGCTCTAAATCAAACAGTTATTAGTCACAGTGCAAAATTGCTCCACAGCTCTTGCAGGCTCAGCCATTTCATGCTGGTGAGTTAGCATTCAGGCAGTCTAGGCTGGAGGTGAGTGGCCGGGTGCAGGGCCCAGTCTTTTTTAAGCTGGGAGGAAAACAACCCCTGTTTCAAGGCTACTTCCAAACCAGTATTTGGAGAGTTCACAGCATTAACAGCCAGAAGCAGCAGCAGGTCAGGGCATACAAACCACTTAATGTCTCTGATCCCACTTTCCTTTTCAGGAGTTACTGATAGTTAATTGGTTGACTGTGTTTCCACCTCTCCAGCGTACCAGGGTCTGCAGGTGAGCTGGTATCTAGCCTGTAAGTGTTTAAGTGCCTTGTGAGAAAAGCTTCCTACATCACCATGATCTTCATGCGAGGTTCAGGAGCTAGATCCTGATATGAAATGCATTAACCAGCAATGCAAAAATAATTACACTATAAAGCAGGATTTTTTTTTTCCTTTAGTATGAACCCCTTTACATAATTATGATTCTAGTATTAGTCTAATTCATAACAGTAGACACTTTAAAACCTTCTCACGTTAGTCATAACAAGACTAAAAGTCTTGCTATGAAACTATGGTTTCATGTTCATTATATTGAACCAGAACAAAATCAGTCACTGGGACAATCTTTTGGTTTAAGAATAAAATTTGAGTCCTAGATCGATGAAAGAAAAACTGAAGCTTTTTAACACCCTAGAAAAACAGAAAAGGAAGATGTTTCCCTACAACCCGCTGCCTGATCATTTTCCAATGGTACTCATAAACCAGTGATATTTTATACTTTTATGAATTCTTATACCATTATTCTTGCGTGGCAAGCACTCAAAATTAATTGTACCAAAACAGTTACTCTATTAAAGAAAAGGGATATTATTTTTTAAAAAACTTCCAATGCATTGTGTTCTATTTCAAGCCCAGTTTTCCATCTATAACTTAGCCGTAGTTGTAGCAGAATAAAATTCCAGCTTTTATGACAGAAGGCTTTTTTTGATCAATAGAAGTCAGCAGCAAAAGCATTTGTGGTTTTTCTCTGGAAAGCATTTGTGGCCACAGACTCAAAGGAGGAAGAAAGGGAGGGGGATTAACTCTTCAATGAAGGTCAAAAACATAATTTAAAAGTGAACCAAGAAGAGCAGCTGTGTCTGTCAGCACAATCAAGATTACCAGCTGGAGAATTTACCAGCAGTATGAAAACAATGCACACCAGATGTCAAATGTTGCAACTGTGAGTAGGAAAACATCTCTGGGCATGGCACTGTCATGCTAGTACTCATTACCAGACAGATTTCATATTTAGCATTTATTTATTAATTAGACAGATACTACCAGGAAGAAACAAGAATATTTTGAGCTCGCAGTGTAAGGCAGAGGCAGGTGTGTACACTGTAATAATTTAAGACTATGCATTCTAATAATTCTCCTTATTTCACTGTGAACATAAAGTCATTACTTCCAAACTAACTAGCGAATACTAGAACATCTGGAGCTGAGCTTGCTTTAGCTCCAATCAGTTCAGTCAGACTCAGAGTTTGGAATCTTTTCTAATAAATTTAAAATAAGTATTAAGAAAACAAGTAAAACCACACCTTATTCCATGGATAATCAACTGGAAAGAACTTTACATAAGCCCTGAAAGCGAGTACTTCAATAACACCTCTACTAGCAGTTCCTTTAACCAGCTGCTTATTTTATCTTCCTCCTCATCTTGCTGGGGCATTCTTGTCTTTTTTTTTTATATATATATTTTACTCCTTGAGGATAAACTCATTCATTCCTAATGCTTTAACCAGCATGTTGTTCTTTTGTTCTCCTAGTATCTCATTCACATCCTCCTTCATATTTCTCTCTCAAATGAAGTACGGGGGCGGGAAGGAGGCAAGAAGAGAGAGAGATTTGGGTTTTGTACTCCTCTCCTCCTCCATTGTTGATGACTAAACTTTCTTCCTCAGCAGATCCACAAACAGCCATTTCTAGAGAGCGCCAGCATATCCAGGCCCTCAAATTCTTTCCTTCTACAGGCTTTAAAATTTATCCTTCGTTAAATTCTACCACCAAAATGCTGCATGTCTTTCTTTCTCTTATCTACTGACATAAACTTCCTGGCTATCATCTCCTTCTCTAATACATGCAAATATTCCAATAAACACCCTCTACCTCCCCCATTAGTTTAACCATTTTGGGGAGCCTTCTTAATCTACGTTTTCCCCCCACTTTTATCATTTCCTTTAACTAGTTCTCAGTGTACACTCTTAGTTTTGAATACCGTTGGCTTTTAGTTTATAAGTATCTACAGAAATTATGATTTTGTCTCTGCTTGAAACTTCTCCCTTGTTCATTTGCACTGTCCAAACACACAGAATCACAAAATGACATGGGGTTGGAAGGGACCTCTGGAGATCATCTAGTCCAAATCCCCTGCCAAAGCAGGTCCACCTAGAGCAGGTTACACAGAAATGTGTCTAGGTGGGTTTTGAACATCTCCAGAAATGGAGACTCCACCACCTCCCTCAGCAGCCTGTTCCAGTGATCTGCCACCCTCAAGGTAAAGAAGTTCCTCCTGATGTTAAGATGAAACTTCTTAGGTACAAGTTTATGCCCATTTTCTCTTGTCCTGTCACCGAGCACCAGTGAAAAATAACTGGCCCCATCCTCTTGACACCCACCCTTTAAGTATTTATTTATCACCTTTAAGATCAGATCCCCCCTCAGCCTTCTCTTCTCCAGACTTAAAAGACCCAAGTCCCTCAGCCTCTCCTCGTAAGAGAGATGTTCTATGCCCCTAATCATCTTTGTGGCCCTCTGCTGTACCCTCTCCAGTAGTTCTCTGTCTTTCTTGAACTGGGGAGCCCAGAACTGGACACAGTATTCCAGATGGGGCCTCACTAGTGCAGAGTAGAGAGGCAGGATGACCTCCCTCGACCTGCTGGTCACACTATTCCTGAAGCTCCCCAGGGTGCCATCAGCCTTCTTGGCCACAAGGGCACATTGCTGGCTCATGGCCATTCTGTTGTCCACCAGGACTCCCATGTCTTTTTCCTCAGAGGTGCTCTCCAGCAGGTCAGCCCCCAACCTGTACTGGTGCATGGGGTTATTTCTCCCCAGGTGTAGCACCCTACACTTGCTCCTTTTGAATTTCATCAGGTTCCTCTCTACCCAACTCTCCAGCTTGTCTTCTGGTATGCCAGCCACCCCTCCCAGTTTTGTACTGTCAGCAAACTTGCTGAGGGTACACTCCATCCCCTCATCCAGGTCACTGATGAAAATATTGAAGAGGACTGGACCGAATACTGACCCCTGAGGGACCCCACTTGTTATGGACCTCCAACTAGATTCTGTGCCACTAATCATGACCCTCTGAGCTCTGTCTTTCAGCCAGTTCTCAATCCACCTCACTGTCCATTCATCTAACCCATACTTCCTAAGATTACCTATGAGGATGCTGTGGGAGACTCTGTCAAAAACCTTGCTGAAGTCAAGGTAGAAAACATCCACTATCCTTCCCTCATCTATCCATCCAGTCATGACATCGTAGTAGGCTATCAGATTAGTCAGACATTATTTCCCCTTGAATGAATCCATGGTGAATCCATGTTGACTACTTCTGATAGCCTTCTTTTCCTTCAGATGCTTTGAGATGATGCCCAGAACAAGGCATTCCATCATCTTTCCAGGGATAGAGGTGAGGCTGACCGGACTGTAGTTTCCCAGGTCCTCCTTCTTGCCCTTTTTGAAGACTGGAGTGACACTGGCTTTCCTCCAGTCTTCAGGCACCTCGCCTGTTCTCCAGGACCTTTCAAAGATGGAGAGTGGCCCAGCAATGACTTCTGCCAGCTCCCTCAGCACGCACAGGGGCATCCCATGAGGATCCATGGACTTGCAGATATCCAGTGAAGTTAACTGTTCCTTAATTTGGACTTCCTCAACTAAGGGGAAGTCTTCTTTTGTCCAGACTTTGTTTCCTCCGAAGTGCAAAATTCCTGAGGGCTGGCATTTGGCAATTCCACCTTCTCTGCATCCTCTGTCACCATGGCGCCCATCTCATTCCACACCTCTCCTAAATGCTCTAGTTGCTGCATTGCAATACCTGCCTTTTTTTCTTTTCAATGCTATATTCATAAGAGTCGGTGACTGTCATTCTCTTGGTTAATCCCTACAATTTCATGTGAAGGATTTTTCAAGTTTCCACTGCTAAACTCAGTTTTAACATGTTATTTATCTCATTCCAGTAAAAAAAAAAGAATGCCAAGAAACTAAAAGAACCATGGATGTTAGCGTCAAAATTGTTTACCACAGAGGCTAGTCTAGGAACTATCTTAAAGTTTGGTTTTTATCCTCCCCCTTTTTCATTGATGCAACTGTTTTATCTGAAGGAAGACATGTCCATAGAAAAACACTGTGCAACCCTAAATAGTAAGTTTAGTTGGATTAAGTTAAAGTTATTCAAATACAAATACTGTCAGCAGAAGAAATGGAAATGTGTTTGTGGCACCTTTTTCCTGACACAATACATATGTTAAGTGCTGTGTAGGTTTGTTAACTGCTGCAATTAAAGAAATGCTCAATGAACACACACATTTAAATGGCTTATGCACCTATTACTTTTTTCATTCTTTTAATGGTAGAAATTTCTTACATATTTCACTATCATTATTTCATATTCTCCATACTTCTCTGCACTCATTCTACTGTATTACAAGCTATGCCTCATGGCTTACCTTAGCTTTGCCATCCTGTGCAGACATATATCCTACACACATGCTCTCTGTTGTATGGCTCCACAGAAATTCCACTACAAAGGAAAATGCAAAAGTCACAAAATATAAGTTTAAAATATAAGATGCAATTTAACATGACTGGAATCTTGAGAAACAAATCAAGCTTAAACTATAGTTTGGGAAAGGACAAAAACCAAACTTAAAAACCCCAAACTACTTACCAGAATAATTCAAATCTCAAAAGAAACAGCTATCAAATAAAGATTTTCCAGCACTATTTGCAGTCACAAAACATAGAACTAATACACAGAATGAGAATGTTACTTCAATGAGATAGAGCCTCCAAGATGAGAAATATATCACTGCAACTACAGTTAGAAGATAAAAATCAACTTTTAAAGCAGAGACCTGTTCCACCCATGAAGTAGAAGCAGGTATAATTTGCATTTGCTTGCCTTGAACTCAGACATAAGCACACTACAACGGCATAAACCAGAATGGCATACAAGGATTCTGTAGAATTGTAACACTCTCAAGAGAATAACCAGTAACAAGCATTTTTTCACAGAACTGAACATAAATACATACATCATATGTAACTGCCAATGGGTAAATGGAGATTCATGGTTTAGCTGCACAAGCTGGAAAACATGCAGAAGTAGTAAAGCCTTTAAGATAAGAACTGAAGATATAGAGCAGGTAGGAAAGACGTCCTTGGTAAAAGCAAAACAATCCTGCAGAAAGAGCAGGAAAGATGTCTGATGGAAGCAAAATAACACCGCACAATTAGCAAGAAAGATGCCTGGCAAAATTAGAGCAAGACCTGGTCTCAAAAGTATGCTGAATTGGCTTGTATCAGGAATCATGTGCCCAGCAGGACTAGTGAAGTGATTGTCCCCTTGTACTGGGCACTGGTGAGGCCCCACCTTGAGTACTGTGTCCAGTTTGGGCCTCTCACTACAGGAAAGACATTGAGGTGCTGGAGTGGGTCCAGAGAAGGACAACGAAGCTGGTGAGGGGTCTGGAGAACAAGTCTTATGAGGAAAGGATGAGGGAGCTGGGGTTGTTCAGCCTGGAGAAAAGGAGGCTGAGGGAAGACCTTATCACTCTCTACAACTATCTGAAAGGAAGCTGTAGAGAGGCAGAGGTCTGTCTCTTCTCCCAAGTAACAGGTGACAGGACAAGAGGAAATGGCCTCAAGTTGTACCAGGGGAGGTTTAGATTGGATATTAGGAAAAATTTCTTCACTGAAAGGGTTATCAAACATTGGAACAGGCTGACCAGGGAAGCGGTGGAATCATCAACCCTAGAGGTATTCAAAAGATGTGGAAATGTGGTGCTGAAGGACGTGGTTTAGTGGTGGACTTGGCAGTGTTAGGTTAACAGTTGGACTCAGTGATCTTAAAGGTCTTTTCCAACCTAAACAATTCTATGAATCTGTTCTACAATCAAAGCACTCTCAGATCTGATCACCTTGACTTCTAGCACTAGCTACACAGCATCAGCCTTCTGGTACTGTATACTTACTGCTAATTTAGAATATAAATGTTAAAGACCAACTATTGTATTTGCATTGATAATGATTAAGAATACTAACCACTGCTAACATGTATTAATAGTGCACGTTCATCCAGTAAAGGGGCTCTTCCGAAGTCTGAAAGTTGCACAGTTTATCAATTCTTTAAACAGTACATTATAGTGATATTTAATTATATACATACACTGGTATTTTTATATACACACAACCCCCTACTAAGCTACAACACACAATTCAGGGAAAGACCACATTATTTGTGTGTTTATTTCCCATCCAGTGCAGCCTTATAAATTGCCACACTGTATTCTTCCTGCTCTATGTCACAGCCATTTTGATATGTGTTCATTAAGAACATAATTTGGAAGGCAGGAAAAAGAAAAAGTAGCTGATCAGAATTCAGGGTGTTTCATGAAATACTGTAAAATGTTTAAAAAATCACACCGAAGTATATATTTTTGCTTTGGCTTACAGAAGGAAGCTTACATGAATTATACAAGATGTCTCAAAAAGCTATTTCCAGATATTTCTTTCAAGAGAGAGCTTCACATACTACAAAAAGCATAATTAAATGGTTTTAAAACTCTTATTCATTCCTATTCCTCAGGTTGCTTTAATATGGTTGATGAAGGTCACAGGGTGCTGAGTACATTTATCTTTTGTACCATTTATCCTTGCATTGCAATTAACCTGGAGTAGAAGATCAAAGTTTAGACAATCCCGGCAAGACTTGAAGATTCTGATAGATGTGTGGATATCATCATGAAAGAAAACTGAACTTCATTTAGGTATGTGATTTACTCCCCCTGTAATAGATTCACTAATGCTATTGCCAAAGGTTAGTCAGAAACTTTCAGAGTCAATCATCTTTAGCGCAATGTAACTGTGCTCAGTGAGGCCAACCCCTCCCCAACACCCTAAAGGTTCAACTGTCATCTATTTTTTGGAGATGAACTTAATCTTATCTTTCAATTTTGAGAAGCTGGGAAACAGTTCAGGCCAAATACCCTCAAAATATTATTTGTTTGCCTTTGATAACTAGGCATACTCATTTAAGTCTTAATAATTTTTTCCTTCTACATTGTCAACTATAGGTAGCATGTACTAGCACGATACATGGTTATTGGTAGCTATTACAAGTAGTGAAATTACAACAAAAATCTTAAATTACGTACTTATCTGAAGACACTAATTTTATGTATTTTCATCCATTTAATAAATCACTTTCTGGCAATTTGTTTCAATAATTAAAAAAAAAATATTAAAAAGATCATCCCTGCAATAAAGACATGAGATTTGTTTATTCTATACACTGAGTTCTTCAGTGTTACACAACTTATCTCCAACCCAAACAACACAAATACTACACATGTTAAATTAGACATGAACTCAGCATACACTGTAAAGCAGGAAATTTCTGTAGTAGAGCAAATATATCTTCAGAATAAGCTGTGCTACATTAATCTTATTTCAGTCGAAAGAAAAAAAAAAAAACAAATCAAAATCAATGGAGAAATAGTCTTTACTTATGGGGGGTTTCTTTACTGATTTTTGCGGAAAAAATATCAAGTTGTCCTTAATAGGAACATGTGTTCTTACATGAATGACAAACATTAAATGAATAGAAATATTTCTCTCACTTCCAAACAAAAGAAATTGAAGGTTAAGTTGATCTTGTTTGTTCTTATTTAATCAAACTTACATTTTCATTTTCTCAACTCCTTTTTAGGGAAAGAATTTAAGTTGTAGGATACTTTTCCTTAAGTGACTTATCTGAACAGATTTTCCTGGGCATAACAAAAAAATTCTAACCATAAAACAACCTCCCTTCCAAATTTTAAAATTTATCTTCCAGATTTTCATATTTTTTTCTGCAAAAAGGAGGAACAAAGAACTTTATAGATAGCATTTTTAGCATATAAACCACTGAGAAGCAGTAAATAGTCATACCCCTACAGCACTACCCCTAGCTAAAAGGATGATTTTTTTCTACAAGTGACATACCCTGCCTCACCACAAGCAACCACATTTCTATGCCATGATTTTAGAAGGATCCCACACAACTCTCTAAATCACAATTCTGCTTAGAAATAATGAGCCAAAAAGAATGCCATTTTCTACAGTATTAGAGAATAAACAAGGCTAATATTAATATTTCACTTTCTAGAGTGTTACAATTTCAATTCCTTTTTTTTTTCTCTGTGGACTCTGAACAATGGCAAACACAAAGAGACTGTTTTTATTTCATCTTTCACTTTGAGTTAGCACCTAACTCAAGTAAAAAAAGAATAAGAACTTCTTACCTAATAAAGTTGGCTTTTCCTGTGATGATTCAGGCTCTGCTGAACACCTGCAACACCGAAGAACTATCACACCTCCGAGCACACCATCTTCATTGGCTAAAAAAGGTGAACCTGGGTAAAATCATTGGGGAGAATTATTTACAATGAGTAGTTCCCTAGGTTGTTTTTTTTTATTTCACTTTCCTGCCTTCCCCCTTTAATCTTGGGGTATTGCTTCAATGCTTCACTAAACGTTGAAAAGACTGCCAGGTCAACCAATGCTATTAGAAAGTCATCAGTTTATTTTTTCTAATGTTTTTAATGAGTAACTTTCTAAATAGCAATCTACTATTCTACCAGTAATCAAAAAAAAAAAAAAAAAGAAAAAAAGAAAAAGATTATATGGAATTAAGAAAAAAAAATAGATTGGAAATTACATTTGTGAGCGCTAAACCATTTGTTCTTGGATCAAGGAAGATATAATAATGAAAAATGGAGTGTCAAGTTGAAAAAAAAAAATCATGTCACAGTATTTAGTTCTTTGTGTACTATAATTAATCTAAAGATGGCCACATATGAAAAGAATCAAGCAAATTTGGGTCACTTTTACAGTTTATTCATTTTTCCCAATTGAAAGCACTTTGTACAGAGACATCATCAAACTGCTATAGACTGTCTTCCTTGCTGTTTTACGAATAGTAGCAGAAAAGCCAAAACACATCCGACTTTTTAAAGTGGCTTTTCTGTTGTTAATTTAAGACACATGACATAAAACATCTTCTATCAGAAGCTGGAAAATTTTAAAGTTAGCCGAATCATGTCTAAGTATTCTTTTTCTCATTTGTAATTTGAAATGAGATTCCTATAGTTTTAAATGTGGAAAACAATGTCTTGAGCCACAAAATTAAGCAAGTTCTTGCACTTAAGCCCAAATAGAGCCTAGTCACACATTTGCAATATACTGTGATTTAAAGCTGAACAATTGCAACAAACATTTCAATTATTTATTTTTAAATAAATTAGTGTACTATGTCTAGCATACAGGCACTGTGAAAGGATTTCCTGGCAAGAACTTTAGAGCAGATCTACTCATCAGTCTCCTTCAATTTGCCCACAGCTATTCTAATGATTGAAATTACTCCTTTAATGCAAATATTAACCGCAAAAAAGCCCAAACAGCAAGAATCAACTTCAAGCTAGTAAGGAAAATTAAAAGCTTTACCATGTTCTCTCTCAGCATAAGAGCAGCTACCTCCCAAAGTGATACAAGGTGGTCATTACAATAATGCTTAATAAACAGTAATATCTTACTTGATCTAATACAAACAATTGCAAAAATTATTCAGGCTGTAAGCCATGCTGTGGTGAAAAGGCATTGCAAAAAGAGAGAAAAAAGTTTTGGTTTGTGTTTTTTGGAGGCTTTTTGGGGGTTTGTTTGGGGTGGTTTTGAATTTTTAATAAGCAGTGTTTCTCCTCGTCTTTCAAGACCTGTGAAAGGTTCTTTCAAGGGTCCAGTGAAAAATACTAATAATCTCTTTAATCAGAATGATTAAAATCTTCTACTGCAGCAGAACACTGACAGCAAACTATTTAAAGCAGACAGCATATTTAAGGCCACACCAAAATACTAAGACTGGATGAACATGTATAAACCCAGCAGCAACTACTGATTATAAGCTTGATGTCACTAGTGTCTGGTTCTAGAAATGGTTACATTGGGTTAATTACTAATTTTTTGGTTGAGTTTTTGTTTGTTTATTTTGGTGGTTTGGTTTTTTGTTTAGGTTTTGTTTGGTTTGGGTTTTGTTTTTTTGTTTTTTTTTTTTGTTTGTTTGTTTTTTTTTTTTTTAAGTATTTTTCTTTCTCACACACTCAGGAGAGAGTAGATGAAAGAAAAGTCTAAATAAACCAATCACATTTCTTCATTTTCCCAGTATTTTTGTCAACAATGTGCCATCATCACTGATCAAACGGTCAATAATCTGAATAACTTGCACATGCTAGGCTCTTCCTTTTTAAACTTTAAGAGAAAACTTGGCAGTACCTTTCTTTCCATGTAAAGAGTGTGCAGCAAAACATGTAACACTACATTTTCATCACAATTCTTCCATTTTTACAGGGATTTCTTTGCAAGAACAAAACATCCGTCATCTTCAATAGAGTTCAGAATGAGAAAAGCCATCACTCAAAGTATGTGTTCTGTGAGACTTTTTTTAAAAAGGGTAAATCTTAAGCTTCAAACATGTAAGACAAACTCTTAAAGCTTACAATTTTATCCAGAGATGCTCTACCTATACGTGCACAAATATGATCATAAGAATCCTAGTTCTGCCAACTTAAATAATATGCATTTGTTTACTTTAAACATATTGTCCATCCTATTGTCCTAAATATGTACACAATTATTTTCTGAACCAAGTTACTTCCTTCAGTGATTATGCACTATGTAAGCTTTGTTATTAGTCCACAAAATTTAAAGGCTTAGAAGTCTGTGCTAAATACTCAAAAGCTAGAGAACTGACTGTATTAATTCAGCCTTTTTAAAATACATGTTATAATTAGTATTTAAACAGGAAAAGGTGCAACTGAAATATGGTCAAGTCGAAATGGCTTCTCATTAGAAGGAAAAAGTAACCTGGCTCCCACACTCCTACATCATTTTTACTCTCCCTGAACTCTTAAGAATTATAGGTCTTGCTGTACAATTAAAAATTTAGTAAAAATAAAACAAAATATGGCTACTAGCCAAAAATGTATTTTTTTTTACTGCAACAAAATAGAACCGCTAGACAAATCTTTGAATATCTTGCTAATGACAAAACTACAAAACTCTGGGGCTTTTAATACCATTTTAAGTCTCATGAAACTCATAATTCCTTCCCAGTTACAATGGCATAACACTGAAGAATTTGCATGAAAAAATCCAAAGCAAAACTTCAACTACAGTGTTAGTTAATAATGTTAGCACTGATTGCCCACAGCAGAAAGAAGGGATAAGAAATAACAAAAAAACCCCAAAACCATCTTTCATTGGTTTTGGTTTAATCCTCACCTCTCCCAGTCACAAAATTATATTTTACAACACACATTTTTGATCCTTCCAAGCTCAACTATTCTGTTATTGCTAGCTGACCTATAGAAAGCATTACCAAGATTTTATTTATAGATTTTGTACATTACTAATCTGAAGTAATGGTCTCATCAAAATAAGCAAACAGGTCTTTATAGCAGCTCCACATTCACTGATCCTTTAGGTTCTGCAAAAGCAACCACAATCAAACACCAAGACATGGGTTCAGCCTCAGGCCAGGGACAGAGCACATGAGTTTCACAAACATTAAGGAAAATAATCGCCTCAGCATACAGCCTTGCTCTGGAGGAACTACAGCTACAAGTGAAGAACATTTTTTTTTTCTTCTGTGTCTCTTGTAAATTAAACTACTCCCAAGAGGAAGGTTGCCTACTCCAAAGAACATGGTCAGTAAGACTTCATTTCTGACCCTCTGCTTTTTTCCCATTTATAGCTCCTGGTTAGATCCAGCCTAACACAGATTCGATACTAAAATGTAAAAGAAGTGTTTTATTTACACTTAACCAGCTGTTCATCAGATGTTTTACTGTCATACTCTTCCATAGTGGAGAAACCATTACCAGCTTCACTGTTTACATTGGCTTTCAAAGTCTTCAGAACTTTGCTCTAAATACTGACTGTGATGTGGGGTAGCCAATTAAGTGCGTTAGCATCCCCCAATTTTAACGGGGCACAGCTAAACAGTTCTAAATCTTCTCATGTTGTAATGTGAGTGAAATTCAGATCTTTCCAGGTCAATATATAGATCCCCTATGCCACTGGCCATGGTCAGCCTGGGTACAGAATGTGTTTAAAGCAAAGCTGTTTGCCACTCTGCTTCTACTATGTATTCCGCTAAACTTCAAGCAAAATTTAAATAAACATTAGAGGAGTATATAAGCACTAAATGAAGCCTGCTTTTAATTTCATGCACCATTATTTGTTAAATGTTTAAGCGCAAGCTGTCTGAAACCAGAGATCTTTGTATTTTATGATAAGTAAGCTTAATTTAAAACATCTGTTTACAATTTTTAAAGAAGGTGCAAGGAAAAGCACCTGTACTTTCAAACTTTACACGTCAGATTTTAAGAAATTAAATAACTAAGGATATTGCTGTCCAATAAAATCACAATGCTTTTGATAAGGAGAAACCCAGTCAAGACCTAGACAAACCCTCATGTAATATCACCACATTGTGTTAGTTTTTCAGCTGGTTTTATTGTACATGCAATGAATAAGCCTATTCAATCCTATTTACCATCAAATACAAATTTGTGAAGTTGTAAACTTGCTGTGGATGAAATATATGAAACCTCAGGATCACTTCATTATCTTCCCAAGTCTTTTCCTCTGTGTTATGGAGAACACAGTAATACTTCCATAGCATCCTTCCTCCATTACAAAACCACAAAGGATAGTGTAAAGCAGCACTGCAGCACCTCAGTATAAAGCAACAATAACAGCGTGTAGCAACGGTCACTGGCAGCCTTGTAACTGGTTTTAAGTATGATGCTTTTTTTCCTCCACCAACCATTATAACTTATAATTGGGAAATTCATATTCTATAATTCCTAAGTGTCCAAACTCTTTCTCCCAAGAGAGGTATTTGACAAAAAATTTCTAAAAGAGAAAGTATTGGCATTATCCTTCTGCTATTACCCTGCTGCAGACATTGCTCATTTGTGAACTGAAGCACAACTTAAAAATGCAAGATTAGATAAACATATTTCCGCTAAGGAAAGAACAAATATCAGATTCCATGTACGTCTTTCAGCTCATTATTTTCTAATACTTTACAAGCAGCTTTAAAGTACAATTCGTAACACTGCCATTGTTAAAAGCCCAGATTTCCCGCCAGTGAGATGACACAAACATTTACTCTAAGTCTACATTCCACAAACTTGGCCACATTTGAAAGGAATGGTGAGTAACAAAATCCTCTGTTCTTCTGGTTGGAAGGTAGTTGTGTTTACACAACGCCATTCTTCGACTGTGTACCAAGCCTTTAGCGCTCTTCGACTAAAGATATAAAGCCCGTTCCATTCACAAAAAAATCTGAGTTTAATTTCTCTCACCTCCAATTCAACCATCAATTATGCATTATCCATAGTAAGTTGGCTCTGAGAAAGGGATGAGAGAAGCACATCTGCCATTAGTTTGCTCATCACCTGCTGATTAAATAGCACTCGCTGTTTAAGCCAGGCATTCCCTAGCTGGAAGGGCTCCCAGGGCTCTGCGGAGACTCGGAGAGTTCTGTAAACAGGAAGCACCAATCTGATGGCAACTGCCAAAATCAGCTGTTCATCTCTCCAACGAAAGTAACGCACATTTTGACTTCTGACAAAACATTCTAGCTCTGCTTTGTTAAAACTTTTTGGGTTGGTTTTTCTTTTTTTGGCCTTGGTCTATTATAATTCTGGTGAAAGGTTGACATGACCACAAAATAGGGCATTTAGAAAAAGTAGCAAGGAAAGAATCCATTCCATCAGGCAAGGAGGCTATTAGCCCATTTTATCCTGTTGTTCATACCGGTAAAAAATCCTGCATCACACCTTGTTATCCTGAGATATCAACTAGCACATCAGCATTTATGAAAATTCAGAGGAAAAAAACCTATTTAGTAAAAGCCTAATGTTTCAAGTGTAATGCATTTTTTCAACTGTTGTACTGAATTAGCAAGACATAACTTTGCATTCCATCTTCAGAACTGCCAAGAGCCCCCAAAATGACACTACTGGCTACAAACTTAGTATTATGTCACATTCAAACGTCAAGATGCATCTGGATTTTGAGATTTTGCTCAAACAGTCTTCATTCATAGGAAAGCCGACGGCAAACCAGATGTTATGCTTTCTAATCAAAACACAGAATCTAAGCACTTCACCTGCATAAAAATATCCCATGGCTGTATCTTTATTTTTTATCACCCACATCAGCACTGCCCCAAAGTACAACTAAGAAGAAAATACACACACCTTGCTGTCAGGCAACAAAAACTTGCAGTGATACATTTCTGAAAATACAAGACAGACCTATCCTTAATTAAAACATGAAACTTTGAAAAGGAAATACAAAACACTTTCTTTCAAATTTTCCTATAATGGAAAGCATTAACTTGATACTGTCATTCTTTTCACCTCCCCTTGTTTTGTTGGTTTTAGCCTGTTTTCTCAAGGCAATATGACACCACCCTGTTAGCCTGGTATCTCTCTCTGTGCAGCTCCTCTTTCTCAGCAATTGAGAGTTTCAAGTATAACAAATAATTAAGAACATATTGAACGCTGTTAAAGTCCAATACAAGCATTTTCACATTTTCAGTAATCTATACAAAGTATATATATCACATACTAGCCAGTTAACAATTAAAATAAAAAAAAAAAAACCTGTGATACAAACTTGTGGCAAAAAACATTTGGACCAAACAGCAAGAGAAGAATTGAATTTTTGCAGTTACTAAACAGAAAAAAGAAAACCCAGAAATCTCAAAACAACATAAAGGAGGTATCTCAACTAAAAAGCTCTTGATTTTTTTTTTGTCTTTTATCAGCCAGTTTCTATTAATTACTTTGGCTGTAGCTTTCTATTTTGTGTGTGAGTGCGTGCACTAATATTAAATTGCATAAGGAACTATACCATTTGTGCTTGCTTTTAGTACCTGCACCACAAACAGCACAATCAATTTTGAGAGTATAGACTAAAGATTTGACTTTCCTGAAGATAAGCCACTTCCATATAACAACTTCAGAGTAGTGCTCCAAATTACCAAAGCTATCACAAGCATTCTTCCTAAAGGCTTCTTTTGGATAGATAAATCCCCTCATTCTGTACCTCTATGCACTGGAATAAGTGATTAAATACAAAAAGTTGTATTTGTGCTGCTTGGATTATAAACTCTTTGGGGAACATCCTGGGGTTAGTTTGTTCTGCATTCTTAAAACACCTTGAAATGACTGCAGTGCAGTAGTAGATTATCAAGTGCAGCCTTCCAATGCTAAGGTGACTTCCTCTCAAAGAATCAAATGCAATGTTGTTAGAAGCAGAGTTTAATATGGATTCAACACTACAAACAGAAATGCAATGCAATGCAATGCATTGCTTGCCAAGACCAAAGGCGATGGTTCCTGGATGCCAAAAAGGTATGCTTATGTCCCTCTTTCAGTTCTAATTAAAATATCATAAAAATGAACTTTGGCAACACAGTGTACAAGAAGTGTTATGCTGTCCACAAGATATTTTGAAGGTCAAAATTGTCTGTGGATTCTAAAGCTTCAAAAGTTTTATGAGCTACAGAGACAGCACAAGCCAACATATATGCCAGAAGCCTCACTGGCATCATAGATCATCCTAGAAGATCTATGCTATCTTCAAAATTTCAAGCTTTCACTACTTTAAAATTCCACATTTATATTGGGGTTATGACTTGAAGAAAGCAAACAGAATCTATATTCACAAGAAATTAAACATGTATAAGTCATCATTTATAATCCTCTCAAATTAAGGAAAAAAAATTGTTTTTACCTAACAATAATCTTGAATGAAGTCTCCTTCATTTTTTTCAAGAAATTAATTTCATGGTGTAATTAGCAAACTAGAATCTGTCTATCCCAATCATTTAATTAGAACATGCCGTGGTTTTGAGGTCTATTATAGTTAAAAGGGTTAACATGATGAATAATTCTTATTAATGCTCCCAAGCCACCATATGCAATTGTACACCACAGGCAGTGACTCAGGCAGGAAATTCTTTCTTCAAACCTCTCCGGGTATTCTATGACTCATGTAACAATTGAGATATTTCCAAGGGTTTTCCTTTAGATTTCCTAAAATATTCTTCTGTAGTTTGATTTAACATATTTTAGATGTAACACAACACAAAAATTGAAGCAAACTGCAACATAAGGTTTTAACAGAAATCGCAAAAATAAATATCTTACTTTTATTTAATACAGTCAATTGCATTTTAAACAATGTTAGGCAATTAGCACCATACACTTACCAATAAACTTGTTTTGCATAGTCTCTAGGAGAGCTTGGTGGGCATCTTCTGTTTGCAAAGCACATGAACATTCTCTGGCCAGTATGGTTCGGACAAGGTGCTCTCCACAACCTAAAGAAATATTAAGATTGGGAATAGTCAAAATACAGATACCGCTATGAAGAAACTCTGTTGTTATTTTACATCATTGTAGCCAAATTTATTTTTTTTTAAAAAAAAAAGAGGTGCATATGACAGGTTACTGTCATATTTTTTTATTTTTGTTTTTTAGAGAGAGACCCCAAGTCACGTGAAAATTCAATGACATCAGCAGTTTTTCTCAAAACTTTCCTGAAATTTCTTCTGGACAAAGTAATAAACCAAAACAGGTTAAGTGCAGAAAGAAGAAACAGAACTAGAGAGGACAGTGAGACTGTGTCTGACTTTTCACCTTTATGCAGATCCTGCAATTTTGTCTCAAAGAATCCATTTAACAATCATTCTTACAGACACGATCCTTGGACACAACTCTCTTCAAACCAAGGACATCTTTAGTGAATGCCACAGTAACTCCTTTGCACAACATGATCTTCTATTTAGTCCATCTGATTTAGGCTTTGCCAACAAGGTAATATGTGAATTTACTTATGCTTTTTTGAAAGGGCGGCTGCTCATTGGATTCCTAATACAAATTTCTGTAATCTTTAAAGGTTTTTCTTTAGGAAACTAAAAATCGCCAGCAAACAACCACTTATTGCCTCAGTGCTTTCTGTAACTACCCCTGAAAATCATTTATGAAGACAAATAGGTTGTTAGTGCTACTCTTACTCTACAACTCTTTCACACCTGCTGTGTTTTTCCCTGCAGTCCTTTTCTTTTTTGTAATGTGCTTTGGGACATATAGCTGTGACCAAATGGCACAGAGTGTGTTTATTGGATCAAAGTTTTCCTGGACAAGGAAACATGTTGGTGATAACTTCTGCATACATACAAAGCTTATTATACTACTATGCCTCCCATTTGTTGACACTTTTCCTAACTGGTAAGGGAGCAGATGAACCAGCTAGAAGAGGGCTAACCAAGCACCAGTTAGGATGAAATGTGTTATCCAGTTACAAAAAAAAAAAGTTAAAACACAACTAACTAATTTAACAGCTGTAATGTGATTTTAATTATCTAAATTGACTTGAATGCAGTTGGATCGGGCTTGTAACTTTAGAATATATCCTAAACTAAAATGGAAACCATTAGAAACCAGACTATACAGATAGAAGTCAAGTATAGTCAATTCCCAATTATCTATATATATTTCTAGCAAATTTCTCATTAACCATGACAAGATGCAAGCACTGTGCTGGCCCCATACAAAAATCAGCTATAATCCAGTTGGACTTATTAGCTCAGGTGCAGAACTACAGAAATATAGCTACGCAGCTTCCAGAGACAATTTCTGGCTGGAAACAATCTAGCTGCTTTCATGTGGCAAAGAGCCGGACCTGGTAAGACACCAGACCTAAGCTGGCTTCAGACAAAGGCAGTACAGTCTCCACGGCTAACATTCTCTTTACTGGAACCACTGACAAGCCCAGAACAGAGAAAACTGAGCAGCTCTGGATGAAGCCAGCCTAGATCTGGCACAAAGAAAGAACTAATAAATAAACCCAACCCAAACTGGCTCCAGTGCAGCCTGCTGAGCCTCTCATCACTGTGCTTCCCAATATGCTGAGTTCAGAAGACTGACTGGTTTGGGCATCACATTGCATGAACTCACATCAGCAGGTCTAGTGCTGTGTCTTGGAGCTACTCACAGACTGGCTTCTTGTTCTTGCCACCACTTTTAAACCCTAATTAATACGGCAACCTACTCCAAGAATCACTCTTCCTGCCTGGTTAATTGTCACACGATTACGTCCTTCCCCTTAAAGGCAAAGTGAGTTTGCAAACACTGCTCCTCAAAGACTACTAACAACAGGGGGAAAAACAAACCAACCAAACAAACCTCCAGCAACACAAAAAAAAAAAACCCTCAGGCTGCATTTCCAAGATTATAAAAGCAATAATAAAAAAAAAATCTATGGAGCACTATATATTAGATGTAAGAGAATAAGCCCAGGGACCAGACTACAGAAAAACTATGTACACGTGTCCTAAAAACTTGGTATCTTCAATCATCAAAATTACACCGTAGTTTTCAGTTATGTACTACTCCTAATGGGCAGTGTCTCCTGATGGATACAATTCAGTTAAACTGAAAGACAAGAAATTCTCTGTATAGCAAACAAATTGAGTAAAAAAAGTTATAAATTTAGAGGAAAATGAAAGAGCTGAAATACTATAATTACACAGCAAAAGGGGTAGCTCTTGAGAGCACAAGAAAAAACATGTCTTCATTGAGACTTTCAAGCTCTCGAATTATTGAGAGAAGTGTCCTAGTTAGGATATTATCTTCAAGAGGCTCCCATAGTACAGTGCTTTCAACAGCGGCTTACAGAAGGGTCTGTTCATTCATTGCCCCATTACTTCCATGCTCAAAAGCTTTTGTCCACAATAGAATTGAGAGTTATCTAAAATTTATTGAAGACAAAGTAATGTATGAAGAACATGAAGCAAAATGCAAGATGCATTTTTCCCATAGGTCAAGCAGAGCTTTTTATTTTTTTAAACTAAAATATTAAAATTTAAAATTAAATAAAATGTAATAATTATGAATTTTTGCTGTAAAGAATAAAACTAAACATATTGGAGCATATGCTCCAGCAAAAACTTAACAAGTTGATTTTTTCTTGCAAAGAACCTGTTAACACCTTTAAACATAACATTTAGACCCTACGTGAGGTAAAAAGCACGGGACTGAGAATGTGAATTGAGCAAGTGAGACACAAAAATCAGAGTGAGCCTATGCCTTTCCTATGCATCAAGTAATAAAACCAGATGTTACTACTTCACAATTTTTAAGTAATTCCTAAATTGGCATCAAAAAGACAATAGCCATTTTTTAGCATGATGTATAATGTTATTTTCCCCCTAGGAGAATGACTTTATTGAAGAGTTCCCATCACATCGTCTGCTACAAAAAAAAAAAAAAAAAAATTAAGAGAGAGAAAACTTAATATGGGTTAAGAACAGCTGCAGCCCACTGATGTGATCCAGGATCAACCACAAGGAAAGCAGCCTTGCAATTCTACTAACACATCACACATCTCTACATCCCCACAGAAAAGTCATTTCTTTTTGTCATATTTATGTCAACCTATGAGGCAGTAAACTTACAGACTGCTGCTGGCAGTGTATGTAAAAATCTTTCAACACATCACATGCCAGCAATCTGCAGGGACAGATAACTAATGAAAATAATCCCCTCCTTTTGAAAAGAAAAAAATGTTACTGCAGTTTTTGATGTAGGAACATCCATTTTTGAACAAGAAAAACAACTAAGCAGTGTTTCACATATTTTGACCAGATAAAGGCTGGGGAAAAAAAAGTACCCTAATTATTTCAATAGAATTGTTCTTTCTATTATCTCAAGTCAGAAGCAAGTAATAGAGCGTGAACTGCCTTGTAGGTTTAGCAGACCTGTATGTCTCCACAGTCTTAAACTGGAAAAACACTCTAGATAATACTAGGGCTAGAGATAAGATAAACATATACAGAATTACAGTAATCGAAACCTAATTTATAATTTACTATATAAGTCGTGGGCTCAAATTTATAGTTTCATTCACTTGTAATCTAACCACCAGCATTAGCCAACTTCTGAAAAAGTTTTATTAACATGATTCGAGACAGCAACTACAGTCAAAGTTACTTTAATGCATTTCCAAATCATGCATGTAAACTGATGAAAATGTAAATCTGGTTCATTTGCTTAACTATCTCACATTATACTAAGTTTAACTGTATGTGTTGTTACACTTTGTGGGCTTTTCACTGAATAAAACAGAAGCCAAACCAACAGAGACTCCTAATAAGTATTTTTCAATTCTACATTAAAGTCTCAAATGCACTTGTTTTAGAAACTTTCTTGTAAACAGTTTAAATAATTTCATTATCCTTTCCCAGTTAAGATGCTGACTCCTGATTTGGTAACCTGAAGCTCATTATATCTCAGAGACAAAGGCTTTGCAATGACAGATCAAAAGTTCCATAAGGCCTCACACAAGAGTGACTCAAATGGAGATGACTATCTGGAAAACTGGGTTAAATTAGTGCTTCTCACTGTTTTGCATAGGAAACAAATTATTTTCCTAACACAGTAATATTGTGCAAACCCCATACTGCCTACTCATAACCCATCTGCTGACAAAACTACTACTGATGGAACTACTGTTGTCTGTGTTTGCAGGGGTAAGCACAGTAAATTGTCCTCCTCTGGGATTGCTGCTGGCAAAGTGAGCAATGTATCTACAGGAAATGCATATTCTATTTTAATAAATAAATAAAGATAAAAATTAGCATTTTGATGCAAGTTTCTAGCCTCCTACACTAAATGGAACTAAGCTTAAAAAACAGATTCCTAAAGCCACATGGCACCACCAAGCACTCATGACAAAGGAAGCAAAGAAGGATAGGGCTCAACAGTCACAGCACATTTATTTTGTTCTTGAACCAATTAGGTTTGGTGAGAACCAGAATCTTAAAAGAAAAAAAAGAAAACCAAACCACCAAACCCCACACCTGTCTTCAACTAGAAGTTTACAATGCTGTCTGAAAACCACTTGGAGATCATACAGAAAACCTCTGAAGATCATACAGAAAGCATCAGGACTGATTTTCAGAAACACATATCATCTTGGATCATGCTTTTAACGCAGCGTTTCTTTCTAAGTGCAAAGCTGACCAACAGTGAAATATGACTTCCCTTTTCTGTGAGTATTTAAATGTGTAATTTCTGAAAATAATACCACTTTTCCTATTCAGACACTCACTGATTCATACAAGATCCTTACAAGAACAATCTGGGAATCTACAACCTTTTTTTTTCCCCATGATCTCTTTTTCTTCTGTTATCCTATTGTAACTTAACAGTTATATATGTATCAGAAGTCCTCTCAAGTTACGATTTCAGACAAAAATAGCACAGAGGAGCACAAATCCCTGAACAGGCATTTTTTGAGCTTCAAGTACCGCAAGATGATTGTTCCTGCACTCCATACCCCATGCACCAGATGTTGCTGATTACTGAATCAGAGATCAGGCAAACCAGAAGTACCTGTTATGTTGTACAGTGCTGTACAACAAGCAAGATACAAGCCTTCTTGCAGAGGAAGAGACAGGAACCCATCAGGGAAACCTGTTACTATGCTGACAAACAACAATAATTTTTCCACTGTCATTCACAATTCTATACTAGTGGGCAGACACTCTATAAAGGAACTCTTTGGTACCTGAATATCAACACATGCACAAGACAAGAAATGTGTCAGAGCTGCATATCTGAGTAGGTGTAAACGTGAACTGTACACCTTACTGCCTCATTTAAAGATTTAGGATTTTTTTTGTTACTATCTATGAATATACATAGAGGTACATACCTCAATTCACATTTTCAGTGTTTTCTGCATATACCTGATCACATTAGTAATGAACAAAGCTTACAAAAAGAAGTTTTAGGAGCACATGAACCACTAGCCATTATGCTGTAGAACCAGGTCCAGTCTTCGCATAAAGACCATGCATATAATGGTCTTTAAGCTCCCATTCTTTTTGAATATTTTGTTCTGTTTAGCTTGTCAGTATGCAATGTAATTCAATAGCGTACCTCTGGAGAGGTACACGCTGCAGCATGGTAGCCACAGAGACAATCCAGATGCTGTTTGTGAAAGTGTCAGTTGCTGAACTGAGAGAACAGACAAGCCAGTAATGGTTAAGCTAAAGCTTAAAATTTTGTATTTTTCCTTCCTAAGTGATCTTTAGTAGTTAATAACCCTATTCTGTAGTAATTTGCTAGTTAGCCTTTGCACAACTTTCACAACAATCAAGTTACGAGGGGTTTTTTGTGGGTTTGTTTGCTTTTATGATTGTTAATATATTTGGTTTTCAGCTATTACATTGGATACTATTTTACACTGCATACAATTTTGAAGAAAAGGTAAGAAATTCAAGCTATAATACATAATTTTTAATCTAACCTTCTGTATCAAACAGTAACTAATACTCTACATAATTCATAGGTTATACAAACCTTAACTTGCTATAGACTTTGGTCCTTAATTTGAGCTTCACACAAGAAACTAAGGATGAAATTACTGTTTTTTCCTCGGCATAGTGACTTTTCAAGTAGATTTCTAATACTTGAAATAACCACAAGAGGGGAAAAAAACAGCACAATATAAGCTGAACATCCCATACAATGCATGCTCTGCATCTTATAATGTTCTACCAATGGAACCAAGATGGCAAGCGAAAGGAAGGCCTTCTGCAAAGCAAGAGCCTCTGAGCAGCGTGTCAGAAAGAAATTGTTTTTCTGCTTCTTTTGATGGGAGATGCTTTCAAGTCAGGAAATTAGAAACAGGTGTGCCAGAGGGCACACACACATCCATGCACCACACTGAAAAACACGCGTTTTCAATTTTCAGACATGAAAGAGACTCCTGTTGAATGGAAGGAGAAATGAAAACCTAGCTTTCTTTCTGCAAGCCATAAGCAGAGAGCTTATGGAGCCCTGACAAGCTGCCGGAGCCTTTCTAGCTATTGAAATACACAGTACCTCAACACAAAGTGTTGGAACTTGTTTTAAAGGAGTACAAAATGGAAATCTGCATTACTCACATTCATGCGAGAACGGAAAAATTAATCTAGTTTACTCCACTGCCAAAGTATGACTCTTCTCTTTTCAGAAGTTAAAGATACAAGTTATAGGTTATCTGTATCTTATTATCTATTCCATACAGAAGAGTCTGAACCTGGTCCTGTTAAGTTGTTATTTTCAGTTCAATAGTAGTGCCTAGAAAAGAAGTGTCAGTTAACAAGTTAAAAACCTACTATTTCTGCTTTATTTCCTGAATAACTTCTAGTTATGCTTAATGGAAGCACAGTGAAACCTGTATTTTAGTAAGCTCTGGTTGTCATTACCAGCATCTCCAGAAAAAGCTGACTAAAAACTTGCAAGCCAACAATTTAAAACAAAAAAATCCAAAATACAGTACAATAAAAATATTTGGCCAGTAAATTACTGATACGTATTAAAATAAAAATTTAAAGTCTAATTCTTAAAAGATATAAAATGCTACAGTCCAGCATAATCCATGACAGTACCAAATTAAAGCTGCATAACTTTTAGCTTTTTGCACTCCTATCAGCTGATGCATCTTGCCTTCGTACTAGCATGGGAGATTTTTAACTTACTGACCTGCTGCCAGGAAGAACACCTGCAAACAAAGTCCTGTCCAATTCCTAAAGCATTGATCCTAGAGGGATCAATGGAGCACATTCTTGTTGCAGACAGAAAATTTAGATGATTTAACTTCCAAACTAACGAACACCTACTAAGAATATGCAAATGGAAATTTTCCAAAAAGGTTGGAACTTCAGTAAATTTGGGTATGTTTCAAAGATAACAAAAAACAAATTCAACATCCAGACAAACTGTGTCTAAAGTATCTTCTCTAAGGAAAGCTGGGAAAACACTTTCTATGTCTTCAAGTTTTTAATATGGACAAAATAAACTCACTCTGAAGAACAACTCATCCAGCTTTTCTACAATTTTACAGATAAAGGGGAAAAAGGATAAAGAGTTAAAACATGACAAGTGTATTAATCCTTCACTTCTAAATAGTGGGACAGGCCAGATAATTGAAACAAATAGGTTTTTTAATAGTTAAAGTTATCACAAACAAGAAGAAATTCAGGTATACTTCCAAGAGAGGTTAGAATGAAGAATACATCTAGTTCCAATAAAGTGGATGTGCATTTTACATCCCCCTTTACATTTAATATATTTTGAAAGATTAACTTCAGTTAAGCTGGAAAGAAAAAAAGCAAACTACTTTTTGCCTAGCCTTTGCTAGACGCTTTGTTGCAATTGATTTCTTTGTAAAAATGCTACACCTTTCCAAATTACATCACTTTTGTCAAATAAAATTTACAGGAAAGGAAACAAGATAGTAGCTTATGTGTTAGCTAACTAGATGTCAACAACCATTTTCTCCCAATTACAGAAAAATGTTTAAGACATAAAAAGAGAGTTCAGTTTGCTGCCGTCTCCATTTCACTTTGTATCCTTGCATTTATTTCAGGCCATTTGGGCAAGGTATGGCAAACAGGAACAGGACTAACAGAGGAAGAGATGGTGCTGCATGGCTGCTGCTGTCCCAGGCCATGAAGACACTGATCAGCATGCAGCAGGCCTTCTGAAGGAGACTACCACTTCTAAAACACCTGTGGAACCTCTTGCTTACAATATGTTATTACATTAAGTCCAACTGAAATTTCAAGAGGCAATAAGCACACTCTGCTGCACCCATCCAGTCCTGCTTTAAAACAACCCTCCCGAAGGCAATTCAAACAACCACTCTGATGATTTTGTGGACAAACCCCTCAATCTTTGAACACTGCGGTACCGAGCTTAATTGACTGCTTCTTAGTGCTACCATTCCCACAGATCATCTCCGCCTGATGATTCCTCTCTCTGCACACAGCCTTGTGGTGGTAGTAAGTTAGTTCAGACACCACATGCTACAGCACTGAAGCCTCCAAACGGCATCTGGACACAAAGCCTGAACTCTTGACAGAAGCATTCACTTCAGAGGTAAATATTGATCTGTCTGGAGATAGACCTCTTTCTTCCTCTACCCTCTCGTTCACTCTAACAATGACATAACTCTTCTCCATATGCAGCTGCTTCATCTGTGATGCATTACATTACCTATTATTCCCCAAATCTTACAGGACCAGACTGATTTTGAGACATAAGACATATTTCTACAAAGAAATGAACCGTATCATAATATCTATCTCACAGTGTAGCTCAAACAATCTATACAGGATACAAAATTCGCATGTGAAATTCCTCTGGACTTTCGGAACATGGACTCAGAAGGACACAGGCCAGACAGACAAGCAGCACCTGCCCAGGTCTTAGCAATCACTGGATTCTAGCGCAGCTCTCAACACTCAGGGATCACAAAGCCAAAGTCCTACATCACAAGTCAATTCATTGACATTAAAGCTTCCTTGAAAAATATTTACTCCATAGATTTGCACATCACTGTGGTTCCTGTCGAAAATGAGTTTTCAAGTAAGAATTTATGGTTTATGGGGAGACTAAAATGCTGGCTGAGGGCATAGCAACAAGCATTTTAACAGGCACCGACGCTCTCACTGTAGGCATCATTCCCTATTCCACATTACCTCCTCCATTTTGCCAGCAAAAGCACAATGGACTGGAAAGAAGAATGGATTTGAACAAAAAGTAAGAGTTTGAACATGCTTTCTACTACCTACTGTTGTAAAGATGTAAAAAGGAATGCAACACATTATTCTCAGTCTCTACATTTCCACTCAGAAATTCTACTTATAGCTGCATTTTCAAAGTCTCTGGCATTAGCTGTTACTGTAAATTTTGTATTTATCTTTAAAATTCATGTTTAAGGTTCTGCGTATCCCAAGAGAATTATTACTTTTCAACTTATCTCCCAGGAAAAACACAGCCTGCCTCTTATCCCAGTAGTATTACTTTTGGCACGGTTAGACTAATATTCACAGTCATCATGGATATTCCAACCAGAGAGGAGGTTCAATGTCACACTTGATATTATTTTGAATAAGAAGAATATACACAAAGTCTTTGATTCTTATATTCAGGAAAAAATAGGAAATGTTTTCTTAAAAGTACAGCCAAAAACCAGGCTATTGTTTCTTCTGCGGTTGGGTTTTGTTCACAAATGTTTTCCCTCCAAATAATACCCATCTTCCTGTGTTTACATTCATATACCAACAAAAAACATTCACTAAAGAATTCCAAGTGGCCTTATGAGTGCGGTTTTGGCCTCTTTTTGTGGGAGGCTGTTTCATTTGTGTCTGTGTCTGTGCACAAATGTGTGCGCACATGCATGGATAAGCTTTTAAACAACCGAAGATTTGGCTTCTACTATGTTGATCCAAAAACCAGTTTAGCTGTTAATTGCACTTATACTAAATAAGGCCACAGGTAACGCTCACCTCATTTAAGAAGCTTTCGCTCAGTCCCTACCATTATTCTTGCATGTAACAGCACTTGCATTATGTTGTTAGATTTCACAGTTAAGGTTGCCCAGGTATCTTAGTTATGTGTGCAGCCACAACATTCTCTGACTTTCTTGAATTTTAATACTGGTTTTGAGATACTTTTACAGAACTCCTGCAATGTTTATCCTTCAGTTGCCAGTAAAGTCCCACAATTGGGTTTTTTCCCCCCCAAAAATTATAAGTTTTATTATAATTCAGAGTTCACATGTTGAAATGTCTCCAAAAATTGATACAAAAAATTAAGAAATATTTTACTTGTTTACACAGAAACTGAATTTTAGACTGAGAGTTATGGAATAAACCTTGAATTTAAGGCCCTTTATATTCAGTCATTCCTCTTTCACTGTCTCCTCCATCCCGCCTTTAGAAAGTTTTCATCTTTTGATTTCAGTTGTCCCACCCCGTCTTAAACTATAGCCATAAAATGTGAGTTTTACAATATCCTGTATTTTATAAACCATGAAATAACTTTTGAAAAGCCAAAAAAAATAAAACCAAAGACAGTGTGGCTAAACAACAAGGCCAAGAGACTGTTAGAGGTAAGAAAATACCATTCAAAAAGTTGAAGTCATGCCCAAATGAGTTCAGTACAACCACCTTTGGCACATTCAATACAAAAATCACAATAAAAATGGCCAAAAATATTTGAAAAACAACTTGCTAAAGGCATAAGAACTAATACCAAGCCCTTCCTGAACACGCAAAAGCAGGAAGCCTGCCAGCATCCACAGGGCCAACAGAATATCAAGATGTAAATGCATATCTTCAAATAATACATTATCATTAAAGAAAGCTACATGAATTCGGAAGTACTTTCATGGCAACACCTTTTTTATAAGGAAGGTATTGAAAGATGTATCTCAAACTGAAGCTCTGATAGAAGGATTTTAGAACAAAATTAATAAAAATTCAAGAATAAAACCTACTGTACTACTAAGAGTAGCACTAGAACTAACACTTTTCTTTTTCCAAGAAAACTTCTACAAAGGTAAACTATCACAGAATAAGAAAAACATTCCCAACAAAATTTAAATAACTGGTCTTCTAAGTACAAAAAGAAATGATAGATCTTGAGAAAGTCATCCTGACCTATTAAAACCAAAGACATCTCCAGCTTCTAAAGGTCCAGTATCACAAATTGCTAGAAGCTCGAATAACATGGTAGAGGTGCTTTTCCCAGTCCTGTACTTTTCCTTGGAGACCTGCAAAGACCCTCTATCTGAAACAGGACACCAAACCATCCGGAGCTCTGGTTTGACCCAAACTGTCCATTCTTACGTTCCTGCCAATTCCCCATCGATTTCAGTGTGCAAGAGTTTGTATTCTGTATGCACTGAATTACTCTCCCAAACTCTCATGTCTCTACACACAAAGGGTTTTTCCCAACCTGTTCAATCTCTTGCTGATCATAGACTCCAAAACCCAAAGACACGAGCAATTTCATAAGTATGGAATCAAAATAATTTACAAAACCTGGCACTTAAAATGGCTTCTAGGAAATTAATGCCAAAGAGCATTCTTCTTCAAGAGTGAATATAGAGCCTGATACAACAAACTCTCAAGTCTTGAATTTCTATCCCCAGCTATTAATAAAAAAAAAGTTTAAAAGTCTAACTCAGCACAAATGTTGAACCTTTTATTTTCCAAAGAATCCTTAAGTTAAAATATTTTCGTTTAACATATATTAATAGTTAATAATTTTGAGCATACTTTTGATAAAGCTTTAAGGGAATCACAGTTAAACTTTTCTCTTCGTTCAATTTTTTTTTAAGTTCTAACAGCTATTCTGTGAAGACATTTAATAATAAATATTAAAGTCTACATATACAGTAATCAAATACACATAGCAACCAAAGCCTAATTTTCTTCTCTCCCAGGGCCACCCCACCCCCATACAACAGAAAAAAAAATTTCCCTGTAGAAAATGTTAGGATATATTTGTGCCAAATTCACCACTTAAAGACAAATTAAAATGAAGAAACATGAAATTAAAACAATAAAATGTCATATTATGAAAACTACAGAAATCTAAACTGATTGCAAATTTCAGGTATTTTATGTACATATTTTAAATGTGTTTACATACAAGTGTATATATCTGTATGTAAAATGAAACAAAATGAATGTGCACACACACACAGTTTTTATTAATACACAACATGTAAGTTTCATTTGCTGCTGTTTTTAAAATATATGTCCTCACAAAACCAATTTAGAAACCTACAGAGGGGGTGTAAGCACTATTACAAATACAGTTTAGTCTGGTTTTAGGTACAGCAAGTGACAAAGCTTATCTTCTCTTAGGAAGTACTCTCAATCTTAGAGCTTTCCAAATCATATCTTCTAGAGTTTAGGTAGTAACTTCATTTCTAAGAGTTTCATCCAATAAGGAAACATGTCAATGTATTATTTTCTTGCTTAGCCTTGGCAGTTTCACCTTTTGAATATTTGCAGATGTTTCTGCCCCATTCCCATCTCCTGTTGTGATCCAGCCAAGTTGTAAGTTTCATTCTTTCAACCTTTCCTATAATTTAATTTTTCCATCCATCTACCCCTTAATTAACTTCGTGGTTCACATTGTTGGATACTGATATTTTAAACAAGAATCAGGCATCAATATATTTTAAAACTGCACTAAACATAAATTACATTATAAAATAAAACATTGTGAGCTTCTGAAAATGGAAAAAAGAATGGTATTGATTACAGAAGAGTTCTCACTTCCTGTAAACATTTCTATCTCCCCCTCTCTCACACACACACACACTTTAAAGGAAAACCAGAAACAAGAGATTAATTAAACACCGCTAGTCTGAATTTCAAATCACTGAATAAACAGATGGCCATGCTTCATAGACCGCCAACAGTCTATTTCAATTAGCTGGGATTTGAATTAATGTAACGTTGTGGAAGTGAGAAGATTTGAACCAAAGAAACATACATACATATATTTATGTCTGTGTGTGCACACGTGCATGTGTCTGCAGTAGTTATAAATAGTGTAACATTAAAGTATCTACCACTATATAAAATTGGTACCAGCAAAAAGAAAGGAGGCTTCTATTTAAGGCTATCATTATACCCAGATGTCTCCTTTAAGTGTATGAGGATGCTTGCCGGTACTTCCATAGACTTCAAATCCAGCTGACTTCAAAAAGAACAGTTTAAAAAATTAAATAAAGGTGATATTCTAAGCTTTTCCACAAACAATCTCTAATATTGGACTTATGCTCGCTAATTATTATGTTTCCCAATACTGCTATAAATACATTTGCTTACATCAGTAAGCATTTAGTAAACTAAAATCAATGTGGTGTTCCTTGAGTAGAAATATCCTCCAACACTTCTGCATTCAGGAGAACTTTCCTTTCCATAAGTATTAAAAAGGACACTTGCTATTACTAACATCAAACTTACGGGTGAACACCTACACAAATTTTCAACAGTGGGAAACTAACTTAAATGCAGGGGAAATTAGCCAGGTGTACAACTTCAAAAGCAATGCAGGATATTTCTGATGCTCTCCAGCCTCTGTCAAATTTCAGTTCTACACACTGTAACCTTGCACCTTCACTACTTCTGTAACAGGACTCTACCTCTGCAGTACTCCTGGGATAGAGTTTACATCACTAAATCTCAACTCTGCAGATTTTTTTCATCTCTCCCTATACTGAATGCAGATAACTGACCACTAAGCAGTGGTCCAAATCATAAATTTTGCATTCTGACATAAGCATTTAAAGTGTTACAAGTAGTTTTTTCTGTTACAGACTGTTAATACAACTAGGGGAAAAAAAAAACAAAAACAAAAACAAAGACTAAATACAGTCCTTTCAACTGCTTTTACGTGGGAGTTGCAAAGTAAAAGCAACTCCAGAATAACTTCACCTTAAGGCTTTTCTGTTCTACAATACACACCCAGTATTGTGTAACAATATAGCTATCTTTTCAATGTTTGTTCCGGACAAGTTAAAAAAATCCCGACTTACATTCTCAAATCATACATTATAGTGTGAGCAATCTTCCTAGTTATATTTTGGCTGGGCTTTGTGTTGGTTTCGGTTTTTTCCTTTCTAATTTTTAATATTTGTTCAGTCCTGTTAGATTTAGCAGATCTACTGACAAACTTATTACAATTGGTGTCTCCAGCACCCAGCACGCCAACTGACAGAACAGCTCTGTGTGATAGCTACCTGATAGGCATCAAATGAACAAAACACTTTTGGGATCCCAATGCTTCCACAGAAGAGAAGAGAAGCTACCTAATGCTTACATTACTTTCACAATTTCTGAATAAACGTTTTCCAAGACACTTATCCTAGCAATTTGCCTGTGACTTTTCCCCTTCCTTTTGAGAGGAAAAAAAAGAGATGAAGAACAAATTCACTTAAAATAGTAATTAAATATTTTTGAGGGAAAAAAAGCTGTTTGTAGCATTTTTGTATCCAAGGGTTCCTCTTATGTTAAAAAACCCTCTAATTATCTTAGTCCTTTACAGAAGGCTTCCAGTCATAGAGGCTTAAACAGCACTTCTTTACAGTAGTAAAGTTCCCTTAATACATAACAAATACAGTACATCCTTTCAGTGCAATACAAAATCTTTTAAGCAAGATAAATATTAACATGGTTGTTAAGTAAAAAGACCAATACAGCAACCAACAGAAATTAGTTCATGGATTTAAAGACAGTAATAACACATATATATATTTATATGTAAATTACAGACACATATAGTCTGGAAACAATGTCAATATTTTAACTCACCATTCATAGAAATATTTTATTTGGAATTTGTAAACTAATTACAGAGAAAGATAGACACTTTTTGAAATATTTATAAAAGTAGTAAATACCTGAAGTACTCACAGCAGTGGAGTAAGGGGTATGAGCTCCTGTATTTTCAGCCCAGCAGCCACAACCATAAAGAGCTGCCTAAGGAAAGAAGTGAATCTTTCATAAATTTAAGTATATAAAGTTTTTGGTTTATTCCCTTCCCTTAAAAAAAAAAAACACAAAACAAACTACCACCCAAAACTCCTAAACCAACAACAGCAAAAAAAAAGAAAGGCAAGAAAAATCCAAGTAGTAATAAAAAAGATAAATTTGAAAATCATAACAGTCCAAATTATAATTCCAATCCATTTGGCTACATCTTCTTTTCCTATTCTTAAGAACTGAGTGATTATCATAGATGTCCGGTATTCTAAACTAACTTTACAGATAATGAGGGTACAGACATCAAAAGTAAAAATAATTCCAGCTGTTCCCTATTTATAAAGTCCCTTTCAATCTGCTATTCCAAAGGAAAATCCCAAATACATTTCAAAAGAGAACTACTCTTAGGACAGTGGCAAAAGTCAACCAAAAATTCACATGTAGAGCAATGGAGTATGACATTTCTCATGCACTTCAAAATTCCCTCACCTGATAACAATAAGGAATGCCTACACCTGATGTGTTCTTTTAATACATTTGTCACTTCTACCAATTCACAAGCTCTTATAAAAAAGTAATTTCACGAATGGTGTTCCACAAGGCTCGGTGCTGGGGCCGGTTCTCTTCAACATCTTTATCAATGATAGAATGCACCCTCAGCAAATTTGCAGACAACACCAAGTTGGGTGGAAGTGTTGATCTGCTGGAGGGTAGAGAGGCTTTGCAGAGGGATCTGGACAGGCCGAGACCAACAGAATGAGGTTCACTGAGGCCAAGTGCTGGGTCTTGCACTTGCGTCACAACAACTCCAGGCAGCGTTACAGACTTCGGGAAGAGTGGCTGGAGAGCTGCCTGGCAGAAAAGGACCTAGGGGTGTTGGTCGACTGTCGGCTCAACGCGAGCCAGCAGTGTGCCCAGGTGGCCAAAAAGGCCAACAGCATCCTGGCCTGTGTCAAGAACAGTGTGGTGAGTAGGA